>LR738714.1:257202369-257277616 GCA_902687465.1 Secale cereale
TTTGAAAATACTTACAACAAGCATACCAACACATATACATACCAAATCATATCCCTGCCTTATGGATATGATCATCCAACACATATACATACCAAATCAAAAGTTCATATGCAACATATATAGCTACACTCGTACGCATCGGTCTTATACAAACGGTTTTAAACCCCTTTCCGCGACGGCAGTTGGAACCGTCGCCTAGTGAGTGTGGGCGATAGGGGGGTCCTTCCCACACGACCCAAAAACCGTTCGGGATATGCCCTCCTGGCACACACGCTTGGCAAAATGAGCTCGTGTGCGATCGGCGAGCGCTCAAATACGGAAATACGTATAGTATAGCTAAAAACAATTATACAGGCAAAATTGTTTCCGGTCGCAAGTACATCCCACACAGTCAGTCCCCGCTAAACGTTTCCGTTCGTATGTACATCCCACACGGTCGCTTGAAGGAAAACGTTTCCGTTCACAGGTTCATCACACACAATTTTCCCCGTTAAATTGTTTGTGATAGCGTTGCCATTGCACACGATATCAACAATCTTATCATTTGCGTTATTGAATGCATCACACACGGTGTGTAGAAGAAACTGTGTGGCAAAGGATGTCCATCACACACAGTTTTTATGAGGATGTCGTGTGGCAGTCGAGATTGATCGCACACGTAGTGAATCCTAGAAACGTTTCTGATATCCACGTCGATCGGAGACGTTTCGCTTTCGCAAACTGTGTGAAGTGTAATCCCTAATTAATCTGTAATTAAAATTAATTTAAAAATCACATGTTCCGAATTTGAAAGTCAGTAATCACTTATTTGATATCCAACCATGTTTATTAGAAATATATGTTCAACCACGAATGCATATTTCGATGCGCATGTACATATACTGAAGAAGTACAGAAGCACCAAGTAAAGAATGATGAACCATAGTTGTACTAAAGACTGTAAAGAGAGAGGCAAAAGACATTCTGGTTGCTGGAGAAGGTGAAGCGGAATGCCCATATTGTGCCCTCCTTCAAGTGTAATGCGCGCACGACTCTAGGCCAACCCCTTGTGATGGTTGTCCGTCCATCCTTCACTATCTTCATTACGACTTCTCGATACTCATTGTAGTCTAGATGAAATACTTTAACCTTCATTGTGTGTCCACCAATCATGTAATTTGCGAGGTAATCTTGAGTGAACTGCTTCGGGAACCACTGGGAACGAAAAAGATTCAGACATTGTTGTCTAACAACTCATTACGGGCAGTAAAAAGAGAAGGCTGCAGAGTTTGTAGTTACCATCCGATAGCTCACTGTTGTGTTGGATAGAGCAAAAACAAATAATTTGCTTGCCACCATTCGTATCTTTTTGCTATAATCCTTATCACTTTCCTCACTTGACGCTTGTTCATGAATATCTCATTGCCTTATACACAAACAGGGTCGATGCGTGGATCCTTGCCAAGGGAATATGTACCTACAAGCAACAAGTCAATATTAGAAGCTAACAAGTGTCAAGGCCTGGATCTATATGCACTACATTATGGAACGACGGGGGGAGTACAAGCCGAGGGATGAAGCTAACCTCGGCGGAAAATGGTGGCCACTCTCGTTGTTATCCTGCATAAGTAGTGGAAAGGCATGATAAGTACAACAACGTTAACATAAAACAAATATAGCAAAGGTAAACAACATTATCTCCAAATGATAGCTTGATTGTGTTGGTTTCAGCATGTTGTTAAAGCATATATAAAGTGGAAGGCAATGTTACCGACAGCAGGCTTAACAGCCATCAAATATTGCAATTCAAACTGGTATTGTTGAAAATGAATAGAACGTAGGTAATGCTTAAACATCACACTGGATAAATGTGTAAAACCAAAATAAAGGGCATGTGTTAACTACACCAGGAATAACTGGAACCAAATATAGTTGTTCAAACTGGTATTGATGTAGTCGAGCGGCACAGTTCCGACTTGCACATAATGAACAACACATTGTGAATGACTAAAATAAACAAGGCATAAATGACCAGTATAACAACCAAATGTAGCCATTGAAAACTGGACAGAGTCTCGCTACAACCAACCTAACAAGCAAATACAGATAAATAGGGCATATGTATGAAAACTGGACAAATGCTCACTACAACCAACCTAACAAGCAGATAAAGATAAACAAGGCATCTGCTTGATAACTGGACAAATGCTAAAAAAACAACCTACAACGAAATACAGATAAACAAGGCATCTGCTTGATAACTATACAAATGCTAAAAAAAAGCAACCTAACAACCAAATACAGATAAACAAGGCATCTGCTTGATAACTGGACAAATGCTCACCGCAACCAAACTAAGAACCAAATACATATAAACAAGGCATCTGCTCGATAACTGGAAAAATGCTCACTCCAACCAACCTAACAACCAAATACAGATAAACAAGGCATCTACTCACTATAAACAACCAAATATAGCCATTCGTGAAACTGAAGTGGACAATTCATACTTAAACATCACATAGACATATTGAACAATACATTTTTGCGTAACAAAAATAATTAAACACGGCACAGTTAAAGCTGATAGAATGTTGCCTCACATTTCATGGACGGGATCCATCCAGTTGGAACAGCACGGCCCCATGGTGCACTCTCTGATGTCATAGATGGGCTGTTTCACCTTGGAAGAACCTTCGTGGGTGCCCTCCTCGTGGTCGTGGTCGTGGTCGATGAGATCTGACTTGGAAATTGAGGATCCCAAGCCACCGTCGTAGAATGTGTCCTTCAGAAATGACAAAATGGGCTCGATGGCGTATAAAGCACGCAAATCCTTGACCACTTGGTGGAGGAGATCAGCGACAGGGCCATCTAAGAGATCAACGGTGGTTGAACCAGAGGGGTTGGGGATGGACCACTTAACTTGTGACATGGCTCGCGTGAAGCCGTCGCTGTGGACGAGCTTGATGTCGTAGCCAGCTTTCCCGAGATAAAGTAATACGCTAGCCCGCTGACATGAAGCCTTCGGCATGGCAACGTAGTCAACGTCTTCGCCAGATTCCGTGGCGACGTGTTGCTCCGGGATCGACAGGTCGGGGCGAACGGCGGCCACCTCGCCAACGTCCGTCGGAGAGGCCGTGATAAACCTCTTCTTGGCTGAATGCTCGTCGGGCTCCCCGGGATACGTGCTCGAGCTTAGGCTGCGACATTCTGGAGCAGGGGATGTGGATCTGGCGGGGAGGGACACCGCAGGCCTCATCTAAAAACTCAGGGGAGTGGGGCGACGGTATGGGAATCGCTCGGTAACCTAAACTTTATTATCTAAGCTAGGAGGAATGAGCAGACCGGCAGGAGTTGGCGGCAGCCGCGAGCTAGGGTTTGAGGGGGGGGAGGGAGTTGGTGTTTGAGGATGCGCCACGGCTACTGAAAATTTTAGTAATGGTGGGTGGAGATGGTGGTGGACGCGGGAGGGCGACGGTTCAAATGCCTCGGCTACTGCAATTTTACTATAAGGTCGGTGCTGGAGGAGTGTGGGCGATGGTTGAAGTACGGCAGCTACTAAAAATTGGGTAAAGGAATTGATGCGGGGCGGGAGTGCCGGAGTGCCCAAGATCGCGCATGGTCCAATAACAATATGTGTGTATGATAATAAGGAAAAGTGGTGCGGAACCGCCGATTTTTGCAACGCTGAAGGCGGGTATTTTGTTTTTATATTTCTAGCTGGCTGGTCTATCACTCACGATTAGTCCTAATTTCCAAATAAACTTACCCGCCTTTAGCTTCCACAGGTGGTGGTTTTACAGCGCACTTGCATCGCAAACGGTTAAGCCAGTACCTCCACCATTTGCTCGCGCTTGCGCGGTCGTGGTGATTTTACGGTGCACTTGCATCGCACGCGGTTGAGCCAGTACCTCCACCTTTGCTCGCGCTTGCGCAGGCGTGGTGATTCACGCTGGTCACCCTATGGGACCTACTCCCTCCTATCACACACATTTGTGCTTTTAGAAACTGTGTGGGATATTTTACATGGCCGGTGTGTCGCCGCTAGCCTTCAATGAGCACTGACACTGGTAGCGGGAAAACGATGGGAGAAGAGGCGGGAAACCAATGAGAGGAGTGGCGAGAAACGGTAGCCTGTTTTGAAAACCTAGTAGAGAAGGAAGCTCCGCAGGTGCTGCTGAAAGGGCTCAGGGTTGTCGTTTGATCTGGGAGCATCTAACGGTGCACACGTACAATCCGTGGGGTTTGGGTTCTGACCAATCAGATCGCACGACTCAGATCGCGCACGCAGCATCATACGGAAACCAACATTCGGTGGAAACCGGTGAAAACCGCGAGAAAAAGGATGTTTTCAAGTTTCGAAAAAAATGAAAAAAATGCGGGATGTTAAGAGGATGATGTTTTATTCCCACAGAAAATTTCAAGTTGAAACACATTGCGAGATGTGAGCTATGAAAAAGACAAAAACAGCGTTGAATAGTGTCGAATTGTAATGTCACTATTCAGGGCTGAATTTATCTTTTTCATAGCTCACATCTCGTAATGTTTTTCAACTTGAAATTTTGTGTCGCAATAAAACATCACATTCTTAACATCCTACATTTTTTTTCAGATTTTTATAAAAATTTAAAATATTGTTTCCATGAAGTTTTCATTGAATATCGGCTTTCGTGAGTGAACTGTATGCTATTTGAAAACATTTCGTGAGAAGAATCTCGGTTTTTAAATCCCCGTAAATCCAAAACTAAGCCGAAAATCATGAAACCTGGCATGGTGTCACGACATGGCACTTATATGTCGAGGAATTTTTTTCATCCATTGTGGCGCAAGTTTTATTACAAGCCTCTTACAAACCAGAGCTTCTCTCAAAGAAGCCTCATGGTTCTGATAGGGAAACGTGTCCCCCTTGTGGGCAAAACGTAATCACTGCATCTTTACGCCTTGTATTTTCTTCCACGGGCAACATGGAACGACAAGATATGTGCTGAAATTTAAACTTATTCAGGGTTCGTTTGGCCTTTTTATACACTAATTGAGTTTCCTAGGCATTTAATGTCCATAATTCAAATCTAGACTACAAATACATGCTCCAATTCACCAAAATGGCTAGAAAAATTATACATGTGTCCTTGGGTGCATGTTTAGGTCCCATGCCAGGAATGGGAACGAATTGCAGCCGTGCCCGTGTCCTGGCTCGTCCTCAAACATTTCGAATCTCGGTTTTTAAGTCCCCATAAATCCAAAACTGAACAGAAAGTCATCAAAGGTGGCATCGTGTCACGTCATGGCACATATATGTCGTGGTAAAAATATTGTCCAATTTGGGCCAAGCTTTATTACAAACCTCTTACATAAACCGGAGCTTCTCTCAAAGAAGCCTCGTGGTTCCGATAGGGAAACGTGTTCCCCTTGTGGGCGAAACGTAATCACTTCCTCTTTTCACCTTGAATTTTCTTCCACGAGCAACATGGAACGACATGATATCCGTGCTGAAATTTAAACTTATTCAGGGTTCGTTTGGCCTTTTTGTACACTAATTGAGTTTCCTAGGCATTTAATGTCCATAATTCAAATCTGAACTACAAATAGATGCTCTAGTTCACAAAAATGGCTAGAAAAATTATACATGTGTCATTGGGTGCATGTTTAGGTCCCATGCCAGGAATGGGAACGAATTAAAACCGTACCCATGTCCTGGCTCGTCCTCAAACATTTTGAATCTCGGTTTTTAAGTCCCCATAAATCCAAAACTCACTAGAAAGTCATCAAAGGTGGCATGGTGTCACGTCATGGCACATATATGTCGTGGTAAAACATTGTCCAATTTGGGCCAAGCTTTATTACAAACGTCTTACAAAAACCGTAGCTTCTCTCAAAGAAGCCTCGTGGTTCCGATAGGGAAATCTGTCCCCCTTGTGGGCGAAATATAATCACTGCCTCTTTTCGCATTGTATTTTCTTCCACGGGCAACATGGAACGACATGATATCCGTGCTAAAATTTAAACTTATTCAGGGTTCGTTTGGCCTTTTTATACACTAATTGAGTTTCCTAGGCATTTAATGTCCATAATTCAAATATGAACTACAAATACATGTTCCAGTTCACCAAAATGGCTACAAACATTATACATGTGTCCTTGGGTGCATGTTTAGGTCCCATGCCAGGAATGGTAACGAATTACAACCGTACTGGTGTCCTGGCTCGTCCTCAAACATTTCGAATCTCGGTTTTTAAGTCCCCATAAATCCAAAACTCACTAGAAAGTCATCAAAGGTGGCATGGTGTCACGTCATGGCACATATATGTCGTGGTAAAAACATTGCCAATTTGGGCCAGGCTTTATTACAAACCTCTTACAAATTAGAGCCTGTCGCAAGAACCCTCATGGTTTTGATAGGGAAACGTGTCCCCTTGTGGGCCAAACGATAATCACTCCTACTTCTAGCCTCGTATTTTCTTCTACACGCGACACGGAACAACGGGATATTCGCGCTGAACTTTGAAATTATTCAGGGTTCGTTTGACCTTTTTTATTCATTAATTGAGTTTTCTAGGCATTTAATGTCAATAATTCAAATCCGAACTACAAATACATGCTCGAGTGCACCTAAATGGCTAGAAAAAACATACATGTTTCCTTCGGGTGCATGTTTAGGTCCCATGGAACGAATGTGAACGAATTCAAACGTCTCGCCATCCTGGCTTGGCCACAAACATTGCGAATCTCGGTTTTAAAATCTGTGTAAATCCAAAACTCATCAGGAAATCATGGAACTTGACATGGTGTCACTACATGGTACATATAATTCTCCAATTTGGGCGAAGCTATATCACAAGCCTTTTACAAACCGGAGCCTGTCGAAACCCTCGTGGTTCCGGTAGGGAAACATGCCCCTCTTGTGGGCGAAACGATAGTCGTTGCCTCTTCTCGCCTTGAACTTTGTTTTCTACAGGCAACATAGAATAACAGGAGTGTCAGGCTAGAAATTGAAACTGTTCAGGGTTCGTTTGACCATTGTATATGTATATATATATATATATATATAAGTTTTCTATGCATTTAGTGTAGTCCGTAATTCAAATTTGAACTACAAGCACATGCTCCAGTGAAGCAAAATGGGTGGGAAATTGTACATGTGTCATTGGGTGCATGTTTAGGTCTGTCATTAGGTGCATGTTTAGGTCTCATTAAGGAATGGGAATGAATTACAAACTTATCGTCGTCCTGAAACATTGAGAATCTCGGTTTTTAAATCCAAGTAAATCAAAAACTCACCCCAAAAAATGAGACTTGGCATGGTTTCATGACATGGCACATATATGTCGTGGTAAAGAAAATGTCAAGTTTGAGAAGAGGCGCACACATTAGTAGCCAACGAAGTCCTCTTTGAAACAAAAAGCTGATACGTTAATATAGTGAATGATTGTATTATATTAACTATGTCGAAATTTAACCATACTTGGTGGCGTGCATGCATCTATTTGATTAGATGGGATGAGCGCGAGAAGTCTGCCGTGCAGGCTTGACGGGACGCGTGCGAGCAGTTCGCCGTGCAGGCTCGACGGGACGCGTGCATCCTGTCCACCTCGCAAGCTCCTCGGGACATGTGCGAGCACCAAGACCATCCATGCTCACCGGGAAGCGAGCTCTTTGACCTCCATGCACCAGTCGTCGCCCGCCTTGCTCACAACTTCTCCATTAATGGGTTAATTAAAGCACCTGGACGGAGGGTGTTTGCTTGTGATCCCATGGTAACATTGGTTTTGTTCGTGTTTTCAACTCGTATTCCACCCTAATTTAAATTGCCACATAGGGCAACTGATAATACGACCACAAATAAAATGGCAATGTATTATACGACGGCAAATTTACAATGGCGCAGATAATAATTGTCTTACATATTTTGGGTAATTTAAAATGCCACATGCGGCAAAGCCCGGAAGACACGGGGGCAAGAGAAGAAGGAAATTGCAAACAACGATCTGGGTTGCTACTGTCTCTACTCGTCGATGGATCGCCAGGCGACGGCATCCTCCAGCTCCTTCAATTCCTCACGAATTTGCTTGAAAGTAGCCACAGATTCCTCCACCTCCTGCGCGCTTGATCCGGAGCTTCCTCGAGTCACCCATCGGTTCCTCGACGACCGCTATCAGCGTCATCCCCGAGGCGCTGCTCTACTAATGAAGCATCTTCCAGCCGGCGGCCTCCTCCTCCTTCTTGATGAGAGCCTTGAGGAGCTTTGCATTGTCACCCATGAGATGCTCGACGAGGCCGGTCGCCTTGTCAACTGAGGCATCGCTGATCTTGAGCAGCTTCATCAAGCCGTCGACCAGCTCCTGCTGCGTAGTGACGCCAGCAAGAATGTCGTCTTTTCCGGTGAAGGACTTCAGGAACGCCGGCTCGTCGCGATGGCCGATGCCACGAATGTGCTTGTGAGAGCCCTCGCGTGCCCATGAGAGCTCGTTCGAGGGCTCCGCAACGCACCGGGACATCTCTGCTGCGGCTGCGGCTTCGCGGCGGGACCTCTCTAGTGCTTCTGCGGCCTTGGTCTTTGCTGTCTGGCTATATGTCCACCCTAAACTCCTCCTACCGGTCATGGCGAAACGACTTGACAGGAAAGACCTAGTTTTGTGGGTGATGAGGAGAGGAACTGTGAAGTAATTTTCGAGTGGGTAGTTTTTATAGCCCGGTGCTAAGGGTGAACACATATTAGGGCCAGTTCTTTTGGCAGCTTAAAAAATAAGCCGCATCCTCCCCACCTTATCCCATAAGCCCATATACTTATTCATTGGGGCTTCTAAACTAGTTATGGGATAACTAATTGAGAAGTCGCAAAAAAATTATGAGCGGCTTATTTTTTAAGCTGGGGAGAGGCGGCTTATTTTTTAAGCCGCCTAAAAGAACTGCCCCTAGTTTGATTGGTGTGAACAAATTTGCAATTACTTATTGCGTTGTAATGTGCAATGTGACGAGAAACAAGGTCAAAATTTATTGATGGCAGAAGGTTGACCACGTGGTTGCTCGCCGTTGAGTCGGCTGTTTTCCACGTATCACACACATCTTGTTAAGTTGAACCGTTTTTGTTGTGTTCGCTAACCGAAAATAGTTCGTCCGAGTGAACCGTATGCCCTATATCACACACACCTTGATCTTGCTAACCATTTCTGTTGCACTCCCTAATAGCAAACAGTTCATCGGAGCGAACTGTAAGCCGTATATCGCACACACATTGATCTGGCTGCCCGTTCCTGTTGTTCTGCCTCATTGCAAACAGTTTGAACGGCTCAATGGAACTTATGACTTACACCACGTCAAGGTGACACTCAACCGCTGAGTTATATCCCTTCCCCGTCACATCGAGAAAGAGAATTAATGAAACCTAAGGCAAAGGGGCGCCGTGTGCCCTAGATCGCACACGCAACTACAATCTGAACCATGTTTGATGTATCATTCATTACAAACTTTTTGCACCTTTTTGACGTTTTTTACATCCCCGTTTGTGATTAATGCATCACACACAGTTTCGTGAAAGGGTCTCTGATCGTAGTGTCGTGTTAGCAGCAACCTGCAGTAGTGCTAGCCAATATATCCAACAACAAGCATACAATGGTTTCATCCATACATACATATATAGGTAGCAAGTTTAACATTGTTCATCCTACAAAATCAAAACAAAAAGGAAGCACAAGGAGAAGAGTAGACTCCATCAACGAAGCTTCCTCATCTAAAGCAAATCTGCAAATTATGAAAGAATAAAGTTAGAAGAAGAAGAAGACTAGAAGAAGAAGACTAGCTAGAAGAAGAAGAAGAAAAGGAAGAAGAAGAAGAAGAAGAAGAAGAAGAATTTTTATTCTCTTATTTTTCTCCTCTCCTCTTTTTTATCTTCTTCTTCTAACTAAGGTAGGTAATAATGTCATAGTTTAGCTAAGCTTGGTAAAAATGCTAAGTGTAGGTCATTTTAGCACTGGTACAGCGAGCTGCTAAACAAACGGTTTTAAACCCCTTTCCGCGACGGCCTTCGGAACCGTCACCAAGTGAGTGTCGGCGATAGGGGGATCCTTCCCATATGACCCACAAACCGTCGGGGATATGCCCTCCTGGCACACACGCTCGACAAAATGAGGTTGTGTGCGACCGGCGAGCACTCAAATACGAAAATATGTACAGTGGAGCTAAAAATACAATTATACGGCGGAATTGTTTCCGGTCGCAAGTACATCCCACACAGTCAGTCTCCGCTAAACGTTCTCGCTCGTATGTACATCCCACATAGTCGATCCAAGGAAAATGTTTTCGTTCACAGGTACATCACACACAATTTGTCCCGTTAAATCATTTGTGATAGCGTTGCCATTGCACACGATATTAATAATTTTATCGTTTGCATTATTGAATGTATCACACACGGTGCATAGAAGAAACTATGTGGCAAAGGCTGTCCATCACACACGGTTCTTATGTGGTAAACGTTTGCGCCAGGTGGTCTAATGCAAATAGTTTTCAAGAGGATGTCGTGTGTGATTGTTCATTAATCTAACACGGTTTATTCCTAGAAACTCTGTGCGTTATTGAATGCATCGCACGCGGTGTTTTCTCAATAACCGTTTGCAATAGAAACAATCAATTAGCAGGCTAATTATTCGATTATTCATAATCTTTAGTAATCTAATTAACATTTCATATTAAGCACACAATATATTTCATTTTCATAATTGAAATACATTAGAGTACAACATCATATAGCTTCAGCACTCAGCTACCCCATTACACAACTACACCAGGACCAAGTTTCACATGCAACATCTATAACCTTTCGAAATTAGCATCATAGATGGTACATAGACAGATGTATCTCATCTGGAAAACTGCTGAAGCAGAAGGCGAATATTGAGCCCTCATTGATGTTGAAGGTCTTTGTAACTTTAGGCCAGTGCCTGTGGATGATTGACGTTCCATCCTTCATCCTCTTCAGGAACACTTCAATATTGAACCGTGGGTGTTGTAAGAATAACTTCCTTGCCTCCTGACCATACAGGTGGTTTGAGAGATAATCATCAGTGAACTGCTTTGGAAATGCCTGAAAACAAGGATGTGCATAAATATCTTCTCTATATTGGAAATGGGGCAAAGGAATAAAAAAGGCAAGGTATAATAGTTAGTACCATCCTGTAGTGAACTGATGTCTTCTTCATTGTGCAGACAAAGATCTTGTTGTTTTTTGTCGCTAATTTCTTTATCCTAACATTATTTCTGGGTTTCTTGACTTGAATGGTATTCATGGATAACTCATTTCCCCATATGCAAAAAGGGTCAAACAGTGGGTCAAAACCTCTGACAGCAGGACCTACATGTGCAAGACCAAATTGTTAAAAACCAAAATATTAGAATGGTTCATGTAATTGCACAATAATGTGTTATTAGACAATGAACCATGCACGTGCTAACCTCGATTCTAAACCTCAGTGATTCCCATTGTTTCCCTGCAACACATATAAGCTAGTTAGTCATCAGGTTAAGTAAGGGTTTGCATGCTATCAGTAAAATATGTTGATGAAAAATTAAACACATTGCAGATTCATCATATTAATTTAAGCCACATGGAAAATCCATTTATCCAAACTAAGCATGATTAAGAACTAGGAAATATAGCAATTGTATATGTTTCTCATGTATTAAGTGCAGCCAAATTCGATTTAATTCCCACATGCACAACAATACAAAATTCTACCCACGACAATTGGACATCGCAGTGTAGAATTGAACCAAGCAGTTAGCTAAACACCACAACAAATGAACCAAACATTAACTGAGCACCACATTGCACAATATAACATACTCCTAATGGAATATAAGACAGTTAACCAAACCAAGCATGCTTAACAACTTGGAAATATAGCAATTGTATTTGTTTCTCATGTATTTAGTACAACCAAATTCGATTTATTTCTCACATGGTATACAATAACAGAATGCAGCCACAACAATTGAACATCGCATTGTAGAATTGAACCAAGCAGTTAACTAAACACCACAAGAAATGAACCAAACGTTAACTAAGCACCACATTGCATAATATAACATACTCGTAATAGAAGATCAGACAGTTAACCAAACCAAGCATGCTTAACAACTTGGAAATATTGCACCATGAAGAATTGAACATCACATTTGCATAATTGAACCAAACAGTTAACTGAACACCACATTGCACGACATATAGAACATATACACTATAGCAGAAGATTGCAAGGTAAAAGTAGATAGCACAATTCACTAGAATTTGTTAAGGAAAGGTAGTAGCTAGCAAACGATGGCCTCGAGAAAATGCTATAAACAGTCGTTTAAAACAGCCAACCACGTCGCGGCGTCGGCGCACGAGGCGTCAACGGTGGCCTCGACGGTAAGGTGCTCCTCCAAGATCTGGGGGTCGGCACGAATGGCAGCCATCGCGACCTCATCCACGCGTGCAGCCGCGATTTGCTTCTCCGCTGCCAAATGCTCCTTGAGATCCTGGCTATACTGTGTGCACCATGGCTTAGGGCGACGCTTATTTGGTGGAGGGTCGATGATTTGGGTGGAAGGTGTCGCGCTCGCGCCGGCGGTCGGGGCATGTGGGATGTGGAAGAAGGAGGATGGGGTCGGGTGTGGATTACCTACATGGATAGGCGAGGCCGAGCAGCGTGAAGGAGGGTCGCCGGCGAGGAGGCGGCGCTGCAGGCAAGGAGTGCAGGTTTCAAGTTGGAAAGGAAGGCGGAAAGAAGGTAAATGTGGCTTTTCGTAAGGACGAGGGGGCGGGGAGGTAGATATTTCCGTGGAAGCCGAAAATTTGGAATCACTTCAGTGAAAAAACTGGTGCGCAAAGTGTCATCAGACACGGTCCCTTATTCATAACTGTGTACAATATGTGAACATCACAAACGATTCAGATAGCTTAACCCGTGTGTGTTGAGTTTGAACGTCAAAAATTTTGGTTCGAATTTCCCTGGTTACAGTGGTCATACACGTCATTGCATAATTTGGGTACACAAAGGAGACTAACTTCTTAATCGAGCAAGTTCAGCAATTAAATAGAACTAGCTGACCTAAACATTACTCTAACAAATTAAAGACCGGCGCTCTTAATTAAACAAAACAAAGAGTACTACTACGGCTGGTGCTCGTCGATCTCCGTTGCCGCCTCCATGTCTAGCTCACGCCCGATGCTCTTTTAGGGAAGGGGCTCCATGGCATCAATTGCAATATACTCGGCAAGCATCTTGCCATCCGCGCATGCCATATCTTTGGCATAGGCCGCCACGAGCTGGGCGTGGGCGGCCGCGATCTGGGCTCTGGCGGGATCCGTCGTGGCAAGGTATGCTGCGCAGGAACGGGAGGCCGCTCGAACTCTCTCGGCGATTGCCAGCTCTTCGGCCGTGGGTTGCCGGCCGTTGTCGGAGAAGCTTCTTTCGATTTGTGTGGTGACCGCCACGAGCTTGGCTTTGACGGCCTTGACATGGTAGTGGGTGGCCTCCATCAAGGCTAAGGTCGCCGCTGCGGAACGGACAACTGTTGTGCCGCTCTCGCAAGTGGCTATCCCCGAGGCAGATGTAGTTGCCACCGCGTGAGAAGCAACAGCGGCCGTTTGGGCTGCCTTGGCCGCCCGGACGTAGACTGCGCTCACCCTCACGAAGCTTGTTAGCACGCGCCTGGCGGCTGCGGCCGCACTCTCGCCAGTGTGGGCCGCCGAAGTTGCCCTCACGATGTGGGTCCACGTCCCCATCTTTCACCGGCGATGAATGAATAGTGAAATGATATTTGGGGAGTGAGCTAGTGTGCTTGACACGCCGGATGTGGATTGTAGCCGATGCACCTTCTCGCGTAAGCCATAGGCGTACTATACACCAAAGGTGCTCCAAGATATGTTGTGCTGCATCTCACACGGTTGGTGATGATAAACTGTGTGCATTCTACTTGATTTATCGTCTTGATTTGAATTGCGTAATGTGGTCACAGCTTCAAAGGATGGTGTTTGAATTGTTAGAACTTTTATCTACAGTGAACATGCAACTATAGGTGTGTCGTCAAAAAAATTGAAATTATTCAGGGTTCGTTTGGACGTTTTCATACATTAACTGGGTTTTCCAAGCATTTTATCCGCATAATTCAAATTTGAACTACATGCGCATTCTCCAGTGCATATAAACTGGTTGAAAAATCAAATGTGTGCCCTTGGTTGTATGCTTAGGTCCCATGCAAGAAATGGGAATGAATTTCCAACACCCTGCCACCATCACTCGGCGGCAATCATTGAGATACCTGGTTTTTTAAGTTCTAGTAAATACAAAACTCGTCTGCAATTCTTCAAACTTGGCATGCTATCATGGAGCGGCATCAACATGCCATGGTAAAAATATTGTCTCATTTGGGGCATGTTTGGGTATAAGCTTCTCATAAACGAGAGCTTCTCACAACAAGCGTGATGGTTTCAGTAGGGAACGTGCCACCTTTGGGGACGAAACGATATATGTTGCCTCTTATTGCTTTCAAAAAAATCCGAGTGCCAACATAGGACAACAGGAGTGTTGTGTTCATTTTTTGAATTGGTGGGGTTCGTTTGGACATTTTTAGACATTAACTGGGTTTTCCAGGCATTTTATGTGCATAACTCAAATTTGAACTGCATGGACAGTCTCCAATGCATATAAACTGGCTGAAAAATCAAATATGTGTCCTTGGTTGCATGCTTAGGTCCCATGCAAGAAATGGAAATGAATTTCAAACACCCTGCCACCGTCACTCGGCCGCAAACATTGAGATACCTGATTTTTTAAATTCTAGTAAATCCAAAACTCATCTGAAATTCGGGAAACTTGGCATGCTATCATGGAGCGGCATCAACATGTCGTGGTAAAAATTTTGTCCCATTTGGGGTAGTTTTGGGTATAAGCTTCTCACAAACCAGAGCTTCTCACAACAAGCATGATTGTTTCGGTAGGGAACGTGCCACCTTTGGGGACAAAACGATATTCGTTGGCTCTTATTTATTTCAAGAAAAAACGAGTGTCAACATAGAACAACAAGAGTGTTGTGTTCAATTTTGGAATTTTTCGGGGTTCGTTTGAACATTTTTATACATTAATTGGGTTTTCCAGGCATTTTATGCGCATAATTCAAATTTGAACTACAGGCACATTCTCCAGTGCATATAAACTGGTTGAAAAATCAAATAAGTGTCCTTGGTTGCATGCTTAGGACCCATGCAAGAAATGTGAATGAATTTCAAACACCATGCCACCGTCACTCGGTCGCAAACATTGAGATACCTCCTTTTTTAAATTCTAGTAAATCCAAAAATTGTCTGAAATTCGTGAAACTTGGCATGCTATCATGGAGCGGCATCAACATGTCGTGGTAAATTTTTGTCCCATTTGTGGCAGGTTTGGGTATAAGGTTCTCACAAACCAGAGCTTCTCACAACAAGTGTGATGGTTTTGGTAGGGAACGTGCCACCTTTGGGGACGAAGCAATATCCATTGCCTCTTATTGCTTTCAAAAAAATTCGAGTGTCAACATAGAACAACAGGTGTGTTGTGTTCAATTTTGGAAATTTTCGGGGTTCGTTTGGACATTTTTAAACATTAACTGGGTTTTCTAGGCATTTTATGCGCATAATTGAAATTTGAACTACCTCCACATTCTCGAGTGCATGTAAACTGGTTGAAAAATCAAATATGTGTCCTTGGTTGCATGCTTAGGTCCCATGCAAGAAAAGGGAATGAATTTCAAACACCCTGCCACCGTCACTCGGCTGCAAACATTGAGATACCTGGCTTTTTAAATTCTAGTAAATCCAAAACTTGTCTGAAATTCATGAAACTTGGCATGCTATCGTGGAGCGGCATCAACATGTCGTGGTAAAAAAATTGTCCCATTTGGGGCCGGTTTGGGTATAAGCTTCTCACAAACCAGAGCTTCTTACAACAAGTGTGATGGATTCGGTAGGGAATGTGCAACCATTGGGGACGAAACTATATCCGTTGCCCCTTATTGCTTTCAGAAAAAATCGAGTGTCAACATAGAACAACAGGAGTGTTGTGTTCATTTTTGGAACGGGGTTCGATTGGAATTTTTATATACATTAACTAGATTTTCCATGTAGTTTATGCGCATAATTCAAATTTGAACTACATGCACATTCTCTAGTGTATATAAACTGGTTGAAAAATCAAATATGTGTCCTTGGTTGCATGCTTAGGTCCCATTCAAGAAATGGGAATGACATTCAAACACCCTGCATGTAATGCCCGGTATGAGATTATACCTCCTACGTGTCGAGGCACGACTGAAAGGTATAAGCTCATACTAGAATGATCTCAAGTATGGTATCTTTGCACGACTCATGTAAAAGAGGGATGAAATTGCAAAAGAGTAGTTGGCTTACACTCGCCATGTCACACAATACATTACATAAGCAATCATCATCCAAATAATATCACAGTCCGACTACGGACGAAGATCCAAATGAAAGATACCATAAATAAAGCCACAAGGTCCGATCGCCCCTAGTAGAAACCACTACTGATCATCGGGATAGTACACGTAGTATCGCCACGCTCTTCATCGAACTCCTTGTACAACTCTGTGCCATCACCTGTGTAGTTCACCATGGTACCTGCATCTGGTGTTGTGTAGAATCTGTGAGCCACGGAGGACTCAGCAATCCCGTTCCCGGGTAGCAAAACTATCTAAGCCTTGGGTGTAGAACAAGGCTGAAGAACAAGGTTGCAGCTGCACTAGCACTATCTTACGTGTTTAGAGCGAGAAGAGAAGTGCCAACGACCGACAAAGTGATCACGAAGTGATCCTATCTAAGCACGTCATTCATAACCCCATCGTGTTCACTTCCCGAACCCCTTCGGAAAATGACCGTCACGGTTACTCACGCTGGTAGTGTATCCTGAACATGGTGTCAAGTTTTCTACAATCGGATATTAACAAATTCCCATCTGCCACATAACCGCAGGCACCGCTTTCGAAAGATCAAACCCTGCAGAGGTGTCCCAACTTAGCCCATCACAAGCTTCCGCGGAGTCGCAACTCCAAGGTGGGAAGACCCGAGTATTCTCGGAATCCCGTGCTCAAGATATTCCGACTAAGGTAAAACTAATCCAGCAAGACCTCCCGGCGTGCCGACACCCTGATAGTAGCCGCGCGTATCTCGTCTCAGGCCACGACCGAATGGGTGATGCTACAGGTTTTTACCAGCCCTCGGGTTTCCCCAAGGTGGCCCCGCAGGCTCCCCATTTCGGACCAACACTCATGTGGAGCACTGGCCTGGGTTGTTGATTAAGAAAAGGGTTTATAACTCCCTATGCAAGTTTTAGTTATTAGGCAAATGTAAAACCAATGTTGGGCCTTGCTGGAAAAGCTTTAGCGCTAAGTGGATTATCGAGGGGGGCCCATAAACCCCAACCGTGTTAGGGACGCATAATCAAGGAACACAACACCGGTTTAAACGGTTCCTAGGGTGGCATGAGTGGAAGAAAACACCAAGCAAGAGGCTTAGCCTTCCACCCATTGCCAAGTATATAGATGATTTAGTTTAACATATTACATAGTGTGATATCCCAACAATAACTTCAACATGAAGCAAGAATCTTCAAATCTTCTCCTGCAACTAGCAATGCTATAAGAGGGGCTGAGCGAAGCTTACGTAGCCAATCAAAGGTTTGCTAGGTTGGGTGGTTAGAGAGATTCATGGCTACAATAGGAGGCTAACAAACAAACATGGGCATCGAGGCAATAAGCTAAAGAGCGAGACATCTAGCAATTGGCAAAGATAGTAATGATATCTGGGTCAGGTCATCTTGCCTGTTGAGTCGTCGATGTGATCGTAACCTTGCTCCTCCCACTCAACCTCGGTAGGAACCTCGTACTCGGTCTCGGCTCCCGGCTCTACTCAACACAAGAACACAACATGGCACAATGTCAAACACGGTGCAATGCACAATCAACATGATGCAAGTATGATGCGTGTGCATGTGGAAAAATTGAACCTAAGGAGAAGATGATGAAGAAGGCCTCATCTTTGAAAACCAAGCAAGCCACTGGATAGAGGGGAAGATTTTGGTTGAAATCGGTATAAAGATCGCCGGAAACGGACACACGGTTTGCAAATGGCAAGCAAAACAATATTCACACAAAGCTGCAGTTTACAGCCACATGGCATCTTTGGAGCAAGAAATAATTATGCTACAACACTCAAACATGGAGACAATGGGCATGGACATGAAGTAGACATGATACTTAACAAGCATGAACTTATAACACACCCAAAAACCTACTGGAAGACAATTAACCAAGCATGGCAAGTTGCAATAAATTTATCCAGACAGCCAAAATCTAGGAAGGCAAAAACATCATCACGATGCTGCCTTCGGAGGCACACAACAACATGCATATCAACTCCACTAACTACATAAATATCATGGACATGTAGTAGACATAGCGTACAGCAAACAACTCCATTGGAGCAACTCCATAGGAGGCATGGATCAATAGCAACAAGCTTCACCAAATTGATCATGCTGATAAAAACCTGACAGGTATAATTTATATTAACTTGAGAGCAAGAAATAAATAAGCTACAGCAAGCCATATGTGCAAGTGAGGGCATGGATGGATAGAGCATAACATGGACAACAAGGAATGATCATTTGACATACCAAAACATGCATGGATTTGAGTGGGGCATCAAGCAAACATAGCATCATGTTAACAGATTTCCAGACTTAGCAGTTTTTTCTCTAAGTATAAAACAGTAACATTGGCATGGCATATTTACAAGCTTGTTTAAGTCACCTCAAGTCATATCATGGAAAGTGGTTTGCACCACAGCAAAGACCATATGATGGTTCTTCTAAAACATATTGACATGTGACATGAGGACAAACACATCAATAGCAATGAGCAAGTCAAAACAGCATCTCATAACAAGTTTCAGCTCTTAACAGCCACATGCACTTTTGCAACAGAGATTAACATGGCAATATGACACCTAACATGAATGCTACAGCAACCATCATGTAGAGCACTTCACAATGATCATCTTGACATATCATATGCTCCATTTGGATAAACATGCACCAAGTTATCACATCTCAAACATGGCAACAAAATTTACACAGACAACTAGTTACAGCCACATGCACTCTTGCCACGAAGAATAGGGCATCTAGATGAACTCAAACAAGCATGCCACAATGGAACAAAATGAAGAGCATATCACCACGATCATTTTGATATGTCATATGCCCCAAAACGGATCTACGAGCACGAAGTTACAGCCATGCAAAGAAGGCAACAAAACATAGCAGATCTTGGGACTTAGTGGATTTTATACCTCACAAAAAGTCAAACCGGGACGGGGATGTCCCGGGACGGAGAGATCCGGCGGGGACGGGGTTGTCTGGTTTGTGGGATTGGTGGATCTTGTCCACCTGACCAGATCCGGATCGGGGCGGCCCGGCGGCTCGCCGGAGATGGCGCCGGCGACCGGAGGTGCGGCGGCGGGCGGAGGAAGGTGGCGCCGGCCGGCGGCGGAGGCAGCGGCGGGCGCAGCCCGGGTCGGCGGTGGCTCGCACCCGAGGCGTTGGCGGGCGGAGGAAGTGGCGGCGGCCGGCGGCCGTCGGTGGAGGAGGCGGGACCGCGGCCGGCGGTGATGGTGCGGCGGCGCGCCGGCGGCGGAGCAGCGGGCGCCGGCGGCGGGGGCGATGCTCGGGAGCGGGCGACGGGCGGCTCGGGCCGCGGGGGCCGGAGTCGGGCCTCGGCGGGCCCACGGCGGCTGGGCGGCTGGTGGGAGGCGGACGGGACACGTGGCGCGCTCCGGTTGGTCGGGCGCGTTCGGTGGACGAGTCCGGCGCCGTCCGGATGTTTCCAACGGCCGGAGGAGCTGCGGGGCGCGGGGAAAAGGGAAAAAATGGAGATGACTAGGGTTTCGCCCGAAAATGGAGGGGATGGGGCCTTTTTATAGGCATAGGGAGTTAGGAGACTCCAAATGGGGAGCGGTTTTCGCCCACACGTTCGTGATCCGACAACCGAGATGATGGGAGTCGTTGTGCTGGGTTAGTGGGATGTTGTGGAGGGGGTCTTGGGCAAGAAATAAGAGGTGCTTCTAGCCCACTAGGTTAACCGTTGGAGTACCAAACGAACTCCAAATGCGATGAAACTTGACAGGCGGCCTACACGTACCAAAACAACAACGCACGACAAGACTCACCTCATTCAAGGAACGTTACACGGCCACACACGAAAGAAGGACTCGGGGGTGCCACGGGCACGTGTGTGAGTGTCGGAACTCGAAACGGAAAACGGGAAGAGGCGAGTGGGACCGGGTGCAAGTGACAACACGAATGCAATGCAATGCACATGATAACATGACATGGATGAAATGCACACACGCACACGACAAAACGAAGAAACCCGAAATGAAAGAAGAGCCCAGAATGGAATTGATGAAGTCAACGTTTCGTATATTGCCATAACTGGAAGGTGTTACATCTGGGGTGTTACAAACTCTCATCTACTACGAAAAGATCTCGTCCCGAGATCTAGGACTGGAAGAAGGAAGGGTACTCGGAACGAAGGTGATCTTCTCGTTCCCACGTAGCTGCTCGGTCGGTATGGTGTGACCACTTTGAAAGAACATGCGGTGCCCCCATGTTTGGTTTTGGTAATTGATGACATTCTCTATAGACTAATGGTTTCCTTGAGTTATATTTGAAGGGTTTGTCCATAGGCTTTTCTTGGAGTTCATTTGTTGGTTTCAAGGAGAGTTTCTGATGACCAAGGTGCTATTAAGGAATTATCCAAAGATTGGTCTTGTGAGTGTTGAGCTTATTGCAAGCATGTCCTGAAGAAGAAGAAGAGTGTGTTATCATTCATGTTTACCTTCAAGACATCATCCAAATGAAGAGTTGGAAAGATTCAAGGTTGATCAAGACTAAGTGAAGGAGTGAATCAAGTTGATCAACACACAAAGCGTAGAAGATGTACCGAGAGGGATCAAGCAATCCTATGGTATGGTAAGCATTGTCAATCACGCTTTGTGTACTAACCCATGGTCTTCGTGAGAGTTCTTTGTGGGGTTAGGTTGCGGTGTGCAAGTTCAAGTGGATCATCACGAAGAAATCAAGTGCTTGAAGCTTGCCATCCATTGTCGTGACAATGGACTTGTGAAGATATGCCGAAGAGTGGCTCACCCATAGAGGAGTATGGGGGAGCAATCTACTAGTCTTCACCGAGACAACACAATCAAGAAAGGTGGTCCAACTTGAGGAAGTCAAGATCGTCTACATCTAGCTCAAGTGGACTTTGTGCACAGCAAAGGTTTGCCCTTGATAGGTTTTCTATTTTACCGGTCTCGTGGTGTTAGTTGGGAGACCGGGTTATAGGATCGTTTGCCGTACTATCAAGGGGGGCTCTCAAGTTGGTAGCTTGATCGTATCGTTAGTAGAGAGCTCAAACCATTGCATCCTTGCATCATGTTTCTTGGTTCTTGTTTGGTTCTCTTTGTGAGTCTTAGAGCTTATGGTCATCTTGATGACAAGCTTGAGTTCATCGAAAACGGAGTTCACATGTGTCTTCTATGATGTTTTCGGTGTTGGGTGTTTTACCGGTCTTATCCGAGGAAGGGTTCTCACCATTTTCTTATGGGCCTTTTCTAATTTGCTTCTTATTGGTTTTTCTATCAAGATTGTGTTAGCCCTTGTCGCTAGCTTTCCAACAAACTTGGTTTCATCGAATTCGGAGTCCGTATGCAAAAGTTATTGTCGTTTTGGTGTACTGAAAAGGCTGCAGCGGTACTACCGCGGGTAGGAGCGGAAGTAATTTTTTACTACCGCTTTCGGGAGTGGTACTACTGCTTTCGGGAGCGGTACTACCGCTTGGAGCAGTACTACCGCGGCTACTTCCGTGGCTACTTCCGCTCGGGACCAAAAACTCGTCACAAGTCCAGCGGTGGTAGGCACGGATGTAATTTTTTAGTACCGCTCGCAAGCAGTAGTACCGCTACCCTTAGCAGTACTACCGCTACCCGTAGCGGTAGTACCGTGAGGTCAAGCGGTACTACCGCTCCGACGGTTTTTCTGGCCTTTTTGCCTCCTCGCTGTTGTTTTTCTAAGGGGTACTAATGCCCTAGCGGTAGTACCGCTCTGTGCGGGCTGTGAGCATAACGGTTGGATTTTTCCCCACCTATAAAAGGGGCTCTTCTTCCCCAATGAACCTTATCCTTTTAGCTCGTGTTCTTCCCCCATTTTGACCTTCTTCGAGCTTGCTATCTCTCAATCCCTCCATGGATTCTTGCTAGTTTTGGGGGGAAAAGAGAGAGGAGATCTAGATCCACATTTCCACCAATCACTTTCTCCTCTAGGTGAGGGGAACCCCTTGGATCTTGATCTTGGAGTTCTTGGTGTTCTTCTTCTTGTTCTTCCTCTCATTTCCCTCCCTAGCATTAGTTGCTTTGGTGGGATTTGGGAGAGAAGGACTTGGGCACTCCATGTGCCCTTGCCATTGCATTTGGTGCATTGGTTTGAGTTCTCCACGGTGATACGTGGAAGTGAAGTTGAGAAGCTGATTACTCTTGGGTGCTTGGTACCCTTGAGCTTGTTCCTCTTGGGTGCTTGGGCGCCCTAGACGGTTGTGGTCACCTTGAAGCCATATTCCATTGTGGTGAAGCTTCGTGGTGTCGTTGGGGAGATAGCCCCATCCTTGGTGTTCGGAGCTCAATCATTGTGGTGTAAAGCTCCGGGCAAGCGTCGGGGTCTCCAATTAGGTTGTGGAGATCGCCCCGAGCAATTTGACGGGTTCCGGTGACCGCCCCCAAGGGTTGCCAAAGTGTACGGGTTCGGTGACCGCCCCCAAGGGTTGCCATTTGTACGGGTTCGGTGACCGCCCTCAAGGGTCCCTTAGTGGAATCACGGCATCTTGCATTGTGCGAGGGCGTGAGGAGATTACAGTGGCCCTAGTGGCTTCTTGGGGAGCATTGTGCCTCCACACCGCTCCAAACGGAGATTAGCATCCGCAAGGGTGTGAACTTCGGGATACATCGTCGTCTCTGCGTGCCTCGGTTATCTCTTACCCGAGCCCTTTACTTATGCACTATACTTTGTGATAGATATATTGTTTCTTGTCATATATCTTGCTATCACCTAGTTTTTTATCTTGCTTAGCATAAGTTGTTGGTGCACATAGGTGAGCCTAGTTGTTGTAGGTTTTGTGCTTGACAAATTAACCGCTAGGTTTATTCCGCATTTGTTCAAGCCTAAACCGTAAATTTTTTAAAGCGCCTATTCACCCCCCCTCTAGGCGACATCACGATCTTTCAATTGGTATCAGAGCCTCGTATCTCTTTATAGGGCTTTACCGCCTAGAGAGTAAGGATGTCGACTAGGGGTTTAGGTTTCTCTGACACTCTTAGTTTCAATGGCACAAATTTTGATGTTTGGGTAATTCGCATGCTTAATCTCTTTAGGGTCATGGACCCAAATTTAGAGCGAATTGTAGATATGGGTTTTTCTCCTCCAAAGGATGCACAAAGATTATCTTTAGAGGATGAGAAAAACTCTTATCTCAATGCTCAAGCTTCTAATGTGCTTTTTGATGCTTTGAGCAATGTAGTTATATTTCAACTCATGCCGTTCCGGGATGCTCATGAGTTGTGGACAAAGCTTCAAGATAAATATGGTGTGTCCAAGAACTGTAGGAATGATTGTTCTCCCTCCACCTCCGGCCGTGTTGCCTTCTCAACTTCTTCTACTTCACCTACATGTGGTTTGCCACAAGGTAATGATATGGTGAGTAGTGTTGGTCATTGCAATGATGATAGTATGCTTATTGTGGATGATCCTTCATCACTATCTTACTGCAATGCTTCTTCTTTGGACTTTAACACTTCGAGCACCCTACATGTTTCACATGCTTGTGTTGATAGTCCTTGCATATCATGTAGAAATTTCTTGACTAAAACTCATGATGATATGCTTGCTATGTCTTGTTGCCATGATAAAAATGCATCTATTTCCTCGAATTGTTGTGCTAACAATGTAGAGGAAACCCAACACCCCATGAAACAAGATGTAGTCTTGAATGGTGCTTCAAGGGATCCTACATCATCATCTATTGCGTTTTGCCTTATGGCTAAGGCTTCAAAGGTATCTCCCACTTTGAACCCCAATATATCTTGTCATGATAGTGATGATGACAATGATGATGATGTTGAAAATGATCAAGAGAATGATAATGTTGCCTCCTTAAAAATTAAGGGGGAAATGATTTTTAAAGCTCTTCATAAGAATAAAATTGCTCGTTCCAACTTCATGGAAATCATGTCTATTGCCATTGAGGGCAAGAAATATATAGAGGAGTTGGAATCTCATCTAGAGGAGCATGAGGTCACCATTGAGAAAATGGAAGGTCATGAGCGTGATTACGCTGATGAGATCGCCGACCTCTCGCAAGCTCTTGAACTTGAACAAACCACCAAGGAATCTCTTGAGGAGACTTTTGCTCTAGAACTATCTAGAATAAAGGAATCCCGTGATAGAGCTCTCGAGGTGGTTAATGATTTTGAAACTAAAAATGAGAAGCTTGAAGTTGCACATGCTAAACTCCTTGAGGATTTTGATCACCTCAAAAATGGCTCAAGGGTCATTAAGAGTGAGCTCATCAAACTCACCGAGTCTCATGCTCAACTTAAAGCTTCATATTCTAAAGAGCTTGCCAAGTTGCCTTCTCCTCTTGCTATTATTGATGATGCTTGTGCTACTAACTCTATTTCTAGTGAAGCATCCATTTTGAAGGAGAATGTTGAGCTAAGGGCTCAACTTGAGTTGTTATCTAGCAATTATGGGAGATTGGAAGAAAGTCATGTAAAGCTCACAAGCTCTCATGATGATCTTCTAGTATCCCATAATGTGCTAAAGATAGCTCATGAGGCTATGATCATCAAGGTAACATCTAGTGAGTCTCATGTGGTCGCTAGCACTACTTCTAGTCAAAATGCTATATTGCCATGTGCTAGTCCTCGTAATTCATCTATGCATAACATTGGTACATCTTGTGATGAATTGCTTTCCCTGCCTTGTTGCTCTAACAATGAAGCATATACTTCCTCTAGTACTTGTGTTGATACTAACCATGTAGAGGAAATCAAAGAGCTCATGGCCCAAGTCTCTTCCTTGAAGAAAGACTTGGAAAAGTGTCATGAAGGGAAGTCCACACTCAACAATATCTTGAGTGTGCAAAAATCCCCCAGTGACAAAGGTGGACTTGGATTCAACTCCAACAAGAAGAAGAAGTCCAAGAGCAACAAGAAGAAGGGCCAAGAACAACTCAAGAATTCGGCCAAGATTATTTGCTTCAAGTGCAAAATTGAAGGGCATCATGTTAGATCTTGCCCATTGAAGAAGAAGGTCATTAGTGACAAGTAACAAGGGAAGAGGCCACAAGTTCAATCTCGTGCTCAACCGCAAGTTGGAGAAAGGCCGCTTCCCAAGAAGACTCATGGTAATGCTTCTCATTTTGAGAAATCAAATGAGAAGAAAGTGAAGAGTAGATGTTGCTACCTATGCCGTGAGAAGGGTCACCTTGCTTCTTCATGCACTAGTGGTAACTTATCCGACCCAATTATTATTGATGATGTCTATTTTCTTGGGAAGGATAATGTTGGCAATGTGTTTGCCAAGTTTTTTGGTTCTCAAAGTGGTGTCAAGAAAAGAACCATTTGGGTGGCCAAGCCTATTGTGACTAACCTCTTAGGACCCAACTTGGTTGGGGACCAACAAGCTAAAACTTGATCAATAGGCGTTGTTGGAGGGCATTGGAGACTTGGTACATTATGAAGAATTAAGGGGTCTTCATCATTCATATTGTCTCAAGCCAAGTCATTCGGATGATCAAGTTTCTATCTTATATCCAATGTTCCTCCTTGCGGTAACTCGTGCTTAAATTGTTTACATTGAAAGTTACTTGCCCCTTTGCATGTTTTGGTTTTGTTCCTTGCATGTGTTTGTATATGATGTGCGTCCAATTTGTATATCTTGAGAAATCAAGTATGTGTATATTGGTTTGCACATCATGTATGTGTGTGTC
Organism: Secale cereale; assembly: GCA_902687465.1. Taxonomy (NCBI): domain Eukaryota; kingdom Viridiplantae; phylum Streptophyta; class Magnoliopsida; order Poales; family Poaceae; genus Secale; species Secale cereale. The sequence continues at coordinate 257,228,479 of LR738714.1, forward strand.
GTGCGTTGAGCCTTTGTGCTTCTTGCTTTTATCTTAGTTGGCTCTTGTGAGAGATTAATGGAACATCCCATTTTGGGAGAGTGATGTGCTTTGTGCACCTCACAATCCTATAAATGTGTGTACATGAGGAATACCATCTAGTATTGATATTACAAGATTATCTAGTCTCTATGTGGTATGTCTTCTCATGAGAAAGTCAAATTCTAAATGTTCCATTAATTATCTCTTGTTGGTTCTCTTTTGCAGTAAGTTTTTCATTGGTATCACATTATGGGGGAGTAATATTCTATGTGCATATTACAAGCCTAGAAAATGTGTAAATTTGAGATATTGTCACCTAGAGTTGATAGTATAAATTATGTTGTTCCTAGGTGGCATGTTAGCTCTACAAGTTGCATTTTGCTTGTGTTTGGTGTGAAGATGATGTTGGATATCATTTCTATCTATCACCGGTAATTATTTCCAAATACCTCTTGTCTTTGACAATTGGTAATCATTTATGTGGTGGAAATTATTGATCATCTTTACATTGTCTTTTGGTTTTATTTGTCTTATCTCTTGCCAAGCTTGTGTCAACTCCCATTTCCTTCCATGCCACTTGTGTATCTCGTGTTTTATTGTTTTTGTCTAGTGTTTTCTAGATATAGTGAAAGTGGTGATCCCACCATGTGCATTTTTTATTCAAATGCAAATTCTCTTTAATGCACAATTCTTGGGGGAGCTATCCTATCTTCTATAGAACACTCATCTTGTGATCCATATGAAGGGTGTGTTGATGGAAGGCAATCCGTTTCTTTTTGGTACTTTGTGCCATCATGAAACTTTGTAGATGGGTTGGTTTGTTTGGAACCATCCTCTCTTTTGGGAGTGCGATATCTTTCCTTTTGCGTGTATCAATGGATATCTCATTCCTTGATGTATCTTCTAAATAGATATCTTCCAAGTGATGATTTCTCCATTCGGTATCCTATTTTCACTTGGTATTTTTTTCCATTTCGTTTCGTTTCTTGAAAGTCTTGAGCATGCATGTTTACTACATATATTTTCTTTGGCATGCTTTCTTCCTTTAACCCAATATATAGGGGAAACTCCACCTAGTCTCATTTTGGATGAGATGTGCATGAAATTCATTTTCGTATATAAATGCACTTAAGTTTGTGGAGTTTGTCCTATGTATTGGTGTTTCTAACTCTTTGGTCCCAATGAGTTTGGGTACCATTTTGTTTGTGTTGTTCTAGGAACAATTGGAGATGCATTGGATGCTCGGCTCATTCAAAAGGAAGGTGGTGTCACCATGTGCTTATTGGACTCAAGCTAGGATGATCAATGAACTACTATCTACCTTCAATTGGTATCTAATACATCCCTCCAATGGTATCTCGGTAACAAGTATCATCATCTACTTCATGCACAAATTTCTTGCATCAACCTTGTGTAGGTTGTATCATGGCATGTAATTCATTCTTTCTTGTGATACTTGTTTCCTTTCTCAAAGCATCCCAATAATGATCTCTTGTTGCTAGTTGTGATGTTTTTGATGTTTGCTTGGTTGGAATTCATGTTTAGTCAATAAGACCTTATCTAGCCATGTGCTATGCGTTCACGCAAAATATCTTATTGGTATAATTATGACTTCCTTGTGGATATCTTATTACTTCCTCTCTTTTTTTGTAACTATTTCGAGTGTACATTCTTCTTTGTGGATTGATATCATCATGATTTTCATCTACCTAGAATCTTATACACTTGAGAGAAATTACATATCTAGAAGATATCCTTTCTTTCACGACCACCTTGTCGTTCTTGTATCATTTCTTTGGTGGCTCCGTGAAAGCCTTTGCCTTGAGTGTGGATCTTATCTTGTTGCATCTAGATGCACTCTTGTGTGGTGAGGATATTTTTGTCTCTTGCTTGTCTTGACAAGGCTTTTGCCAATTAATTGGTATCCCTCGTCTTGATAACGCTCTCTTTTATATCTTCACCACGGGTTGTCACAAGCATAGGTTCTTTATATGCTTATTAGTGAGCTTGTGAACCTGTTTGCTTGTTGTGTGTGGGAATGATAGGCCTTGCACCGAGTATCTCTTTCATGCAAGACTATATTGATGCTTGATGTTCATCCATACATTAGTCTTCTCAAGTGCTTTGCCATGACTCACACACATCATTTTGGTTGAGCATACTCTTAAGTTGTCTCTTTTGTATGTTGCTCAACCATTTGTTTGTTGCAAGTGCTAGGCTTTGTTACCTTCATGCTCACTTGCACTTGGTGTGAGTTTCTATTGATTTTGGGGGAGTGCTGATCCTATTTTGTGCACTTGGTATCCTAATAAAAAAATTCTAAGGAGTGCACAAATTATGGGGAGCTTCACCAGTGTCTTTAGAAAATCGGTTGCTATGTCGTGAGTTCTATTGATCTTGGGGGAGCGACGATCCTATTTTGTGCTCATTGTATCGAGATACAAAACTAAATTGTGCACAAATCATGGGGAGCTTCTCTAGTTTATCTAGAACACTCCTTTGCTCTTATCTTAATATCTTTTATTCATTTGGCATGTAGGATCATTGGTCTAGTTGGGTCAATTGGTATATTTTGATAGCTTAATTCAATTGGTATCCTTTGATTGCTAGATTGCGTGTTTTTCTCCCTTTGTTATGCCTTTGTGGCATATCATTCTTTTGAAATCTTTGGGCCTCAATATAGTTTGTCTTCCTCCAAGTATTTACAGTTGGATATATGTATTGCATTCCACTCTCTATTTTGAGGAATACATAATTTATGGAGGAACACAATTTATATTGACCTTCTAAGTTTTTCGCCAATTTTGGCAATCGATGCCAATGGGGGATAAGTTTCAGAGAGTTTAGTTTTGTGAGGAAGTTTAGAGAGTTGTCTCTTCGCTCTTCTTGCTTTGGTTTTGTTCCTAAGCTTTTGCATCTCATGCGCATACATTATTGTTGCATGGTATGGTGATGCATAATTCCTTATATAAACTCTCTTGAAAGTGATTGTCATCTATTACCAAAATGGGGGAGATTGAAAGAACATGCGGTGCCCCCATGTTTGGTTTTGGTAATTGATGAGAATCTCTATGGACTAATGGTTTCCTTGAGTTATATTTGAAGGATTTGTCCATAGGCTTTTCTTGGAGTTCATTTGTTGGTTTCAGGGAGAGTTTGTGATGACCAAGGTGCTATTAAGGAATTATCCAAAGATTGGTCTTGTGAGTGTTGAGCTTATTGCAAGCATGTCTTGAAGAAGAAGAGTGTGTTATCATTCATGTTTACCTTCAAGACATCATCCAAATGAAGAGTTGGAAAGATTCAAGGTTGATCAAGACTAAGTGAAGGAGTGAATCAAGTTGATCAACACACAAAGCGTAGAAGATGTACCGAGAGGGATCAAGCAATCCTATGGTATGGTAAGCATTGTCAATCACGCTTTGTGTACTAACCCATGGTCTTCGTGAGAGTTCTTTGTGGGGTTAGGTTGCGGTGTGCAAGTTCAAGTGGATCATCACGAAGAAATCAAGTGCTTGAAGCTTGCCGTCCATTGTCGTGACAATGGACTTGTGAAGATATGCCGAAGAGTGGCTCACCCATAGAGGAGTATGGGGGAGCAATCTACTAGTCTTCACCGAGACAACACAATCAAGAAAGGTGGTCCAACTTGAGGAAGTCAAGATCGTCTACATCTAGCTCAAGTGGACTTTGTGCAAAGCAAAGGTTTGCCCTTGATAGGTTTTCTATTTTACCGGTCTCGTGGTGGTAGTTGGGAGACCGGGTTATAGGATCGTTTGTCGTACTATCAAGGGGGGCTCTCAAGTTGGTAGCTTGATCGTATCGTTAGTAGAGAGCTCAAACCATTGCATCCTTGCATCATGTTTCTTGGTTCTTGTTTGGTTCTCTTTGTGAGTCTTAGAGCTTATGCTCATCTTGATGACAAGCTTGAGTTCATCGAAAACGGAGTTCACATGTGTCTTCTATGATGTTTTCGGTGTTGGGTGTTTTACCGGTCTTATCCGAGGAAGGGTTCTCACCATTTTCTTATGGGCCTTTTATAATTTGCTTCTTATTGGTTTTTCTATCAAGATTGTGTTAGCCCTTGTCGCTAGCTTTCCAACAAACTTGGTTTCATCGAATTCGGAGTCCGTATGCAAAAGTTATTGTCGTTTTGGTGTACTGAAAAGGCTGCAGCGGTACTACCGCGGGTAGGAGCGGAAGTATTTTTTTACTACCGCTTTCGGGAGTGGTACTACCGCTTTCGGGAGCGGTACTACCGCTTGGAGCAGTACTACCGCGGCTACTTCCGTGGCTACTTCCGCTCGGGACCAAAAACTCGTCACAAGTACAGCGGTGGTAGGCACGGATGTAATTTTTTAGTACCGCTCGCAAGCAGTAGTACCGCTACCCTTAGCAGTACTACCGCTACCCGTAGCGGTAGTACCGTGAGGTCAAGCGGTACTACCGCTCCGACGGTTTTTCTGGCCTTTTTGCCTCCTCGCTGTTTGAAAGTGCAACTAATCCCCGGGTGGTTTTGGTAATTAATAACAACATATATATCATTGAACTAATATTCTCTTGAGAATCATTTCAGAAAAGTTCGATGATGTGGGTATGGAAATGTCTGAAGAAGTGGACCCCTCAAAATGCTAAGACAAGCATTGGCAAAAGCTCAAGACTCTATTTGTGGTTTAGTGATCAAAGATCACATTGAGTCCATAGGAAAAGCCAATACTATTAAAAGGGGATGAGGTTGTGTTAATGTTCTTGTTGCTCAAGTGCTTGGTGATCTAACTCCCTCAACTATCAGCACTATTCACTACTTAACACACACCCATAAGTAATCTCGGTCAATCCAACTCAGTCCCACCGAGATGAAGTTATTTCTACAAACCCTAACATCTCGGTCACACCGATTTCTCCAACTCAGTCCCACCGAGATGAACCACTTCAATTGTTTCTCCAAACCCTAGCTTCTCGGTCAAACCGATTCTGAGTTTCGGTCCCACCGAAAAAGGGCTGCCAACCTTCTGTGGTCAGTTGACATAAATTCGGAATATCCGAGTTTATATTTTCGGTCTCACCGAGATGGCAAACCCTAACCTTTGACTCACTTCGGTCTCACCGAGATGGTATTTTCGGTCCCACCGAAAATCCCAACGTTCACTATATTTGAACTTTCGGTCTAACCGAGTTTTCACTTCGGTCTGACCGAGATTGGTCAAATGTGTGTGTAACGGTTGGATTTTGTGTGGAGGCTATATATACCCCTCCACCCCCTCCTCATTCGTGAGGAGAGCCATCAGAAAGTACCACCACTTCTACCATACACTTTCTGAGAAGTGAACCACCTACCCTTGTGTTGAGATCAAGTCATTCCATTCCTACCATATGAAACTTGATCTCTAGCCTTCCCAAGTTGCTTTCCACTCAAATCTTTCTTCCACCACAACCATATCAGTGAGGAGAGTTGAGTGTTGGGGAGTTTATCATCTGAAGCACAAGAGCAAGGAGTTCATCATCATCAACACCGTCTATTACCTTTTGGGGGGTGGTGCCTCCTAGATTGGTTAGGTGTCGCTTGGGAGCCTCCGTCTTGATGATGTGGAGTTGAACCAAGAAGTTTGTAAGGGCAAGGAGATCGCCTACTTCGTGAAGATCTACCCCGAGTAAGGCTAGTCCTCCGTGGGCGTAGGCCGTGATGGAATAGACAAGGTTGCTTCTTCGTGGACCCTTCGTGGGTGGAGCCCTCCGTGGACTCGCGCAGCCGTTACCCTCCGTGGGTTGAAGTCTCCATCAACGTGGATGTACGATAGCACCACCTATCGGAACCATGACAAAAATCTCCGTGTCACCAAACTGCGTTTGATCTTCTCCACCTCTCTTTTACATGTGCAATTTACTTTCCGCTGCATACACTCTAGAATTGCATGTGTAGGGTGTTACTTGAATTGATCTTAATTGTGAAACTGCCAAAAACATTGCATGATCTAAAGGCAGATTTTTTATTTTGTCAAGTAGTCTAATCACCCCCCCTCTAGACTTACTTTCGATCCTACAAGTGGTATCAGAGCTTTGGTCTCCATTGCCTTGGTTTCCATTGCATTGGACTCCATAAGCTTGGTTTCACAACCTAGGAGAGTATGGCGTCTAGTGAGGGTAATTATCGTAGAGGTCCTTACTTTGATGGTACAAATTTTGCTAGTTGGAAGCATAAAATGAAAATGCATATTCTTGGTCATAACCCAGCCGCATGGGGCATTATTTGTGTTGGTATGCAAGGTGATTTCTTTGAAGATGGAAAAGTTCCGGATCGCGAAGCTACACCCGAAGAATTGAAGATGTTGCAAAACAATGCTCAAGCTTGTGACATTCTCTTCAATGCCTTGTGTCCCGAAGAGTTCAACAAAATCAGCCGTCTTGAAAATGCTAAAGAGATTTGGGATACTTTGGTTGAAATGCACGAGGGTACTGAATCTGTTAAGGAATCAAAGCTAGATATTCTTCAAGGTCAACTTGACAAGTTCAAGATGAAGGATGGTGAAGGAGTCGCTGAAATGTACTCTAGGCTTGCTCTCATCACAAATGAGATTGCAGGCTTAGGAAGCGAAGAAATGACCGACCGATTCATCATTAAGAAGATTCTCAGAGCTTTGGATGGAAAGTATGACACCGTGTGCACTTTGATCCAAATGATGCCAAACTACAAGACTCTCAAGCCAACTGAAGTCATTGGAAGGATTGTTGCTCATGAGATGACACTTAAGGATAAGGAAGAGCTTCACAACAAGTCAAGTGGTGCTTACAAAGCTACAAGTGATGCTCCTACTACATCAAGTGACAAGTTAGTTTCCAATGAAGACATAAGCCTAATGGTCAGGAACTTCAACAAGTTCTACAAGAATAGAGGCAAAGAAAGAAGCTCAAAGTCTAGATCATATGATGGAAAGAGATCTTCTAGTCGTGATCGAAACTGCTACAATTGTGGAAGACCCGGACACTTCTCAAATGAGTGTACGGCTCCCCACAAGAGAAGAGAAGAGTCTCCAAGAAGAAAAGCAAGAGATGAGTCACCTCGGAGAGAGAGAAGGAGTAGAGATGATCGTTATGAACGAAGACCTTCTCGGAGAAGCAAGGACTCGGAGAGGAAAGACAAGTCATCAAGGAGCTACACAAGAAGAAGACATCAAGCTCATGTTGCTTTATGTAAAAGTGGTAACCCCACTTGTGCTTAAACGATGAGTATGACCTATGATCAAATGTTCTCATTTGACTCCTAAGTCAATATACTCATATATAGATGACCTAGTCATCGACAAATTGTGTGCTAGTAGCTAGAGTTTTGGTTGTGCATGTTTGACACATATTTCAGTTGCTATCTTATTGTGTGAGCATGTTGGATGCATGATTTTATCCATTCAAGGACATCCATTTGTTGTTTTGATTGTTTTGGTTTCCTTTTCTGGCCAAATGGATGGACAAGAATGCCTAAGCAGCTTCCCTAGCTATCTATGCTATCTTGTCTCAAAATTCTATTCATGCTTATATCACAACTTTGAACAAGTCTTTTTCGGACAGTCCGAGTGAGGAGCACTCGGAACCACCGATTCGTCTAAGGCTGACTTCCAAAACCTTCTAAGTCTATTTCGGTCTGACCGGCTTCTCAATCTCGGTCCAACCGAAACACTTAGATTGATCTAGGTTTCATCTCGGTGAAACCGAGTTCAAAATCTCGGTCTGACCGATATGTGTAACTGCACAGCAGAAATACATCTCGGTGACACCGAGTTTTTCAACTCGGTCCCACCGACAGCACGGGGTTATATATACTGAGGGCTGCGCGCGATCTATTCCTTTCAAACCGTTCGCCCTCCAAGACCCCTGCTGCCGTCGCCCTGATCTAAGGATCGTCGCCTTCGTCGCCTGTGCGCCCTCGCCGCAGGTCTCCGCCGCCGTCAACGGTAATCTTCTCCGCCGTTGCCGCCGTAGAGGGACACCACCAAGTTAGGGTGTGTCCCGATCCCTTTCATGCTCCACTTCTGATTCTTGCATGATAGGACTGCCCTGATTCAATCCACGTTTGATATGATCCCAATACATTGTTCAGATCGTTTAGTTTCGAGGAAAATTCTTAGGTTTAGGTTTCCATGGAATGCATCTCGGTGAAGCCGATTCCTGAAACTCGGACTGACCGATTTGGTCTCTGACCATTGCACTACACAGTTCGGTCTGACCGAGTTGTGAAAATCGGAATGTCCGAATTAAAGTTTCTGTGAAACCCTAAGTTTTCGGTAGGACCGAAACCCATTTCGGTCTGACCGAAAGTGGTGTGTAGGTTCTGTTGAACACTTCGGTTACACCGAAACTTGAAATCGGTTTGACCGAAATACATTCTGTGAAAACTCAAAACTAAGTTTTGAACTCATGTTTTTTGCAAAAACTTCTGCAGTTGTGATAACTCTTCTACTCTGCCTACACCTTATCTATTCACAGGTCTTTCAGCCATGTCAGATGTCAGTGACAGCCAGAACAGGTCCGAATCACCGTTTGCTGAGATTCCAGAGGCAGGTACAAGTCCTGAGGCTAGCAGCTCTAGTGATGATGGTGAGAGGAGTACCCCTAGTGGTCTGCCTCCTGCTGCTACGAGAACCAGGAAGAAGAGAACGTCTGATGATGAGGATTCCGACTTTGTTGCTGAGGAAGTTACCTCCAAGCCAAAGAGGCAAGTGGTTGCCAAAGAGCTCCAAGGGCAGCAGCCAAAGAAAGGCACAAGCAAAGTGAAGCAGTCTGCAGTTGCTAAGAAGCTCAACTTGGAAGAGCCAGCTCCAAGCAAGGTGAAGAAGACTTCCAAAAGGAAGAGAGTTGTATATGCTGAACCTCAAGAGGTTGCTGAAGAAGAAGAAGAAGAAGAAGATGCACCCCAGCCTCCTCCTCAGAAAGCTAAGTTCATGGGTGATGCTATTCGGGCTCAAGCCTCCTCCAAGCCCAAGAAGCCTGCTCAAGCTAAGACAGCTCCAGCCAAGCCCAAGAGAACAACCAGAAGCATTCCAGCTTCTGAGGAGAACAAAGGTGAGATGCCACCTTCTGAGTCAGATGAAGAGCATGTGTTGCTCAAGCTCCGTCCCAAGTTGCCACTCCACAATGATGCTCATCCTCAAGCTGAGGATATGAAGGCAAGAAAGGACAAAGGTCTCAGGCTATGGAGACAATCTGATCCATATGCCGTAAGAAGAAGGACTGCTGTGGACCCCAGATTCCACACCAGAGAGCAGCAGGATTTCTATGAGACCGTGCTAATGGATAAGAAGCCCATTGTTGCTGACACCAGGTATGTCGACTGGAAGTATATTGACAGCAGAGAGCATCGGGACTTCTTTCCCCATGTGCATGAGAGCTTTACTGCATGTGGAGTTGCTGACTTTGTGGGTCAAGAACTGACAGCCTGGAATGACGAGATGATCATGCAGTTCTATGCCACAGCCCATTTCTATCCTGATGGCAAGATCACCTGGATGACTGAAGGTCAAAGGTTTTCTTCAACTGTTACAGAATGGGCAGAACTTCTGAACGCTCCAGTGCAGAGAGAGGACGACATTGATGTCTATGGGATTCCTAAGAAGAGTCATGATTCCATGAAGAATATGTACAAGGAGATCCCAGCTGCTGATTTGGAGGGATGGAAACTCGGCTCAGTGTATTATCTCCAGGCAGGTCTGACCACCACTAACACTATCCTGAGGCATACTTTGATGCCTAAGTCAGGTGACCACCGGATGATACGAGGCTATTCTATCAACATGTTGCACATTCTCGATGAGAAGGCACCTTTTAAGGTGATGGACTTGATGGTAGAGACCATCAAGAGGACTGCAGCTGACCAGAAGAGGTCGTGTGGGTTTGCACCGCAGATACAGATGCTTATCAACGCCAAGTTTGGCACGGGCAAATTCATGTTGGATAGGAAGCACTTGCCACTGCAGCCAGAGCATGAGGACAACGTAGTTGTGATGGATGAAGAGGATCCCACCTCAGTTGAAGGGCAAGCCAAGATTGAAGCTGCGAAGAAAGCCAAAGCTGACAAAGAGGCAGCAGCAGCAGCAGCTAAGCCAAAGAGCTTCGGAGATCAGATTCTTGAAGCAACCCGGAGAATTGAACAACGCCTGGCCAGCATTGAGCAATCTCAGGAGAGCCTTGAGAGGATTGTCGAGGACAAGATCCACGCTCTGGACGTGAAGCTGACTGAGATTCAGGTGTCTGTCAACAAGCTTGAGGCAGACATGGAGGAGACTAGGCAGGAGAGAGCAGAGCTTATGCAGGATGATCTAGTCCAGGACTCTCATCGCCAGACTGCTCCGGTTCCCAGAGGATCCAGGTCTGCAGCTATCCCAGTGACAGACTCCAGGGCTACCACTTCAGCACCAGCTACAGCTCCAGCAGTTCCTTCAACTCCAGCATCCACTCCTCCAGCGCAGACATCAGCAGAAGTCTTCGCCGATGCAGCCATCTCTACACCGACATCGACCCAGACGGGAGCCGCCAGCCGAGCCCGCAGTGACGTTTAGCTCTATACCTTTTCGAACTTTTTGGTAACTTGTTGCCAAAGGGGGAGAAATTGTTATAGATCATAGGGCTTCGAGAGAGAGAGTGCTCTTTCGTCTTTTCGTTCTTTTGCCGGTTTCTCTGTGATACATTGGTTTCTTTTGGTTCCAGATACTTTAAGTGTGCTTGCTACTACGTTTGATGCTACCTTAATGAGTGCTTAGTCATACTATGCTTTAATGTGTGCTTATTGCTTATCATGTGCTATTCCTTATTGTATGGCTATTTACTTTTGTCTTGGTGATTAAGTGCATGTTATTCATTCTTATCATTTTGTGCGCTCCACCAAGATGTATGTGACATGGAAGAGTGACCCATAATCCTAATCGATTGTGCATTTGCATTCAAACGCAAATTTTAAATAATGCACAAATTTAGGGGGAGCTCTTGTTTATCACATACTTCTCAAAGCGACGATATTATTCATTGATTATATCTTTTGTCGAAGCTTTGATCTATATGTTGTCATCAATTACCAAAAAGGGGGAGATTGAAAGTGCAACTAATCCCCGGGTGGTTTTGGTAATTAACAACAACATATATATCATTGAACTAATATTCTCTTGAGAATCATTTCAGAAAAGTTCGATGATGTGGGTATGGAAATGTCTGAAGAAGTGGACCCCTCAAAATGCTAAGACAAGCATTGGCAAAAGCTCAAGACTATATTTGTGGTTTAGTGATCAAAGATCACATTGAGTCCATAGGAAAAGCCAATACTATTAAAAGGGGATGAGGTTGTGTTAATGTTCTTGTTGCTCAAGTGCTTGGTGATCTAACTCCCTCAACTATCAGCACTATCCACTACTTAACACACACCCATAAGTAATCTCGGTCAAACCAACTCAGTCCCACCGAGATGAAGTTATTTCTACAAACCCTAACATCTCGGTCACACCGATTTCTCCAACTCAGTCCCACCGAGATGAACCACTTCAGTTGTTTCTCCAAACCCTAGCTTCTCGGTCAAACCGATTCTGAGTTTCGGTCCCACCGAAAAAGGGCTGCCAACCTTCTGTGGTCAGTTGACATAAATTCGGAATATCCGAGTTTATATTTTCGGTCTCACCGAGATGGCAAACCCTAACCTTTGACTCACTTCGGTCTCACCGAGATGGTATTTTCGGTCCCACCGAAAATCCCAACGTTCACTATATTTGAACTTTCGGTCTAACCGAGTTTTCACTTCGGTCTGACCGAGATTGGTCAAATGTGTGTGTAACGGTTGGATTTTGTGTGGAGGCTATATATACCCCTCCAGCCCCTCCTCATTCGTGAGGAGAGCCATCAGAAAGTACCACCACTTCTACCATACACTTTCTGAGAAGTGAACCACCTACCCTTGTGTTGAGATCAAGCCATTCCATTCCTACCATATGAAACTTGATCTCTAGCCTTCCCAAGTTGCTTTCCACTCAAATCTTTCTTCCACCACAGCCATATCAGTGAGGAGAGTTGAGTGTTGGGGAGTTTATCATCTGAAGCACAAGAGCAAGGAGTTCATCATCATCAACACCGTCTATTACCTTTTGGGGGGTGGTGCCTCCTAGATTGGTTAGGTGTCGCTTGGGAGCCTCCGTCTTGATGATGTGGAGTTGAACCAAGAAGTTTGTAAGGGCAAGGAGATCGCCTACTTCGTGAAGATCTACCCCGAGTAAGGCTAGTCCTCCGTGGGCGTAGGCCGTGATGGAATAGACAAGGTTGCTTCTTCGTGGACCCTTCGTGGGTGGAGCCCTCCGTGGACTCGCGCAGCCGTTACCCTCCATGGGTTGAAGTCTCCATCAACGTGGATGTACGATAGCACCACCTATCGGAACCACGACAAAAATCTCCGTGTCACCAAACTGCGTTTGATCTTCTCCACCTCTCTTTTACATGTGCAATTTACTTTCCGCTGCATACACTCTAGAATTGCATGTGTAGGGTGTTACTTGAATTGATCTTAATTGTGAAACTGCCAAAAACATTGCATGATCTAAAGGCAGATTTTTTATTTTGTCAAGTAGTCTAATCACCCCCCCCCCCCTCTAGACTTACTTTCGATCCTACACTGTTGTTTTTCTAAGGGGTACTAATGCCCTAGCGGTAGTACCGCTCCTAGAGCGGTAGTACCGCTCTGTGCGGGCTGTGAGCATAACGGTTGGATTTTTCCCCACCTATAAAAGGGGCTCTTCTTCCCCAATGAACCTTATCCTTTTAGCTCGTGTTCTTCCCCCATTTTGACCTTCTTCGAGCTTGCTATCTCTCAATCCCTCCATGGATTCTTGCTAGTTTTTGGGGGAAAAGAGAGAGGAGATCTAGATCCACATTTCCACCAATCACTTTCTCCTCTAGGTGAGGGGAACTCCTTGGATCTTGATCTTGGAGTTCTTGGTGTTCTTCTTCTTGTTCTTCCTCTCATTTCTCTCCCTAGCATTAGTTGCTTTGGTGGCATTTGGGAGAGAAGGACTTGGGCACTCCATGTGCCCTTGCCATTGCATTTGGTGCATCGGTTTGAGTTCTCCACGGTGATACGTGGAAGTGAAGTTGAGAAGCTTATTACTCTTGGGTGCTTGGTACCCTTGAGCTTGTTCCTCTTGGGTGCTTGGGCGCCCTAGACGGTTGTGGTCACCTCGAAGCCATATTCCATTGTGGTGAAGCTTCGTGGTGTCGTTGGGGAGATAGCCCCATCCTTGGTGTTCGGAGCTCAATCATTGTGGTGTAAAGCTCCGGGCAAGCGTCGGGGTCTCCAATTAGGTTGTGGAGATCGCCCCGAGCAATTTGACGGGTTCCGGTGACCGCCCCCAAGGGTTGCCAAAGTGTACGGGTTCGGTGACCGCCCCCAAGGGTTGCCATTTGTACGGGTTCGGTGACCGCCCTCAAGGGTCCCTTAGTGGAATCACGGCATCTTGCATTGTGCGAGGGCGTGAGGAGATTACGGTGGCCCTAGTGGCTTCTTGGGGAGCATTGTGCCTCCACACCGCTCCAAACGGAGATTAGCATCCGCAAGGGTGTGAACTTCGGGATACATCGTCGTCTCTGCGTGCCTCGGTTATCTCTTACCCGAGCCCTTTACTTATGCACTATACTTTGTGATAGATATATTGTTTCTTGTCATATATCTTGCTATCACCTAGTTTTTTATCTTGCTTAGCATAAGTTGTTGGTGCACATAGGTGAGCCTAGTTGTTGTAGGTTTTGTGCTTGACAAATTAACCGCTAGGTTTATTCCGCATTTGTTCAAGCCTAAACCGTAAATTTTTTAAAGCGCCTATTCACACCCCCCCCCCCTCTAGGCGACATCCACGATCTTTCACACTTAACTTTCAAGAACTTGATGGACTTGTTGCGGGTCTTGCGCTCAATTTCCTCAAGAATTGCAACAAGGTGCTCACGGTAAGACAAGTCTTGTTGAAGATCAATCTCCTTGAATGGAATGGTGCGTTCAGGTGTCTTGAAGCACTTGCGGAGTTGAGACACGTGAAACACATCATGAACATTTGCAAAGTTGGAGGGGAGCTCAAGTTGATAGGCTAGATCGCCTCTTTTGCCAAGAATCTTGAAAGTGCCCACGTATCTAGGAGCAAGCTTTCCTTTGATACCGAATCTTTGGGTTCCTTTCGTAGGAGAAACACGGAGATAGACATGATCCCCAATGTCGAAAACCAAGTCACGATGCTTGCCGTCATAGTAACTCTTTTGACGCGATTGAGCGGCTTTGAGATTCTCACGTATGGCTTTTCACATTTCTTCGACTTCTAAGATCAAGTCATTGCCAAGAAGTTGACGTTCACCGGTCTCGGACCAGTTGAGAGGGGTATTACACTTTCTGCCATAGAGGATTTCGGAAGGAGCTTTGCCGGCACTTGCTTGGAAACTGTTGTTGTAAGAGAACTCGGCAAACGGGAGACAATCTTCCCACTTCATGCCAAAAGAGATGACACAAGCTCTCAGCATGTCTTCGAGGATCTGGTTCACTCTTTCGACTTGACCACTAGTCTGAGGGTGAAACGCAGAGCTGAAGCGAATCTTAGTGCCCATGGCTGACTGAAAGGAGTCCCAGAACTTGGATGTGAACAAACTTCCACGGTCTAAGGAGATGACTTGAGGAATGGCATGCAAAGAAACAATTCTAGAAGTGTACAACTCTGCCAACTGAGCCGCATTGATGGATTCTTTGACGGGAAGGAAGTGAGCTACTTTGGTTAGCTTGTCAATCACAACAAAGATAGCATCATTCCCCTTCTTGGACTTGGGAAACCCAGTGACGAAATCCATTTCAATGTGGTCGAATTTCCACTCGGGAATAGGTAGAGGTTGGAGGAGACCGGCTGGACGTTGATGCTCTGCCTTCACTCTTCTGCGGACATCACATTCATTCACGAATTGGGCAATCTCCCTTTTCATGCGAGTCCACCAGTAAGATTGCTTGAGGTCTTGGTACATCTTGGAACTTCCAGGATGAATTGAAAGGAGGGAGTCATGTGCTTCGTGCATTATAAGCTTCCTGAGATCACCCTTGGGAACCACAATTCTGTCCTCAAAGAACAAGGTGTCTTTCTCATCAACGCGATAGCACTTGTATTTGGTAGTACCCTTTGCAATACCATGTTTCACTTTCTGCACCATAGCATCACTTAGTTGGGCCTCACGGATCTGATCTTCCAAGGTAGGAGCAACTTGAAGGTTTGCAAGAAAGCCTTGCGGAACAACTTGGAGGTTGAGCTTCCTGAATGATTCACAAAGCTCGGGCTGAAACGGCTTGAGAAGGAGACTGTTGCAATATGCCTTTCTGCTCAAGGCATCTGCAATGACATTGGCCTTGCCAGGTGTGTATTCAATGCCTGGATCATACTCTTGGATCATCTCAACCCAACGAGTCTGGCGAAGGTTCAGGTTAGGTTGTGTGAAGATGTACTTCAAGCTCTTGTGATCGGTGAAGATGTCCACTTTCTCCCCAATAGAAGGTGTCTCCACGTGATCAAGGCATGTACCACTGCTTCTAGCTCGAGATCATGTGTGGGGTAGTTCTTCTCATTTGGTTTCAACTGACGAGAAGTGTATGCCACAATCTTCTTGTCTTGCATTAGAACACCACCAAGTCCTTGTAAGGAAGCATCACAAAATACTTCATAGGGCTTGGACTCATCCGGAGGAGTAAGAACCGCAGCATAAATGAGCTTCTCTTTGAGTGTTTTGAATGCCACATCACAATCAGGAGTCCAGTTGTACTTGACATTCTTCTGCAGCAAGTTGGAAAGAGACTTGGCAATCTTGGAGAAGTTCTCAACGGACCTTCTGCAATAACTAGCGAGACCAAGGAAGCTTCGGAGTTGCTTGACGTTCTGCGGGGGTTCCCAGTTGACAATAGCTTCAACTTTCTCGGGGTTGACAGAAATACCCTCAGCAGAGATGATATGGCCAAGATATAAGACTTTTTCCAGCCAGAATTCACATTTGGAGAATTTCGCATAGAACTTGTGTTCACGGAGTCTGTCCAGAACCAAACGGAGATGCTTGGCATGGTCTTCTTCATTCTTAGAGAATACCAAGATGTCGTCCAGATAGACGAGAACAAATTCATTGGTGTAGGGGTTGAATATGAAGTGCATCATCCTCGAGAAAGTGGGTGGAGCATTTGCGAGGCCAAAAGACATGACTGTGTATTCATAGGAGCCATAGCTTGTTCTGAATGCGGTCTTGTGAATATCCTCTTCACGGATACGAATCTGGTGGTAACCCATCCGGAGATCGAGCTTTGAAAACACCTTCGCTTCTTTGAGATGCTCGAACAATTCATTGATATTGGGGAGCGGATACTGGTTCTTTATTGTCTTCTTGTTCAATGGCCGGTAATCAACGCAAAGACGTTCCGTGCCATCCTTCTTCTTGACAAATAGAACACCACAGCCACAAGGAGAAGTGCTAGGCCTGATTAGACCCATACGCTCTTGCTCATCGAGTTGTTTCTTCAGCTCCTTCAACTCATCAGGGGAGAGCTTGTACGGACGCCGGCATGCTGGCTCGGTACCGGGCTTGAGTTCAATGACGAATTCAACTTGACGATGCGGAGGCATGCCTGGAAGCTCTTCAGGGAAAACATCTTCATATTCATTGACCACAGGAATCTGAGAGATGGCGTTAATCTCGCCCTTGTCATTGAGAGAGAATAGCCTGATTGTGTTATCTCAAGAGGCGAAGATAATCACGTCTTCGTGAGGATGAGTAAGCTTGACTTCCTTATTTGCACAATCAATGTTTGCATCGTGCTTGGAGAGCCAATCCATCCCAAGAATAAGATTAATGTCGGAGTTGCCGAGAATAACCGGAGAAACCAGAAAGCGGTAATCACCCATATAAATAGATATATCCGGAGCATACACACTAGAAGACATTCGTTTCCCCGAAGAAGTAACTTGCAACTTTTGAGGTAAGCTTTTGATGTCAACATTGTTCTTGGATGCAAAAGGTTGAGACATGAAAGAACATGATGCACCCGAATCAAACAACACTTTTGCAGGAATAGAGTTAACTGGAAGGTTACCAAGTATCACATCTGAAGAATTCTCCGCTTGAGCTACATTCATCAGATTCACTCTTGCTTGCTTGGGATTGTGCTTGAAAATAGCAGTGCTGATAGGTGGAGGAGGCGGAAGGCGCCTTGGGTTGGGGCACTTGTTAACATAATGACCCTTCTAACTGCACTTGTTGCAAACCACTTCTGAGGGAGGACGGTAATAAGGAGCACTTGACTTCGAAGCTTGAAAGTGATTCTTGGACTGATTGCTTGGGTTGGGTGGGTGGGAGAAACCACGGCCACCAGAATGCTTGTTGTTGTTGTTGTTGTTGGGAGGGCGGAGCACTGGAGGAGGTGGAAGCCAAAACTTCTTCTGCTTTGCAACCACTTGGGAAGAAGAGGAGGAGTTAACAGCATCTCTGATCCTCTTTTTGGAAGCTTCAACCTTGAGCTGGGTTGCCTCTTGCTTAAGTGCCATGTTATAGAATTTGATCAAATTCATCCGGCTCAAACAAGGTGAGAGCTAGCTGGAGTTCATCCTTCAGACCACCACGGAACTGATAAATCTTGCTCTTGGAATCTGGGATGTCTTGCTTGGCATAGCGAGCGAGGTTCTGGAACTTGACATTGTATTGATAAACGGATATGGTGCCTTACTTCAGGTTGCGGAATTGCTCACGCATGCCTTCGATGACACTAGTTGGAATGTGGTGAGAGCGGAAATCCTTGCAGAAGTCAGTCCACGAGATTTCACGTCCTTCTCTGGAATCTTTGTACTGTTGCCACCAATCAGCGGCTTGATCCTTGAGTTGGAAGGCGGCAAACTTGACATAATCCTTAGGTCTCACGTTACTGCACTCGAAATGCTTTTTGATGTGTGTTATCCAGTCTTCAGCATCTAGTGGATCTACACAGTAACTGAACACCTTCGGTTGGTTTGCCAGGAACTGGTTGAGTGTAGCAAAGTGAGGTTGGTTGAACAAATTGCCTTGGCCTTGGTTCCCATGACCACCTTGATTTGCTTGGTTGGCTTGAAAGTTATGCATCATTTGCATAAGCATCTGGGTGTTCTGGTTCATCGCTTGCATAATTGCTCTCCAGGCCTCACACGCAGGAGGAGGGGAAGGAGGACGATCAGGAACTTCTTCACCCTCTGGGTTAGCATTGGGAACCCTTTTAGGAGCCATCCTGAATGAGATGACAACTATTAGCCATTGATTGAAAATATATAAGTTGAATCAACGGCTAGAATTGCAACATAAGTGTTCACAAGAACATTCGAACAAAACGAACGAATGTAATCCACAGTTTAATGGTACAACAATCTTCTCGAGAAGCCACTTGGGAGAACAAAAGGTAAATAAAAACAACAAGGAGCAGATAGAACAAATACAAGATAGAAGCTTCGATCGACATATTCGTGCTGAAAGCTTATGGAACATGTTACAAAAGGGTTTTGCAATCCCCGGATCAACATAGCCAAGGACCCTTTAAGATGCAACTCACGATCGGAACAAACGCCCATAAAACTACTTCACTCAATGTACAACCCTGAACTCCATATCATGCATTCGTTGGAAGAATGCCTACGAGCTACTAGATGAACCCACCTATTAATTTCCGAAAGTTTCCAGTTATGCAATCAGGTGTTGGGGATACATGGGAAGCATCGCGCACTCAACTCTAATCCTACATCCAGCCGTATCCATCCTTCAACACATAACCAGTTATTTCCGGAAACCGTTTACCTCGGAACTTCGAAACGCATCTGCTATACAAGCTATGTCAATACTCCCGAACTACCTCCCCAGTACTGGGTGATGTCGGGGCTATCTTACCACTAACCGCATAGAAGAGTTTTCGATGTCGGCCGTCTTAAGTATTCCAGAACTGCTGCGATAGATTTGTGACGGCAACACCTCGGAGCTCAACTCCCCGGGACACTGCCACAACCCCTAAATGACAGGAGGCATCGAGAACAATGTTCTCGTCACAAAGACATCAGAACAATCCAAACAATACTCGCGTGATCCTAAAAAAAATTAATTAATTTTTGAGAGTAGAAGAGATAGAGTAATCGCTAGGAGTCCTCACCAGAGTGATAAAGGGATGAGGAGTAAAAAGAAATCCTACTCTCCGATATATATATAGGACTCAAAACATTTTCAAATGTGTGTCTAGACTCAACCGTAACGATTCGATCAATCAGTGGGGGCTCCTAGGTCGGAGAAGGCTCTGATTACCAACTTGTAATGCCCAGTATGAGATTATACCTCCTACGTGTCGAGGCACAACTGAAAGGTATAAGCTCATACTAGAATGATCTCAAGTATGGTATCTTTGCACGACTCATGTAAAAGAGGGATGAAATTGCAAAAGAGTAGTTGGCTTACACTCGCCACGTCACACAATACATTACATAAGCAATCCTCATCCAAATAACATCACAGTCCGACTACGGACGAAGATCCAAATGAAACATACCATAAATAAAGCCACAAGGTCCGATCGCCCCTAGTAGAAGCCACTACTGATCATCGGGATAGTACACATAGTATCGCCCATGCTCTTCATCGAACTCCCAGTACAACTCTGTGCCATCACCTGTGTAGTTCACCATGGTACCTGCACCTGGTGTTGTGTAGAATCTGTGAGCCACGGAGGACTCAGCAATCCCGTTCCCGGGTAGCAAAACTATCTAAGCCTTGGGTGTGGAACAAGGCTGAAGAACAAGGTTGCAGCTGCACTAGCACTAGCTTACGTGTTCAGAGCGAGAAGAGAAGTGCCAACGATCAATAAAGTGATCACGAAGCGATCCTATCTAAGCACGTCATTCATAACCCCACCGTGTTCACTTCCCGAACCCCTTCGGAAAATGACCGTCACGGTTACTCACGCTGGTAGTGTATCCTGAACATGGTGTCAAGTTTTCTACAACCGGATATTAACAAATTCCCATCTACCACATAACTGCGGGCACGGCTTTCAAAAGATCAAACCCTGCAGGGGTTTCCCAACTTAGCCCATCACAAGCTCACGATCTGCGGAGTCGCAACTCCAAGGTGGGAAGACCCGAGTATTCTCGAAATCCCGTGCTCAAGATATTCCGACTAAGGTAAAACTAATCCAGCAAGACCTCCCGGTGTGCCGACACCCTGATAGTAGCCGCACGTATCTCATCTCAGGCCACGACCGGATGGGTGATGCTACAGGTTTTTACCAGCCCTCGGGTTTCCCCAAGGTGGCCCCGCAGGCTCCCCATTTCGGACCAACACTCATGTGGAGCACTGGCCCGGGTTGTTGATTAAGAAAAGGGTTTATAACTCCCTATGAAAGTTTTATTTATTAGGCAAATGTAAAACCAATGTTGGGCCTTGCTGGAAAAGCTTTAGTGCTAAGTGGGTTATCGAGGGGGGCCCATAAACCCCAACGGTGTTAGGGATGCATAATCAAGGAACATAACACCGGTTTAAACGGTTCCTAGGTGGCATGAGTGGAACAAAACACCAAGCAAGAGTCTTAGCCTTCCACCCATTGCCAAGTATATAGATGATTTAGTTTAACAGATTATATAGTGTGATATCCCAACAATAACTTCAACATGAAGCAAGAATCTTCAAATCTTCTCCTGCAACTAGCAATGCTATAAGAGGGGTTGAGCGAAGCTTACGTAGCCAATCAAAGATTTGCTAGGTTGGGTGGTTAGAGAGATTCATGGCTACAATAGGAGGCTGACAAACAAACATGGTCATCGAGGCAATAAGCTAAAGAGCTAGACATCTAGCAATAGGCAAAGATAGTACTGATATCTGGGTCAGGTCATCTTGCCTGTTGAGTCATCGATGGGATTGTAACCTTGCTCCTCCCACTCAACCTCGGTAGGAACCTCATACTCGGTCTCGGCTCCCGGCTCTACTCAACACAAGAACACAACATGGCACAATGTCAAACACGGTGCAATGCACAATCAACATGATGCAAGTATGATGCGTGTGCATGTGGAAAACTTGAACCTAAGGAGAAGATGATGAAGAAGGCCTCATCTTGGAAAACCAAGCAAGGCACTGGATAGAGGGGAAGATTTTGGTTGAAATCGATATAAAGATCGCCGGAAACGGACACGCGGTTTGCAAATGGCAAGCAAAACAATATTCACACAAAGCTGCAGTTTACAGCCACATGGCATCTTTGGAGCAAGAAATAATTATGCTACAGCACTCAAACATGGATACAAAGGGCATGGACATGAAGTATACATGATACTTAACAAGCGTGAACTTATAACACACCCAAAAACCTACTAGAACACAATTAACCAAGCATGGCAAGTTGCAATAAATTTATCCAAACTTAGCCAAAATCTGGGAAGGCAAAAACATCATCACGATGCTGCCTTCGGAGGCACAAAACAACATGCATATCAACTTCTAAGTATATAAAGATCATGGACATGTAGTAGAGATAGCATACAGCAAACAACTCCATTGCAGCAACTCCATAGGAGGCATGGATCAATAGCAACAAGCTTCACCAAATTGATCCTGCTGACAAAAACCTGACAGGTATAATTTATAGCAACTTGAGAGCAAGAAATAAATAAGCTACAGCAAGCCATATGTGCAAGTGAGGGCATGGATGGATAGAGCATAACATGGACAACAAGGAATGATCATTTGACATACCAAAACATGCATGGATTTGAGTGGGGCATCAAGCAAACATAGCATCAGGTTAACAGATTTCCAGACTTAGCAGTTTTTTTCTCTAAGTATAAAACAGTAACATTGGCATGGCATGTTTACAAGCTTGTTTAAGTCACCTCAAGGCATATCATGGAAAGTGGTTTGCACCACAGCAAAGACCATATGATGGTGCTTCTAAAACATATTGACATGTGACATGAGGACAAACACATCAATAGCAATGAGCAAGTCAAAACAGCATCTCATAACAAGTTTCAGCACTTAACGGCCACATGCACTTTTGTACCAGAGATTAACATGGCAATATGACACCTAACATGAATGTTACAGCAACCATCATGTAGAGCACTTCACAATGATCATTTTGACATATCATATGCTCCATTTGGATAAACATGCACCAAGTTATCACATCTCAAACATGGCAACAAAATTTACACAGACAACTAGTTACAGCCACATGCACTCTTGCCATGATGATTAGGGCATCTAGATGAACTCAAACAAGCATGCCACAATGGAACGAAATGAAGAGCATATCACCACGATCATGTTGATATATCACATGCCCGAAACGGATCTACGAGCACGAAGTTACAGCCATGCAAAGGAGGCAACAAAATATAGCAGATCTGGGGACTTAGTGGATTTTATACCTCACAAAAAGTCAACCCGGGACGGGGATGTCCCGGGACGGAGAAATCCGGCGGGGACGGGGTTGTTTGGTTCGTGGGATTGGTGGATCTGGTCCACCTAACCAGATCCGGATCGGGGCGGCCCGACGGCTCGCCGGAGACGGCGCCGGCGACCGGAGGTGCGGTGGCGAGCAGAGGAAGGTGGCGCCGGCCGACGGCGGAGGCGGCGGCGGGCGTGGCCCAGGTCCGCGGCGGCTCGCACCTGAGGCGGCGGCGAGCGGAGGAAGTGGCGGCGGCCGGCGCCCGTCGGTGGAGGAGGCGGGACCGCGTCCGGCGGTGATGGCGCGGTGGCACGCCAGCGGTGATGGCGCGGCAGCGCGCCGGCGGCGGAGCAGTGGGCGCCGGCGGCGGGGGCGATGCGCGGGAGCGAGCGGCGGGCGGCTCGGGCCGCGGGGGCCGGAGTCGGGCCTCGGCGGGCCCGCGGCGGCTGGGCGGCTAGTGGGAGGCGGACGGGACACGTGGCACGCTCCGGTTGGCCGGGCACGTCCGCGGATGTGTCCGGCGCCGTCCGGACGTGTCCGGCGGCCGGAGGAGCTGCGGGCCGCGGGGAAAAAGGGAAAAAATGGAGAGGACTAGGGTTTCGCCCGAAAATGGAGGGGATGGGGCCTTTTATAGGCATAGGAAGCTAGGAGACTCCAAATGGGGAGAGGTTTTCGCCCACACGTTCATGATCCGACGACCGAGATGATGGGAGTGGTTGTGCTGGGTTAGTGGGCTGTTGTGGAGGGGGTCTTGGGCCAAAAATAAGAGGTGCTTCTAGCCCACTAGGTTAATCGTTGGAGTACCAAACGAACTCCAAACGCGATGAAACTTGACAGGCAGCCTACACGTACCAAAACAACAACGCACGACAAGTCTCACCTCATTCCAGTAACGTTACACGGCCACACACGAAAGAAGGACTCGGGGGTGCCACGGGCACGTGTGTGAGTGTCGGAACTCGAAACGGACAACGGGAAGAGGCGAGTGGGACCGGGTGCAAGTGACAACACGAATGCAATGCAATGCACATGATAACATGACATGGATGAAATGCACACACGCACACGTAAAAACAAAGAAACCCGAAATGAAAGAAGAGCCCAGAATGGAATTGATGAAGTCAATGTTTCATATATTGCCATAATTGGAAGGTGTTACATCTGGGGTGTTACACTGCCACCGCCACTCGGCCGCAAACATTGAGATACATGGCTTTTAGATTCTAGTAAATCCAAAACTCGTCTGAAATTCAAGAAACTTGGCATGCTATCATGGAGCGGCATCAACATGTCGTGGTAAAAAAATTGTCCCATTTGGGGCAGGTTTGGGTATAAGCTTCTCACAAACCTTAGCTTCTCGCAACAAGCATGATGGTTTCGGTAGGGAAGGTGCCACCTTTGGGGACAAAACGATATCTGTTGCCTCTTATTGCTTTCAAAATCTTACGAGTGTCAACATAGAACAACAGGAGTGTTGTGTTCCATTTTGGAATTTTTTGGTGTTCGTTTGGACATTTTTATATATCGACTGGGTTTCCCAGGCATTTTATGCGCATAATTCAAATTTGAACTGCATGCACATTCTCCAGTGCATATAAACTGGTTGACAAATCAAATATGTGTCCTTGGTTGCATGCTTAGGCCCCATGCAAGAAATGGGAATGAATTTCAAACACCCTCCCCCCGCCACTCGGCCGCAAACATTGAGATACATGACTTTTAAATTCTTGTAAATCCAAAACTCATCTGAAATTCATGAAACTAGGCATGCTATCATGCAGCAGCATTAACATGTCGTGGTAAAAAAATTTGTCCCATTTGGGGCAGGTTTGGGTATAAGCTTCTCACAAACCTTAGCTTCTCACAACAAGCGTGATGGTTTCGGTAGGGAACGTGCCACCTTTGGGGACGAAACGATATCCGTTTCCTTGTATTGCTTTCAAAAAAAATTGAGTGTCAACATAGAACAACAGGAGTGTTGTGTTACTTTTGGAATTTTTCGGGGTTCATTTGGACATTTTTATACATTAACTGGGTTTTCTAGGCATTTCATGTGCATAATTCAAATTTGAACTACATGCACAAGCTCTAGTGCATATAAATAGGTTGAAAATCAAATATGTGTCCTTCGGGGCATGCTTAGGTCCCATGCAAGAAATGGGAATGAATTTCAAACACCAGGGCATTGTTGATTGCCGGCAAAACATTGAGATACTTTGTTTTAAATTCTAGTAAGTTCAAAACTCGTATGAAATTCATGAAACTTGGCATGCTATAATGCAATGGCACCCGTCATGCTGTGATATTTTTCGTGTCAATTTTGAGAGGAAGCGCACTCGAATAATAGCCAACAAAGGCATTTTGAAGCAAATAGCTGCCACTGTAACATCTCAAACGTTTTGTATAATTTAAATTGTGTGCGTTCTGTTAACCATTCACGTGATGCCACGCCTCACTCTTTTAATGGCTAGGAGGTGCCGTGCGGATAGGTGCTTGAGTGCTTGACTAAACGAAAGGCGTGCGAGCTGTACTCCAATGTGGAGGCTCTACGGGAAGCGTGTGAGTTGTACGCCGCGTAGGCTCACCGAGAAGCGAGCCCTTTGACTTCCATGGCTGCCCGCCTTGCTCGCAAATGTTTTAGTTAGAACACATGTATGCAAACCGAAAGCTTCCCCAGGAAGCCAAGGGAAAATGTGCCGAGCAGGATTTGTGCAGCTCTAGATCGCAAACGTTTTAGATAGAACACCCGTATGCAAAGTGAGAGCAGCGCAGGATTTCTGCATCCCTTCAACGCAAACGGTTGTTTTGGATGACCCGTGTGCAACCACGTATAAACAATTTGGTAAGATTTGCATCTGTCATATTGGGTATGTTGCCATTTGTCAAACTGGAAAGATTTACATTTGTTGATCTAGTAACGTTGCCATTTGTCAATCCTTGTAACACTACGATTTGTCAAAATATGCAGCTAGAAATCACTAGCACTATCTAATTTTGCAACTAAATTTCAGTAATTAAACATAGATTTCATTCATAGATTAAGCAGTCGTTCTTAATTTATGCAAACAGCTCAACTTGACAGCTGAACCGACCAAACTTTTCCCCAATTGTTGCCAACCACGTACTGAAATAGCTAGTTTGCCCGCATTAACACTTTTTTGTAACATGCATTAACATTTTTTTGGTTAAATTTAAGGTTATATACCAGCAAGGGTTTTTCCGCAACACACACGGCTTATTCCATCACAAACAGCTCGGATGGATAAATGTATGCCACGTATCGCACACGCAACTCGAATCTGATTCGTGCTTGATGTCTCCGACATCGCTCGCACAGTTCGTCTTATTTTCCATGTATCACTGTGCCGGCCTCTACTCGGATCCCTCGGCAAGCTCTGCTCACCGTTAGGCGCCGGGGCGCCCTCTTCTCGCGTCCGTCGATGCGCTCGGCTTGTGGACAGCTTTTCCTTGCGCATTCAACTGCTATATCCATATATATATATATATATATATATATATATATATATATATATATATCCTTTCGCGCGTGCTCTGCCAGCGGTTGGGCGTGCGCACGATCACGTCGGGGGGCACATATGCAGGCGGTTGGACGGTGTGCATTGCCACTCGATGCAGTTACGTGCGACACGATGGAGTTACGCGCTTCAAATTAGAATTGCCATCAAGGGCCTGCTGATATTCCTAGCCATTCGGCTTCCCCTTTAGTTTCCGTGGCCATTATAACCTTAGTCTCTTCAACCTTTTGGTCGCTCCCCACAACACAACAAGCACACCCACGACGACACATAGAGAGGGGATGTCTAGCGGCACTCCAATGGAGTTCGGTGAGCATAAGTGGAGACCCACGCGAGGGATATGGATCTCTCAGTGGTGTACACCATCGACCCGGCCATGTTGGACGACTACATCAACATCGTTGAGCAGTTGCTTGCTGGAGACAAGTACAAGGTGGTCGGCATCGACCTCCAGTACACCGCCGGTTGTCCTGACATAGATCAGAAGGTTGCCATCACTCAGTTGTGCGTGCGCCATCATGTCCTCATCTACCGCTACTGCATGGCCACAGAGCCTTGCGATCGTTCAACAGGTTTGTCAACAGCACCGACTACAAGTTTGACACGGTGGAAACCACCGACGATGTAAAAGTGCTCAGGGTTACGGGCTTGGCCTGCCAGAACCTTGTCGAAGTCTGTGAGCACTACAGGGTCTGGGGTAGCACGAAGAAGGAATCCCTGGTTGAACTCACCTCGGCCATCATCTACCCCTACTACGAAAAGATGAAGCAGGATGCCAAGAGAACAAGTCTCGTATCATGGCACAGGGCCTGGATGCGGCAACTGGATGAACCTCACCTCGGGTTTGCGGCCAAGAGCATCTACACATGCTACGAGATGCACAGGCGAATCATTGACATGAGGAAGTGCCTTGTTACCCAAATCGACGAGCCTGGATCGAGCCACAAGGAGAGCAAGCGTCCCAAGAAGTAGATGATGATCAGATGATCGTTTATGCTAGTTGATCGTGCATGTAATATATAGTTACTTTATTGGTGTGTGGAAATATCATGTGTGTAGTAGCCACCTATGTAATTATGCATGTAATAGTTTACTTTGGTGTGTGCAAATGACATGGTTGTATAGTAGCCACCTATGTAAGTGGATAATCAGGCAAAGCATTAAGTAATTGGAGAAGCCTCCCCCAAGCTTGTGGGAGACTCTCTTCTTCAATTTGCACAAAGTTATATATTTCCCGTAAGGCAGCTTGTTTCTTATGAGCGGGAAAATAATTAGCAAAGAAGTAATACATCATATCCCGGGGACTATGCACACAACCAGGGTCAAGAGAATTAAACCAAGTCTTAGCATCACCCTTTAGGGAGAACGGAAATAACTTCAGGATATAGTAATAACGAATCTTTTCATCGTTGGTGAAAAGGGTGGCTATATCATTCAACTTAGTAAGATGTGCCACAACAGTTTTAGATTCATAGCCATGGAAAGGATCAGATTCAACCAAAGTAATTAACTCAGGATCAACAGAGAAATCATAATCCTTATCAGTAACAAAGATAGGTGAAGTAGCAAAAGCAGGGTCATGCTTCATTCTAGCATTCAAGGACTTTTCTTTCAGCTTAGCTAATAATTTCTTAAGAGCATATCTATCATCGCAAGCAAGAAAATCTCTAGCATTTTCTTCATCCATAACATAACCCTCCGGAACAATAGGCAATTCATATCTGTCAGGACCCCGATCCTAAGTCACACAGGTCTAGACTGTAACACATCATATCACTTTGCGGCCTCACGCACGGTATCCCCACGGGTGCCACCTTACCTGGCCCGGGACCGTTTGCGCATTTAGGCACACGTATATGATAGTGTCGCTAGCATCCATATGACAGAGAACCCGGGCCGACATGACCAGTTATAAACCAAAAGTGGCACTAAATTACAGGGACGGGCATACATGACCCAGCAACGAACGTGTCGGTCATCAACGTATGAACCCAAGTCGTAGCAAGCTACAAGGACTTAAAGGAACAACGCGTGACATTTCCCCTAAGGGACAGACACAGGAACGAAGAAGGACACATGCCGGCCAGCCTAAGTGTTCCGGAGCAGTAGCGAGCTACCAAGGCTCGGTGGAAGCACTAGGAGACATTTCCCTGTAAGATAGGCTACCAAAGGTAAACAACTAGGTGTCGGATCCCACACATAGCAATACACATTACACGTACGCATAACATGCAAGTATGTGCTATACGACATGGCATCACAACATAACTCAACAACTCATATAGATAAGGCCCAGAAGAGCCATCATAGCATTTATTACAGACAGAGGTCACATGACCCAACACACAGAGCATACAGGCAACGGAAGCATAACATGTCTGGGTACAGACAACTACAAATGAAAAAGGCTGAGAAGCCTGACTATCTACCAGACCCTCCCAAGGTACAAGATCGTAGCTGAGGTAACAAGCTAAACGTCGAAGTCCACGCGGAACCACTAGCGAGACTGAAGTCTCTCTGCAAAAACATAAATTAAGCAAACGTGAGTACAAAGGTACTCACCAAGACTTACATCAGAACTAACTACATATGCATCGGTATCAACAAAGGGGTGGTGGAGTTTGACTGCAGCAAGCCAGCTTTGACTCGGTGGCTATCCTAAACTACGACTGCAAGTAACTCTTTGAGGTGGCGCACACGAGTCCACATATTCACCAATCAATACACCACTATGGATCCGCTCCCGTCTCCCTACGAGAAGGCCATCCATAGCACTCACGCTTATCTTGCGCGTTTTAGAGTATCCACTTTCACTTGTCTATGAACTGTAATAGGTAACCCAGAAGTCCATTTCCGCGGACACGGCTATTCGAATAGATCATATATAACCCTGCAGGGGTGTACTTCTTCACACATGTTTCCACCACTTAGCGTCTGCACACGACATGTGCTCGGCAGACTTCAAGCGAAAGCCGACATGGGTGTAGACCACGACCTAACCAACCACTCAAGTCTCTCGTCCAGGTTTATCGCCTATTTGGGTTCCATCCGTGGGGAGATCCGGCCGGGGTGTCGCTCACGGCCCCAAACGATGTGTACAGGGTTCCCGCGTCACCAAACGGGCGTCCGGTACACCGTGCCACGTACCTGCCGTGTCACAGTCCACCCCGAGGGTCAGCACTGCGCACGACCTCCAGTAAACTACAAACACCAGAAACTAGTTGCAACTCCTGGACAGAGAACAAGGGCAGTCAATAAGTCGAGCGGGGTCATATTTCAGGGCCCAATGTGTGGTAGTAGCTGTTTCATGGATCAACCAACACAGAACTCAGTTCCTGAGGACGGTTTCAATGAGACAACCCACCATGTACTCCTACATGGCCTCTCATCGCTACCTTTACCAAATCGTGTTCACACACTTAGCTCACACACAGTAGGACATGTTCATCACATTCCAATTCATCCCCGATGAATCAGACCTGACACAACTCTAAGCAATAGCAGGCATAACCAGAAAGCATCAATGAGTAGGCACAACATGGCTCAAACAACTCCTACTCATACTAGTGGGTTTCAACTATTTACTGTGGCAATGACGGGTCATGCAGTGGAAAGGGGTTCAACTACCGCAGCAGGTAACAATTGAAGCGTTGTTGTCCTAATGCAGTAAAAGAGAGCAAGAGCGAGAGAGTGGGATTGTATCGGAATGCTCAATGGGGTTTGCTTGCCTGGCACTCCTGAAGATAACATTGAGTCTTCATCGGTGTCATCGATCACATCGTCGGAACACGTCTACTGAAGGGGGGACAAGCACCGGCAAACAAGAGAGAACACAATCAATGCAATGCGACAATATGATGCATGATCATGATATGGCAATATGTTGTTGATTGAGCTAGTGCAACTAGCAACACAATTAAATGAAGTTGGTTTGAACCAGAGGTTCAAATTCAAACTCCATATGTGATTATTTAAATGCCATTTAATTGATTTGACCTGATCAGCAGGTTTAACTTCTTCAAACATGCATGAAAATGCCATAAACAGATTCCTTGGATTTTCTGATCATTTTTCATATATAAATTATTTTCATCTGAGCTACGGTTGATTTTATATGATTTTTACAAGTTTTGGCTATTTTCTGAAATAAATAAATCATTTATTATTTATTTAAAATTCCAGAAAATAGATATTGCGTCAGCATTGAGTAAGCATGACGTCAGTAGGGTCAAAGGACTGCCCTGGGTCAAACCTGACCAGTGGGGCCCACTGGTCAGTGACCCACTAGCTAACAGGGTTAGTTAGTTTTTAAACTAACACTAACTAAACTGTTGGTGGGGCCTGGGCCCACATGTCAGTCTCTCAGGGCCTAATTAAGTTTAGTTTTAACTAAACTAATTTAACAGGGGTTGGCCCCACATGTCAGTGACTCATAGAGCTAAGCACAGTGATTAGTACTTAATTAAAACCTAAACTAAAACTAAACAACGGCCGGCCCCACATGTCATGGACACAGGGGGGGTCCAGCCGTGGTCAAAGGGGTCAAACCTACCGGCGGCTCGACGCCGGCGAGGCCAAACGCGGCGGCAGTGCTCGGAAATCCTCCTCCGACGACCAAACGGTCGGCGGAAGGCATCAACGTGACGCGGGCACTCTTCCGCGTCGAGTGGTGGCGGTAGTTGGCCCTGGGGTGACCGGAAAAGTGGCCGGCGACGAGGTCTAGCGGCGGCAGCGATCGGGCTTGCGCGGGCGCGGCGCTGCAGGCTGCGGCTGAGCACGCTGAGGGCACCAGGAGGGAGCCCGTGCTCTCCCGCATCCATCCCCGCAAGTGGGAGGAGCTGGGGTGGCCGGAGCTCGTCGGAAACGAGCTCGCGGCGGCGCCGGAGTTCGGGCTCCGTCGAGTTAGGCGCTGCGGGGCACGGGGAGGTGAGCTGATGGCTGCTACGTGTTTGTGAGGTCATTAGGAGCTCGGTGGTGCACTCAGGTGGATGCTCCAGTGGCTATAGCCACGGCGGCGACATTGCCGGCGGCGAGGGGTTCTCGGGCACGGTGGGGGTTGGAGCTACAGCACGCGCATGAGTAGAGGAATAGGGGGAGGAGCAAGAGGGGCTCACGGCGGTTGCAAAGGTCGTCGAAGTGGGCTCGGGGAGGCACCAGCCACCGCGAATTCGACGGTGAGGTCGTCGGCGGCCGACGAGGGGAACGGCTGCGCAGACGGCGTTCGGAGACGTGTGGTGCCGCGTGGCTCGGCGGAGGGGTATAGGGCGACGAGGCGGAGCTCTGGGGCTCAGCGGAGGGGCGAGAGGTGGACGGTGGCCGCGGTGGTTCAGGACGGCGGCGACGACAGCGTTCGGGCGCTCGCGGGGGAGAGAGACAGAGGAGGGGAAGGGGGCGAGTGAGGCGTCAGATCGATCCGGACGGCAGTGGGGTGGTCATCCACGGCGTCGCGCTGGCGAGGGGAGGGCCAGGCAAGCAGGTGGCGTGGAGGCACGGCCGTGCGCACGCGACGGCCACACGCCTGGCCGACTGGCGCCAGGAGGACGACGGCGGTGGTGGGCTGGGCCGCTACAGTGCTGGCCGCGCAGGTAAGTGGCTCAGGTGGGCTTCCTCTTTCTCTGTTTTCTATTTAGTTTCTGTTTTTCTAATTTTTTTTTACTTTTGTTTTGATTTAATAAAAATGCCTGAACATTTTCATAAATCATGAAACCAAGCATGGCTACTGTTTGGAATAAATCCAACAGTAAACATTTTAGTTTATGATTATTTGAGCATTTAAAATAATATATAAAATTTAAATGCCCAAATGCAAATAAGATATGATTTAATTCAAAAATCGAGAATGGTCTTAGAAATAAGTGCAACATTTTTGGCAGGGGTTTTTAATAAGGAATAATTGTATTGGTGCCCCTAGTTGGGTCACACTCGACAGGTTTGCCCCTAGTTTTTCAACAATTGTGGTTTTGCCCAGCTCACTTCACTCGCCTTGTGTTTTTGCCCTTCCGGGGCGGTTCCGACCAATGAGCAGTCGCCACGTGGCGAACCGTGATTGGTCGGAACCGCCCTGGAAGGGCAAAAACACAAGGCGAGTGAAGTGAGGTGGGCAAAAACACAATTGTTGAAAAACTAGGGGCAAACCTGTCGAGTGTGACCCAACTAGGGGCACGAATGCAAAAATCCCTTTTAATAAATCCAAAAATGATGAACTTTTCCAAGGGGCATTTTGGGTTCATTGAAAAGGATTTTAATTTGACCCTAGTTAAATTCATTTAGTGCTAGGGTTTGAGCATCCCCATTTCAGGTTTTCCTTTGAAGATAAACATGATGCAACAGACAGGTGCTATCCTAAAGCAAGGTGAAGCTGGGGATGTGACAACTCACCCCCACTAAACAAGAATCTCGTCCCGAGATTCAGGACGTGAGATAAGATATCAGAGGGGACACTAACTAACACAAACTTCATGATCCAAGTGTCCTCTATATAAGTGTTGATTGCTTGCCTCATGTTGATCCTGGCTTCCTTGCTTTCGAGATCTTCGTCCAAACGGTGATGATGAGAGAAACTCTACAACATTGATCTTCCGAAAGATCGAGCAACTCAAGATCAACCCATGGAGTGAGACGTTGAAACATCTCTTGAGCTGAGACACGGAGTACACCTCCAGGGGGATGGAGTGAAACAAACGATGAAGGTTCACCTAGTGGCAATAATTCCACACCTAAGAAGATGGTGATCGATACCACCAGACGGGGCACCTTAGAGAAGGTGACTCGTAGAGTTATTCCCTTAAGTGGCAAAAAGAATTACTTTTGATATAGAGATCATTGAAATTCCCTATACCAACCTAAGGCAAACACAATCGATCGTTTGACGGAGTCCGAAGAAATGACATTCTCGGCCAAAATGGATGATGTGAACTTCCTTGTTGAAGACAACACCACAGATGATTTTGCTTATCATCGGAAATGGATGGAACCTATGGTAGGACCACTTTTGAAGATAATCCTGAACTGCAGTTGCTGAGAAGGGCAATCCATGGAAAATTGGCATGATGGTGGTACAAGCTGGGAACAAAATGCAAATGCAGGGAATGATCCTGGTAACTAGGAAGAATCCCAACAGTAGAGAGTAAATCTACTCTTTGAGAGTGTATAAAATAATCAAGAACACTGGAAGCAATCCCGGTTAGTGCCGAGGATAACACCTAATGCTACTGCGTGCTCTCAAGAACTTGAGAATTCCCATATTCATCAAGGTTTTACCAATATCCGTGTCAAGGATCCTGGCAACACAACATACTACCATGATGAATAATGGTGGACGATGCAGATGCAAAGGAAGATAACACTTTCTCAGATTCCACCTTAGCGGTGTCAGGAGCAGAATTTGGATAATCGACCGAGAGACATTTAGCACTCCGCTTCTAATGTTCTCCTTGATGTGTTAGCGTAAACCATTCATAGATATGTTTGGTATCTTGAACATCAAGTAAAGGTCGGACTACGGAAGCACAAGAATCCGTAAGGAACAACTAGGGAGTAAATCCTACGAGGTCCTTATGGGGAGGTGACCAACTTCTTCAATCAAGATACTACAACAATAGGTCTTCCGGCTGAGTGGGTTGGCCACGACATCCACTTTACCGGGTATCGAGAGACCAATATTATAGTTCTTGGAAAATGCTCCAACCATCATATCTGCCTGAGATTCAGTTCTGGTTGGTGTCAGGATATTCCAGACTCATCGAGTCTAGAAAGAGAAATAAATTTTTCAACACAAATCGACGAGATGGTGTTGCGAGATTCTCCGGAAGTGAACTACGGTAGCAAGCTCCAAGACATGAGCTGGTTCTGCTACATACATATGAACACGTTGTCCAAGACAAACATGACCACGTAGTAGTCTTACAATGAAACACTACCAAGTTCAGGTTGGGGAACCATCAACGAGGATATTGAAGTCCTTGCATAAGCCTAGCTCTTAAGAAGAAACTTCTTCTCCTTGAACAAATCAATCAGTGGCTTGGTGTGCTAGGGATACATATGGAATGAAGATGATCAGTCTATCAGACCATGGAATACTTCGCACGTATGCATGACTGACTTGGGATGATTCCAAAGAAAGCAAAACTAACTTTCTCGAACCCATGGCGGCAACGTGCACCTAATGCACATGAATTAGGGAAAGTTTCTTCTCTCATCCAACATATACCTCATGAACGGAACACGAAGGCAACGCTTACAAAGTTTCCAACACTAGCTTAATGTCCTACAAAATCATGGAGAAGGTAGCAGTATTGCTGATGGGCTCAACAACAATTCATCCAGGTTTCCATGGAGATGGAATTCCATAATTATGTGAACAAGTGATAGTATTGGTCAGACCAATAGGTGTAATGGTGTATGCTCGAGGGATCAACCACGAGTAAGACAATATTATGAACATCATTGGTTCTGATTTGATTTGATGATAGCCCATACTCAAATCAAAGTTTTGATGTGACAATAGGTCCAACAACTGATCACAGGGACCAATTGATGAAGATGTCATCTATCTTCAACACACGCAAACATACCTCTTGAGATGAACTAAGCTGGCAAGCTTTTATCTTCCAACTCTCCAAGTTATTTTTTTTTTGCTTAACCAACCAGTTCAGGGTATCCAACACAGATTCTTGGAGAAGGGGTGGTTTATAAGAAACCAACTTGATCACGAACTCAACATAGCGGTCAGGGAACAACCTGGTAATACTTCCGAGAAGATGTTCTGAAATCACAGACCACCGATATGTTACTAAGCTCGAGATCAATCTTGCTTTTCAGGGCAAGACAATATGTTTAAATGAGCGAGGGATTGACACAATCCTAACTCATTGATCGAAGAGTGCACCAGAAGAATGGACTAGGTAGCACGGTCAATCTTAGAATGGTAATTAGTAACCAACACACTAAGAATGAAATTGTTGTCCTTTAACCGCCAAGCAACGAGATTGCTAGGGGTATTGATTTCACACATCACAATTCACTTGTCGGTATTCTGGCTACGATAACACGGAGACCGAGGAATGATCGATAATGGCGAGAAGTATCACTGTATCAAGAGTTCATAGAAGGTTGTGCAATTCTCATGACATTCTTGACATAAAGATGGTAATACTCCAGGATAGAACAGTTTAGAAGCTGCATTAGCATTCTTCATCTGCGAAGTACAACTTCTTTGACCCAATCCTAGATATGGATAAGGTACTGGAGTTTGTTTCTCCTAGTCATTCCAGAATAGAATGGCTTGATAGACCTCAAGAGTAAAAGGCATCGATGAACACAAGTGCACGACTACTCCTGACTATCAACTGATGGACGAGGGTCATAATACAACTAAAAGGAGACAACTCAAGGAACATATAACTTCTGAGTTGTGGATGCATAGATTAACATGTCGAACGAGTTCAACATATTTCTTCCGGATAACCCATGCAGAAAGTAGAATTGGCAGAGTCACAATATGAATGGAGTACTACTCAAGAGCACTCGGGTCGTGATCTTTTGGTTCAGAAGAACTTCTGCCAAGGATGGTTCATGGTATTTGGAAGAAGGATATACCACAGACCTCGAGGACTATCACAAGGTTACTAATAACCTAAAGGAACGAGCAAATACTATCAACATGAAGTAAATAGAATGAATCTAGGGTTCAAGAACCCAGAAATATAATGCTTACTAACTAAATGGCATCACGGGATGCTTTTGAGAATGACGGCCAGAACCATCACGCTGAGGATACAAAGTATTGCTGCATTACTGGGTGATCTTCTAAGATACTTAGGGCCATAATAATAACTCCAACATATGTGTCGAGGTAACAGAGTACCACAACTCACCGTCTAGTGTGGTTAATCTGGCCTAAAAGGACATTAAGAACAGGTACGAATGATTTGCAAATGCATCAGATTGTTTAGAGACCTGGGATGACTCGGACAGCATAACGGCTGCAAATGCTCGAAAATACTTTTGAGATCGAAGCAAAAGGGTAGCATAACCACTTAACATTATCTTGTCAAGGTTCTGAGACCAACAATTGAACACACAGTAGTAGAGTAAACTGAACTGAGAGTTGAATCCACAATAACGTGATCCTGATAAATAGAGTGAGAATCCTAGTTCTTAATCCCCGTAGAAAGAAGAAGGTGACTCAGATCAGAAGGTCATGGGGTAAAGGAGTAAAAAGAGCCTTACGTTCTCTTCCACAAACAATTCCCTTACCTAACTAAAGAGTTTCTAAACACAACTTCGACCAGTTTGGCTTGCTAATCCTACAGGCAGTCAGGCTCTGATACCAAAGCTGTCAGGACCCCGATCCTAAGTCACACAGGTCTAGCCTGTAACACATCATATCACTTTGCGGCCTCACGCACGGTATCCCCATGGGTGCCACCTTACCTGGCCCGGGAACGTTTGCGCATTTTGGCACACGTATATGATAGTGTCGCTAGCATCCATATGACAGAGAACCCGGGCCGACATGACCAGTTATAAACCAAAAGTGGCACTAAATTACAGGGACAGGCATACATGACCCAGCAACGAACGTGTCGGTCATCAACGTATGAACCCAAGTCGTAGCAAGCTACAAGGACTTAAAGGAACAACGCGTGACATTTCCCCTAAGGGACAGACACAGGAACGAAGAAGGACACATGCCGGCCAGCCTAAGTGTTCCGGAGCAGTAGTGAGCTACCAAGGCTCGGTGGAAGCACTAGGAGACATTTCCCTGTAAGATAGGCTACCAAAGGTAAACAACTAGGTGTCGCATCCCACACATAGCAATACACATTACACGTACGCATAACATGCAAGTATGTGCTGTACGACATGGCATCACAACATAACTCAACAACTCATATAGATAAGGCCCAGAAGATCCATCATAGCATTTATTACAGACAGAGGTCACATGACCCAACACACAGAGCATACAGGCAACGGAAGCATAACATGTCTGGGTACAGACAACTACAAATGAAAAAGGCTGAGAAGCCTGACTATCTACCAGACCCTCCCAAGGTACAAGATCGTAGCTGAGGTAACAAGCTAAACGTCGAAGTCCACGCGAAACCACTAGTGAGACTGAAGTCTCTCTGCAAAAACATAAATTAAGCAAACGTGAGTACAAAGGTACTCAGCAAGACTTACATCAGAACTAACTACATATGCATCGGTATCAACAAAGGGGTGGTGGAGTTTGACTGCAGCAGCCAACTTTGACTCGGTGGCTATCCTAAACTACGACTGCAAGTAACTCTTTGAGGTGGCGCACACGAGTCCACATATTCACCAATCAATACACCACTATGGATCCGCTCCCGTCTCCCTACGGGAAGGCCATCCATAGCACTCACGCTTATCTTGCGCGTTTTAGAGTATCCACTTTCACTTGTCTATGAACTGTAATAGGTAACCCAGAAGTCCATTTCCGCGGACATGGCTATTCGAATAGATCATATATAACCCTGCAGGGGTGTACTTCTTCACACATGTTTCCACCACTTAGCGTCTGCACACGACATGTGCTCGGCAGACTTCAAGCGAAAGCCGACGTGGGTGTAGACCACGACCTAACCAACCACTCAAGTCTCTCGTCCAGGTTTATCGCCTATTTGGGTTCCATCCGTGGGGAGATCCGGCCGGGGTGTCGCTCACGGCCCCAAACGATGTGTACAGGGTTCCCGCGTCACCAAACGGGCGACCGGTACACCGTGCCACGTACCTGCCGTGTCACAGTCCACCCCGAGGGTCAGCACTGCGCACGACCTCCAGTAAACTACAAACACCAGAAACTAGTTGCAACTCCTGGACAGAGAACAAGGGCAGTCAATAAGTCGAGCGGGGTCATATTTCAGGGCCCAATGTGTGGTAGTAGCTGTTTCATGGATCAACCAACACAGAACTCAGTTCCTGAGGACGGTTTCAATGAGACAACCCACCATGTACTCCTACATGGCCTCTCATCGCTACCTTTACCAAATCGTGTTCACACACTTAGCTCACACACAGTAGGACATGTTCATCACATTCCAATTCATCCCCGATGAATCAGACCTGACACAACTCTAAGCAATAGCAGGCATAACCAGAAAGCATCAATGAGTAGGCACAACATGGCTCAAACAACTCCTACTCATACTAGTGGGTTTCAACTATTTACTGTGGCAATGACGGGTCATGCAGTGGAAAGGGGTTCAACTACCGCAGCAGGTAACAATTGAAGCGTTGTTGTCCTAATGCAGTAAAAGAGAGCAAGAGCGAGAGAGTGGGATTGTATCGGAATGCTCAATGGGGTTTGCTTGCGTGGCACTCCTGAAGATAACATTGAGTCTTCATCGGTGTCATCGATCACATCGTCGGAACACGTCTACTGAAGGGGGGACAAGCACCGGCAAACAAGAGAGAACACAATCAATGCAATGCGAAAATATGATGCATGATCATGATATGGCAATATGCTGTTGATTGAGCTAGTGCAACTAGCAACACAATTAAATGAAGTTGGTTTGAACCAGAGGTTCAAATTCAAACTCCATATGTGATTATTTAAATGCCATTTAATTGATTTGACCTGATCAGCAGGTTTAACTTCTTCAAACATGCATGAAAATGCTATAAACAGATTCCTTGGATTTTTCTGATCATTTTTCATATATAAATTATTTTCATCTGAGCTACGGTTGATTTTATATGATTTTTATAAGTTTTGGCTATTTTCTGAAATAAATAAATCATTTATTATTTATTTAAAATTCCAGAAAATAGATACTGCGTCAGCATTGAGTAAGCATGACGTCAGTAGGGTCAAAGGACTGCCCTGGGTCAAACCTGACCAGTGGGGCCCACTGGTCAGTGACCCACTAGCTAAGAGGGTTAGTTAGTTTTTAAACTAACACTAACTAAACTGTCGGTGGGGCCTGGGCCCACATGTCAGTCTCTCAGGGCCTAATTAAGTTTAGTTTTAACTAAACTAATTTAACAGGGGTTGGCCCCACGTGTGAGTGACTCATAGAGCTAAGCACAGTGATTAGTACTTAATTAAAACCTAAACTAAAACTAAACAACGGCCGGCCCCACATGTCATGGACACAGGGGGGTCCAGCCGTGGTCAAAGGGGTCAAACCTACCGGCGGCTCGACGCCGGCGAGGCCAAACGCGGCGGCAGTGCTCGGAAATCCTCCGACGACGACCAAACGGCCGGCGGAAGGCATCAACGTGACGCGGGCACTCTTCCGCGTCGAGTGGTGGCGGTAGTTGGCCCTGGGGTGACCGGAAAAGTGGCCGGCGACGAGGTCCAGCGGCGGCAGCGGTCGGGCTTGCGCGGGCGCGGCGCTGCAGGCTGCGGCTGAGCACGCTAAGGGCACCAGGAGGGAGCCCGTGCTCTCCCGCATCCATCCCCGCAAGTGGGAGGAGCTGGGGTGGCCGGAGCTCGTCGGAAACGAGCTCGCGGCGGCGCCGGAGTTCGGGCTCCGTCGAGTTAGGCGCTGCGGGGCACGGGGAGGTGAGCTGATGGCTGCTACGTGTTTGTGAGGTCATTAGGAGCTCGGTGGTGCACTCAGGTGGATGCTCCAGTGGCTATAGCCACGGCGGCGACATTGCCGGCGGCGAGGGGTTCTCGGGCACGGTGGGGGTTGGAGCTACAGCACGCGCATGAGTAGAGGAATAGGGGGAGGAGCAAGAGGGGCTCACGGCGGTTGCAAAGGTCGTCGAAGTGGGCTCGGGGAGGCACCAGCCACCGCGAATTCGACGGTGAGGTCGTCGGCGGTCGACGAGGGGAACGGCTACGCAGACGGCGTTCGGAGATGTGTGGTGCCGCGTGGCTCGGCGGAGGGGTATAGGGCGACGAGGCGGAGCTCTGGGGCTCATCGGAGGGGCGAGAGGTGGACGGTGGCCGCGGTGGTTCAGGACGGCGGCGACGACAGCATTCGGGCGCTCGCGGGGGAGAGAGACAGAGGAGGGGAAGGGGGCGAGTGAGGGGTCAGATCGATCCGGACGACAGTGGGGTGGTCATCCGCGGCGTCGCGCTGGCGAGGGGAGGGCCAGGCAGGCAGGTGGCGTGGAGGCACGGCCGTGCGCGCGCGCCGGCCACACGCCTGGCCGACTGGCGCCAGGAGGACGACGGCGGTGGTGGGCTGGGCCGCTACAGTGCTGGTCGCGCAGGTAAGTGGCTCAGGTGGGCTTCCTCTTTCTCTGTTTTCTATTTAGTTTCTGTTTTCTATTTTTTTTACTTTTGTTTTGATTTAATAAAAATGCCTGAACATTTTCATAAATCATGAAACCAAGCATGGCTACTGTTTGGAATAAATCCAACAGTAAACATTTTAGTTTATGATTATTTGAGCATTTAAAATAATATATAAAATTTAAATGCCCAAATGCAAATAAGATATGATTTAATTCAAAAATCCAGAATGGTCTTAGAAATAAGTGCAACATTTTTGGCAGGGGTTTTTAATAAATCCAAAAATGATGAACTTTTCCAAGGGGCATTTTGGGTTCATTGAAAAGGATTTTAATTTGACCCTAGTTAAATTCATTTAGTGCTAGGGTTTGAGCATCCCCATTTCAGGTTTTCCTTTGAAGATAAACATGATGCAACAGACAGGTGCTATCCTAAAGCAAGGTGAAGCTGGGGATGTCACAATATCTAGGGGGAGAAGCTTCATCATCACTTTCATAAATATTATCAGTTTTAATATTTGCATTCTCCCTAACCCTGGCAATTTGTTCATCTAGAAATTCACCTAGTGGCACGGTGTTATCAAGCATAGAAGTAGTTTCATCATACATAGCAAAAGTGGCATCATCAAGAACATACGACACATCAGATTCAATAGCAGGCGTAGGTGTCGCAAATTTACCCATAACAGATGGTGAATCAAGTGCAAAGCTAGATGGCAGTTCCTTACCTCCCCTCGTAGTTGAGGGTAAGATCTTGGTTTTTGAGTCCTTCAAATTCTTCAT
Source organism: Secale cereale (assembly GCA_902687465.1). Taxonomy (NCBI): domain Eukaryota; kingdom Viridiplantae; phylum Streptophyta; class Magnoliopsida; order Poales; family Poaceae; genus Secale; species Secale cereale. The sequence goes on from LR738714.1 coordinate 257,269,495, forward strand.
AGTGATCAACAGATATAAATCCCAAGTGACTTAAAGAATAGAGCTATGCTCCCCGACAACGGCGCCAGAAAATAGTGTTGATAACCCACAAGTGTAGGGGATCACAATAGTTTTCGAGGGTAAAGTATTCAACCCAAATTTATTGATTCAACACAAGGGGAGCCAAAGAATACTCTTAAGTATTAGCAGCTGAGTAGTCAATTCAACCACACCTGGAAACTTAGTATCTGCAGCAAGGTAATTTAGTAGCAAGGTAATATGGAAATAGCGGTAACATCAATAAAAGTAACGGTAGTGTTCTTGTAGTTTTTGTAATAGTAGTAGCGGAAAAGTAAATAGCCAACAAGCAATATGTGAAAAGCTCATAGGCATTGGATTGGTGATGGGGAATTATGTCGGATGTGATTCATCATGTAAAAGTTATAACCTAGGGTGACACAGAAGTAGCTCCAGTTCATCAATGTAATGTAGGCACGTATTCCGAATATAGTCTTACATGCTTATGGAAAAGAACTTGCATGCCATATTTTGTCATACCCTCCCGTGGCAGCGGGGTCCTAGTGGAAACTAAGGGATATTAAGGCCTCCTTTTAATAGAGTACCGGACCAAAGCATTAACACATAGTGAATACATGAACTCCTCAAACTACGATCGTCACCGGGAGTGGTCCTGATTATTGTAACTTCGGGGTTGCCGGATCATAACACATAGTAGGTGACTATAGACTTGCCAGATAGGATCAAGAACACACATATTGACATGGAAACATAATAGGTTCAGATCTGAAATCATGGCACTCGGACCCTAGTGACAAGCATTAAGTATAGCAAAGTCATAGCAACATCAATCTCAGAACATAGTGGATACAAGGGATAAAACCCTAACAAAACTAACTCGATTACATGGTAAATCTCATCCAACTCATCACCGTCCAGCAAGCCTACGATGGAATTACTCATGCACGGGGGTGAGCATCGTGGAATTGGTGATGGAGGAAGGTTGATGATGATGATGATGGCGACAATCTCCACTCTCCGGAGCCCCGAACGGACTCCGGATCAGCCCTCCCGAGAGAGAATAGGGCTTGGTGGCGGCTCCGTATTGTAAAACGCGATAATTCTTCCTCTCTGAATTTTTCTCCTCGAAAGTGAATATATGGGGTCCGAAGATACGTCGGTGGAGCGTCAGGGGGCCCACGAGGCAGGGGGCGCGCCCAGGGGGAGGGGGCGCGCCCCCCACCCTCGTGAACAGGGTGTGGCCCCCGTGACCTAGATCTTTCCGCATGTATTTTTTATATTTTCCAAGATAATTCTCCGTGGATTTTCAGGTCATTCCGAGAACTTTTTATTTCTGCACAAAAACAACACCATGGCAATTCTGCTGAAAACAGCGTCAGTCTGGGTTAGTTCCATTCAAATCATGCAAGTTAGAGTCCAAAACAAGGGCAAAAGTGTTTGGAAAAGTAGATACATTGGAGACGTATCAACTCCCCCAAGCTAAAACCTTTGCTTGTCCTCAAGCAATTCAGTTGATAAACTGAAAGTGATAAAGAAAAACTTTGACAAACTCTGTTTGCTCTTCTTGTTGTAAATATGTAAGCCAACACTCAGGTTTTCAGCAATGATCATGAACTATCCACATCCACAATAACTTTCAGGTCTCATATCTACTCACATCAATGGCATAATCAACTAGCGAGCAATAATAATAAACCTAGGATGACAACACTTTCTCAAAACAATCATGATATGATATAACAAGATGTATCTCGCTAGCCCTTTCTGAGACCGCAAAACATAAATGCAGAGCACGTTTAGAGATCAAGGACTGACTAGACATTGTAATTCATGGTCAAAGAGATCCATTCATGATCATACTCAATGCAAATTAATAGTAATGCAAGCAAAGACAGAGGTGCTCTCCTACTGGTGCTCTTTATAAGAGGATGGTGACTCAGCATAAAAGTAAATAGATAGGCCCTTCGCAGAGGGAAGCAGGGATTTGTAGAGGTGCCAGAGCTTGATTTTTAAATAGAGATGAATAACATTTTGAGCGGTATACTTTCATTGTCAACATAACAACCAAGAATCTCGATATCTTCCATGCTACACACATTATAGGCGGTTCCCAAATAGAATGGTAAAGTTTATACTCCCCCAACCACCAACAAGCACACTCCACGGCTAGCCCAAAACAACGGGTGCCGTCCAAACCAGCAACAGCCCTGGGGGAGTTTTGTTTAATTATTATGATTTTGATCATGGGACTGGGCATCCCGGTTACAGCCATTTTCTCGTGAATGATGAGCGGAGTCAACTCATTGAGAGAAAACCCCACCTAGAATGGAAGATATAGACAGCCCTAGTTGATACATGAGTTGTTCGAGCATACAAAACAGAATTTCATTTGAAGGTTTAGAGTTTGGCACATACAAATTTACTTGGAACGGCAGGTAAATACCGCATATAGGAAGGTATGGTGGACTCATGTGGAATAACTTTGGGGTTTATGGAAGTGGATGCACAAGCAGTATTCCCGCTTAGTACAGGTGAAGACTAGAAAGAGACTGGGAAGCGACCAGCTAGAGAGCGACAACGGTCATGAACATGCATTAAAATTAATCAACAATGAATGCAAGCATGAGTAGGATATAAATCACCATGAACATAAATATCGTGGAGGCTATGTTGATTTGTTTCAACTACATGCGTGAACATGTGCCAAGTCAGACCACTTGAATCGTTCAAAGGAGGATACCACCCCATCATACCATATCACAACCATTTTAATATCATGTTGGCACGCAAGATAAACCATTATAAACTCTCAGCTAATTAAGCATGCATAAGCAGCCATGATCTCTAATTGTCATTGCAAGCATGTTTCATTCATAACAAGCTAAATCAGGAGCGATGGACTATCATATTTACAAAAACAAGAGAAGTCGAGTTCATACTAGCTTTTCTCATCTCAATTAGTTCATCATATATCATCCTTATTGCCTTTCACTCGCACGACCGAACGGTGTGGATGATAATAATAGTGTACATGCATTGGACTAAGCTGGAATCTGCAAGCATTTAATACAAGAGAGAAGATAAGGTAATATGGCTCAAGGTTAAATTAACAATAAAGCATATGAGAGCCACTAAGCATTTTCAATCATGCTCTTCTACTCTTAACCCCCAAAGAAAAGAAAAGACACTATTTACACGGGAAAGCTCTCAACAAGCAAAAGAAGAACGGGAAATCTTTTTGGGTTTTCTTTTAATTACTGCTACAAGGAAAGTAAACTAGCTAGAAGCTACAACTAATATATTTTTTGTTTTTCTTAAGGTTTTTTCTAGCACACGAGAAAAAGACTAAGAAAAAGAATTGAAACTAAACATGGATGGTACAATGAAAGAGTGTGAGCACCGACAACTAGAATAAGTGTGTGAGCATGAATGTAAAGTCGGTGAGAAACACGTACTCCCCCAAGCTTAGGCTTTTGGCCTAAGTTGGTCTATGGCCATGGATCGAAGCTACTCCCTCCAGTGTACTGAGATGTGTCCTCTGGGTGCCACTAGTTGGCAAGATCATCCAGATCCCACCCATAAACAGACTGATGATAAGGATCGACTGGTGGCTCCGGCTCAGGCTCTAAAGCTCGTGCCTGGCTCTGGTGCTTGTAGAAAGCATCTGACGAACAAGATATATGCTTGTAGATAGATCAAACAGAGATGGTGCAGGCAAGGTAACAATCTCACAATATTTTTCATCAAACCTTAATTTATAATTAAGCAACCTATCCTTGTCTTTAACAATAAAATCATGTGCTATCATGCTCTTGTAATCTAGATAAACTGGGGCAAGCAATTTTTCTTCCTTCTCATGATTCCTAATAGGTATTCTAAAATGTTCAGCAAGGCGAGAAGCAAAGATGCCCCCAATGACGGGCCCCTTTGAGCGGTTCAAACTCAGTCGTTTAGCAACGACGGCACCCAAGCTAAAAGTTGTGTCTTGAAACAAAGCATGGCATAAAATGATAATATCAGGGGCACTAAGATCCCCACTGTTCCCGCGACCAATTAAACATCTGCTAGCAAATAAAGCAAAGTAGCGCAGAACAGGGAAATGTATACTAGTAATTCTTGCCCCTGAGACTTGTCTAGTTTCCCCTACAGCTATCATGTCAATAAACCCTTCAACGTCTTCACGACGTGGTTCATCAAGTCTACCTTCAAAGGGTATCTTGCATATTTCACAAAACTCAAAGAATGAAATTTCCTTAACCTCATCATATAAACGAAACTCCACTATAGGTGGTGTTTTCTTAGCATGAAAATGAAAATTTTGCATGAAAATATTAGTGAGTAAGAGATACTGTTCACGCTGGTCATGGAGGAAATCGGTGAGGCCTGCATTATTTGACAACCAATAAAAGTCTTCGTAAATCTCGGCGGCTCTCATGAACTCATTACAAGGCCATTCACATGGCCGAACTTCCGCCATGTGAGGAAGATTATATTTGGGCTTCTTATTTTCTTCCTTTTTCTTCTCCTCTGAACTTTTACTGGAGGAACCCCTCAACAATCTCTTTATCATTTTCCTCCTCTAAAAATTTCTGAAATTTTTAGTAACTCAAAATAAAAGTTAACCAAACTCAACAAGATTGATAGCAACAACTCCTACAAGTGCCTAGGGACTATATCATGCATTAGAACTACTTGGATCAAGGAAATTTTACATGCAAGCTCAAGAACAAGGTCGCCACAGCAGCAAAAATTTGCAATAAATAAAGCACTAGAACAAAAACTAATTGGACCAATGGAGGAGTCACTGATGAGGACATGACTACCTTGGATACGACCAAAAATATTGCATACATGTATATTTGTGAGGTGATTCTTAATGCAAACTATGCAACAATTTATTTATGTTATCCAGAACAAAAATACTTCACAAACTTTTGTGCCATGTCTAATTCCAGGTGCATGGGACATTTGTACAATTCACATATGAAGATAAGGGAAAAAGAGAAGTTTAGGGGCTGTTCAAAAAGTTCTCTCACGTCACTTTTGGGCCAAGAGAAGATAGAGTCCAAGTCTCTCACGTTCTGCATCCAGATTCGGACTGCACAGACATACCTGACTCAAAACGGCAAGAACTCCTTCATACGGACTCCGAATTGGGTGTTTCTTTTTTTGTTGGAAACTAGATTTCGTACACTTTCCAACCCAATTGGATTCACCTTCAAATTCGTCCGGAGCGTTGAGATACCGACGAAACAATCTGACGCTGCAGCAGAATCCGAGTCAAACTACAAGTCCAAAGGTGTTACATCACCTCCACTTGGGCCCATGAGCCTTGTACGACCTAGGGTTAGTTTTAGGCTGCCTTGGGACGTCCTTCCACCTCCTTGGCCGCCACCCCTTGCTCCTATATAAGTAGATCCATCTAGTAGCTTTTTCTTTTTTTTTTCTCACACTTTTTTTTCTTTTTTCTTTCTTTCTCTTTTTTTTCCGTAAGCAAATATACATGTATGCAATATTTTTGGTCGTATCCAAGGTAGTCATGTCCTCATCACAAAGTCATTTTAGAACAAGTGTTGTCACGTAACAAATCGGAAACACAAATATTGTTGAAACCGTGGGCGTTCTGCTTACCAATTACGTGCCGCCACACGTCCCCTTTTTTATTGGCTAGGAGGTGTCGTGCAGGGTAGCTATTTGATTAAGGGAGGCATGCTATCAGACCCCTGCGCGTGCTCATCGGGAGGAGAGCCCTTTAACCTCTATCCGCCACCCACCTCCCTCCCAACGTCTCCATTAATGGCGCCCCAGCCCCTGTTTCATGGTGTGGCTATATCTCACTCGACTGAGATTTAAGAGAGAGAAAAGAAAATCTAAAAAGAAAGTTTTGCATGGATCTTGATGTAAGATCCGACGGACCTATATTCAATCGACTATGACTTATAGCAAGACTGGTGAATATAAGGACGATGACAGTGGATAATAATTGTCTTACATATTTAGGAAGATAATTAAAAAAGCCACATGTGGCAACGCCCGAAATACACAAGGGCAAAAGAAGAAGGAAGACAACGATCTGGCTCGCTGATCTCCACTTCCTTGATGCATTGCTGCAGGCCGCGGGAACTAGTCTCCGCGGCGAGCGGCGATGAGCTCTTTCGTGTCCTCAAGACACTGCTAGAGAGCATCGACGGATTCCTCCACCAGCCTTTGGCGCTCGATGCGGAGCATGTCATTATCGTCCATAAGTTTCTTGACGATGACCCTGGTCCTCTTAAACAAGGCAGTGGTCTCCTCCTGCTGCTCTGCACTTTGACGATCTTCTCCCTCAGCAGATAGCGCTCGGCCCGAAGCTTCGCATTGCCCTCACTTAGTTGTCGGATGACGCCCTGTTCAAACGAGGCTTTCATGTCGTCTTACAACCTCGCCCAGCCGGAGATCTGATCCATCTGGCTACGGACGATACCATTCATGCGCTTGTAAGAGTCATCGCCTGCCCACGAGACATTTTCCTAGGCCGCCGCGGCGTGGGAAAACATATCTGCTGCATTCGCGGTGCGGCGGGACATCTTTGTTGCTTCCGTGGTGCGGCCGGACCAGTCGACTGCATCGACAACGCGGCGGGACCTCCGTGCTGCTTCGGCGATGCGGCGGGACCTCTATGCTGCTACGGCCGCGCGGTGGGACATGTCCGCTACTTTCGCGGCGAGGCGGGACATCTCCTATTCTTCCGCTTCCATGTTCACCTCTCCCTCGTGGTAATCTCTCGACCTAGAACTCAAGTTGGCCATGGCAGATGCAAGGGAACAATGATGAATGACTTGTTTGTTTTTATGGATGAGGAGTTGAGGAGGAATGTGCAATCATCTTGGATTAGTAGTATTTATAACCGAGTACTAATACGCTCCTAAGTGGGAAACCGTTTAGGTTTTGATCGGTGTGAACAGGTTTGCAGTTAACTATAGCATGGTAGTAATTTGGAATGTGACTGGACGCAGGCTCAAAACTTATTAACGGTTCTATAATTTCTAAGTGCGGCACTATTCCCGAACGGTGTAACGTGGGCACGCTTTCTCGGACGCGTGCGTGGCGTTTGCACCATAGGGTGCACCGCAATAGGCAATATCAGCACACGTCTTGTTCCAACAACCATGCGCACTCATTATTACCATCATGCACACTTCTTTTAATTAGAATGTGTGCCCGTCTAGCGCACATATGTTGATCTGTCTAACTATTTCTATTTGTTGTGGCTAATCGCAAACAGTTCATCCGTGTGAAGTGTATGCCGTCAATCGCGGACATTTTGATCTGGCTGGCCATTTCTGTTATGTTGCCTAATCGCAAACAGTTAATCCTTCTGAAGTGTATGCCCTCAATCGCACACACCTTTATCTAGCTACCTGTTTCTGTTGTTCCGCCTCATCACAAACAGATAATCCGAGTGAACTATATGTCGTATATCCACACGCCTTCATCTGGCTGCCCGTTTCTATTCTTCTTCCTCGTCACAAACAGTTAATTCAACTGAACAGTTTGCCCTGCATCGCACACGCAACTAAAACTGGAACTGTGTTTGATGGCTCCGCCATCGCAAATATTTTGCATCTTTTTTGATGGGTTTTTTACATCACCGTTTGCGATTAATGCATCATACATAGTTTTGTCAAAGGGTCTCTGATCGTAGTGTCGCGTTAGCAGCATCCTGCAATAGTGAAACCTGAATGTTGGCTAGACATATTTGCAACAACAAGATCAAACAGAGTTTGCACAAGTTTTTCTTTGTCACTTTCAGTTTATCAACTGAAATGCTCGAGGACAAGCAATGGGTTAAGCTTGGGGGAGTTGATACATCTCCATCGTATCTACTTTTCCAAACTCTTTTGCTGTTGTTTTGGACTCTAATTTGCATGATTTGAATAGAACTAATCTAGGCTGATGCTATTTTCAGCATAATTGCCATGGTGTTAAATTTGTGCAGAAATCAAAGTTCTCGGATTGGCTTGAAAATTTACGGAGAATTTTTTGTAGAATATATAAAAAATACTGGCGGAAAAAGATACCAGAGGGCGCCACCCAGAGGCCACAAGCCCTGGGGGCACGCCTA
>LR738714.1:257277683-257309148 GCA_902687465.1 Secale cereale
CCCCCCCCCCCCCCCCCCAGGGTGCGCCTCCTAAGCTTGTGGTCCCCCTGGACCTCCGGCAACCCTAACTCCAACTCCATATATTCCTATTCGCGGAGAAAAAATCAGAGAGAAGGATTCATCGTGTTTTACAATACGGAGCCGCCACCACCTCATGTTCTTCCTCGAGAGGGCTGATCTCGAGTCCGTTCGGGGCTCCGGACAATGGAATCTGTCGTCGTCGTCGTCATCAACCTTCCTCCATCACTAGTTTCATGATGCTCACCTCCAGGAGTGAGTAATTCCATCATAGGCTTGCTGGACGGTGATGGGTTGGATGAGATTTATCATGTAATAGAGTTAGTTTTTGTTAGGGCTTGATGCCTAGTATCCACGATGTTCTGAGATTGATATTGCTATGACTTTGCTATGCTTAATGCTTGTCACTAGGGCCCGAGTGCCATGATTTCAGATCTAAACCTATTATGTTTTCACAAATATATATATATATATATATATATATATATATATATATATATATATATATATATATTTGTGTGTGTGTGTGTGTGTGTGTGTGTGTGTGTGTGTTCTTGATCCTAATTGCAAGTTATATGCACCTATTACGTGTTATGATCTGCATACCCCAAGGTGACAATAATTGGGATTCTTTCCGACGATTGCCGTAGTTTGAGGAGTTCATGTCTTCACTAAGTGCTAATGCTTTGTTCCAGTTCTCTATTAAAAGGAGGCCTTAATATCCCTTAGTTTCCATTACGACCCCGCTGCCACGGGAGGGTAGGACAAAATATGTCATGCAAGTTCTTTTTCATATACATGTATGACTATATACGAAATACATGCCTACATTACATTGATGAGTTGGAGCTAGTTCGTGGTTGCTCTAGGTTATAGCTTCTACATGATGAATATCATCCGACTTATCATCACCGATCCATTGCCTACGAGTTTGTCACATATTAATCTTTGCAAAGTTACTTTCGTTGTTGCTGTTTTTACAATCACTACAAAACTGCTATTGCTAGAGCATCTCCAATAGCCGCCCAACGCGCGACGCGCTAAAAACTAGTTTGCAACGCACCCATCGCCTGATTTGGCACGGCGCACAGTGCTGGCTCCAGCAGCCGCAATAAAATGCGGCGCGCGCGCGTAGCTCCAGCAGGCACGCTAAAATGCAGCGCGCGCGAGCAGCCAGCGCTTGTCATATGTTTTACATTTTGGACACGAATGAATTTCAAACGTCCAAAACAAAGACATGGCATAGATAGTTCTCCTTCTATGATACATGGATAGTTCCATAGCCTCATCTAAACTACTCGGACTCCGCCCTCCTACGATACATAGATAGTTCCATAGCCTCCTACTACTGCTCGTCATCCTCCGACTCGGACTCCGCCTCGGTGATGTCCTCCTCCGACGTCTCAATGTAGGCGTCAAGGAATCGCTCGTCGTTGGAGCCCCAGGACGACGCATCTTCTAGCGCGATGTTGAATTTAGCGGCCGCCTTCCGCGTTCGCTTGTCCTCGCGATAGTCGGCTCGCTCCGCCCTCCTCTCCGCCCTCCTCTCGGCGAAGAACTGTTGCTCGTTAATGATGTCTTGCGGGAAGCGTTGGCGCCACAGCGTCATGGCTTCCTCATCCATCTCGGCCAGGCTGAGACGGCGCTTCCTTCTCCGGTTCTCACAATGATCCTCGTCGATGATAAGCTGCGGGGGAGGCCCCAACTCCTGCGCCCACTCCCACGTCGCCACGTCTGGGAAGTTCATCTCCCAACGGGAGCGCCGGAGGCACCACGCCGCAGCGTCGTACGCGCGGGTGCCCTCGTGGGCGGTGTCGAAGGTGCCGAGGCGGAGGCGTACATTGCCCGACCGAATCTCGGTGGAGTAGGTGCCGGACGGGCGCACGCGGACGCCGCGGTAGCCCGAAGCTCCCCGGCGGTGCGACGGCATAGTGGCGCGGTGGTGGCACATCGGCAGCGAGGCGAGAAAGCGGTAGAGGGAGCGAGGCGATGTGGATAGCATTGGAATGGTTCGTGGCGAGCGCTGCAATTTATAGGCGCGCCGGAAGCGGTGCACCAAATCTAGCGCACGCCCGCGCGCGCACAATTTTTTTTCGCGCGCCCTTTTTTTCCGCCGCCGCTCGAGCGCGTGAAAATGTCCCGCGCGCGGTAAAATGGCAGTTCACTACGCACGTGCGTCTTTTGGCGCGGCTGTTGGAGATGCTCGGCGTCCGGCGAGAAGAGGCCGGCGGCGGGTGGTGGTGGTCGGCGGCGGTGCGAACTGGCAGCCGGTGGCGGCGGTGGGAGGCGGCGCGGTGGTGGAGCTTGGCGGCGGTGTGCGCGGGGCCGGCGGCGGAGGAAGACGGCGGGCGGTGGCGGCGAGGCGCCGGTGCCGGAGGCGCGCGTGGCGGCGGACCGGAGGACGCGGCGGCGGCCGCTAGCTTCACCGCCCCGCGCCCCGATCTCCTCCGCCGCCGACCACCACACTTCGCCGCCCGGCCCCGCCGTCGCCGGATCCAGGGGCCTCACGCCTGGATCCGCTCGTCCGCGCTCGCCGCCGGCCATCGCCCAACGGGCCCGGCGTCGCCGAGGCTGCCTCCCTCCCCTGCTCGTGCGGGAGCACGGGAGGACGATGAGAGGAGCAGCGCCTCGTGGGCCTGCTCCGAGCCGGCCCGCATCGTCGGCCCAAGCACCCCCCCGGGCCTCCTAGGCCCACCCAAGCGGACTCGGCATGCTGCTTCTTCTTCTTCTCTCGGGCCGAGCCACTAAGTGAGCTCAACTATTCCTCGCCCTATGCGTAGTATAGCTAGTGGATGCTCGCCCTGTTTTTTTCTTCTCTGTGTTGAATGACTAAGTCCCTGGCAGTTGTAATTTTGTGTGCATGTTTGCGTGGTGATAACTTTTTGTGTGATGGTCCGATTTGAGCAAATGATATGTCCAAATGTTCGTTGTGATATGCTCTTCATATTGTTGTAGTGTGGCATGCTTGTTTGAGTTCATCTTGATGCCCTAATCATTGTTGTAAGAGTGCTATATGTTTAAAACTGCTGAAAATTGTTATTATGTTAGCATGTTTGTGAGGTGATAACTTTGTGCATGTTGGTCCAAATGGAGTGTATGATATGTCAAAATGTTCATTGTGAAGTGCTCTACATGTTGGTTGTTGTAGCTTCATGTTAGGTGATATATTGTCATGTTAGTCTCTGTTGCAAAAGTGCATGTGGCTGTTAAGTGCTGAAACTTGTTATGAGATGCTGATTTGTCTTGTTCATAGCTATTTGTGTGATTGTCTTTTATGCCACATGTCAATATGTTTTTGAAGCACAATCATGTCATCTTTGCTATGGTGCAATCCACTTTCCATGATATGCCTTGTGGTGTTTGCAACATGCTTGCAAAGTGGCCTACTCGCTATTGTTATTTTTCTGAGACTTGTTGAAAACTGCTAAGTCTGAAAACTGTTAACCTGATGCCATGTTTGTTTGATGCCCCACTCAAATCCATGCATGTTTTGGGTTGCCCAATGATCATGTCTTGTTGTACATGTTATGATCTATCCATCCATGTCCTTGTTTGCCATTGTAGCCTGTTGTAGCTTATTTATTTCTTGCTCCCAAGTTGCTATAAAATGTTTCTGTCAGCCTGTTATCAGCAAGTTCAGTTTTGCCATGTGAATTGCTGGTGATCTATGCATCTTATGACCTTGTTCTTGCCATGAGTAGCTTCATAAACATGCCTTCTTGTTGTTGGTTATCTTCTTATGTCATGATATGCTCTGAGTTGAATTGCACAAGCTTGCAAACATGCCTACTTGTCGTTGTTTCTGTCATGCTCTGTTATTTTCACTAAGTCTGAGAAATCAGTAAACTTCTTGAATTTTGCGATGCTAGTTTAATTGTGTTCCGGCAAGTGTTTGGGTGTGCTCTGAGTTCATGCTTGTTGAGAATCATGTCTATTTCACATCCATGCCTTTTGTTATCATTTTTGGGTGCTGTAGCATACATATGCCTTGCTTCAAAGTTGCTATGTTGCTGTTTTTGGACAGCTTGTTATTATATCTTGTTTCGTGTGTATGTGATGAACCGTTGCTCCGTTTTGAGCGTGCTATATATGAAACTTGTGTGTTTTTGCATGTAGAAGCACAATATCATGTTGTTTACATGTTTGGAGTGTGTTTGCTTATTGTTTGGATGCATCTTGCATTTTTGACATGCTTGACTTGTTTTGCTCATATCTTCTAGGTCGTAGCTTCGAATTAAATAAACTTCATATGTAACTTGACTAGAATTTCGAGTAGATCATCATGGTTCATGTTAACTTGCTGTTTAACAACTTTAACTTATGTTTTGTTCAGATTTGGACCAATTTCGAAATGTGCATATGAGGACTTACCGGAGTTGTTATATGTTGTTTCCAGCCTTATTTAAACTTGTTGGTTTGTGTTGTTCTTGTGTGCTTCATCCCTTGCCATGAAATGCATCATATAGACTTGTCTTGCATCATACTTGGTTGAGTATCTTGTCGTGTTTTTGTGTTGGGTGTTTACCTTGTTGTGTGCTTTCTTCTCGCTAGTTCTTTTCTGTAGCGTTCGTGAGGATTCGTTCGACTACACTTGGTTCGTCTTTATGGATTCTTCTTCATCTTCTTCATGGACTTGTTCTTCTTCCTTGCGGGATCTCAGGCAAGATGACCATCACCTTGGATACCTTTACTATCATTGTCATGCTAGTTGTCTCGATGCTATCGCTATATGTCGTGCTACCTATCTTTGTTGTCAGCCTCTCCTTGTTGCCATGAAAGCTCTAACCTTTGACACCTTCCCAGTAAAACCATTGTTTGGCTATGTTACCCGCTTGCTCAGCCCCTCTTATAGCGTTGTTAGTTGCAGGTGAAGATGAAGATTGCTCCATGTCAGATCTTGTTGTTGGAATATCACAATATCTATTATTATATTAACACACCTATATACTTGGCAATGGGTGGAAGGATTGGCCTTTTGCTCGGTGTTTTGTTCCACTCATGCCACCTTAGGAGCCGATAAACCGGCGTTATGTTCCTTGATTTTTGTGTTCCTAACGCGGTTGGGTATATGGGGACCCCTTGACAATTCATCTTTGAATAAAACTCCTTCAGCAAGGCCCAACTTTGGTTTTCTTTGCAACATAATAAAAACTTAATTAATTAATTAATTGCATAGGGAGTTAGCGCTACCCGAGGATTCTTCTACATACAGGGGGGCCAGTGCTGATGGTGTTGGTCCCAAACGGGGGTCCTGCAGGGCCGCCATGGGGAAACTCGAGGTATCTGGCTCCTGTAGCATCACACATCCGGTCGTGGCCTGAGACGAGATACGCGGGGCTACTATCAGGGTGTCGGCACGCCGGGAGGTCTTGCTGGACTTGTTTTACCATTGTCGAAATGTCTTGTGCACCGGGAATTCCGAGTCTGATCGGGCCTTCCCTAAGATAAGGGGTAATATTATTATTATCTCTCCTGATCGTGAGAGCTTGTGATGGGATAAGTTGGGACACCCCTGTATGGTTGTAATCTTTCGAAAGCCATGCACGCGGTTATGTGGCAGATTGGAATTTGTTAATGTCCGGTTGTAGAAAACTTGACAGAGGATCCGAAGTAAAATACACGAACCGTGTGAGTAACCGTGACTGTCTCTTCTCATCTTGAGAAGAGAACACGGTGGGGTTATGTTTGACTCGTAGGTAGTTCAGGATCTTTAGAGATCATTACTAGTTTGCGACCGTTTGCGTAGAGACTCATCTTATTCTTGTACTCGTAAGTTAGCCACCATACTTTTGCTTATTCGCTGCTGCAACCTCACCACTATCATTTCCATACCCAATAAAGCTTTGCTAGTCTTGATACCCATGGTTATGCGATTCTTGAGTCCTCGTGGCTCATAGATACTACAACAATAGTTGCAGGCGCAGGTTTCCGATGACTTGACGTGACAGCGATGTTACCTTTTGTTGGAGTTCTTTCTTGATAGAGGCAAAGTTGTCCCGTCTTTCGATGAGAAGGTGGCTATCGTTTTGGAGGAAGTTGACTTTGACGATCCGACTACGAACATGCGAGGACGTCGCGCCTTAGCAATCACTAAACCAACTCCGAGAGGTTATTGACCACACCGGAGCACGATCAACCTGACCACGAAGGTTTGTTTCCTGCAGGCAAACAAAGAACAAGCAAGAAACTAGGATTGCACTCTGGATATTGCGAATATAAGAGGAAAACTTTATTGATCAAGGTGGGGTTTTGTGACGCCTTTGTGTGGTCGTTGAACACAAACGAAGTACGCGAAGTTGCAGCTATGGCGAACTTTTAATCTAAACAAAACCCAAAGTCTAAACGACGCCCTAAGGGCTGTATATATGGGGGGAAGAGGGGGGAATTTTGTGGCCCTTGGTGGAGGGGTCCGAAACCAACCCTAACTCTTGTTTCCCCACACATATGGACTCTAAAAACTGCCTATACTCAAGTATTTCGAAATTACATGGGCCTGGCCCAATAATAAGGTGACGCAGCACCTCTAATGGCCTGTGGATAAAATTTATGAAGTAGCATCTTGTATATTTCGTCCAAGGCTTCATGCACTCATTATGGTGGCTTCAAAGTCCTGAAATCATCACTTGTAACTCCATTCTTGTTCCCCTTGTGCATGCCATCATCTCCATGCTTGCTCTTGCTCCAATGTTCATCCTTCTTGTCCAAGCTAGGCCCTTCATTTGTAAGCAAGACAAATGTATCCAATTTAGGCAGCATCATATTCTCATGAACATTAGAATCATTACCAAGAAACGAAAGTGCCTGGTAATTTAATTGGCGTGCGCGAGCTCTAGTAATTGGTCCTGTATATGTGTCAGTTGGAGATGTGGTTGTAACCTTGTTAGTGATGTCCTCATCATCCTCCCCTTCTTGAATGGAAGTCGTCCTCGACGGAAGCTCATCTTCCTCACCCAAGTAAGGCTTCAAATCTGCAATGTTAAATGTGGGACTAACCCCAAAATCTGCAGGCAACTCAAGTTTATATGCATTATCATTTATTTTCTCTAACACCTTGAAAGGACCATCAGCGCGTGGCATTAGCTTTGACTTGCGCAAATTAGGAAACCTATCCTTACGCAAATGTAACCAAACAAGATCTCCAGGTGCAAAGACAACACGTTTTCTACCCTTATCTCCAACAAGTTTATATTTAGCATTCATGCGCTCAATATTTTCCTTAGTTAACTCATGCATTTTTAAGATCAATTCAGCACGTTGTTTAGCATCAAAATTAACCTTCTCCGAAGATGGAAGAGGCAACAAATCAATAGGTGCACGAGGTAGGAAACCATAGACAATTTCAAAAGGGCACATCTTAGTAGTAGAATGCAACGAATGATTATAAGCAAATTCAATATGAGGCAAGCATTCTTCCCACATTTTCTTATTATTCTTCAAAATAGCCCTAAGCATAGTAGACAAAGTTCTGTTGACTACTTCAGTTTGTCCATCAGTTTGGGGGTGACAAGTAGTACTAAAAAGCAGTTTAGTCCCAAACTTAGCCCATAAACATCTCCAAAAGTGGCTAAGAAATTTAGTATCACGATCTGAAACAATAGTATTTGGCACACCATGCAAGCGAATAATTTCACGAAAGAACAAATCAGCAACATTAGCAGCATCATCGCTTTTATGACATGGTATAAAGTGTGCCATCTTCGAGAACCTATCCATGACAACAAATATGCTATCCCTCCCCTTCTTTGTTCGAGGTAAACCCAAAACAAAGTCCATAGATATATCTTCCCAAGGAACACTAGGGACAGGCAAAGGCATATATAAACCATGATGATTGAGTCGTGACTTAGCTTTTTGACATGTAGTGCAGCGACCAACAAAACGCTCGACATCCCGTCGCATCTTTGGCCAAAAGAAATGTGTAGCAAGTACATCCTCCGTCTTATTCACGCCAAAGTGTCCCATTAATCCTCCTCCATGCGCCTCCTGCAACAACAAAAGACGAACAGAGCTAGCTGGAATGCATAGCTTGTTAGCACGAAACATAAATCCATCATGAACGACGAACTTGTTCCATGTTCTCCCTTCTTTACAATTCTGCAATACATCTTTAAATTCAGCATCATGCACATATTGATCTTTGATGGTCTCCAAACCAAATATTTTAAAGTCAAGTTGTGAAAGCATAGTATAACGACGAGACAATGCATCAGCAATAACATTTTCTTTTCCCTTCTTGTGTTTAATAACATAAGGGAAAGTCTCTATGAATTCAACCCATTTAGTATGTCTACGGTTCAATTTTGCTTGACTTTAAATGTGCTTCAAAGATTCATGATCAGAATGTATAACAAATTCTTTGGACCATAAATAATGTTGCCATGTTTCCAAAGTCCGAACAAGAGCATATAATTCCTTATCATAAGTAGAATAATTCAGACTAGGCCCACTCAATTTTTCAAAAAAGTATGCAACAGGTTTACCATCTTGTAATAACACACCTCCTAACCCAATTCCACCAGCATCACATTCAAGCTCAAAAGTCTTATTAAAATCAGGAAGTTGGAGTAAAGGAGCATGTGTCAACTTATCTTTCAATACCGTGAATGCTTCTTCCTGTGCAGTACCCCAAACAAAAGGCACATCCTTCTTTGTAAGCTCATTGAGAGGTGCAGCAATGGTGCTGAAATCTCTCACAAAACGCAGATAGAATCCAGTGAGGCCAAGGAAACTCCTCACGTGTGTGACCGTTTTGGGCTGCGGCCAACTCTCAATAGCTTCAATCTTGGCTTTATCAACCTCAATTCCCTGTGGAGTAACAACATAGCCAAGAAAAGAGACTCGATCGATGCAAAAGGTGCACTTTCCAAGGTTACCAAACAAACGTGCATCACGTAGAGCAATAAAAACATCACGTAAATGTTCCAAATGTTCCTCCAAAGATCTGTTATAAATCAATATATCATCAAATTATACTACCACAAATCATCCAATGAAAGCATGTAAAACTTCATTCATTAATCTCATGAAAGTACTAGGTGCATTAGTTAACCCAAAAGGCATGACTAACCACTCATATAATCCAAACTTAGTTTTAAATGTTGTTTTCCATTCATCTCCCAATTTCATACAAATTTGATGGTATCCACTACGCAAATCAACTTTGGAGAATATTGTAGAGCCACTCAATTCATCAAGCATATCGTCTAGCCTAGGAATAGGATGACGATAACAAATAGTAATATTATTAATGCCTCTACAATCAACACACATACACGATGTACCATCCTTTATTGGCACTAGAATAATAGGAACAGCACAAGGACTAAGGGATTCGCGTATATAACCTTTGTCGAGTAGCTCCTGTACTTGATGCATAATCTCCTTCGTCTCTTCTGGATTGGTACGGTATGGTGCGCGGTTGGGTAGCGATGCACCGTGAATTAAGTCAATCTGATGCTCAATCCCTCAAATAGGTGGTAATCCCGGTGGCACGTCTTGTGGAAAGACGTCGGCGAACTCCTGCAAAATGTTAGTGACAGCAGGAGGCAAAGAGGAAGGCACGTCCTCAAATGAAAATAATGCCTCTTTGCACACAAAAGCATAGCAAACAGATTTGCTAAAATCTAGCTCATCAATATCAGATTTGGTGGCAAGTAAACATGCACTTTTCAATTTAATTTCAGAAGCAACAGTAGATGGTTTATTATTAGGCTTCATTTGTTCCTCAAATTCTTTTGCCACAATCTGATTTTCACTCTTATTTTTCTCCTGTTTTGCTTTATTAGCTCTATTAATATCATCTTTCAAAATGGAATTAGGAGTCATAGGAAGCAAAGTAATATTTTTATCCTTATGAACAAGAGTATACTGATTGTTTCTACCATGGTGTACAGAATTTTTATCAAATTGTCATGGTATACCAAGTAATAAGGAACATGCTTGCATAGGTACCACATCACAATCAACATAATCAGCATATGTAGAGATACTAAAATGCACACGAACAGTACGTGTTACCATAACCTTGCCGCTGTTGTTGAACCATTGGATGTAGTAAGGATGTGGATGTGATCTTGTGGTGAGAGATAGCTTCTCCACCATCTCCATGCTAGCCAAGTTGTTGCAACTCCCTCCATCTATGATCACGCGAACAGATCGTTCCTTCACAACTCCCTTTGTATGGAACAAATTATGCCTCTGATTTTGCTCAGCTTGTGTAACCTGCACACTCAAAACACGTTGAGCAACTAAACATTCATACCTGTCAGCATCTTCAGGAGCCATGTATTGCGTTTCATGATCAGAATCGTCTCCACCGTGTTCTTCACGTGTAATAAGAGCCAAAGTCTCCTCATCATAGTCACTAGCGGACTCATATCCAGCATCCTTAGTAGCAATCATCACACGCTGAGATTTGCATTCTCTCGCAAAATGTCCTCTTTCCTTACAACGACGACAAATAATATCACTGGTGTGCCCTGTTGATGCTATGGAAGAAGAAGAACTCTGTGCAGGCCCAATAGGTGTGCTCTTGGCAGATAATGGTGGTTGTGCCTGCTTCCTTGTATCACGGCTGGAGGTAATAGATGATGGAGGTATCGGCGCAGTAGAATGTGTGGAAGTAGAGGATGCACGCGGTGTCCATGATGAAGGTCGACCTGCAGAAAAGTTAGTCCGCGCCAATGCATGTCGATCATGCACTTCACGTTCAGCTTTACAAGCAAGATGGAATAAACGAGTGATATTATTATAATCCTTATACTCTAGAATGGTCTGAATCTCTCTATTTAATCCACCCATAAAACGTGCAAGCATAGCTTCATTCTCCTCAACAATACCACATCTTATCAGGCCAGTTTGTAATTGCTGGTAATATTCTTCTACAAAAAAAATTCCTTGTCTTAAGCGCTGCAATTTTTGAATTAATTCACGTTGATAATATGGTGGAACCCAACGAGTACGCATAGCAGTTTTCAAAGCAGCCCAAGTAGTTGGAATATTATGTGGATGTAATCTACAATATTCAGACCACCACACATAAGCAAAACTAGTGAAAGCACAAAGAGCAGCAGTAACACGTCTCTTCTCGGGATATTTTAAGCATGTAAAACGTTGTTCGGTTTCTAACTCCCAAGTAAGATATATATCAGGAACATATCTACCCTCAAATGGTGGAATATTCAGTTTTAGTTTAGGGAGATGGTCATGCTCGCGTACCTGAGGGTATGGTGCAGCCCTACCATTGCGATTATATGCATGTGGACGACCTGGTTGTTGTGGTGCTGGTTGTTGCATGTAGTTCTGATTTTGATCAACCTCTTCCTCGTAATCCTCCGTGTAATCGTCCTCCTCCTCAGCAGCAGCAGGAGCCACAGAAGTATCAACAGCAGCACCAACAGGTTGGCCAGGCTAAAGAGGGACATGGCTCTCTTTGCGGAGGGCGATTTCGCGACGTGAAGGTGGTTGTTGTTGTTGTTGCAACGGTGCAGCAGGTGGAGGTAGACGCGCAAGCACTTCAGCGAATTTGGCATCCAACTTCGTGTCAATTGACTTCTCAATGCCATCCATCCTTGCTAGTGCGTTGTCAAAACTGGTCATCACATCTTCTACCTGTTGACCCATCATTTGCTGAAATTTATCATGCAACTCATTGTTTGTCATGTTCTCCCAGTCAGTCTCGTCGACTTGTGATCCTGGCATGGTTAGCAGCAATAGAAACACACACAAATATTATCCTACAGACTACTAGAAAATGGTGGTGGTGGGGCGTCACAAATCCGTCAAGCAAATCTCAAATTCTTACCAGTTCTTACACGGCAGCAGGTGGTGATCGGCAACCGTGGTAGTCAAAACTCTCAAAGATTGGATAAAGCGATTACCAGGGAGAGTCAAACGCACGACGTAGATGTATGTGGAGCTGGGAAGGCTTATAAGATGGTAGCAAAAAGGGTCAGCAATAATCAATTCATAGATGCAGAGTTGAATAAACGATCAACGACGGTACTATGCTTGTCCTAGGCTAGACCGTACTAGAGACGCGAGCCTAGAACACTAACAAAAACACGGCGCTGCACGTAAACAAGGGGAAAGCACACTCTGAATTTTTTTTCGCCTCTTTTTTTTGCGCTCTGTTTTTTTTGTGCTCCTTTTTTTTGCCGAAAATCACTATAATGGCGAGTGTCTCAAAACATTTCCCAAGTCAAACTAAGATGATAGGCACGAAATTTTTTTGACACATTTTTTTTCGGAAACAGGGCAGCGACGACGAAAAGTGCGGTAAAAAACAGTATGGTGACACGTGTCTCAAAAGACTCAGAAACGCCTAAAAAATAGGATAGGAAAAAAATCACCTGTCGAAATTTTGGCCTAAAAACTGCCCGGGGCCGGGGATCTCCGGAATTTTTTCTCCGAGACCTACGCAGGCAAGGAAACACGAATCCGAAACCTAGATGGATCTCGAGAACAAACCTAATATGAAAAGAACTCGGATTGGTGGTGGATATATGGTGGTAGGATATGGCAGCGGTGGTGGTATGTGGCAGCAGCGATGAATATGGTGCGGCGGCGGCGTGACAAACTGTGAACAGAACTCGAAACTCTAAAGAACTAGACGCTAAGACCAGCAACTTGACACGACGATGCAACCGCAAATTCAACTAAGCAAACATGGAAAAGATTAGGCAATGGCTCAGACTGGTTCGGATATGATGAACTAACCCTAATTTTTTTTTGGCTTTTTTGTGGACTATAGGTATGAAGAACAGACTCGATCTAATCTACGAAAAACTGTAAAATCTCACCGAGCAACCTGGAAATCTGATACCACTTGATAGAGGCAAAGGTGTCCCGTCTTTCAATGAGATGGTGGCTATCGTTTTGGAGGAAGTCGACTTTGACGATCCGACTACGAACGTGCGAGGACGTCGCGCCTTAGCAATCGCTAAACCAACTCCGAGAGGTTATTGACCACACCGGAGCACGATCAACCTGACCACGAAGGTCTGTTTCCTGCAGGCAAACAAAGAATAAGCAAGAAACTAAGATTGCAATCTGGATATTGCGAATATAAGAGGAAAACTTTATTGATCAAGGTGGGGTTCTGTGACGCCTTTGTCTGGTCGTTGAACACAAACGAAGTACGCGAAGTTGCAGCTATGGTGAACTTTTCATCTAAACAAAACCCAAAGTCTAAACGACGCCCTAAGGGCTGTATATATGGGGGGAAGAGGGGGGAATTTCGTGGCCCTTGGTGGAGGGGTCCGAAACCAACCCTAACTCTTGTTTCCCCACACATACGGACTCTAAAAACAGCCTATACTCAAGCATTTCGAAATTACATGGGCCTGGCCCAATAATAAGGTGACGCAGCACCTCTAATAACCTCTGGACGAAATTTATGAAGTGGCATCTTGTATATTTCGTCCAAGGCTTCACACACTCATTATGGTGGCTTCAAAGTCCTGAAATCATCACTTGTAACTCCATTTTTGTTCCCCTTGCGCATGCCATGAGCTCCATGCTTGATCTTGCTCCAATGTTCATCCTTCTTGTGCAAGCTAGGCCCTTCATTTGTAAGCAAGACAAATGTATCCAATTTAGGCAACATCATATTCTCATGAACATTAGAATCATTACCAAGAAACAAAAGTACTGGTAATTTAATTGGCGTGCGCGAGCTCTAGTAATTGGTCATGTATATGTGTCAGTTGGAGCTGTGGTTGTAACCTTGTTAGTGATGTCCTCATCATTTCTTCTTCTTCTTCGTCAGTCTTGGGTTAGGTTCCTCGTCGGCAGCCTGGGATAGCAGATGGATGTCGTTGTGCTTTTCATGTTTGCATCCGTAGTCAGATGTCTTGTATTGATGTTGTTGTATTCATGTGACTTGTATGAATTGTTGTATCCCCATGTATTTATGTAATGGTACGATGTAATGATATCCATCTTGCTAAGCGCCCGAAATGCGGTTGTGCCCCAATCACGAGTGCATCACGTGATCGGGATAGAATCGCATCTTGGGCCTATTGCCACTGTTACTATTACTATCATACCACTTTTCTACTATTACATTTGTTGCAGATATTAAGTCTTTCAGGTGTGGTTGAATTGACAACTCAACTGCTAATACTTGTGAATATTCTTTGGCTCCCCTTGTGTCAAATCAATAAATTTGGGTTGAATACTCTACCCTCGAAAACGGTTGCGATCCCCTATACTTTTGGTTTATCACTCAATCATTGATCCATTCATGAAATATATCGAAATATTAGCTACATCCAATGCACAAGTATAATAATAGTGTTTCCTAGTTGGTGTTTCATAAGATAGGATGGTGACTCAAGAAAAATAAAAATTGCATAAAATTAAATAGATAGGCCCTTCGTAGAGGGAGGCAGAGATTTGTAGAGGTGCCAAAGCTCAAAGCTTAAATTGAGAGATAAAATTGTTTTGACAGGCATGCTTTTCCTATCAATGAAAATGACTGAGAATTCCTAATATCTTCCATGCTAGATAAAGCATAGGCGGTTCATAAACATAAAATAAAGTTTATTCTATTTCCATCATTCTTTCACAATCCATGGATATCCGTATCCATGGGTGCCTTCCATACCAACACATACAAAGGAATTTATTGTATTATTATTTTGCATTTCGGGACTGGCATCCCTATTACCTGCCACACTCTCGTGCAATGACAAGTGAATAAACACTCATCTTGAGAATAACATACCTAGCATGAAAAATATTGGCCATCCCCTGCCGCTTCATGAGCGGTACGGGCACACAAAAGAGAAATTCATTTTGAAAATAGAGTTGGCACATAATTTACTTGGAACAACATGGAAATACCGCATGTAGGTAGGTATGGTGGACTCATTTGGCACAACTTGGGTTTAAGAGATTGGATGCACAAGCAGCATTCCGGTTAGTAAAACTGAAGGCTGGCAAATAGATTGAGAAGCGACTAATCATTAAACAAAAACGATCATAAACGAGCACTAAACATAACTAACACCGAATAATGCACCACATGTAGGATATAACTTCATTGCATAGCTATTGACTTTACGTGCATGCATAGGGAATCACAAACCTTAACACCAATATTCTTACTAAAGCATAATTACTCACCAGCATGACTCACACATATCACTATCTCCATATCGTAAAACTATTGCAAGAAATCAAGTTTAATATCGAATGATCTTCATGAAAGTTTTTATTATATCCCTCTTGAATATCTATCACTTTGGGACCAAATTCATATTTAAAGCATATTGCCATTGCTAATAACAAGCTCTCAAACAAAATTAAGTCAAGCACGAGAGGATAAATATTTCTTCAATATTTTCAACTCTCAAAATAATATAAGTGAAGCATGAGAGGATTTCTTCAATAATTCTACTAACTCTCAAAATGATCTAAGTGAAGCATGAGAGGGTATTTCTTTAAAATAACAGCATCATCGTGCTTAGAAAGATATAAGTGAAGTACTAGAGCAATTCCATAGCTCAAAAAAATTAAGTGAAGCACATAGAGCAATTCTAACAAATCAATATATCATTATGGCTCTCTCAAATAGGTGTGTCCAACAAGGATGATTGTGACAAACTAAAAAACAAACAAACAAAGACTCATATGATACAATACGCTCCAAGCAAAACTCATGATATGTGACGAATAAAAATATAGTTCCGAGTAAAATTATCGATGGTCGTTAGAAGAAAGAGGGGGTGCCTTCTAAGGCATCCCCAAGCTTAGTTGCTTGATTCTCCTTGAATATTACCTTGGGGTGCCATGGGCACCCCCAAGCTTACTCTCTTGACACTCCTTATTCCTTCATCCATCGTGATCTCACCCAAAACTTAAAAACTTCAATCACGCAAAACTTAACAAAACTGCATGAGATCCGTCAGTATAGTAAAATCAATATTTACTTTAAGTATTGTTGCAAACCCATTCATATTTTGTTATTACATTATATCTACTGTATTTTAACTTTACCATGGCTTATACCCCCGATACAATCCATAGATTCATCAAAATAAGCACATAATGCAACGAAAACAGAATCTGTCAAAAACAAAACAGTCTATAAAGACGTAATTTTTAGTCATACTTATGTAACTCTAAAAATACTGAACAATTGGGATAACGTGAGGAATTGGTATATCAATCATGTGTAAACAATTCAGAAATTTTTCACGCTCAAGCAATTGCAAACGATTCTGCTACTGGACGCGAAAGTTTTTGTTAATGCACAGAATCAAATCAACTATCACCCAAATTAACCCAAAGGATTTGCTTGGCACAAACACTAATTAAAATACCAAAACATAATCACCACAGTAGTATATTTGTGTATTTATTGAAAAACAAAAAGGAAAGCAAAAAATAAAAAATAAAGATAACTATTGGGTTGCCTCCCAACTAGCACTATTGTTTTATGCCCCTAGCTAGGCATAATGAATAGATTGAAGTTTTGCCATCTTTGGTTGTTGATCCATAGGTTGCCCTCACGATTGATTCATATGGTAGATTAATCTTAGTTCTAGGGAAGTGTTCCATACCCTTTTTTAGTGCAAACTGAAATTTAACATTCCCTTTTTTTCATATCAATAACGACACCTATAGTTCGTAAAAACGGTTTACCAAGTATAATGGGACAAGACGGATTTCAATCAATATCAAGAGCAATAAAATCTATGGGAACATAATTCCAATTTGCAAAAATAAGAACATTATTAATTCTTCTCAAAGGCTTTTTAATAGTAGAATCCACCAAGTGCAAATTAAGATAACACTCCTCCATATTGGTAAGACCGAGCACATCACATAGAGATTTCAGAATTGTGGAAACACTAGCACCCAAATCACACAAAGCATTGCACTCATCATTTTTTATGTTCACTTTAATGGTAGGTTTCCATTCATCATAAAATTTTCTAGGAATTGGAATCTCTAACTCTAGCTTTTCTTCTAAACCTTTCATCGACTCTTCTACAATATGTTTAGTAAAAGCTTTGTTTTTTTTCATAGGCATTGGGTGAATGTAGCATGGATTGCAACAAAGTAATACAATCAATCAAAGAGCAACTATCATAGTTAAAGTCTTTGTAATCCAAAGGAGTGGTCATCACTAGCTAAAGTTTTTACCTCTTCAAACCAACTTCTTTACTTTTTTCAATAAGATTTTCACCCTTCGAATCATGGGAATGCCTTCTAGCTAAAGTTGACTCTTCTTCAGTTCCCTTATCATCAATTTTAACATTACTAAACAAGGAATCAATAGAAGAAACACCAATCATTTTAATCCCTTCATCATTATAGAGTAATGCAATAAGAACGATGACATGATGTAGACAAGATCTATTCATGTAGGAATAGTCCCCATCTTTTTATCCTTAATAGCAACGATACATGCGTGCCATGTCTCCTTCTGTCACATAGATTGAGCACCGCACGATCGAACCTATTACAAAGCACCTCTTTCCATGTCAAGATAAATCAATTTAGTTGGCCAAACCAAACCAAAATATCAGAGAAGAAATACGAGGCTATAATAATCATGTATGGATAGGCCTGATCAAAAACTCACAATTCATCGGATCTCAACAAACACACCGTAAAAAAGAGTTACATTAAATAGATCTCCAAGAACATTAAGGAGAACATTGTATTGAAGATCAAAAAGAGAGAAGAAGCCATCTAGCTACTAACTACGGACTCGTAGGTATGTGGTAAACTACTCACGCATCATGGAGGAGCACCAATGAGGATGATGAACCCCTCTGTGATCGCGTCCCTGTCTGGCAGAGTGCTGGAAAAGGCCTCTAGATTAGATCTCGTGGTTCTGAAACTTGCGGCGGCTGAAAAAATATTTCGTCAACTCCTCTAGGGTTTCTAAAATATTGTGGTATTTATAGAGCTGGAGGTCGATGGAAATGGTTCCCGTGGGCTGCACTACCCACCAGGGCGCGCCTGGGCCTCCTCGCACGCTCTCGTGCCTAGTGGGTCCCACGGGCCTCCCCTCGTGTGCTCCCTTGGCTCCTCGGGTGTCTTGTGTCCAGAAAAAAATCTCCAAAAAAATTCGTTGCATTTGGACTTCGTTTGATATTGATATTCTTCAAAGTAAAAAACAAACAGAAAATAGCAACTGACACTGGATACTATGTCAATAGGTTAGACGCAAAAAATGATATAAAGTTGCTAGAAAATGTATATAAAACATCCAAGATTGATAATATAATAGCATGGAACAATTCAAAATTATAGATACATTGGAGACGTGTCATGATGTATCTTGTTTTTCCCATGGTGTTTTAGCCAAATAATGGGGGAATGGTTTTTTTTTCTACAAGCAACGCCCGGCTTCAAATTAAAGAACCCAATAACGGTCAATCATCACAGAATTTGAAGACAATACATAAGTAGTCTCCCGGACCTACATAAATAACGATCATAGAAAAGATAGATATGCAACATAAACTTCTGGCTAACTAAGACAAAGGCAAAGTCTTGCAAATTAATCATGTACTCCCTCCGCAAACTAATATATGAGCATTTAGATTACTAAAATAATGACCCAAACGCTTTTATATTAGTTTACGGAGAAAATGGCATTGTTCCTGTCAAACGCGTGTAGCTGCTTGATCTTTCACAAGACTTTCGAAGCCGCCTCGCTATCCTGCCTCTTCACTAGATGTTTTCCCCGCTGAAAAAGAGGCACCATTTGAAGAAACAGTTGCAACATGAGGGATCTTTAGCAATTTGCATGCTTTCTCGTGTCACCGACGTGAAAATGCCATAAGCCATTAGGCGGGTCAATGGTCCATGTTCGTTTTAGTCTTTCACTCGCGTGGTGTGGTTCTGTAGGCCGTCGCATTGCACTACTCCACGTGTAGCGTGTTACTCGCCAAGCAAACATCCCAACACGGTACTACGCCCAGCTTTGGGAAGCTTAAAGCTGGTTTATTTTATTTTTTTCATGTTATTCCTATCGATTTTATTGATTTTATTTTATTTTGGTCTATTGTTTTCTGTTGTTCCATTTCTACTTGTTTTTTATTTTCCGTTCCCTATTTCTTCTATTTTCCCTTTTTCCACATTCTAAAAGTTCTCAACACTTTATTGATACACTCATTTTTAGAATTCATCTAATTCATGCACATTTAAAATTCATGAATACTTTCTAAATTCCAAAAAAAGAAATCATGTTTTTTTAATCGCAAACTAAATTTCAAAATAAGTTATAAGTTCTTGAAGATTTTCCAAATTGGCAAGCATTTTTAAAATTTTATTTACATTTGTTAAAATCATAAGAAAAATTCAAATCCTTAAAAAATCATGAATAGTTTATTAATTAGCAAACACTTTTAGAGGACAAAAATGGACAAGACCCTGCTCAGATGCGTCTTGCAGACGATGTGCCGCCATGCAATCAGACAATGGGCCGGCTCACGTCAGGTCTGTATTCTCGCATGCAACTTCATCCTTTTGTCTCAAAAAAAATCCTTGTCTGAAAAAGAAATGCGACTTCATTCTTTTATTTTAAAAACTCACATCTAGAGTCTCGCATACCCCTAAAAAAAATCTAGTTTCGCATGCAGCTTTCCCCTTTTCAAAAGGGAAACATTGCGAGCCTGTTGACCGAAACTCCGCCGGTCACGTCAACGGACCCACTCACACACCGCTTTAGCTTTCTTTATCCTGTCCACATGCGCTTCTCATCCATTCATTTTTCCACCGTTGAGTGCATGAGTCTCATCTTATCCCCTCGCCCAGCTTTCTTTCCCCAGGCTCTCAACTAAATCTCGCCATGGCCACCGGCGACTCGATGCGCCTCGTGTGGATCGGCAGCGCGGAATGCACCCCCTCTCCATGGCCGCTCGTAGCCACGGGCGCAATCGTCGCCTTGTCCGCCTCCGCCAGCAGCTGGATGTGCGCCCTCTCCATGGCCGCCGCAGCCGGGGTGCGCCAGTCACCATGGCCAAGCTGCAACCGGCCATGGCGGCGGCGAGTTCGTGCTGGAACCGTGGGGGTTTGCTGGAACCAGGTTTTTTTTGCTGGATCCACCTTTTTATTTTGCTACAACCCCTTTCATTTTTTGCTACCACCCCCATTCGATTTTTATGAACATCTTTGTTTTTTGCTGGAGCCGGTGCCCTGATTTGCTACAACCAGCTGTTATATGTGCTACAAGGTCGATGGCTCCCCGGCGGAAGCTACATCCAGCAATGAAGAGTGCTGCATCCAACGTTGTCGATGTAGGGAGCTGCAACCGTGCACGTCAGAGTTGCGACCGGCTACTAGGGAAGCTGCAAGAGGGGGGGGGGCATTTTTTGCAGATGCATTTTCTTTTTTGCCGAACCAATTTTGTTTTTGCTGGAACCTATGTATTTTTTTTTTTTGGAACTGAGATTTTTTTTTTGCTTCAACGATTGCAGAGCTTTCAAATGCTCATGTCGTTTTTGCTGGAACCTAAGTTTGTTTGTGCTGGAAGCGTTTTTGATTTTGCTTCAACCGACTAATGGACTTTGACCCGCGGAGAAGATTTTTGCTGCTTCTGATTTTTTTTGCTGGGCACTCTGACCCCGGCGAGCGGGAGACGCAGAGATGCTACAACTAGCCACCCGAGCGCTATCATCGCAGCAAATTGTTCTGCTACGACCATCTTTTTTTAAGTGAAAACAACTCCAACTTTTTGCTTCCACCATGTTCTATTTTTGTTGGATCCAGCTATATTTTTTGCTTCCACCACGGCGACCAGCGGCCGGCACTGATGACGGCGACCGGCGACAGGCAGGGAGGGCAGCAATAGGCGAGTGCGTCGGGCGGTGCTTCAAGGCCGGGCGCATAGCTCATCCATGGAGGCGCGATGGAATCATTTTTGTAAAAAAAAGACACCTGACGAAAGAAGATGAGGGAATCGTACGGCTACGCATTATTTTATTGGATGATGCTGGTACGACCGGTTCAAAGTTGGGCCGGCGCGCCGGCGCCTAGTACCGTTCTTTTCAAAAATATTACTGTATCTATTGATTGCATGGGCAGTTACCAATCAAAGGGGGTGAAAATTGATCG
This sequence comes from Secale cereale, assembly GCA_902687465.1. Lineage (NCBI taxonomy): Eukaryota > Viridiplantae > Streptophyta > Magnoliopsida > Poales > Poaceae > Secale > Secale cereale. The sequence continues at coordinate 257,298,783 of LR738714.1, forward strand.
TGCGCGCTCGCGCGTTAGAGTTTGATGTGTCCATCCTACCATGCAGAGGCCGGCCATTGATGCTTCATTTTCAGCAAAAAAAATCATCTTTTGTCGAAAAAAAAGAAAATGAGCAACACAGCTAATAGTGGAGAAGCTGAGCGTCTGCATGCTATTACGCAGTTAATTAGAAAAATGTATGGGCGACCATCAGCCAAAATCGAGCTTTGAAAATTGCTCCAACTTTATCACAGCACCGTTGGTATGATAAATTTAAAAAACCTAAACGTTGCACGATGCGCGCGATTCAGCGCTCGCGAGCGGCCGCACACGAGTCGTCCATCACAACAAAGGATCAAGCCACGTGGTGGACCATTCCGACCGGAGGGAAGGGAGAGCGGTGTGTTTTGTCGTTTCCGTTACACGCCCACCCATCTCGTCCTCTCCATTCCCCTCCTTTCCCCCACCTCTCAGCTCGAGCAGAGGGGACAGAAATCCCTAAGGTGGTCGGCGAACGCGACCGGCGATAGCCCGACGACGACGACGAACCAACGCGGCAATGCGCACAGGTGAGGAGCGCGACGACGCCTACCACCACGCGGAGGCGAAGCATCACCAGCTCGATCGAGCGGCGGGCATGCGATGAGAGAAGGGAGGGAGAAGGGGCAGGCGGACCGCTGGTGAAGCGCGGAATGATGAAGGACGGCGAGCTGCTACATCTCCCTGGGGGAGAGAAGGTAAGTCACGCGCCTACTTTTCACTGATGCGGTAGCCTCATCTACATCGATGAAAGGGGGCGGGGAAGGACGAAACACCAGAGAAGCCGGGAGAGGGAAAATCCTCAGCGAGGGATTCGCTGGGGAATCGATGTGCGCCAAACCCCGCTGTACAAAAATTCACACACGATTTGATAGTGCACAATAGCAAGCAGAGAAATCCCGCTGAGTTTTGTGTAGCGCATAAGAAAGCAATCGATTGACCCATCGATTAAGGATCGATTATCAATTTTCAGCATGTGTTAAGCATCCATGAGCAGGATTTTCTGCGTGTGTAGATGTCAAATTTTGTTTCCCAGAGAGATAGGCAATTCAACTCACAGATTGACACTTATGTAACAGTTTTTCTTTAGTACTCTAGTAGGCAAGTTTTACAAGATTTTTTCCATATCAGTAGGCAAGTTTTACTACACTTCTCCCCCATGAGTAGGCAAGTGTTTTTACAACTTACAGTGATTATAGGCTGTTCTTTTTGTCACATAGTTTTGAGGGGTCAGGCAAATACTGGCAAAAGGATGATTTCCCCCAGGCAATAGAGCAGTGCGCGGAAAACTAGTTCCCAATTAGTTGGATCCTATTTATTTAGCCTATCTTTTTGATGCATCAACGACTTCGAAGTTTGAACGAGTATGATCTCATATCTCTAATCTTAATTGCTATTATGTGTTTAGACATTTTTTATGGTGTTGTCAGCTCTTTTTCGCTGATAGGTTACGAGCCATGGATGTATTTCAGTATAGAGATTGCCAATCATGTTCGAGTATAGAGTATGGTCTCGTTCCTTTCCCCTTAATTCTGCTATTAACTACTCCCTCCGTTCCTAAATATTTGTCTTTCTAAAGATTTCAACAAGTGACTACATACGAAGCAAAATGAGTGAATCTACACTCTAAAATATGTCTACATACATCCGTATGTTGTAACCATTTGAAATGTCTAGAAAGACAAATATTTTGGAACGGAGGGAGTAGAAGCAAGCTCTAATTTTGTGTGTGACAGAAATCTCCTAAGACAGTAGGCGCATCAAACATCAAGCAGATATTTTTCTGGAATAACATAGAACAGTTGGAGACTTGGGATGCATATGTTGTTCTCTATATATGCCCTGAATACTAGAGAAACAACAACTGCATTTCAGTATTTTAGGTGTATCTTCAAAATAAAAAGAATTACAGATATAAGTCGGTACCATCCTATCTCATACGGCAGCAGTTGAGTTGATCTAGGTAGACTAGGAGCAAGTTATGATATGGTTTTGTAATTGAACGATCGTCCACGTCTGTTTACATTTGCATTGGTAGAGTTAGTCCTGGTCTCCATTAGCCTTGTTTTTCTTTCTTTTTACAATCTGTGATAGTGATTGCAGCAGAAATTCAGTCCATGGATTTGCGGATGTGAGAGTAATGAACAAATCACTCACATACCCTGGGATTGATGTCTTATTTCTTGTCCATAGGAGAAGGAATCGGGAAAAAGAGATCATGTGCATGTCTATTTGTTTGGCGTGTATCTTTGGTCTCGTTATGAGAAGGACGAGCACGAGGACGGAGGAAAATGAGAAGGAACGAGGAGGACAGAGGAGCACAAGCTAGAGGAGGTTGTCAGGTCGAACAGATAGCAAGCAAGCACTTTCCTCTTTTTTTGTTCACCCTCTGTCTTTTCTTCTGGGTTTTTTTCAATACAACATGCAGGGGTAGTTTTTCTGCAGGCACAGAATTTTTGAGGGGGTGGGGTGTGTAGCGGGCCCATGCCATATAGGGGGTATGATTGTTTGAATGTTGTATGCAACGATTTTGATATCTAGATACACTGTATATGCAATTTAGATCATGGCTTTCGAATGATGTAGACAACTGATGGCTTCTCGTTCCTTGTTGGTTACCCCAAGTGGAAGGTTTGAGATGCAGTGTAGCGGTAGTTTTCCCTTGGCAAAGATACCAAGGATCGAATTCCCCTGAGACTCCAAGGTTCAACAAGAAGGTGTCAACCGCTAGCGGCGCAACTAGCGATCAACCGGACCTGCACACAGATACAAATAACTTTGCTCCCAACGAGTACAGAGAGGTTGTCAATCCCTCCGGCCTTGTCGTTTACAAAGGATCAAACGCAAGAGATAATAGTGATAGGTATTACTGCAACTAGTAAGTAAAAACTGAAAGTAAATAGCGGATGTGATCAGTGATGGTAATATGGACCGGGGTCCCATGATGTTCACTAGTGATGTCTCTCTCCCAAAAGACGATAAAACAGCTATGTGAGGTAAACGAATTACAGCTGGGCAATTGACAGGATTATGTGCGCAAACCAATGCTAACTATGCTGCAAAAATGTTGAGGCTCAAAAGCATGGGCGGTACGCCAAGGTAAGTAGACCGAAATCCATCTGCATCTACTACTAATCATCCACCTTGAGATATCTATCCAGAACATCTCGCTGGTATTAAGTTGCGAGTCCCACCCAAAGTGTAAACTCAAAGCAACAGACAACTGCATTAAAAGAACTTTGCGTAAAGTAAACAATCCTTGCACCCGCGAGTACAAGCATCGTTGTTTTCCCCCTTGTGGCAACAGCACATCCCCTAGACTCATGTTTCTGTCACTCAAGCTAGTCATCGAGGGGCATGAACCCACAATCAAGCATAACGTTCCCTCTTGGAGTTACTACCTACTACTTGGCCAATGCAATAAACAACAACGGAGAACATGCAAGAATTACTCAAGAACATAAATATAAAAGAGGTAAATCAAATATATTACTCACACACAATCTGAACATAATCTCACAATCCATCGGATCCCAGCAAACTCATCATAGCAACAGCATAAGGATTACATATGTGCCTCGATCATGTAGGGCAGCTCACGAGGTCTAATTAGTGAAGAACAAAGAGGGGAGGAGAACATCACATAGCTACTGGTCATGGACCCATGGTCCAAGGGAGACTACTCACAACTCATCCGGGAGGCGTCCATGGTGGTGGAGAGGCTCCCGGTGGTGATCCTCCCCTCCAGCAGGGTGCCGGGAAGGGTTCTCCTGGTGCTCCCGATCTTGGAAGCGCGGCGGCGGCGGAACAGAGATGAGATCGCGAAAAAGGGTTCCGTCCTCAAGGGTTTCGGGACGCGGTGTAAATATATGCCAAGGGGGGCATCAGCGGAGGCCTGGGGGCCCAGCCCCCCCCCCCCCCGGCGCGGCCAGGAGGGGGGCTGGAGCCCTGGTGGCCCCCCTCCGGCCCTACTTTGGCCGCATGGAAGCTTCCGGAACGCTGATTTTTTATATATTTTTCCCGGAATTTTTCTGGCAGTTTACGTAATGGGAAAACCTGAAATACAAAAACAGCAGAAAACAGAAACTGGCACTGGGGTGCACTGAGTTAATAGGTTAGTCCAAATATGATCAAAAGTGTATGGAAGTGCATAAATATCATAGCAATATCACACAAAAGAGGCATGGAGCAAGCAGAAATTATAGATACGTTTTGGACGTATCAACATCCCCAAGCTTAATTCCTGCTCGTCCTCGAGTAGGTAAATGATAACAAGCATAACTTCTGTGGTGACATGCTATTAACCATATAAGAACTTTTCATAGTCACATGACAAGTGCTTACTGAGACAATGAATCTGTAGTAATTAAGTTGCCTCATGAGAAAATCACAAAGAACTGAAAGTTTTACAATATGATACTGAAACACTCAATAGATTTGTAATGAGCATGGTGTGCAAATATGATAAAGTGGTATCTCGCTTGCCCCCTTTAGTGAAGCAAAACATAAATGCAGGGGCACCTCCAAGGTTTAAGTGACGACTAGATACAATGATTTCAGAATAAACGATATCATAATCATGCAAAAGACAATGCTACTTTGGGACAATGCACATTACACTCATAATGACAATCATGCTCTTAATAGTTGGTGCTTTAAAGAAGGTGGAGACTCTCGAACCGTGGCTTTTGATGGCAAGGTTGAAAACCCGTGGTCAGAAACAAAAACTAAACATGTACCAGAGCTCTTGGTTTTAAAAACAGAGGTAATAATTATTTTTTAGAATATGCATATTTCGTCAACGAATGCTAGCAGATAACTCAATCACTTCTTGAGCTGGACAAGTTTCGAGGAACGTCTCCCGCATGAGGACGATCACATCCTCTTAATCTCCTCTGTTTATCACTGCCAAAGTTTTCTGATTTCTCATGAACAAAGCGTGGAGGAGGGTTTGTTTGTTGTATAATTCTTTAATGAGTCGGGCGCACTCTATGCCAGTTCCTTCTCGTATTATGGGTTTGCACATTAGATATGCAATCCTGGGGTGAAGCTTGTCCAACTTAAAAAGATCATGAATTAACTACTACTTCCTCATGAGCTAAAACAGAGGCACAAAAGAAAGAGAAATGCTTTTTTTTGAATAATTTCGAGATGGTACATGAAAGTCTTCGTTAGGAATGGCAGGTAAATACCATGTATAGGAAGGTATGGTGGACTGGCATAACTGGGTTAAAGGATTTTGGATGTACAAGCAGTCAGTCCGCTTAGTACAGGCGAAGGTTAGCAAAAGACTGAGAGCGACCAACTAAAAGAGCAAACAAATCATGTTGGTACTCCATTAACACATTGAGAACCCCCCAGCTATTTGAGACTAACCATAAGAAAACATGAACGACTAAGCACCATTATGCACATAGCATTTTTATCATAGACATATCAACCAATGCAACAGAAGCCAACTCTCTTAACAAGATAAGCATGATAACTAAAGAGAGTTCTAGCGACCAACTAAACAAAAGCTCTTTAAAAAGAAAAGCGTGAAAACTAAGAGCTGAACATGATAGTAGCTATTGAAAGACGAAGAACACACACAGCAAAGATAGACATGAAAATTCTATGTTATGTTCTAGGTTGAAGTGGAGCGTGTTTCTCTCCCACACAAAGAAAGCTGAGTTCCAACTCGTTATGAAAAGCAAGCAAAGCTAAAGAAAACTAAAAAGGAAACTAAAAGCAAGACACTTCAAGCATAGCACATAACACATGAAGTGATAAAAATATAGTGGAACGAAAGACGAACTGATGTTTGTTGATGGAGAAGGAGATGCACGGGGGCATCCCCAAGCTTAGACGCTTGAGTCTTCTTGAATATTTCTCGGGGGTGCACGGGGGCATCCCCAAGCTTGAGCGTTTGACACTCATGAATCTTTTTATCATCTTCCCTCGCACACTTGAAAACTCCTTTCATACATAACTCATCATAATCTGATTAGCGAGGTTAGTACCCTTAATAAAATAATTTTTCCTTGCTGGAAATAAGGATATTCTTGAAGGTCTACTGTTTCTCAAGATTGCCAAAAGGTTTTTGCAAATAAAAAGCAAACTCAAGGTTTGCAAAACGAAGGAAAGGCAAAACATGACAGAATCTGTGAAAAACAGACCAGCAGGTAGTAAATGGTTTTTTCGGGGCACTTCTGCAACTCAAATCAAAAAACTCAGAACAGACGCTCGAAAGCCAATTGTATAGAGCACGCTGTCAAAAAATTCAGGTCAAAAAGATAATCTGGTGATTTTATACGAATTTTTCTGTCCAAGGACAGAATCTGTTTTCTGGACTGCACGTCACAACTTTTGAACTTTCTTGCAATCAGAGGCTAAACTTGGCACAAAGCTGAAAAATAAAGATACAATGATGTTGCTACAGTAGTAACACACATCAAGACCACTAAAAACTGAAAAAACAAACTGAAAGTAAAGATAACAAGGGTTGTCTCCCTAGAGCTCTTTCTTTATAGCCATAAAGATAGGCTTAAGACTTTAATGATGCTCTCGTAGGAATAAGAGTTGAAGAACAAAAGAGAGCATCAAGAAGCAAATACCAAATACATTTAAGCCTAACATGCTTCCTATGCATAGGAATATTGCAATAGAATAATTCATTGAAGCACAAAGCAATAAGCATAGGAAGACAAAACAAGTGCAGCATCAAAACCTTCAACATAAAGAGAGGGAACTTGATATTATTGAAATATCTATAAGCATATGTTCCCTTCTCATAATAATTTTCAGTGGGATCACGAATAAACTCAACAATATAAGCATCACATAAAGCATTGTTACCATGATCCACATGCAAAAAGGTACTCTTACTCTCCACATAAGCATCTTTGGGGAGCCCATGGTTAGGACATTTTAGCATTAACGTTTTCAGTCTCCCCCAAGCTTGAGCTACGCTCTCTCCGTCACGAGACCTAAAGTTATAGATATATGTGACGCCCCCGATTTGACCGTACACTAATCATGCACGCAAATGTGTACGGCCAAGATCAAGGACTCACTGGAAGATATCACAACACAACTCTAGACACAAATTAAAATAATACAAGCTTTATATTACAAGCCAGGGGCCTCGAGGGCTCGAATACAAAAGCTCGAAAACACAAGAGTCAGCGGAAGCAACAATATCTGAGTACAGACATAAGTTAAACAAGTTTGCCTTAAGAAGGCTAGCACAAAAGTAACGACGATCGAAAAGGCAAGGCCTCCTGCCTGGGACCTCCTAAACTACTCCTCGAAGCCGAACTCCATGTAGAAACATCCTCGGGATCTTCTGGCTCCTGGACTCCATCAATCTGGTTACATCATCCGAGAAGAAGGAACAAGAGGGGAAAAGGGGGAGAAAAGCAACCGTGAGTACTCATCCAAAGTACTCGCAAGCAAGGATCTACACTACATATGCAATGATATCAATGATATGGGTAATATCGGTGGACTGAACTGCAGCAAGCGGGAATAAGAGGGGGATAGCTAATCCAAACGAAGACTACGCTTCTGGCCACCTCCATCTTGCAGCAGTAGAAGAGAATATATGGAAGTACAAGTATCCTCGCGTCTCGCAGCCTCCGTCTTGAAGCAGTAGAAGGGAAATAGATGGTAAGTTCACCAAGTAACATCGTATAGCATAAACCTACCCGGCGATCCTCCCGCACATCACCCTGTGAGAGAGCAACCACCGAGTTATATCTGGAACTTGTCTGGGTGTGTTTTATTAAGTATCCAGTTCTAGTTGTCATGAGTTCCGAGTACAACTCCGGGTCGTCCTTTTACCGAGGGACACGGCTATTCGAATAGATTAACTTCCCTGCAGGGGTGCACCACATATCCCAGCACGCTTGATCCCATTTGGCCGGACACACTTTTCAGGGTCATGCCCGGCCTCGGAAGATCAACACGTCGCAGCCCTACCTAAGAACAGCAGAGAGGTCAGCACGCCGGTCTAAGTCCTAGGCGCGCAGGGGTCCGGGCCCATCGCCCAACGCACACCTGCACGTTGCGTACGCGGCCGGTAAGCAGACCTAGCCTCTCCTAATACCAGAGTAGGCTTTCCAGTCCAATCCGGCGCGCGCCGCTAAGTCGCTGACGTCAAGAAGGCTTCGGCTGATACCACGACGTCGAGTACCCATAACTATTCCCACGTAGCTGGTTAGTGCGTATAGACCAAATGGCCAGACTCAGATCAAATACCAAGATCCCGTTGAACGTGTTATTAGGAAATAACCGCGGACAACGACCAGGGCCAGGCCCACCTGTCTCCTAGGTGGTCGCAACCTGCCCTGTCGCTCCGCCACAAAGTAACCATCAAGGGACTGTCGGGAACCCAGGCCCACCACTACCTGTGTGGAACCACCTGCCCCTTCAGCCCCCATATCCGAACCATCATCATGTGTCATGTAAAATGTATGTAGTATATACCCGTGATCACACCCGAGTGATCACGGCCCGATAGAATAGCAGGGCAGACGGACAAGGGTGTAGGGCCACTGATGGTATACTAGCATCCTATACTAAGCATTTAGGATTGCAGGTAAAGTATCAACAGTGGTAGCAACAATGACAGGCTATGCAGCAGAATAGGAGTTGTCGAATCAACAACAGTAGTAAACTAATGCAAGAGTAAAGAGGGAGGAGAATAGGCGATATCTGGTGATCAAGGGGGGGGGCTTGCCTGGAAGCTCTGCAGACGAAAGAAATCTTCGGAAGCGTAGCCGTAGTCGAACACCGAAGCATCAATTGTCTCGAGGTCTATCACAGTATCGGAGTCTATCGAAAATAAGCAACGAAGGGGGAAACAAATAAATAACAGACCAAACAATAGCATCACAAAGCATAACATGGGTATACGCGGTGCTACGTGTGACCTAACGCAGTAGGAGGTGATACTGGCAAGGATGAAAAACATCCGGGAAAGTATTCCCGGTGTTTTGCGTTTTCGGGCAGATGAAACGGAGGGGGAATGTTGCACGTTCGGTATGATAGAGATGTGTGGCGGACGAACGGACCGCGTATTCGGGTTCGTCTCGTCGTTCTGAGCAACTTTCATATATAAATTATTTTCATCCGAGTTACGGTTTAAAAGATATGATTTTCTAAAGTTTTTATTAATTTCTGGAATTTAATATTAATTAAATTAATTCGAAAAATGATTTATGACATCAGCATGATGTCATGCTGACGGCAGCAGGGGTTGACTAGTCAACCTGACAGGTGGGTCCCACCTGTCAGTGACACAATATTAATTAGGGTTAATTAATTAATTAAACCTAATTAATTTAATTAATTAAAGTTAATTAAGTTAATCACAATTAATTAGTTTAACTTAACAGCATATCATTAAGTTAAATAGTCATTAGTTTAATTAAAACATTAGTTAATTAACTAATTAGATTAATTAGGATTTAATTAATCCAGATTAATTAAGTTAATTATTTAGTTATATGATTAATTAATTAATTAATTAACTAATTATTATTATTTAAATTTATTTATTTATTTAATATTTTTCTTTTTTAACGTTCTGGGGGTGGGGCCCCTGTGTCATAGGGCCATAGGGGCCTAACGGGCGCTGGGGAATCGGGCGAGCGGGGCAGCGCAGGAGCGGGCGCGGTTGTGCGGGCGTAGGCGCCCGGTGCTGGGCGCCGGAGCGCGCGGCGGCGCCGGCGGAGCGAGGCGCCGGCGGAGGGGAGTGGCCGGGCCCAACGGGAAGCGGGAGGAGCGGCGCCGGCGGGCAGCCGGAGTGGGAACGGAGCGGCGCGGGGGGGGCCAGTGGCCGGAGCGGCCGCGACGCAGGGGTAAGCGGGGTGCGGGGGTGCGGGCGGCAGGGGCGCCGGCCAAGGGCAGCGAGGCCAACAGGGGGGGCGCCGGAGGTAGGGGACGGTGCTGGGGCGGTCCGGCGAGGAGGGCTCCGTGCCGCCGCGGGGTCGAGCGGTGAGGCGACGGCGGCGTCGGCGGAGCGTCGTCGGGGCGCCGCGGCGAGGCTGGAGATGGAGGCCGGGGCAGAGGGAAAAGGGGCCGGGCCTCACCGGCGTTTGCAGGGGCACGGGGGGCGGCGAGGCTCGAGGAGGGCCGGCGAAGGAGAGGCGGGGCGGGGCAGTCCGGCGACGGCGTGCTGCGCGGCGACGGGGCCGATGCGGCGTTCGCGACGGCGGGTCGATGGGGTTGGCGAGGCGACGTGGAACGGCGATGACGAGGCGGCGGTGGTGACGAGCTAGCGGAGACGAAGAGCGGCGGCGGTGGTTCATGCCCGATCCAGATCGGATCGAGGGAGAGGGAGAGTGGGGGCACGAGTGGGGGG
>LR738714.1:257322934-257362839 GCA_902687465.1 Secale cereale
GGGGGGTTGAGCATGTTGGTTGTATGAAGAGGGACTTGCAGAATTACCACCGAAACCTTAGGTGCCTCATCAAGTCATCGGATGCTCAAATGTTCGTTGACCAGCTTGCCAGAAAACATCTTGCAAATTCGGGCTTTTATTTTGATTATGTTCTTGATGATAAGGGTAGGCTGGTACATGTGTTCTGGGTTTGATCGGTTATTATAAACCTCCCTTATTGCGTTGTCCATGCTACTACATTCATCGGTTATTATAAACCTAGGTGCAGACCCTCCCATAGCTTTCAATTGATCTGGAGATACAAAAATTAGTTTCAGAAACACGTGAGAAGATGGAAGAACTTTTAGTGCAAGCGAAGCAATCTCAGGTCGGCATACAATTCTTGAGAGATCACATTTTCGCACCTCTAGTTCCAGCGAAAGAACAAACTCAAACAGAAAAATATGAGGAATTTCTAGGTTGTTCCATTCCAAGTGAGGTTGATATCCATCCTCCAAATGATATTCGTTCAAGGGGTAGAATAAAAAGACTAAAGGGATACATGGATAAGGGTGGAAAGAAAGGACAGAAAGAGAATACCAAGAAAAAGGAAGCGCAGAAGACATGATTACAGTACATTCCTTTGGACTTACTTTAGAGAATACTTCTAAAATTTTGCTTGCTAATAAATACAACGCACTGACGTGTCTATATTTGTAGATTTGTTTTGAAATTCGTTTCAAAAAATTAGGTATAATTTCTTGCTATTTTTCCTAATGCCCTGACCAATTGAACTTTTTTGTTCCAGGTTGCTTGGTGGCACTACTGTCTTCTTCCAGTTATTAGGACTAATATACTGGAGCCATTAGCTATTGGCGCCAGACTTATGCAAGTTATTAGCTAGCTATGTGCTCTATGACTGATCGATGTATAAAGCTGCAGATTTACCATCAGTTAATGATGCTCAATTTTGTAACTTTGTACTGCAGTAAAGCATTATCTTAAGTGACTGAATAAGATTGATGCTGCATAATGACACTGTGTGCAACTGGCCTGATTGCTTTAAGTTTATTATTTAGACAATGATTTCAATTGTTGGAATGTGCTGTGCGAAGTGCAGGTGTGTTCTGGAGCTGGGCAATGGTTTTGATTATGGTTGACGAAAATGATCTGGGCAATGGTGTTGGCTGTTGTTTGTTCTATTATGATTATAATCTAAACGCTATTATGATATCGAATTAAGCTAGCTGTGCTATGGGGATCATACATGGAGAAGCACAGGCGTACGTGGGTACATGTGCAGATTTGTTGTAATACTTGCAATCGGTAGGGGGGTATGTGTAAAATAGAATTGCTGGCAGCAGGCGTCTTCCTGCAAAACTGCATGTAGCAGTTATGGCTGAATCTAGTCCATAGATACAAAATCCAACAACCTATGCTCAAGTTTCCATGCTTCCACTGAATATGTGGTTTCCACCTGATATTGTCTCGCCTAAAAATCATTCAAGAGTTTCGTATTTTCCAATTCAGGTACGAATAAATGTGGAATGCTTATAGTAGATACCTTCAATATACAAACGTAGCACATGTGTAGACAACCAAAAGCAATAATACATTGAATTGCATCATATGAATCACAATGATGCAGAACAAGCGGTCTATCTATGTACAACATCCAGTCATAAACTGAGCCGAGCTGGGAGAAGACGAGGGCACAAGAGCAAACTTTACCAGTTGGGTTGTGACTTTCTGCTTGTGGCACGGTATGTCAAAATTACTCTCCAACGGCAAAAAAGTTGGGTTCTGCCGGCTTCTGTAACAACCTTGCAGGCACCCTTTCCTGCAAACGGGCCTTTCGGGTAGCATTTCTCCGTAAAATCTGCATCATGTTGCCAGCAAAACGCGAGGCATACAGTGCCGCGCCCAGACTGAGCTTGGTAGAGTCGTCACTTACAATAGCTGCTTGTAACCTCTTCTCCTTCTCAAACAAAGAATCCTCCAGCTTCTTTCTGCAATATCTGTGCCAAGCTGCCTGTATAAAACAAGCGGCCCAGGTTCTCCACTGTTGTGAGTAGAATCTAAAGGTATGCTGGAGCTGTTTGCTATGGAGTTTCCTGAACTGGGTGGCTACAAACTTCAAGTCATCAGCCCTCAGTACAAAGGCTTCAACTTCAGACAATGTCTTCACTGTTCTGGTTGAGCTGGGAAGGTTTGAAACTGCAGCGGGGTCAAGAGCCCAAGTGAGGAGCTCTTCACCGCAGAAGTCTCCACCTTTGAGAACATTCGAGTTGAAGAATCCGCTCTGTCCACCATTTGTCGTCATACTCTCGAGATATCCTCTCATAACAAAAAGCATTTCATTCACGGGGTCTCCTTCTCGAATTATGCAGCTGTCCTCCGTGTACAGCATTGGCTTTAGACGATCACACATTGCATCCAAGAGCTGCTCGTCCATGTTTTCAAACATTGGAACCTGCAAACAGGAGGGGAAGGATTGAAGATGAGAGAGCGAAGTAACCAAACTACGGATGTGTGGCCTACAAAACAGACTACAGAAATATGAACTGTGAAATGTGCACTACAGTGCAGATAAGAAACTATGGGGCCTACAAAACAGACTACAGAAATATGAACTGTGAAATGTGCACTACAGGCAGATAAGAAACTATGGGGTCCAGAACAGAACTATAGACATGTGCTGATATGAATGCAGATCCGGCTATTCAAAATAAGGAGGACATGAAGGCACTCCGAGCTCGTTTGGCAGATATGGAGGCGGTTACCCCTCTTGAGGTTCCTCAACTGGTGCCTGGACTGGATCTTGAGGCCATGGTCGCCTGTTCCTCAAAGGCAAGGGATGCCTTGGTGGTGCGTGCTGAGGACGTCACCATGTCCTGGTGCGTCTCAAGGCGAAGGAGTTTCCTATCGTTCCTCCTTGCAAGACGGCGTTGGAGGCGAGCGAGGCCTTGGCTTCACAGGTGGCCAAACTAGATTGGGCGGTTCTATCCAGGCTATTTTGGTCGGGGCCAACTAGCTTAGATGATCGAGCTGTCTTCTCACACGGCACCAATTTTGTTGTTCAAGAAACTACTTTTGACGAGGGATATCCTTAGCAACGTAATTAGTGATGGCTACGCGGGGGTATGTACGGCAGTCTTATAGCAAAGGTTGCCGTACACTCAAAATGACACAGCGATGTTTTTTAAATAGGTCCAGTCACGTCGTGGGAGCGCGAGCTATGTCCTATGGGAGGGTCATCGAGAGTGGTGCCCGACGCATGGGATCTGACACTTAGTGTTGCCTTTTCCGGAGTCCCGCAACTCCCGAAAAGTGGTCGAGGGTAGAGCCCAATGCACGAGACACCTGAGGTGTTCCTCGGACTTCGAATCTCGGCCTCGCTATCTCGGCAAAGAGAGCTAGGTGAGGAGTGTGGTCCTTCTCTTGAGTTTATTCAAGTAGGGAGTGAAAGATTTACATTGCCATGGGGGAGCTTGTATAGCCTAGGGGTCCTTGACCAAGGCTACCCTTGAGATGGTGGGAGGGTAGAACGATAATTTGGCGTCCTTGGCCCATATGCCTCTAGTTGGGCTTGGAGATGTGTGGTAGCGTTGGAAGCTTCCTTGCTTGGGCTTGGGCTTGGGCTTCTTTGCCTACGTCTTTGACTTGTTGACCATGATGACTTTGCTTGGACTTTCCTTGACCGGGGTGGCTCGCTTGGACCCATGGGAGCTTGTTTGGACTATGGTTGACCTCCTTGATTTGTGTTGATTGGTCTTGACAATTGTTGACCATCCATGTGCCATCCATGTGGCGTGCCACATAGGATAGAGGGTCGGAGCCAATTACTACAACAAAGTAAGCTTGTTTGGACTATGGTTGACCTCCTTGATTTGTGTTGATTGGCCTTGACAATTGTTGACCATCCATGTGGCGTGCCATGTAGGATAGAAGGTCGGATCTTGAGTAGGGTCGGAGCCAATTACTACAACAAAGTACATTCAAGATCCTCTTGCTCCTACTGCTCTTACTAATCAGTGTGTTGTTGAGACTTCGACGGATCTCAATGTCCACCTTCGTCTTCGTGCTTCTGACGATGAGCCTTCGTCTGATCTGCCATGCTATCATCATCTTGTTGGGAGTCTTATCTATGACACTGTTACTCGTCCGAATATCTCCTATGTTGTCCACATTTGAGTCATTTGTTTCTGCAACCACTTCAGTTCACTATAATCGCGTCCTTTGCGTTCTACGATATCTTTGTGGGACGCTCACTCTACGTCATTTCTTCCCAAACTCTAGTTCTTTACAGCTTCAGGACTATTCAGATGCTACTTTGGGCTAGTGATCCTTTGGATCGCCATTCCACTTCTGCTTATTGTGTCTTTCTTCGTGGTTCTCTCATTGCCTGAAAAGAAAAAACAGACTGCAGTTTCCCGTTCGATTGCAGAGGTTGACTTGTGGGTTATGGCTCTTTTGATGGCAAAGGTGACTTGGCTAGTTGCTTGAGGATTTCGGTGTTCTGTCACAAAGCATATTGTTCTTTGATGCTTCCTATGTGCACTCCCATGTGCGTGTCTTAATTTGTCGTGTAATATCCCCATTATATAAGGTTTTTTTTCATGTTTTTCACACATGCACATGTATATGTCTTAGCCTAGGCCCACCTGAAAATACAAGTTGCTATTTCCCTAATTGTGCCAACTTTCTCTCAGTGTGCAGTGAACTTTGCATAAGACCCTGGTACACACCCTTGCTAACTTTATTTTTCTCGAGCACTAACGACGAGATACTCTCTACTCACCTATTTTTCCACTACAACACGTAATATACACCCCCTCCCCATCTCATATATAAAGGCCAAGGGCGGGATAGTAAATAGAATTAGAATACACAAAAACGCTAAGAAGATATCATATGGATACCCCTCCACCATCCCACTTATGGGGTTAGAGAAAGGGCAAGACACTAAGTGTAAAAACTCCCACAAGGGAGAGGGCAACACTGGACATGAGCTCTCACTTGTCACTTGAGAGGTGAGAGGAGGAGAGCACGTGACCTGCTAGGGGCGGGACGCAACTTCACCTAGTCAAGCGCGGCCTCACTAGTGAGGCGCGACCGCCGGAGCGGGGCACAACATCCTGCAACGAGGTCGGGTGTGACTTGCCAACAGGAGCACCACAAGCGGTGAGGCACTCCAGGCGAGCGGGTACAACGTAGGTGGCTAAGGCACAATGAGCAGGCGGTGCGACGTAGTTCACCAAGGCACCCTGAGCGAGTGGTCGCAACACAAGTGGTCGAGGCACCCCGGACAAGAGGGCCCAACGCTACGCAGCCAAGGCATCACGGGCAACAGGGTGCAACGCTATGCAACCAAGGCACCACAAGCGAGAGGGTGCAGTTGCGCATCCAAGGCACCATGAGTCGACAAATGGGGGGTGGGGGTGAAGGAAAGGAGCATGGAGAGGCTATGTGCTAAGGCAAGCTGCATCATCCCCGGAGCAAGGGTAAAGACAACCACGGGAGCCATCATGGTTTTCAAGGAAATCCGACATGATGCCAAGAGCATCACACCATAAGGAGGGCGGTGAATAGAACAGTTGGCACAGACACTTATCGTGGAATAAGGGAAAGAAAACCTAGGCCTCAACCCCCAATAAGGCACTACCTAGGAAGACCTGATCACTACCCAAGTGCCCCCTAAACTACCATTCAGGTGTACCTGACTATCAGCCGGCCTCTAGCTATCGCTTGCCTCTAGCGATCACCAAAACAAAGGGAAAGAGAGGGTTTGGGTTTGGGGACAACAGCACATAAGATTATTTTTGCGATGTGTACAAGCGCACAGCTTTTCTGTTTCTCATTGATCCTTCTATTTGCAAATACAAAGTAGTGGCCGTAACAGCCGAAGCCAAACACCCACAGCAATCCTTGAGGCTCATGCCATCCCACAAGCCAAATCATGCGGACGTGGACTAAGCTATCCCCGCAAGTCTAGCTGACCCGTTCTGTGGCGCCATCCCACGAACAGGCAACTGAAAACCACCGGCGGAAGCAGCTAACCAACTATCTAGGCACATGACAGTCAATGTGCAAACCTCTGCCATGCCACGATTATTGAGCGGAAAACTCTGCCATGGCAACAGAATAACTCTATCATGGCATCTAAACTATATGCTCTAAAGAATGCTAAGTTTACTGCAACATTCACTCCCTAAACTTTGTGTCTAGGGTTTACCTCGACCATGTCGATGCTTGAACGAAGCTAACGAAGTCGAACATCGCCCAATTGCTTGGTGTGCATGTCTGCAAGTTGGTGTTCAGTCGCCACGAACTCTGACTCAATCTTCTTCGTCTCCACAAAATCCCCGATGAAGTGATACGTCAACTCGATATGCTTCGAGCGGTCATGGAGCACAGGATTCTTGGCGAGGTAGATCGCTGATTTGTTACCCACCTTGAGCACCACACACTTAGCCTCCTCGCCGCTAAATTCACCTTCAGGCGTGCCAGCCAGATACCCTGACAGGCGGCAGTGGTGGCTGCGACATACTCATATTCGCAGCCTGAGAGGGCCACATTTTTCTGCTTCTGGGACTGTCGGGTCACAGGGCTGCTGCCAAGGAAGTGGAGCGTGTCAAACGTGCTCTTGCCGTGTCCACGTCCCCGCCCCAAGTCAGTGTCGCTGTAGCAAACGAGGCACGGAGCACCGGTGTTCCTTGCAAACTTGTAGCCAAGGTGTGTTGTACCGGCGATGTAGCGAAGAATCCATTTGACAACAGCGAGATGTTCCTCCGTCAGCGCCTCCATGAAGTGAGAGACGAAATCGACCGAATACGTCGGGTCCGGCCTTGTGTGCACTAAGTACCGCAGGGTCCCGACAATGTTGCGGTACACTGCTGCATCTTTCATCGGCGCCATGCTGGCCTTGGAAAGCTTGAAGTGCGGCTCCATGGGCACTTGACAGGGATTGGACCCCGCCATGCCACTCTTCTCCAGAAGGTTATGGGCATAGGCAGAAAGAGAGATGGTGATCCTGACCGTGCCCTGCCCCACCTCCATCCCAAGGTAAAAACTCAGCAGATTGAGGTAAGACATTCTAAACAAGTTCTGCATTTCCTGCTTGAAGTTTACATTCTCGTCAGCTTTGGACTCGGTGATCACCAGAGATCGCCCACTTAGATGCTGATGAAGAGTCGTGTCCATGACAAAGATCACCAGGCGGTTGCGGTCTTCGAGCTTCTTCAGTCCCACGCATGTGTCCTTGAAATGCACCACCCAACCAAAGGTATGGAGGAAGTGCAAGTTCACCTTGTGGTCGTGCCACACCTCAAACAGCGTCTTGCCATCTAGGCTCTCCATTGCCGACATGTTCAACGGTTCAAGATGAACACCATTGTCGTGACCGCTTCGCCCTGGAACTCACCGGGAACACACTTGGCCTCGAGAAGACAGCAGGCCATGCCCACCACCATCTGATTAGAGTGCTCGACGACGCCGTTTAGATGCAGTGGGTAGGGCGCGGTGAGGTGACGCTCAACTCCGAGATCGGCGCAATACGCGGTGAAGGAGCCGGATGTGAACTCGCCACCTCGACTGTCCGTAAAACGCATAGCTTGCTGCCAGAATTGGACTCTGCTTCAATGGCCTGGATGCACTGGATTGCCATTGGGCATCGTCCTTAAGAGGCAAGCACAGGAGGAAGTATTTCTTCCTGCTCGGCGTCGCCGGTGAGATCAGCCCGCAAAGGTCGCCATGGACCACCTCAAGGCAATTCTCAACGCGTAACTTGGCGTGCTGCATGAAGGACACATGCCTCTGTTTTCCGGCCAAGCAAGCATCGCAGATCTGATCTGCTTGCTCGCACCAAGTCTTGCCTCGCAAGCTTGCGCAAGTTCAAATGGTTGTTCAAATGGCTGAAACGGGCGTGGCACGTCCAGGCAACGTAGAGTTGGCTCCTCGCAGTTCTCTCTTTGATACCAACGGTAGATAGGAACCGAACTATCTCACAATGTTCTAAACCCACCGGCTATGTGGTCAATCCGCCTGAATCACGCACGACGCGCTGGACCACGAGCGTGCCACTGCCATTGCCTTTCCCGTCGGTGATCTTAGCATGAGGGGCGTCACACTTCGACCTTGGACTGCTCGGACCTCCGATCATCTTCACAGAACCACGAGCAACGAGGCTCTGCTACAAAATATCAGCAAGCCTCCGGCGGTCACCGGGATAGAGGAAGAGAGGTTTTGGGTTTGGGGACGAAAGCACACAGGATTTTTTGTTGTGCTGCGTACAATCGCACAACTTTTTGTTTCTCATCTATCGTTTATAGGGGAATACATAGTGGCTGTAACGGCTGGAACTAAACACCCACGGCGATCCTTGGGGCTCGTGCCATCCCACGAGCCAAATTATGCGGGCCTGGACTAAGTTATCCCCACTAGTACAACCGACCCGTTCTGTCGCACCAACCCACCTCCAGGCTAACCGAGAACCACCGACGAAAACAGCTAACCAACTGTCTAGGCACATGAGCAGTCAGTGTGCAAACCTCGACACTGAACGGAAAACTCTGCCATGGCAACAACATCCAATATCCTTTTTAGAACTTTAAACTTTGCATTGGCATGTTTCTATGTTTCCATTGAAACAGTGTATGACCACTACGATAAGTGTGATCTCGAGACACGCATACTTGAGACGAGGATTTACAAATATAGTATAACCATGTAAAGATTTGAGAAAATACCCTCATGAGAAGTGATAGACAAAGATGTCGCTTTATCTCCCTCCTAAGATCCTTGGGAAGATTCATAAGAAGGCCCTCTTCATCAACCCCTCTTGTTTCTTGCCATCTGTACTGCTCATGACGCAATATTCGCCCCTTGAGGTTCTCAGGAAGTAATCGATGTGCCATCCATTGCTCTGTGTCACGTCGTTTCACTCTCATTTCTTCTATCCGCACAGAGGCTGATTGTAAATATGTCTAGAAAATTCAAGTCAAAATAGAATATTAGGAGAAGTATGGTTCCCTTGCACAACATAGCTGACTACTGATTATATAACTAAAATGGATATTCTGGTTACACCTTAGAAAAACTAGGATACTGTATTCACATATGAAACCAATACATTTAACAGCCTAACGAGCAAATACTCAAGAGCCGCTATAAGGAGAAATCAGAAATGACTATATATAAATATCGATCAGCTAGAACATTAAAATTATAGAATTTATTGAAACAATTACTTGAATAGCTTCCAAAATTACTCCAATAAAATGTTAAAAGTTTATGTTATAGTTGTCCTTTGATATATTTTTGAGAATAACCAAGTTCTATTGTACCAGCTCTTGTTAGCAGCTAAGATGATCATGGTGTCCACCGTGGGGCTACTAGTCTAGATTCTTCTACAGGGCTAAGAGCATGGACATGCACCTAGTACTTAGATATACAGAACTTATGTCTAGAACTTAAAGAATATCGAAGCTGAAAATGCAGAATGTGTGTTCTGCAGCGGACAGGTTGTAGAGAACAGCTTCATATTATATATTTCAGTATTTGGTGCTGGAATTCAACTAATATCCTGGAACTATAGCGTATATAATCTATGGCATGTTAGCCTTGGTCCATTCTAAATCTCTGGATATAAAACCTTTCTTCAAGGAGCTAGGTAACTTGGGATCTTGGAACATTTGTGTATACAAATGTAACTATAGCATTGTGATAGCTCCTCCCAACAAGTACAGATGAAAGAGATTGTTATTGTCGTGTGTACTGTCTAGGACATGGTCAGTGCATCTCAAAAATATATATAGGACCTGGTCAATGTGGTTTAGATTCGACTATCACTTAATGCAAATTCATTTTCACGAACTCCATACATGGAAATGGATAAATACAAGCTAGACATTGATTAGTTCATAAAGAGTATGCTGTTGCATAGTGTAGAGAAAGAAAATATGTGAATCTCAGAGGCAGAACGTATGCTAGATCTAGGGTGTAAACTACACACGCGGGGTAGCAAATCCAGATTATTGCAAAATGCAATAAGATTGTGAGTCGATCGACTAGTCTAGACTACTCTAGACTAGTCGAGAGAGTAGTATACGAGTCGTAACTTCACTGTTGACTAGGCTGAAAAACTTGACTAATTTGTGCAGTCGAGCGGTCGAGAGACTAATTGCTGACTGCTGAGTACTCCAGACTACTCATTTATTTTGAATCAAGCGACTAGAAATTGGGAGGGAAAAGTTAGCTGCTCAGGCCGCGCAACTGGAGATTTGGAAAGATGCACGACGGGAAAAGCATTGACACAGGAAAGAAGCAAAAAGGGAGATGAAGAACAGAGGAGCGGAAGAAAGAAGCAAATGTAGAGAGATGGGGAGAGAAAGAGAGCAGGGAACCTTGCTGCAGCACTTCCTTCCGCCACCGCGGTTCTGCCTGTCTTCGCTTCCAACTATCTCATCAACATTCCGCCTTCTTCTGCTCTGCAGAGCCGGAGAAAGAAGCAAATGTAGAGAGACAGGGAGAGAAAGAGAGCAGGGAACCTTGCTGCAGCACCTCCTTCCGCCACTGCGGTTCTACTTGTCTCCACTTCCAACTATCTCATCAACACTCTGCCTTTTCTGCTCTGCAGGGTGGCATCCCTCTTGACCATCTTTTTGGTTGTTCTCCTGACAACTCGGTGCTTTGTTTGTTTGGTTGTGTTTGTTTCATTCTTCTTGGTCCCCATGAATGTACCAACCCGACGGCTCCATTTAGTGTGTCTTCTTAGGATACAATGTTGAACACAAAGGCTATAGTGTTGGGATCATGTCAGTTGTCTTTTGCCCTCATCCACCCATCCCACTGTGTCTGCTCATACTCCTATGTGGACCCCTCACCGCAGTCCCCACCTCGTTCATCTCCTGAGACTACTCATGTTGTGGACCCCTTGCAGCAGTCCTCACCTCATTTGTCACCTGAGACTCCACCGATGGTTCCTTGTATTTGACTACTTTCCTTTCCATTACGCTTGCCGTCCGCGTACTGAGGATTCCTCCATTGTGCCTCCTCCAAACGCGCCGCCTTCTCCTGAAGCGCCATCTTCGACTGACGAGCCATCTTCATCGACTACTACGTCTCCTTCTGTTCGCGAAGCAAAGCCTCCTCCTGAGTCTACTTATGGCTTTTGTGCTCATCCACTTCTGGTTGTTGACCGCTATAGCTTTATTAGCGTTGCTTTTCTCAAGACGACTTCTTATTGTGATGCTATTATTCATCCGAAATGGCAGAATGCCATGGCATAGGAGCTTGCTGATTTTGATCGCATTGGCACGTCGATCTTGTTTTTTTCCTCCCTGTGTTCGTCCCATCACTTGTAATGGGTCTTCAAGGTTCGTCTTCTGGCCCATCAGCCCATGGCTTTAAGGAGCACGATCATGATTACAATAGGAAATTTGCACATGTGGCCCACATGACCATTGTCCGCACCCCTTCTCACTGTGGCATCTGTTCGCCACTGGTTTGTATCTCAACCTGATGTCACTTATTCATGTTGAGCTGCGTGAGGCATTTTGTTCCTGGCGGCATTCCGTCTTCCCCGCTCTCTATATGGCCTTAAGCAAGCCCCTTGTGCCTGGTTTTAGCACTTCGCCTCAATTTTCACTACTGTTGGTTTTACGGCGAGTGATCATGATCATGCACTCTTTCTCCACCACTATGTCAGTGACATGATCATCATGGGTGATGACTCTGAGTACATTGCCTTTGTGATTTGCTTTGATAGCTTAATACATTAAAATGATGTTTTAATACTTTTAACTAATATATGTGGATAATGAATGCTCATATCAAGTTATATCTGATCTGCATGAAAAACTAATTCAAGGAGATCCAAACAGAATTACAAGGGATATCAACACTTCGAGAACCACTCGATATCTAACTTTGAGAGAGTAAATTACGAAAATATAGATGTTCCGCTTGTGTTTACCAATTACTATATCAAGAATTTTAGAATAAAAAAATTCAAACCCTACAACTACAGGCTTTTTTCGAGAAAACGCAAATGGCTTTTGCGTTTCGTTGCATTGGAAAGAAATGGGTATTTACATCCTCCTAGGAGGTAGTTTTACACAGCCAAGAGGGCCTCAGTGGACATCCCAGAATGGTGGCAAAACGACCCTGAGCTCTTGAGCTCCGGCCTTTGCCCAACATCGGGTCTCGTCTTTGATCCTGTCTACAAGCTCATTCAGCGAGGGCCTCACATGGTCGAAAACACACGCGTTCCTATGCTTCCAGACCATCCACGGTACCAAGAGCGCGGCAGATTTGAGCGCCTTGCGAAGTGCTGGCGGTGTCAAATCCTTTGCGCGCAGCCACCAATCCATGAGCGAGCCGTCATGCTCGGGCGCTGGTGCCGGTAGGCGTAGCCAAGAAAGGACCTCATGCCAAGTCTGCCTAGTGAATGGGCACGTAAGCATCAGGTGTCCAATCGTCTCCGGTTCCTGGTCGCACAGAAGGCACCGTGGGTGGTGTTGCAGGCCACGGCGCGCGAGCCTCTCCGCGGTCCAGCAACGATCTTGACACGCCAACCAGGGGAAGAACTTCACCTTGGGCGGTGCCCAACTCCTCCAGATGAGCTTCCAGGAATTGCAGCTCGTCGCACCCTGGAAGGTTGCCCGGTAGCAAGATTGGGCCGTGTAGACACCGTTGGCTGTCCATCTCCAGAGCAGCCTGTCCGGCTCATTGGACATCTCGACATGCTGAACAAGGTGCCAGAGCTTTAGGTACTGTTCAATCTCCGGGAGGCCGAGCAGGCCATGGATGTCACGCGCCCAGCTGTTGCCGGCGAGGACCTCCGCCACCGTTCTGGACTTCCTGCGCTGTTTGGGTATGCACTGGATAAGCATGGGCGCGAGCTCGTGAACGGATTGACCGCCGAGCCAGCGATCCTCCCAGAGAAGGGTCGTCCTGCCGTCGCCGATGCCATGGTTGTGGAGGCGTAAAAAAGCGCCCGCTCCTCCGTCGTGAATTGCAAGTCTAGCCCCTGCCAAGCTCGATCCGTGTCCGTGCGCGCGAGCCAGAGCCAGCGCAGCCGGAGCGATAGTCCCGTGCGCTCGAGGTCCCGGACGCCGAGGCTACCATATTCGAGCGGACGGCAGACCCGGCGCCAGTTGACGTGGCAGTGACCACCGTGGGCGTCCGCGCGGCCGGCCCAAAGAAAACCGCGCTGAATCTTCTCCAGTTGCTTCAGGATTTTCTTTGGAGGCGCTAACGCTAGCAGTTGATGGATCGATATCGCGCTAAGCACCGACTTGACGAGCGCGAGTCGTCCCGCTTTGTTCAACAGCCAAGCTTTCTAGGAGGGTAGCCGGCCCGCCACCGCATCGACGAGGGGTTGCAGCTGGGATGCGGATGGGCGGCGAGTAGAGAGCGGGATGCCCAGGTAGGTGACCGGCAGGGCCACGACGGGGCACCCAAGTGGCTCCAACAGCCCCTCGCCGTGGTCGTCGGCATGAAGGATCATGGCCGAGCTCTTGGCGTAATTCACCCGTAGCCCAGACGCCGTACCGAACACGTCCAGAATGCCTTTGACAGAGGCAATTTCGTTGGTAGTGGCATGGCAGAAAAGCATCACATCGTCGGCGTATAGAGATATCGCCGGAATGGCTCGCCGGGGGTGCAACTGCTGGAGGATACCCTTATGCAGAGCGAGACGCATCAGCCTCCCAAGGGTGTCCACCGCTAGCACGAACAGTTGTGGGGAGGTGGAGTCGCCTTGTCTCAGGCCGCGACGGTGCCAAATTGGAGGGCCGGGGACTCCATTGACCATGACCCACGTGCTAGCCGAGGAGAGCAGAATGGCCAGCCACTCCCGGAATCGCTCCCCGAACCCATACTGGCGCAGCACTTCAAAGAGAAAGGGCCATGAGATGGAGTCGAAGGCGCGTGTGAGGTCGAGCTTTAGCATGATCCTGGGCGCGCCAAGTTGGTGCATCATCTTGAGGGATTGCCGGACTAGAACGAAGTTGTCGTGGAGGCTACGTCCGGCGATGAACGCATTTTGGTTGCGGCTGACTAGGGTGTCGAGCTTGGGGGCGAGGCGCAATGACAGGACCTTGGCGAAGATCTTGGCCACAATGTGGATCAGGCAGATCGGCCGGTAGTCACCGAGCTTGTGAGCGTCCCCGCGCTTAGGCAGCAAGGTTAGCAGCGCTTGGTTAAGCTTGCTGAACCCGCGTCCACGCAGCGTGTATAGCAGCTCGAAGACATCCCATATGTCATGCCGGATGATGCTCCAACAGGCGCGCAGGAACTCCGTTGTGAAGCCATCCGGACCGGGTGCTTTGCGCGCCGGCATGCGTTTGACTACGCCCCATATTTCCTTCTGGCTGAAGGGCGCGTCTAGGCATGCGAGGTCGCCGGGCGCGATGAGTTGGGAGAGGTCCAGCGTGTGTGCCTGGTCTACCGCAGTGCCCAGCAAGCCATCATAGTGTGAAAACGCTGCGTTGGCCATCTCCTCATGATCCGTGAGCACCTGCCCGTCGACGTTGAGGCTATATATGCGGTTCTTCTGACGCCGATAGGAGCATTGCCGGTGGAAGAAGCTCGTGTTGGCATCGCCGTCCTTAAGAGACGCGATCCGGGCACGCTGCAGAGCGATCGTGCGCTCCATGGATGCCATGCCGAGGTAGGCGAGCTTGAGCTGCTTGCGGAGCCATTCCTCCGGAGGCGAGAGCACACGGTCCTCCCGCGCTTTGTCAAAGCGCATGATCAGCTCGCGAGATATGGCGAGCTTGTCCTGAATGTTACCCGTGGCCTTGGCGCTCCAGCTTGATAAGCGGCGAGCAGTGGCCTGGAGGCGCTTGACCAGCCGCCGGAATGGGTCGTCGTCATGCACCGAGCTCCACGCCGCGGTAACGGTGTCGTGGAAGCCGTCAAGTCTGAGCCAATAGTCCTCGAAGTGGAAGCTTTTGTGCGCAGCCGGCATGGGGGAGCAATCTAGCAGCAGCGGGCAATGATCCAACACGACCGAAGCGAGGCACCGGAGTTGGCATTCGCCGTGCGCATCTTCCCAGTCCGACGTGCAAAGGACGCGGTCAAGGTGCACAAGCGTGGGCGGCGATTGCTCATTCGACCATGTGAAGCGACGCCCGTTGAGATATATCTCCTTCAAGGCGAGGTCGTTGATGGCGCGGCGGAATCTACCCATCATGCGCCGATGCAGGCCACCCGTGTTCTTGTCCTCGTCGCGGTATATGAGGTTGAAATCACCACATAGCATCCATTGGCCGGGGCATGCTGCCCGAATATCGCGCAGCTCTTGGAGGAACAAGATTTTATCCGTGTCGTCTTGGGGTCCGTAGACCGTCGTCAGCCACCACGGTGTCCCGGAGGCCACGAATACCTTGGCCGTGAGCGCGTTCCGCGTGAACAGCGGGTCGGAGATCGTGACAGCCCTGCTCTTCCAGGCCAAGAGAATGCCGCCTCGCGTGCCATCAGCCGGCAGGTATGTGAAGTCGTCAAACTCGGAGCCGAGAATGTCAAGCACAGTGGGCGAGTAGATCAAAGCCATCTTTGTTTCCTGAATGCATACAATGGAGGCTCCGGCAGTGCCCAACAAGGAGCGGATGGCACTACGTCTGGCGCGCGAGTTGAGGCCGCGTACATTCCAAACGACGATTTTTAGTCCGTGATCCATGAACAAGAGGTCGACGATGAGTGGTCGGCAGCCCTAACTGTCTCCGGCAACGGCCGTGCTCGTGGGAGAGGCGAAGCACGCTGGGATCTCCCTATCGACCAGGGCAGCGATGGCCTTGAGCACGGACAGGGGGATTGGCGCCGCGAACATGTCGTCGTAGGTGTTCATCTCGATGGCAATGATCTTCTGGTTGGTGCCAACGATCCCTAGTGTGCGTAGAATCTACACATGGGCCCTCCGTTCTGCCGTAGGCGGCGCCGCCGCGGGTGCGGCCGTAGCCGCTAAGCGGCCTCGCCGTGGGGCAAAGTTGAGGGGACGACGTGGCCTCTTCCCTGGAATCGCCAGTGACGCGCTGATGTGCTTCGTGGCCGCGGCCAGAAACTCACCAAGCGTCCAGGCCTGCTGCGTGGTCGCACGGCTGCGTGAGCGGCGCATCGTGATCGGTGGCAATGCGAACCGTCCCGATGCCGGAGAGCGGGGCTCAGATGCAGGTGCAGGCGATCTCTGAACATCATTGGGCGTTGTCGTGGAGGATCCTCTGGGCCTCTGCAGGATGGAAATTGGCCTCTGGACCCCGGCTTCCGGCAGCCCAGTGGCGGGCGGCCCGTCATCAGCTGCAAGAGGGAGTGCGGTTGGGGATTCGGCCATAGCATGGAGCGGCCCAGCCCCATTTGGCCCATCTGGCCCATCAGTGGCGCTGGCCACAGCCGCTGGTGTGATGGCGGTTTGGGCGGCAACCAAGGCGTCTCCTCCTGCCAGAGCCGTAGAGGTGGGGGCAGGGGACACCGGTGACCGGTCAGCTGGGGTGTCTGGGACCGCAGGATCGACATGGGTAGGCGAGTCGCTGCTTTGCCCCGACAAGGCGGCAGGCGATCCTGGTCGTTCTGAAGCTCCTGGCGCCACGGGCTGCGAGTCTGGGATCTGACTCAAAAGGGCAAGATCCCGACACGGTGATGGGCCAGCAGCGGCAGAAGCGGGCCCCACGGAATCGTCCTCGGGATCGTGGGAAGAGCCCGAGTTTGAACTTCCCGGGCCTTCCGGCTCCACAGCGACCGGTGATAGCGTGCCAGCTGGCCCCTGCGCAACCGAGCGGGCGTCGTCATCGGGAGCGACAGCCGCTCGCGTAGGATCTGCTGCCAAAGCCTGCAGTTGTGGGCCCTTTCTTTTCCCTCTTTTTCCTCTTTTGGCCCGGTGACGAGAACGAACAGGGCCCAGCTGACCTGGCCACGACAGCATGCCGTCCCGCGACGGCCGGATTGGAGACGCCGCCGTCGCGACCGTTGCCGGTCGGGGCCAGGCGGCCGCCGTGCTCAGCCCATCGGCCCGCCTGAGCGGTCGCTGGCGCGCCAAGCAGGCGTGTCCATGGCCATGCCATCCGCCCGGCCGCCCGACGCAGCATCGGTGCGCCTTCGTTTCCGGCCACGGCGCCTAGCCCGGCCATGACTGGGGCCCTGGCCTTGGCCGTGTCCATTGCCGGCGCCGCCTCTGCCGGGGTCGTCGTTGGCCTGGGCACCGGGAGGAGGCGCCCGGAGCGGGGTGGTGCGTGCGAGCGCGATGGAGACAGGGTACGTGAGCGTCCTGACCTCCGGCGCGTCCGAGGGGATGCGGGCCGGCAGCAGCTCGACGATCTCCAAGATCGCGGCGCGGCGAATGTCGGCTGGGTCGTGCACGCGGGCAGACAGGCGAAAGACGGCCAGGTCCTCGCGAGAGCGCGTGTGGGGGTGCAACCGCTCGACCCAGCAGCTCCTCCGAGGATGTGCTCGGCGGTGGAAAGGTGCCAAGCTTGGGCGGGGATGCCGCGGAGCTCGAGCTCGACGCGGTGTTCAAACCCGCCGGCGCCAGCATGCGCGAGCTTGCACCAGGGCCGCAGCGACAACGCGAACCGTGGCGAGCTGATGAAGTGCTCGCCGTTCAGACGACACATGGTGTCCAGGGAGGAGAAGAGGATGAGGAAGTCCTCGGGGTGGTGCATGTGCACGGTGAAGTCGCCTTCGGAGAGCTCGAGGGAGCGGTAGAGCAGCTCGGCCACCTCGGCAGCAGCCACCTGCGGCCTGTTGCCGGTGATGGATGCCACCATGGCGCGGCCAAGGACCCGCTCGGCCTCCTCCATCTCCGTGGACTGCGCCATGATGACCCGCGCGGGCACGTCGGGGCGCGGTGGGGGAACTGGCGCCGGCGAGGGGAGCGCGGGAGGCGCCGGCAGGGTGGTGGCTCGACGATGCGCGGGGGGAGCCGGGGCAGGGCCGTCACGGCCAGGGGCGTCAGTGCGAGGCCGCGCGCCGTCGTTGCGTCGGACATCGCAGTCGCGAGACTCATGGCCTGAGGTGAGGCAGCGCCTGCACCGAACGTCGTTAGTGCAGTCGCGAACCCGGTGGCGGTGGTCGAGGCATCTGAAGCACATCCCAGCAACCACCTCCGGAGACGGGCTGCGGCGCCGAGGAGGTGAGCGGCTGGCGATGCCGTCCTGGCTCGGGCGGCGGCGTTGATTCCTGCGCCGCGGCTGCTGGAACCCGTCCGCGTCGGGCACGGCCCCGCCGGAAACGCGGTGAACCTCCGAGCGGGGGCCAAGGCGTTGCCTGGCGAGCACGCGGGCGGCCGGCGGGGTGCGGCCGGGGGCTCTGGCAGCCGGCGGCGCGGGGCCAAGGCGTTGCCTGGCGGGCACGCGGGCGGCCAGCGGGGTGCGGCCGGGGGCTCTGGCAGCCGGCGGCGCGGCAGGGGCCGGCTGGGTGAGCGCTGTTGACGTATAATGTGCTGCCTAGTCTCTTCCATCAGATCGGTCTTTTGGTTGCATTGGCTAGAGCGTGCACTTCTACATGGTATCAGAGCCAAGAGGTCTTGAGTTCAAGACCCAGCTGGCGCAATTAAATTGCAGCCCACTTTCGGTCCACGTTTAGGCCTGAGGAAGCCACACGTGAGGGGGAGTGTTGACGTATAATGTGCTGCCTAGTCTCTTCCATCAGATCGGTTTTTTGGTTGCATTGGCTAGAGCGTGCACTTCTACAAGCGCGACATCCCGGTAGGAACGCGCCGAGGACTCGCTCTCCGAGCTGAGCCAGCGGTCGCCAAAGGACACACGCTCACCGGAGAGGGTCACCCGGCGGTCGGCAGGGGCGGCGCCTGGGGCCTCCATGGCAGGGGCGAGGGGGAAGGGGGGGCTAGGGGTGGGCTGCCGGCGGAGAGCGACGGCGGCGGGCTGGGGCGTCTCGGAGGGGCTAGAGGGTGGGGACGGAGCTAGGCAGGAGTGGAGCCATCCTCGGAGCCAAAGCAATAGGTTTGCTCACAACTACAGTTTGTCGGTTTAATTTCACATTTGCCCAAGCATTTAACTTGTTATCAAACTTTCATTAATACCTTCATAGTTACATATACAAATGAGTACGCCTACAAAATACCCATATATACCACCTAGGTGTACGTATTACCAGCCACTTGTCGTTGTTTAGTACCACTGTTAGGTTCTAGCATTCAATACCTGTTTAGCATCAAATTATTTAATCCAAGTAAATCCCATGGAAGGGATCACGTGGATTTTGAAACGTACCAAATTGTTAGGGGTTTAAATACGAATAGTTTCAAGACTTGATGGCTACCCTCGTCTATTAGGTTATTTCATCTTTCAGAACCAAAGAAGATATGCACCGGGGTTCTAATTCTACGCATATCCATCACGTCATCACGTCCCCACGTACATAACTTGGCGAGCAGTGGTTGCGGTGGCGGCAAGGACGACAAGCGGCTGCGTCGTTTGATCAACTATCTGCAGTGCCAACAATGGCGTCAACAACCATCATTTCTCATATCATCGCATCCTTTCACGTTTCATCGTCGAGGTATCAGTCCAGGTACAAATCCACTTTTTCTTAGTTTATTTGATTTCTTGTGTTCTATGCATTCGATGTGATCAAAACTCAAAGAGAAATGATCTATAATAGTATCATCTGCTGATTCTTTGTCTATCTACCAATCAAGATGGAGACGTGAGCCCAGCTAGCCGCTCCACCGTCAAACACACAACAGCGTATGTCAGTCTAGCACATATGCGGGCAGCAGCGCACAAGAACCCAGCTTGAACTTACATGGGACACTCATGGTTCATGCCGGCATCTAGGACGCACTCGCGTGGCCACTTGTGAGCCTATGGTTCAAGAGGACTTGACTCTACAACATGCATGGAGGCTGTGTTCTTCTCAGTATGGTGATCATGACAAACTGGAAGCTGTGTTCTTCTCAGTGTGGTGATTAGTTAATTAGTTCGAGATATTAGTCCTGGCCTCCTGGGTAGTGTTGATTAGAAACTAACTTGATCTATATGGTCCTGGGTAGTGTTGATTAGTAACTAGCTTGATCTGTATGGTCCTGGGTAGAGGTTAATCACTTGCACATGAGTTCAGATTTACAAGCCAAAAGGACTCCCAAGGCAAAATGAAATTTAAGGAACATCCTATTGTTCTCTATTTGTAATTGGAATTAATTTTCAGAAATAATACAATAGCTGTCACTGTTGTAGCTAGAAGAGTCATGTGAAAGTCTTGCTATCCCCTCAATATCCAATTGAAACCAGTATCATGCTGTAGTGCTGTTGTAAATTAAGCACCATTTACCATGATATGCATGTTAAAAGAATTTGTGTCACCTGTTATTTAAAATTTACCAGACTCTAGTGTCTATCCATTGTCATTCTGGATTTGGTTCCCTCGTGTGATCTCTACTGCTTTCTCTTTTTTGTGTCACGCTATTGTTGAAGATATCATGAAAATACAGTGTTCTGGTCATCTATTTGCAGTAAAAGGTTCTTGCATCAGCTGAAACTTATTATATAATACTTCCTATGTCCAGAGGGAGTATGTGATGAACTTATTTCTTTTTGAAGAATTTCCGCGTTGGCAACATCTTCAGCATAGTCGTCGATTGCTTTCTTTACTACTACCTCCGCCCGGGTTTAATGCCCCCCAGACCAAAACGCAGGTACTAAGACGTCTCAGCGCATAGTAACCCGCAAGAGTCTAACCAACCACAGCGTGTAAAATCCCTCTCCGTGTCCCATTAATTCTCTGTTCGCTCCTCCTCTTAATGCACTGCGGCCGCTCGCTAAACAAAAAGCATGCGTTGGCCGCATGCGAATGACTATCCGCTCACCTTGCTGCATGCCGCCGTTGGCAATAACTACCAAGAGCACCAACCAATACAAAAGAATGAGCGTTTTGCATGCGGCATTTTAAATCAGGACGTGCCTAACCTGCTCACGGGACTAAAAAACCTGGACAGAGGTAGTATCAGTTAAAAGAAGTGTCTTTCATACTTTTTTTTTAAATGATTCATTACATTGACGTGTGTATCAATACCTTTGTTCAGGTGCACGAGCTGGTCCAGCCCTTAAATAATTAATTGGCAAAATTATGAACTTGTATTGTATTGGTTTGTGGTATGCTCTGTTGTGCTGCGAGTATTGTTGCTCTCTAGATTGCTGTTCTCATGGAAGCAAGTTAGAATTGATATGACTTTGCATTATTGTTCTCTGTATCTTTCTTGTGCTGGTCTTATTGCTTATGTACTTGTCAACTTCTTGTGCATGAATAATTTGTGGTGGTTGGCCCAAAATCTTGATCCATGTAGATAACATATGATAGTTAAACTTGGTTTACCAATGCAAATGGTACGTAGGGTTTAAGCGAATGGGAGATGTTAGCAGGAATCTCTTAGTGGCAGGGATTCAAACCCCCACATTGGTCGGGTGGCCAAGTGGGGATCACCCAATCCCTTAGTGGAACTAATCCCCTGCAACCGAACATAGCCTAAGGGTGGGAGTACGTACTCCCAGGAGTACAAAAGAGGAGCTCTAGGACAGAACGAAATCATATACTCTAGGTGATGCGGAGCATCCCAAGGTCATCCCCATGGACCTCATATACTCTAGGTGATGCGGAGCATCCCAAGGTCATCCCCATGGACCTATCATTGTCTCACCAAGTGCCAAGTGGACCCATGACACGTGCTCGTGCAAGAGCTCTCGAGGCCGAGGTGACTTCACTCCTCTCTCAACTTCCTTTCGATTCACATGAGACATGGCTACTACCCTCATCGGAAACTCTATGCACACTCAGGCACCTCGAGGACGACCATGGAGAAACTAAGGAGCAAGAGGAATCGAAGAAGGAAGACGAGCACGAAGACGGAGGAGAAATCAGCCAAGTCCCAGACTGGCCGGACGAAACCCCGGAGAATCCGGACAGAGCCCGGATGATCCGGACCCCAGCCCGGACGATCCGGCTAATGCGCACCCCGACACCCGAAGCTCCGAAGCTGAAGCCGGACCATCCGGACCCCAGCCCGGATCATCCGGCCATGCCCGGACATCCGGACCTCCCGCGGCAGAAGCGACCCGGCCGGATCATCCGGACACCACCCCGGATCATCCGGACCGTGCCTGCGTGCTGACTTTGGGCCGAGGCCCATGTACCCCTTCGCCCCTCCTAGCCTATATATACTACTCCACCCATACTTTCTAGGGTTAGCATTGTGATAGCTCATCTAAACCTAGAGCATTGCTCATCCTTAGTGGTTCATCTCCTTGTGAGTGACTACGGCCCCTCCACGGAGAAGATCCACACGGATTCAAGACCTCCTTCGGAGAAGATCCTCACGGATGCAAGACCTCCTCACGAAGAAGACTACCACTACTTGTATCGTCCTTAGTTGACCGTGGATCGTGTGTTACTCTTTGTGTTCCCGGATCTAGCATATGTGTGACCTAAACTTGTTGATTTGAGTGTTTCCCTCTTGTTCCCCTTGTGTTTTCCCTCGTGTTCTTCGTGTTCATCCTCGGGATCCCTCCTTTTCGTGAAAGATCGGCCTAGAAACGGGTTAGCCCCGCATCACTAGGTACATGGCATAGTGAGATAAGGACCAGGACAAAGCGAAGCTGGGGTGCAAGGAAAAGCGACCTAGATTTCATAATTGTGGTTTTAGCATGCCAGAGAAACACATCAACATGAACAAAAAAATAGCTAAAAGGGAATATGAGTATTGCAAGCATTACCACTTAATCCAACAATAAACATAATAACAAAAGTTGGCATCCATAGTAAAAACATACCTGCACATTACCAATAAGAAGGGCAAATAAGACTAAACCCGATATCGAGACAAAAACAGCAAACAAATTCTCCCATGTGTAAGTGCTTGTTTTCAGATTTTGACCAAGAGAGCTGCGATAGATAAACCAATACATAAATACAATATCGAATTCAACATTCCATGATAGATACAAACTCTAAGTTGATAGCAAGAAAAATGGGATAAATAGTTAGGGGAGGGGCTAAACCTTAGACTTTGCAGACCCCACCAAAAGCAATAGAAAAATTTCTCAAAGAAACTCGTCGATTGTGAAACAGTTCGGAGAGCCGGTAGGTAAATTCCGAAGGTTGGGTCTATATCGTCACTGCCATTTGTCAGACAGACATTTTGCAAGAAAATATTGTCTCTAGCTGTATTACTCCCGCAATATAAAGATGCAAAGTTACAGTTTATCTTGCCACATTCTTTTCTCCAGCAGGTATCTTCTCGCTGAATGGAAAGAAGGTACCAAAGGGCTCCAAACACCTACAAGCAGTTACAATATCAGTTCTTATTAATATCTTGAGTATGGCTATTGGCTAACCAAATATATGCAAATAATTGCAATTCATCTAGATATTAACCCTCTTGTGAAGAAATTAATCATCATAGTATACAGGCTGATTTAAAATCATTAAGTTATTCGGGAAGATATTGCTTAGTAAACTAGTATTTGCTTAGGAGTGGATGTACAACCCCACCACAGGGTTCAAATCCTCACGGATGCATAATTGGGTTTCCATTTATAGTTTTATACTACAGGGTCTTCTCCTACAGTTTTTTTAGGGAAAGGATAGCAAATTATATAATCTTAGGAGAATCAGAAATAAAATCCAGTTGCACACACAAGTGCTGCTAAGTCAGCTGGGAGAGGATTGTGCCACATAATCCCCATTCTGCAGTTCTCTTTCGAGAAAAAAATCCCTCGAGCTCCCACGACGCGCGTCACGGGAGTAACCTAGCGCTGCCGCCGCCACCGGGAACCACTCCTCCTCTCCTTCTCCCCTCCCCCGCCGCCGCCAAAGGGCCGGTCGGCGCCGGCGCCGGCGGGGCAGTTTCTTCCTCCTCGCGTGGTGGCGGCTGGTGCGGCACGTCGCCGCCAGGCGCGAGCGGGGGACGCAGTGGTGTGGCTTCGGTGCTCTGGTCGGCGACGCCTGGGCGCTGTGTTCGCGCAGGAGGCCCCGTGACGGTGGGATGGCTGCGGTGGAGCCGGCGTCTGGAGTTGGGCTCGCCCGGATCTGGGGCGGCTGCGCTGCGGATGGTGCTGGTTCAGCGACTGCCAGGGTGGTGCGGCTCGCGCGGGAACTCGACCGGCGAGAGGTCTGGTCGCCGCTGCACCTCGTCGTCCTACTGTGGTTATTGGTGGTGGATTGCGGCCGCGGGTGGTCTGATTCGTCTCGTTCGGCTGCGACACCGGTCCGAGTGCGGCTCCAACCCATTCCCTATTGTGCTTGGGCAGAGATGAGACTTAGGGCCGGACCTTCCCCAGGACTGGTCATCGCTGAGGATGGATCCGTCCCCGGGAGGGCCACAAAACTATCACTCACTCCCGTCTGGTGGCGGTGTGCCACCGGGGAGCTCGTTCCTTGCAAATCCGAGGCAAGGCAGGGAGGTGGCGACCAGTTGTGGTCGGCTAGGGGTGGCCTCGGACCTGGAGGCCGTCCAGGGGCGCGGAAGGAGGTGCCTTCTTGCTCGTTTCTTTGTTGATCTTGGCTGCAAACTTGGGATGGGGATGGTGTCGGGGCCATGGGTGTCAGGGCGGCGGCCCTGGAGGTGGGAGTCGTGGTGCTCTTGGGCGGAGTTCGTGGCTCGGGTGTGAGCTGGTTGCCATGGCCGAGCGGGCGGTGTGATGGCCAAAGTGCGACGGCCGAAGGTGTGGGTGTGGCGGGCCTAGCTTGCCCTACCACGTCTCGAAGACATTGAGGACTTGCCGGGGTGAAAACCCGCTTTGGCTCTGCCGAGGACTTGCCGGGGTGAAAACCCGCTTTGGCTCTGCCAAGCCGACGGCGGCGACGCCTATGGGCGTCATCTCCTTCCTAAAGGCGTCGTTGTGGTTCCTCTGCATGCTCATGTTGCTCTGGGGGAAACCCTGATCTCTAGATTGGGCGGTGGCGATACTCTAGTGTCGTGCCCTTCCAGAAGGCGCCGCCTTGGAGTACTCAGTTCGTCGTGCACGGCTTCCTCTCTTCGCAGTGACTTGTTCACGGCTGAGGTCTCCGGAGACTGACACCAAGTGGTGCCCTCTTCTTACATGTAGTTTGCTTGGAGTGGATGGGGTTGTTTAGCTGTTCTTATGCACCCTTGTATCTTTGCCTTGCGTGTGTGTGGTGTGGGGTTGAGTTGTTTGTGTTGGATTGTATGGTGATCGTTGCTTTATATATAAAGCGGGGCGCGATCCTTTTTTGGTTAAAAAAACAGTATTTGATTGGATAAGATGTTCAGCGCCTCAACTTTTCCAAATCACCATCACACCAGATCAGATATTCCAGGTATATGATCCAAAAGTGTTTAGCGATACGGGAAACAGGGTCCCCAGGCCCGCTAAAGATGGGCCTAACAGGGCACCACGAAGCTCACGGAAAGGAGTGAAACCTTGTTGTGGGCTCCCCGAGCACAAAGGCATCCGGCGTGCAAGAAGCCCAGGAAGGTGGTTGGGGTCCTTTCCGACCACCCAGACTCCCCCGAGCACCAGCTCTGCTCTTGTGGGCCCTTCGGGGACCCACCAACCGGCGAGGTCTGACCGGCTCTCTTCGGGATTTTATCCGAACCCAAGGGCCGACCAGCACATTAATGTTACCTGCATACCTACGATACCCTACGTTCTGTAGGGTATGACATTGATGATGAACAGTAAGCCGGTTCGCATCATTCCGAAGCGATATGGCCTTCCATGTATCAGAAAAGTGACAAGCGCAACACACCTTTCTGACTAAAAACCCAATTGGGGCCGGCATGTCTCTCCACCACTAATGAGTGGGGCCCTGCGAGCTGTGGGCGGATGGACAACTTGTTTTTGTCAAACACCACCTGCGCCCGCCACTCTATCTTCTAACGGACCCGCATGGGCTGTGCAGACTACACTGTTCAGTTTGTTTGTATATATTTTGTAGCAGGCCATTGTGGTGGCCCCAGTCTTTTTATAAGGGGAGGACCAAAGCCATGCAAAGGGTTCATGTTTTGTCCTTTTACTAGCAAAAGGGCCCGTGCGTCGGAACAGGGTAATAAAATTGCGGCGTTCAAATCAATTCATTCAAGAACATAAATATCTAAATGAGTGTATAAATAATATACACTTTGGCCCAGGATAGACGAAGGAATCCAATTGATATATGAAAAAAAAGGCATCGTGCAGGCCAGCAGCCCATGCAAGGGAGCACAAAAAAAAGGTAAACTACAGCTCAACACGGATAAAGAAACAATTCACTTATACATTGATCGAGCTTTCAATATAAAAAAATACACACATGAGCTTAGCCCAGTTGGTCATTGGACCAAGCCGCCATCCTGGTGGCCTCGTATCAAATCCTAGCGCCCCCGTTTTTCTCTTTTTTTCTATCTATGTTTCATTTAGACGCACGCCCACACACGACCGCTTGGAAACAAAAGAGGAAAACGGTTGTAAAAAAAAGAACGATGGTGAACCCGACAGAAGCAATGCGTGCTTTATTAGTAGGTAATAAAGATAAGGGGAGGACCAAAGCCATGCAAAGGTTTCACATTTTGGAGAAGCATAGCTCTACAGTAGACTAGCGCTCAACACTTCAGAGGAAAAAAGAGAGGAAAAGTTCATCCTGTAATCATACATATCAACATCAACAGATCAAGAACACAAGCCAGACGTAGGGTGTACACCTCGCGGTGGCCTGAACCTGGGTAAAAAAAACGTGTTGTTCGCTGAAGTGATTTGAAATGTTTTAACCCCTGGGCAAACAAACAAGAGGTACATCCCTGGTCTTCGATATGGACGAATTCACCATCGACATATGGCGCGCCAGCTAGGGGGCTAAGGCTTCAGATCATTTTCATCAACCATGTTCTCATTCGCGCAAAGACCGAAGCACTCCGGCGCAGCTGGCGAAGCCCCCTCAGACGGTGTTGCGCCATCCGGCAGCCAGCTCCCTTTGGACACTCACTAATCGGCGCGTCGCTAGCAGAGTCCGAATACGGGAGCCAAGCGTACGCGCTACATAACGCGTATGTCCTTCAGCACCCTCCCGTTCCGGTGAATTAGTCTCCTAGGAGTTTTTGGCTCCAGGAAATGTGGGCATCGCCTGTCGCCAAGAGGCCCCCGCATTCAAACAAGACTTGTGTCCTCCCGCCCCGGCACCAACAAGGGTCTTCCATCGTTGTGCCCGCCAAGCCTCGCTTGACGGGACCAACAACACCGGTCCAGGCCCCCTCTCAGATCACTGCTTCCGTTGCTTCCGTTCCTGCACGTGCTTGAGGATCTTCGTGACACCCTCTACAGTAAGAGGAAGGCTGATGCCCACAAAAAATGGACTGGCGAGTGGTGCCCTGAGCACCTCTCCGATGGACACGCCCTCGTGGATTGGCGAGACGCCGAGGCATTCGCTAGTAATCGACGCCGAGCACGCCGTGATATGAAACGCGACACAGGGTGGTACAAACAAGCGCCATCTCTGCCACGGACACTGCCTTCCGGTGCCCCAAAAAAATGGACTCACGAGTGGTGCCTGAGCACCTCTCTGATAGACATGCCCTCGTGGACTGGCGAGAGGCCGAGGCATCCGCTGGTAATCGACACCAAGCACGTCGTGACATGAAACGCGGCACAGGGTGGTACGAACAAGCGCCATCTCCGCCACGAACACGGCGAGGATGATGCTCGCGACGGCCAAGACGACTTTTTTAGCTCAGGGTTGTGGCGTGCATCCATGGGGGCGCCTGCATGCCCGCTTCACGTCGACAGCTCAAGCTGTTGGCATGGGAGGTTAACCCGGTACTCCCAAGCGTCGAAGCATTCCAACTTCTCAGGTGGTCGGAAACCCCGATCATGTACAGCCGCGAAGACCACCCCAAGAGCATGATGGGAGTGGGCCACCTCAAGTCGACAATCTACAAAATCAAGGTCACCAACATGTTGGAGGATGGGGGCGCGAGCGACATCCTATCCCTCGCCGTCTTCGAGAAGATACAGCTGCCCCTCGGGCCGCGTTTGCAGCCAACAAAGCCGTTCAGCGATGTCACCCCAAGGATTATCATGCCAATCGGGCAGATGTCTTTGATGGTCACTTTTAGCACCAGGGACAACTAGCAAACAAAGTGTCGTCTTCGACGTTGTCGAGCTCAAACTTCATGGGGCGCACGACGCTCACGAAGTTCATGGCGGCATCGTATTATGCCTACCTCACCGTCAAGATGCCCGGGCCCCCAAGGCCCAATCACGGTGTCGGCTAACCTCCAAAGCTCAGTACTTTGCGCCCAAAAGCTATATTTGGCGGCAGTCGCTTCTGTTTGTGAGTCCTGAATGCTCAGGCCAGGCCTGGCCCCGAGGAAGGTCAGGCTCTCCACCGACGATGACACGCCGATCAAGGAGATACCGCTCCAAGACAATCCAACCAGGAGTGTTAAGATCAGCGGCCACCTTGCTGCCAAATAGGAAAGCGCGCTCGACACCTTCCTGCATGGCAACTCTGATGTGTTTGCATAGCAACCATGGAATATGCCCCAGGGGTGATTGAGCACCACTTATCAGTGTGCCATGACGTACGTCCTATACGGCAAAAGGCGCATCATCAAGCACCCGAGCGTCAGGATTACATCCAAGCAGAAGTGGATAGACTCCAAAAGGCCCGTTTCATTCGGGAAGTGATCCATCGCAAATGGCTCATCAACCCCTCGTCGCCCCAAAGGCCAAAGAGAAGTTAAGAATGTGTGTCGACTTTACCGACCTCAACAGAGCTTGTCTTGAAGAGATCCCTTACCGTTGCCTCGCATAGATCAGATTGTAGACTCAACAGCAGGATGCCATTTCTTGTGTTTTTTGGATGCATATTCTGGTTATCACCAGATTCGCATGGCCAAGGAGGATGAAGAGAAAACGGCATTCATCACCCTTGTGAGGACGTTTTGTTACATCTGCATGCCTTTCAGATTGAAGAACACGGGGCCCACATATCAACTGGCCATGCTCATCGCTTTGGTATCCCATATAGGCCGCAACATCGAAGACTACATCAACGACCTTGTTGTAAAAACTAAGGATAAGGCCACGCTCCTCGACGACCTTGCAAAAACCTTCAAGAACCTTCATCACATGCGTATGAAGCTGAACCCTGAGGAATGCGTCTTCGGGGTACCTTTGGGAAAAGTCTTTGGCTTCCTTGTCTCAGAGTAGGGGCATAGAAGTCAGCCCCAAGATCACTACCATTGATCAGATGCAGCCGCGGGTGCGTCTCAAAGGCGTGCAGTGCCTCTTAGGCCACACAGCGGCCCTGGAGAGATACACCTCCAAGCTCGGGCAACGAGGCCTCCCCATCTTCAAGCTCCTCAAGAAGTCGGGTCCCTTCTACTGGACCCCCAAGGCTGATCGGACGATCCAAAACCTCAAGGAGTATCTCACTTCTCCACCGGTCTTGGTGGCACCAAGACCTAAGGAACCGATGTTCTTATACATCACCCCCCTCCCCCCATGTCGTAAGCGTCGTCCTGGTGGTGAAGCGGGAGGAGACGTCAGGGCCCAAACATGGGTCAGAATCCCCGGCTTAATCGGCATCAACTCTTACGGCCGGATCCGAGCTACCAGTGCATCCCAAGGAGACAACCATCATTGAGAAAACCTCTGAGCCTAGGCTTCCCTCCAGCCAAGAGCCGATGGTCGAGCCCAACCTCCTTCCGGCCCCAAACTGATGGTTGAGCCCGAGCTCTCATCCGCATTGGCGCATGAGCCCGAGCTTCCACCCCGCTCGGAACTGATGGTCAAGCCCATGCTCCTTTCCAACCCAAAAAAGGCGACCGAGCCCAAGCAAGCTCTCATCTAGGCTGGTGTCTGAGCCTGAGCTCTCATTCGACCTCGAGCAAACCAAAGAGCTCAAGGAAGTGTCTGCGACTCTGGGCGGGTGTACAACGTCCTGTCTACTTTATCAGTGAAGTCGTGCGTGATACCAAGTCGCGATATCCAAAGATCCAAAAGCTACTCTACGCGATCTTGGTCGCATCAAGAAAGTTGTAGCATTATTTCCAAGCCCATAAGAGCATCTCCAGCCGCGCCCCCAACAGGCCCCTCAGGCCACTTTTTCGGCGCCGGCGCCGAAAAAACGGCCCAGCCGCGCCCCCGGGACTCAGTTTTTCGCCGGATTGGGCCAAAACTAGCGCCAGCAGACCCAGGGCGAACCCGGCGCGTTGGGGGGCGCCTGGGGACGCCGGACGAAGCGAAAAGGCGCATGGGTCCTGCTTGTCGGCGAGAGCCTTCCTTTTCCCGCCGTTTCCCCCACCACTTCTCTCCATTTCCCCCCTTTCTCCCGCCATTCTACACGCCTTCCTCTCCTCTCGCCGCCGCCATGGCGCCAAAGAAGTACACAGCCCCCAGGCCCGCCGTCGTCGCGGATGCCGATGCCCCGCCGCCGAAGCAGAGGAAGCCGAGGGCGCCACCGTCAAAGCCATCTGGGATGTCGAACGCCGAGTGGAAGGACGAGATCGTTCGCCGGGCGGCCGCCACCACCGACCGGCGGAACAGGTCCAACAAGCAGAAAGAGCGTGCAGCGTCGGCGGCGGCAGAGCGGCGGCAGAGCGCCCTGATGATGCCTCCTCCCGGTCATCAGGGCGTCGGGTCGCCGGCGAGCTTCACGCCTTCGCCGCAGCCGTGGGGGTGCGCGCCGTCCCCTGGCTATGCCGACGGTGATGCCCACGGTGGGTTCAACCCCAACATCACCTTCCCCCACGGCCAGCGCATGCCTTCCCCCATGTCCGTCGGCGTCCAGTACCCCCCGTACAACTACTCGCCGCCGGAGTACGCGGCCTCCCCGACGCCAACGCAGCCAACGCTGCGACGTGGCGCCCTACTCTACTCGCAGGCCTCATCGTCGCAGCACGGCGGCGATGAGGGGACGGACGCCGACATGGACGACATCATCACGAGCGGCTCGGCTGCGGCCGCCGCTTCCCCTGGATTCCATTCGCCGGAGGAGGTGCTCTACGACGCCGGCGAGATGGGCGACGGGCACGAGTTCGCCGAGGAGGAGGAGGAGGCTGAGGAGGACGAGGAGGAGGAGCAGGCACCTGCGACGGCGAGGAAGGGGAAGAAAAGAAAGCGCGGAGTCAGGACCGGTGAGCCGCGCGTCAAGTGGACGTCCAAAGAGGACGAGTGCCTCGCCGAAGCATGGAAGATCGTCTGCCTCGACGCGATCACCGGCACGAACCAGAGCGCCGACACGTACTGGGAGCGCATCAAGTCGGATTTCGACGAGCGGAAGTTGGTCGACCCGTACTTCGTCGGCATCCACATGAACCGCGGCGCGAAGGCCATGGCGAATCACTGGGCGCTCATCCAGGCGGCGTGCAACAAATGGCACGGAATCGTCGAGGAGGTGGCTGCTCGGCCAGAGAGCGTCGAGGGAAAGGTATGGACACGCCGGCGACCATAGTTTTCTTTCGGTGTATCCACGTATGCCTCGCCGACCGTAGTTCTCTTTCGGCGCAGATGTTGCGCATGTTCGCCATGTTTCGGCAGGACAGCAGCCCCGAGCAGGAGTTCAAGTACCTCCACGTGTTTTCCCGGATCGACAAGTGCGAGAAGTGGACAGACGTCCGGCGTACGCTGGCCACCAGCCGGACGCACCGACACCGGGGGCGTCAACCGGCCGCCCTGATGGCAACAAGAAGACCAAGGCGGCAAGGGATGCCGCGCCTTCCGCCGAGCGTCTGCACTCTGCAGGCGTCCATCGAGCAGTGCATCGCCGACGCCAAGAGCCATGCCGTCGAGAGGGAGGCGAAAGCAGACACACGATGGTCGGCGATCATGTCGACGGGCCAGATCAAGCTCGACCTGCTCCGAACGAATGTCGCCGCCAAGAAGAGGAACACCGATTTGGCATTCCTGATGGCAGCGGACGTGTCGGCGATGGACGGGCCGGTCAGGGAGTGGTACTTGCGGAAGCGTGGCCTCATCTTGGACGGCCTGCCGACGAACACACTAACTGCCACAACGAACACGTCGACCCCGCCGGCGAGCCCCAGCGATGACGTGTCGCCTACCTCGACGCCCAGCAGCCCGCGGACGCCACCTACGGACACCAACGCCGACGCCGACGCCGAAGCCAATGCAGAAACCCAGGACGGCGCAGCCGAGGACATCGACGCGGCCGCCATTTGATGTACTCGCCTCCCTGTCTTTTTTTGCTACACCGAACTATGATGATCGCCGAGCTGTGGCGAGTGGTCGCCGAACTATGGCGCTTTTGTAGCGGGAAGTGGTATTTCAAAATTCCACGGCGTCTTGGGGCCGGGACCTAGGGGCATGGCTGGGTCAAGATCGCCCCCAACGTCAAATTCG
Source organism: Secale cereale (assembly GCA_902687465.1). Taxonomy (NCBI): domain Eukaryota; kingdom Viridiplantae; phylum Streptophyta; class Magnoliopsida; order Poales; family Poaceae; genus Secale; species Secale cereale. Next base: position 257,355,223 of record LR738714.1, read on the forward strand.
CGTCGGGGGAAGGGCCAAAAAAGCGCCGGGGGGGTGCCTTGGGCGGCCGAACGAGTGGAGATGCTCTAAGGTGTCCGTCATCACATCCTTCCCGCTCGATCGCATCTTTCACAACCGTGAGACCACCAGCCACATTGTGGAATGGGCGGTTGAGCTCGGGAAGTTTGACCTACATTTGGGGCTAGTTTGGTTCGCTTCCACGTCGCGGGATGTCTGGCCTGGAGCTTCCCTGGATCAGCCTGATGTTTGTTTGGTTGGTGTCCTAAGAATTTTGGTGCGAGCGTGGCCTGAATCGCCCTGGCATGAGATTAGCCTGCCAGGCGTCCCCTTCCATCCGCCTGGACGGCAGGCGACACCAGCCTGGCGCTGATCCAAGCAGGTTATAGATGAGTTATGAGCTGCTTTGTCAGTTTTATGTTTGTTTATTCATCCCAGGCCAGGACACAATCCAAACAGCTACCTCTCCAGGCTGCCTGGCCAGGCTAGAAAATGGAAGTCTCAGACGGCAGGCATGTGGCCCAGGCTTGCAACCAAACTAGCCCTTGATCAGCTCCCATGCCATCAAAAGTTGCGCCCTTGCCGACTTTGTAGTGGAATGGACTCGTGTGGCCAAAGACAAGGAGGTGGAACTATTCACGGCCCCAGGGCATGAGAATCTCAAGCACTGGACAATGCATCTCGCCGGATCGTTCACGCTCCTAGGCACGGGGGCTAGAGTTGTTCTCACCTCTCCAACGAGCGAACAACTCCAATACGTAATGCAACTCATTTTCAAGGATGCTACCAATAACATGGCCGAATACAAGGGACTGCTTGCCAGCTTCCGGGCCACAACCTTCCTCGAAATCCGTCACCTACTCGTCAAAGCTGACTCGCAGCTACTCATCAACCAAGTGTCCAAGGAATACCGGTGCTCGGACCCACGGATTGCAGCATCCAAGCCCAGGTCCAACTGGAGCGGCATTTCGACGGCCTGCAAATGCAACACGTGAAGCACCACGAGAACCGAATCAATGACCACTTGTCGTGACTAGTCCCCCATCGGGAGCCGGTCCTGGTCGGAACCTTTAAAGAAAGGCTCTTCCGACCGTCCGTCTTGACTGCCAATCAAGACGAAGGAGCTTCCTCTTGCTACAACGAGGCTGCAGAGGTGTCGCCTTCTGCAGGGAATCAACAGATCAAGAACACAAGCAGGCGTAGGGTGTTACACCTCGCGGTGGACTGAACCTGGGTAAAAAAAATTGTTGTCGACTGAAGTAATTTGAAGTATTTTAGCCCTGCCCGAACAAGGAACGCTATCGACAAAAAGGGCATGATGCCATTCAAGCCATTGTGCTTAGGAATAAACTTGCTAAACCTTCTACATATTTTATCTTAGAAAGTTTTGACGGGTTAACAAAAATAGATTCATCTCCTCACAAGTTGGGACATATTTCTGCTTTGAAGTTTGAAGAACAAGTTTACATGATAAAAACTGAGTGAAAAACAAAGACTGATTTGCACATGGTAGTGACCTTTAATCTACCAAGACATCGGCTTAAGACAGGACGTTTCTCACTATGAAAATTTCATTGTTTGTGTATATGGTTTAGCAGGTGATAATCATAAAACGTACTGTGTGTTCCATAAAGAAAAAGAAAAAGAAAAAAACAATATCCCATGTGCTTTGGTATGTGACATTGTAGATTGCACTAACTCGAGGAATCAAAGTTCGCAAACATAAATTTCGGATGCTCGCTAGGAGAATATTTTTCAAAAACAAATCCTTATCTGTATCTATTAATTTATCCGTATTGATATGAGATCACATGATAAAATTCATTCGAGAATTATCTCCAGTCACAAATAGAGAAGTTTTATCAACCAATAATTACTGGGTTACCACTTAGGCTCTTACCACCAAGAAAAAAACTATATACAATGAACTCAAATCAGCATGGATTCAGAATTCTAAGTTATTAATTAAGTTTAGAGACAGAAAAGGAAAATAAATTAGCTTGCATTCTTCTTACTAATTAGTGAGCGGAGCACAAAACAATATCCCATGTGCTTTGGTATGTGACATTGTTGTTTGCACTACCTTGAGGAATCAAAGTTCACAAACATAAATCGGATGCTCACTAGGAGAATATGTTTCGAAAACAAATCCTTATCTGTATCTATTAATTTATCCGTATTGATGTGAGATCGCATGATAAAATTCATTTGAGAATTATCTTCAGTCACAAATAGAGAAGTTTTAACAAGCAATAATTACTGGGTTACCACTTAGGCTCTTACCACCAAGAAAAAAACTATATACAATGAACTCAAATCAGCATGGATTCAGAATTCTAAGTTATTAATTAAGTTTAGAGACAGAAAAGGAAAATAAATTAGCTTGCATTCTTCTTGCTAATTAGTGAGCGGAGCACTTACATGGCTAGCGAGCATATAAATTAAAAGGTTAAAAGCAGCACCAGCCCATGCGGTCTCTGTAATTATGCCAGCCGACCTTGTGATTTGAAGGTAGAGTGGTATTATCCGAACAAGCCGAGGCACATACTGACATGTAACTATAACCATCAGTATATCCTTTGCCTCCATAACCTTGGAATCTTTGAGATGGGGTAGCACTAACAATACAAAAACCTGGTTATTGAAATGATGTCATTATTGTTACATATTTGTGACAAAAGAGATTCTAAAAACGCAATATTCCGCATTTGTTTCATTCAGATTTCAGAATAGCATCACCCAGTTAAGAACAGTGACTGCATTCAACTTCTTTTTTATGTCGTAGGTGGAAAGTATGTGCCCTTTTTGGCATGTTCTACAAGTATCCCAAAGCTTCAATCATACCAAGTAAATGAATAGTACAGCATTAGCTTATAACTCAGCATGTTAAATACAGAATGCCCCACGTAATTATTGTCTCTTATAATTCCCGGAGGACAATATTCCCTTGGTTGATGTTCTCTTAGTACAAAAGTGCATGCATACAACTAGTCTTATTGGATCCTAACAAAACCATCAGAACTACAAGAAGTACATGATGTTCAACTGCTGCAGGTTAATGCAGAAAATGGCATATGAAGTACCTGAGGGAGGGGCATAACAGCTAAAAAATCAATCAGAAAGTATGTAGTTAGATACCGCTTTGCTATTGCAAAGGTGTCTTCAACCAAGACACCTCGACCAAATACTCTGGAAGGAGCAACAAATCCTGTTCTGAACTGAAATATTATATGGAGCAAATAGAAGATGTCTGTGAAAAAGCGCAGGATACTTGCAATGGTTGCCAACTTTTTGTCCAGATATAGGCAGTTCTTGACACCATCGATCACTGGGATATAAAAGAATAATGGGTCCACAGAAACTGCAATAAGACATGATATCACAAATATCTTGTTCCATCTTTGCAAAAATGGCCCTTGAGGATCAAGAACTCTTGTTTTCGCCTTCCTTTCCTCTGGTGTTGATTTGTTCAGGGTTTCAGGGCGTGAACTGTTCCCTAAGAATGAGAAGGCTCCTAGAGTCTTATCCTTTAGTGAGTTAAATGCAGTATGCCTTCCTTCTGAAACTATCTTATCTGAACCAATAGAATACTCTGACCTCCAGTCGTGAAACCTGACACACACACACACACACAGACACACACACAAACAGCTAAGGCTACTTGTCAGAATAATGCGCAGGTACGGATTCTTATTTTGGTAGCTATTTAGATTATAATAACTTTGGAATCTGTCAGGCATGAACTTTCTGTAAACCATAATGAAGCTGACCTCATATGTCTCCAGTGGAGTAGGTTTTCCTTTAAAATATGAAATTTTCTGTTTCTATTCAAGACACCAAACAATCTTCAGTACAAGGGGAGCATAGAAACTAACCTCACATATCTCTCCTCTCGGAAAGCCATTCAGTCTGCCTAGCACCAGCAGATGGAACAGGACTAGGACCACGATGGATAAAATCTTCAAGTGCAGCACTGAAGTACCATGTCTCTGACAATCACAGCAACAGATGTGTAAGCGACCTAGAAAGGTATAGACAGCAGGTCGTTGTAAATTCTTGATAACATAACAAGTACAGTAAGTGGAGAAAAAAATCTTAGGGCTGAAGAAGGAAAGAAATTTGAACTGATCAACAAGGCCTTGTGTAGCCTGAGAAAATCCAACCAATTCATTATTTAAAGGGCTTGCTGTGAATACAAAAAAAACCGCTAAGTCATCCTTTTTTTAGGAACACCAAGTACATTGACGCACAACCGCACGTACGCACTCATTCACATAGCGCCCACAAAAGACCAGATGCACAGAGAGCTTCAAGATTGACGAAGTCACCACAGGAGCCTCACTGTCGAAGAAAATTTTGCCTCCTGCTGTAGAATATTCCTGTGACACACAGGGTGTCAAACCCAGGGTTTGATCCCTGCTGGTTTGATCCCTGCTGCTTTGATCCACTAAGTCTTTTCTCAGCACTTAGCAGACGATCAAACGCAGGTACATAAAGAACATACTGTTAAGTACTTATTAGTGTGACACCGCTGAACGAGAGCGGAAACTACTCCCAATTCCTCCTGGACGGGTTAATAACGACCCCATTGCTCACCGCCGGGGCTTGGGGAGACCAGCTATCCCTGTTCCTGTTCATCCTTGCCATCGACCCCATTGCTCACCGACGGGGCTTGGGGCGACCAGCTATCCCCGTTCCTGTTCATCCTTGCCATCGACCCACTTCAACGTATACCTGATGCTGCTGCCGCCTTGGGGGCTCTTTCCCCTCTACCGGGGAGGGACATGATGCTGTGGGTCAGACTCTATGCTGGTGATGCCATCATTTTCCCAAACCCTTACAGTGGCGAGATAAACAACCTTCTCCAAATCCTCGAGCAGTTCGGGCGTGCTCCTGGACTTTGCATCAACCCAACCGTTGCCAGGGCATTGACCTGGATGGTATCCTTAAGGGGTTTGGCGGCAGCAGGGTACGTTTCCCGATCAGCTACCTTGGGTTGCCGATCACTCTATCAAGGACAAGGCGCGTGCATCTCCGTTTAGTCCTTGATCATATCAAGGCCAAGATGGCAGGATGGAAGTGGAAGCTCATGAACCATGCAGGGCAGCGGGCTCTCGTGCGCTCCCCATCTTCGCCCTGCACTCCCCTTGTTTGCCCTGACAGCAATCCGTGCTCCACCGGGATTTTCCAAAGAAATCGATAAAATCTGCAGAGAATTCCTCTTGGTGCACGAGGAGAAGCTTACTGGTTGAAAGTGCAAGGTCAAGTGGACCTCTGTCTGCTCGCCAGTTGCCCTGGGAGCAAGTTCGCGCACACGCTACAGTTGCGATGGCTCTGGCTTAGCTGGCAGGCGCCCTCACGTCCATGGGTGGGCTCTGACTTGCTGTGCGACCAGCAGGACCGAGACTCTTCACTGCAGCCACCTCGGTCAATATCAGGAAGGGCAAGCCCACCTGTTTCTGGGAGTCAACCTGGCTATGCTCTACCCCCCTGTGCCTGCTGGGGCCAAGGCTCTACGTGCGGTCTAGAAGAAAAGCTAGATCGGTCCATGAGGCCCTGCTGAATAATAGATGGATTCAGGCATCAGAAACCAACACCTGACGGAAGAATACATCGCTAAGTTCTTTCTGATTTGGAACATGCTCAGAGCGTCTGCCATTGTCCTTTACCCGGACATACCAGACGAAATTCTTTGGAAGGTCTCGAGCTCGGGCTCATACGGCGCTGCCTCGGCATATAAGTTACAATTCTTGGGAAGAACTAGATCGCCCTTCCGTAGCCTGCTCTGGAAGGCTTGGGCCCCTCCGCGCTGCTAATTTTTCGTATGGCTTCTGCTCCAGGACATAACTTGGTGTGCTGATCAGCTGCTACATCGTGGCTGGCCAAATGAATACTTCTGCCCTCTCTGCACCCGGAATCTTGAGACCTCCATGCGCCTATTCTGGCAATGCCCGGCGGCAAAGCAAATTTGGAGGCGGGCCTCGCTATAGCTGGGTTGCTGGGCGCTGAACCCCCCAGCATGGCCGGAGGTTAACAATTCACTGGGTTTTGGGAAGCGGTCTCAAGCTCAACAACAGCGGACAATGCTAAAGGTGCCAAATCCCTCATGATCATGATCACTTGGTAGATATGGCTGGAAAGGAACAAACACATTTTCCGAGACGAGATTTCTTCCGTAAACACAATCATGCATTCGACCCGCCGCTCTCTGGCTTCTTGGAGAATCGCCAGAGCAATCTGCATGCAGCACCCCTTCGGTGATCCGCCCTGAAAAGATCAGCATGCCGAGCAACCACTCTCTTTTTTTTGGGTTGCTACTCCCGTCTCTGGATCCTTGGAGAATCGTCAACGACATGCACCCTTCGGTGATCCGCCCTGAAAAGATCAGCATGCCAAGCAACCACTTTTCTTTTTCTTTTTTTTTTTTGGTTGCTACACCCACCTTTCCTCCTTTTATCGCTTCTCCAACTATGATGATGTAAATACTGATCCATACCTATCAAGCTGCACACTACTAAAACTAGGTAGAGGCATGAACTAACTCGCGTGAAAAGTGGATCGTCCAGTGCCGCTCCCGCGAGCGACACAGACGAGCCCTTGTGCCGACAAAACTCCCAGCCGCCTCCATCCTCTCCTCTCCCTCGCCATCGTCGGAGGGCGAAGCCGGCGGCGGTGAGGTTGCTTGTCCTCTCGCGGGGTTGACTGGCAGCACAGGACATCCAGTCTTTGCGTGGGCGTCGGCCTCTCCATGGCACGCGTCGGTGCAGCCACGAGCTTCCAACGGTGGCTTGGATGTGAGGCTGCATTGTGACGGCACCTCCACTGCGGGCTTCCTGCAATGGCACGGGGGCGAGGCGATGGCACGACGACGTGGAGGCGTGACAACGGGCATGCTTGGGGCACGCACAGTGCTCCGGTCAGGAGGCGTGGCGCCGACCTGGCGGTTGTGCGCTCCTGATCTAGTGTCGGTTGTGCTCCGTGCGAGCACGTGTTGGCAATGTTGATTTGTCTTACGTGCTCTAGTTCCGGCCATGTCGGCCCCTAGGTCGACGGGCCTAGGCAGGGCTCTCTTTTGCGAGGTTGTAGTTGGTGGTGTGTTCCGTCATCGATGTTGGTCCTTGTGATGACCACTCCAGCCTACGGCGGTGACCTCGCTGCGGATTGCGGTGGCCACCAAACTTCGTGAGGGTTCCTCTCTCTAGATCAAGTGGTTTACTTTGGCGATGAGATGCAAACTATGGATGATAGCATGACGCGGAGGGACGGTTGTGCAACGGCGGCGGTCACACATCGCATGTAGCTACTGGGATCGCTAAAAAAGAGGTGGCGACAACACATAAGTGAAATCGATGGTGGTGCTACTCGAGCTCCAGGGTGAAAGCCTAGGTCTGACCTGAGTTGGTTATAATTCGCAATGGTGATGTTTTTATGTTGTTACCTTGTTAAAGGCATTGCTCGGACCGGTTCTTTAAGGTGAAAACCTAGATTTTGGCCTTGGGTGGTTGGATCTGGTGACATTGGCGCTTGAGCGTCACTTCCTTTCTGAGCGTCCGTGTGATGTCATGAGATAGTTGGTGCGCATATGGTCATTGTTGTACTTTGTCACAGATCTGATCGCTT
>LR738714.1:257362913-257465355 GCA_902687465.1 Secale cereale
TTGTTCCTCACCTACTCATAATTTTGGTCTTATAAGACTTTGTTATTTGCCGGCATGTTTTTGTGTGCATACGCTTGGTGTTGGCTATGTGCATTTTAGTTATGCAGGGGCTGCATGTATGCTCATTGTGCTTGTATTATCTTGATGCTTCATTTTAAGCCAATAAAATTCACCATTTGTCCAAAAAACTATCACAATGAAAAGCCAGCGGTTGCTGGATCTTTCAAAAAAGAAAAGGGAAACTAAAAACTACGTACTCAATTCCACAGCGACGAAGCAATTTCTGCACCTAACAACCGGCGAACCAAATCAGCACTCCAGTGACTCCCTTTCACAACAACAAGGTGCCACCACGGGAGATCACAATTCGCAGCACGCTCTTGACCCGCCCGCGCAGAGAAAAAGCAACGCGCACGTACCGGGCAGCTCCGCAGCGAGATCACGGCACCGGCAAAGCAGCACGCTAGGCACCTAATGGATCTGAAATAAGCGGCGAGCAGAAATAACAGATCGGAGCGGCGCGGGGACGGGAGCGGCAGGATACGCCACTGTAGCAGTAGCAGCAGCACAAGGCTTACCCGGACGGATGGTCTGGGGAGGGGAAGCGTCAACGACGAGGAGGAAGGGGGCGAGGTGATGGAGTTTAGCTAGTGGGGTGGGTATCGACGACGGGGACTAGACCGGGGTAGCCGGACGCGCTCGCGAGGGAACGAAGCAGTCAGAGTCTCCCGGTCGACGACGATCCGTTTAGCCGCCCTGGATTATCCCGTTTGCTATATTATTACTAGCAAAAGAGCCCGTGCTTACAACGAGAGAGAAAATATAACACATACTTTTAACCCAACAATCATCACTAAGACCACAATAGGGTCATCTTTTTTATTTTTGCGAGCCATCATATTTGTGTTGCCGCGTATCCTCCTTCTTACCCTCGCCGGTGATGTCCTCGGTGTTCAAAAAAAATGTGTTTGAATATGTTTAATCCTAAGGTGTCTCTCTCCTCCCTCTCCCTCCCTCCCTCCCCCCTCTCTCTCTCTCGCTTTCTCTCACTCTCGCGATGAGAAATCTATTGTTTTCCCCTGCGACATTTTTCAGAGGTATGCATGTGTAGTTATCGATGTTTATTTTCTCTATATTGTTATAGTGGGGTGTTTATTTGCAATCCGGGTCGTCGCCGGTACGAAAGGAAAACGGATCTTACGCTATAAATTATAAGTTTGCTCCCAAAACGACATTTTAAAATATTTAACAGGTAAAATTAGCATCATATTTAGACTCCACATATTTTTCTAATTAAATTTCATATATAATATGTTAAAACCGAAGTTACGGTTTACAAGATACGGATAATTTAGAAAATCATTTGTTTAACTTAAATATATTCCAAAACAATATTTAAAAATATTTAACAGGTGAAACTAATCTCATATTCATATTCTACAAATTTTTCTAATCAAATTTCATATATAACATGTTCAAATCGGAGTTACGTTTAAAAGATATGGATGATTTAAGAAAACACTGTTTGACTTAAATAAGATCCGCGGATGAATTACCTAAAACATCATGGGGTTTCGAAAAATGTAAAATAACGGTTCGGGTGTGACTTAAATCCGGACTGCGGGTTGATTTCAATAAAAACACAAGGACTTTTGTGTAAAATATGAAAAAAAAACGATTCGTTTTAACTTAAAACAGGACTGCAGGTTGAATTCTCTAAAATAGAGGGACTTTTCTGAAAAATGCCAAGACGGACGAAAGAAACCCAATTTGCTTTATTATTAGGTAAAGACTAGCAAAAAACACCGTGCGTTGCAACAGGAGAGAAAACATAACACACGGTGTTAACCCAACAACCATCACTCAAGACCACAATAAGTCCATCTCCTTTATTTTTGCGAGGCATCATATTTGTGTTGCCGCGTATCCTCCTTCTTACCCTCGCCGGTGATGTCCTCGGTGTCCACACAAAGCAAAAAAACGTGTTTGAATATGTTTAATCATAAGGTGTCTCTCTCTTCTCCCTCCCTCTCTCTCTCCCTCTCTCTCTTTCTCTCTCTCTCTCGCTTTCTCTCACTCTCGCGATGAGAAATCTGTTGTTTTCCCCTGCGACATTTTTTAGAGGTATGCATGTGTAGTTATCGATGTTTATTTTCTCTATATTGTTATAGTGGGGTGTTTATTTGCAATCCGGGTCGTCGTCGGTACGAAAGGAAAACGGATCTTACGCTATAAATTATAAGTTTGCTCCCAAAATGATATTTTAAAATATTTAACAGGTAAAATTAACATCATATTTAGACTCCACATATTTTTCTAATAAAATTTCATATATAATATGTTAAAATCGAAGTTACGGTTTAAAAGATACGGATAATTTAGAAAATCATTTGTTTGACTTAAATATATTCCAAAACAATATTTAAAAATACTTAACAGGTGAAAATAATCTCATATTTATATTCTACAAATTTTTTAATCAAATTTCATATATAACATATTCAAATCGGAGTTACGGTTTAAAAGATATGGATGATTTAAGAAAACACTGTTTGACTTAAATAAGATCCGCGGATGAATTACCTAAAACATCAGGGGGTTTTCGAAAAATGTAAAATATTGTTTCGGGTGTGACTTAAATCCGGACTACGGGTTGATTTCAATAAAACACAGAGACTTTTGTGTAAAATATGAAAAAACGATTCGTTTTAACTTAAAACAGGACGGCGAGTTGAATTATCTGAAATAGAGGGACTTTTCTGAAAAATGCCATGACGGACGAAAGAGCTTTATTATTAGGTAAAGACTAGCAAAAGAGCATGTGCGTTGCAACGGGAGAGAAAACATAACACACACTCTTAACCCAACAACCATCACTCAAGACCACAATAGGTCCATCTTCTTTATTTTTGCGAGGCAACATATTTGTGTTGCCGCGTATCCTCTTTCTTACCCTCGCCGGTGATGTCCTCGGTGTTCACACAAAACAAAAAATACGTGTTTGAATATGTTTAATCCTAAGGTGTCTCTCTCTCCTCCCTCTCCCTCTCTCCCTCTCTCTCTTTCTCTCTCTCTCTCTCGCTTTCTCTCACTCTCGCGATGAGAAATCTGTTGTTTTCCCCTGCGAAATTTTTCAGAGGTATGCATGTGTAGTTATCGATGTTTATTTTCTCTATATTGTTATAGTGCGGTGTTTATTTGCAATCGGGTCGTCGCCGGTACGGAAGGAAAACGAATCTTACACTATAAATTATAAATTTGCTCCCAAAACGTTATTTTAAAATATTTAACAGGTAAAATTAACATCATATTTAGACTCAACATATTTTTCTAATAAAATTTCATATATAATATGTTAAAATCGAAGTTACGATTTAAAAGATACGGATAATTTAGAAAATCATTTGTTTGACTTAAATATATTCCAAAACAATATTTAAAAATACTTAACAGGTGAAAATAATCTTATATTTATATTATACAAATTTTTCTAATCAAATTTCATATATAACATGTTCAAATCGGAGTTACGGTTTAAAAGATATGGATGATTTAAGAAAACATTGTTTGACTTAAATAAGATCCGCGGATGAATTACCTAAAACATCAGGTTTTTTTTCGAAAAATGTAAAATAACGGTTCGGGTGTGACTTATATCCGGACTGCGGGTTGATTTCAATAAAACACGTGGACTTTTGTGTAAAATATGAAAAACGATTCGTTTTAACTTAAAACAGGACTGCGGGTTGAATTCTCTGAAATAGAGGGACTTTTCTGAAAAATGCCATGACGGACGAAAGAAACCCAATCTGCTTTATAATTAGGTAAAGACTAGACTAGATGGCAAATGCGCGCCTTGTCGCGCCGTTTTTCATTATTATTGTATAAAATCAATTTGACTCTTTTTTTGCGTGTCGTTTTTCTTTTAACATCAGTACACACACAAGCGCTCATATATACACACGCACACCCTACCCTTATGAGCACCTCCGAAAGACTAAGCCGGCATATCATCTTGAGATTTACGAAGTCACTGTAGGCACCTCGTCATTGACGAGAACGTCTCTTCCCACTGAATGCGCATCTCCAGAAATGCTGAAATAAATTCAGGAATAAATGCGAGCACCAGGATTTGAACCCTGAGGGGCTGGGGATACCACAGTCCCTCTAACCATCCAACAACATGTTGGTTCGCTTTGTGTGTGTCGTTGGTAGACAGAACATGTATGTGTTTCATCATATACTACTTTCGTCCTGATTTATTGTTGGGCGCCGCTATGCGTCGGTCGGCGGATGTATTGGAAACATCCGTCACATGGAGCTTCGTTCGATCAGCGCCCTGCAACCGTCGGATCTGACCCAATACATCTGCCGCATGGAGCTCCGTTCGATCAGCGCCCTGCAGCCGTCGGATCTGACCACTGCGCGTGTGACCACATCTTACTTCCTGCAACAACCACTTTGTTTCGGAAACAGATTCCCTTGTCCATCGTTCTCACACAGCCGCGTCCAGCGCGGTGCCAGCCCCACCACCGCAAAATCACCACCGTTGGCGCGCGCGAGAACTAGTCCTTGTCGTGCTCGCCGGAGTTGCTCCTCATCCTCCGTCTCAGCCCCGCGAGCAGCTACTTGCTCCAATCCAGCACGTCGACGACGACCTCTCACGCCCAGCACTTCTTCGGCGTTTACCTACAACCGAAACTATGTTTATGAAACATGCGTCATGTTGTAATGTCTGACCACTCACTCTCTAATGCCGGGCGCTCTTCCTGCCCTGCAACTCGGGCTATGTTTCTGAAGCAAAACTCTTGTTGCAGAAATCTTTTGAAACATTTGTTGCAGAGAAAAAACTTCACGACCAAAACATTTCTTTTCTTTCTGAAACAAAAGATATGTTGTAGAATTTTTTTGAAACAAGACCCCAGTTACAGAGAAGGGAGGGGGATCTCAGATCCATACCCGCCAGAGTCGACGTCGGCCACCGACGAACCCGTCGCCGTCACCGCCGCCACCGTGCTAGATATGCCCGGTCGCCCAACGCCATGTGCCTCTGGCCCCGCTATCCTCCCAAATCCAGAAGCGTCGCTCTCCTAGAGACACGAGTCGAGGGAGCTGCCAGTTGCAAGAATGCTGGTCCTGAAACAAGGGTTTTGTTTCAGAAAATGGACGCGCGTGACGCGGAAGCGGGGACGCTCTTGTCCGTCCGATCAACAGACGATCCAACGGACGCGGAGCTGGCGGACGCGGCGCGCATGATTGGTCGGGTGAAGGTAAGATTTTTTGACCTGGATTTAATTAACAAAATATTAATGTATGTCACAAAAAATAGTGTCACTGATATGTTCAAATACGAATCCAGCAATATAATTTTTTCATGTCATGCATTAACATTTTATCAGTTAAATCCACTGTCAAATTTTGGCACAAAATATGAAGAAGGCCAATAAACTACGACGGAGATGGTATCGTCGAAGTCATGTAATAGATGGTGTCTTAACATTTTCATATCTAGCAAGAGTAAAAGTAAAGGTAATAGACTGAACATTGATCGACGGATAGAAAATGTGACATATTGACAAAATAAAAGTATCCAATCCATTAAAAAAATCTATTCACTATAAGTTGATATGTTTTATTTGGATCGTGCAGAGTAAATATGTACAGTCAATTTTCTAATGAAAGACATCTTATTCTTATACAAAGATTGTATTGCACCAGATATATGAGTAAAGCATTTTGGTGCTCGAGCTGACACTGAGCTCAGAATCCTGAGCTTCCATTCTGTCATTGGGATATGTTTTTTAGAGGTTGTCATTAGAATATATCTTTTTAGGTTCTGTCACTGGGAAAACTCTATTTTTCATCAAATACTAGTTGAAATACACGAAATGTTGCACTAAAGCAGTATGTGCTTAGCACATGATATTGGCTATGTACGTGCGCCTGAGGCCAACAAGATGTGCATAATATAAATAACAACAGTGACCCATGGATGTACAGAGGACATGTGTAAATAAAGCTTGGGGCCTAGGCGGTAAGTACATCCCTTTCGCTCAATGACATGTTGGTCCCACATCCTCAATTAAACCACGGAGCTCTATTTCTTGGGAGCTTAGAAACTGTAAAGATTAAAGTATACCCTAAATCCACTTTGCCTCCTGGGTCCACGTGCGGGCAAAAATCACTATTCTGACCTATGGTGGAAATCAATTCATAAATTGAACTCTTGATGGAAAAATTTCACTCAGCTGACCCTTTCGTGTAGCGCCTGACAGTCAGGCGTCACACTACACTGTGCAGCGCCTGACTGACAGGTGCTATACGTCTGGCCTGCGTCACACTCCAGACGGCCTGAAAATTACTAAGTTACTGTGCAACTCCTAAGAGCTAGGCGCGCACACTATACAGTATGGCTCCTAGCGTCTAAGTGTTGCACTAGTGGTTGCATTATTTGCCACACTGTATAGTGTGGCGCCTAGCTCTTAGGAGCCACACTGTATAGTGTGGCGCCTAGCTCTTAGGAGCCACACTGTATAGCGTGGCGCCTAGCTCTTAGGAGTTGCACACTGACTTAGTAATTTTCAGCCAGTCCGCGGTGCGACGCTTGCCAGGCGTGTGGTGCCTGTCAATCAGGCGTTGTACAGTGTAGTACGACGCCTGACTGTCGGACGCTACATGAAAGGGTCAGCTGAATGATCTTTTTTCAAAGATAGTTCAATTTGTGAATTCTTTTTGTCCACATATTAAAGTTGTAGTTTTAACCCCAGGTGCGCTATCTGGACGACACACTCTTGTTCGCGATCCGTGCCATGAAAAGTACTCCCTTCTTTCTGCTTTATTGGGCTCATCTCATCTTCTTGGTTTTTCTCTACTATATATTATACCTAAAAGAAACGTAAGGTTCCCTCTCCCCTCTTACGTCTTACCTTTCGTCGATCCCACCTCCCACTCGATCGCGTCCTCCCACGTTGGTTTTCCACAGGGAAAAAAAATTCACACTGAATCCACAGCTCTCTCTCCCTCCCTCTTGCTCCTGAACCCACGGTCTCCACCAATCGGTTCCCATGGCGCTACCCTTCCCATGGTCGTCACCGCCAATCATGTGTCGCCACCGAATTCGGCGTCGCCCTCCCCCTCCTATTCCAATCTCGGGGCAGATCAGCCTCCTCCCTATCGAGGTAGGGTTGCCATCCGCGGCCTCACCCATATGTCATTCCTATCGCCTCGCTTTGGCGGTCCCCGCCAAACACCACCAACAACAGCTCCCGGCACGGGACGCAATCATCCAGCCCTAACCTGTGATCCTTCCTAGATCGACGACGGAGACCCCGATCTAAAGGGATCCACAACCGCAACAAGGAAAAGGGCACCCAAGTCGTCCACCGGTACCTGCTCTCTCCCCCGACTTGACGCACGGGGTCTGCTGAGCACCACCGAGACTGGCAGATCAAGATCACGGCTCTCCTTTCAGTCGTCCCCTGATTGAACCACAATTGCCTACATCATGAGTAACAACTTTGTGAATTTGAGATAGAGGTCAAGCCATGGTTGTCGGGGTCTAAAGGCAGTGTGCGCTGCGAGCCCTTAAGCAGCACGCGTGTGAGCACTGCATCTGGCCACACCACATCCCTCAAACCTAACCCCATTAGTCCGACAATGGCCTCCACCAGCAACCCCATCACATCTCCCTTTTTCTCCGCGTGCTAGCAAAAATCTTAATATTCTGTCGGAGCTCTCCTAGCATCATCCACCTTCTCCCGTGGCCAGTGGACATGATTTTTTCCGTGCCTTTTTATTTTAATTGTTGTTGCCCTGTTGAATTCTGCCGAGGAAGCACAAAGAGGCTTTTAGAACAGTCCAGGAGTTCAGGGCAACCAACTGCTCATGCAAAAAATACCATCCTGCTTGCAGAACCAATGGATGTCGAATAGTGCAACTAAACTAGTGCAGATATTCAGAATTTTACAAAGGAGATTTGTATGCACTTGTAACGCCCGGATAATTAAGCTACAGTAATCCTCTGCTAAATGATGCCACATCATCGCTTTTACTGTTGCTAGAAATCACTTTGGTTCAAACTAGTTCGAATTCAAATTAAAATAAAGCCAAACAAATAAAGTTTTCAAATGACAAAACTAAAATTTTCAAAGTATGGCAAATATTCCATAACTAATTACGGTGGTGACCCAACATTTTTATAAAGTACTTAAGTGCCATTTTGAGAATATAATAGTGGCAGTATTAATTAATAAGTGCCTTTTATAAATTCGAAAATATCAAGTTAATTTAATAAAGTACCAAACTTTTTGTGGGAGAGCTATAAATAGTAATACTATTTTTGAAACTAATTTTCTATTTTAGTTAGGCTAAAACATTGAGGATATTAAATAAAACGGAAAAGTTGTCAAAAGAATCTTTACCTAATAATAAAGCACGGAACGAGTTTGTCGGGTTCACCGTCACAATACGCTTTCTTCTCATGTCATAATACGCTTTCACAATTTATATGAACAAAATCGTAATCGTAATATAAACGAGGTGGTACTAATAATTTGGGGTATTTTGGGCTGCAGATCGAGTCGACGCCTGATCCCATCGGGAGGAGGACGACGACGGCAGGGCTCCAGGAGTCGCGGAAGCAGCGGAGGTCGGCGCGAGGCCGATCTGGTCAAGACCTTATCCTGCAGATCGAGGACGCGGGCTGGCACCGAGTTCAATCCGCGCTCCCTCGCTCCCTCCCAATCCCATCTCAACCTCCAGCCCGCTGCCACATCCTGCCCCGCTCCGCGCCGCCCGGCCGCCACCGTGCGCCGCCGCCTCCTACCCCGCCGGTGCGCCTACTCCTGCTGCCATGGAGCGCCGCCCTCCAGGTGGACCCCTCCTCAAGCAAGAACACCTCCCAGAGCAAGACGGCGAGCACGTCGCCGCCCCACCCGCGCACGTCGCCGCCCCATCCATCATGGCACCACCCTCCCGCTTCTCTCGTAGAGCAGGCGACAGGTCCATCCATCATGCGACTGAGCTCCGCGCTTGGGTCGCGCGCATCGCCGGCGACCACCCTAGCGGCAAGGAGAGGGGAAGGGGTGGAGACAAGGGCACGCCTGAGTCCAACAACCTCCCACCATCGGCTGGACGGTCCGTAGTCGTTGGCCACTTTGGCCGGCACATCGAGATGTGCATGGGCAAGGTAAACCCCCATTTAATTTGTGCATCTGCAGATCTGCCATAGACACAGTTGTGCTAAATTTTATTGTATGTCCCCCTTTTATTGAACTCTTCGTATGTTCTTTTTCACAATTTGGCTGTTGACTGAGTAGCCAAAGTTTAATATGTTTCGTCCATGTATGTGTTAAATCGTGTTCAGTTGCAACCTTAAAAGCAGTGTTGATTTTGCCCAAATAAAGTTTGATGTTTGAGCCAGTACCTCCATGGTTTGCTAACGACTCTTTACAGTTTGAAGGCTGATCACTATTGTCTAATTAGTACCCTTTCGAAAGTATATATACATGTATTTTACATCCACATATTCTTCAGTAACATGATGCTTTTCACCATGGCACTGGGGGTACTGACTGAAAGTTTGAACCAGATTGTGTATGAACGGAAGTTTGAAACACACTGAGTGAACCATCATTATCAGCCAGGCTGCAGCGTGGCCGAACTATATCTGCACGACTGCACCCACTATGCAGGCGAGTAATTCTTATCCTAAAACTCGCTGCTCTAAAATAAAAAAATTGTAGGCTATATCAACATTAACACTCTTGACCTGATTATGACACAAAGGAAGGGAACTACAGCAAGAGATATGAGCTGCATCTCCTCAAGCGGTACCACAAAATCCTCGCAGTAGGGCTACGTTCCTTCCGTCAAGAGAGACAAACACCGGTAGGCAAGGTCACTTTGAGGTGAGATAGCATTGATCTTCAGATGAGGCTTTAGCGAGTTTTCCGTCTTACCTGATCTAATATTTACTAATTCGAGTGTTAGCCAATGAAATTAGTTGATAATTCTCATGGAGAGGATTTCGATGTTGTGTGCTGTAGTGTTATTTCTTCATACACATGCTAAGTCTCAGATTATCTTCATTCTATATTTAATCCTTCTGGCTCTCAGACCTAAGATGTGTAGGTTCTGAATATTTCATACGGTTGACATTTTTGCATATCATCTTTCTAGATTTCTTGGATTAATGTCAATAGATTGTATAATCCTATTGGTAATCAGAATATATATAGATCCGTTCCTGTCCAAAATACAGGCCTGCATGGTGAACTTGAGTTGTACACCATCTGAATTACATAGTTTCCATTTTATAAAAGAATAAGGCTCCAGATTAGTGAAGTTAATATGTAAAAAAAATCGTATGAAATTATCCTGCAACAGTAACTGTGAGATTAATCTTCATTTCTAACATCAAATCATTGTTTTATCTCTTCAGTGTGAGCATATATAACATAATGTTTTTTTATTTTTCTATATTTAATTACTGATATGTAATTTTGGTTGACACAGAGAGGACTCGTCGATTTAATTGGAGAATATCCTTCTATTCCAGATATGTTAACCAGCGTACGACCCTGTCACCGCATCCTTACTATGTCAAGAAGCACAAAAGCTCCACCACGATGGCTTCTAACTCTGAAGATTTGGAATCCTAGGCACCAGACTTGCGTGCTTGCGGCAGGTCAAGTGCCACACTTTCATTGCGACAGGGCACATGTAGAAGTGGTGCACTACTGATTCTAAAACTTTGTCCCACAAATGATCATGGGCCTGCTGGACTGAATATTTTTATGTGCAGTTCATCTTTTGTTTCAAGTTAATTCTTTAGCAGCATTCTTTTCACTGTGTATGCTTTTACCTACATATGACCTGCTGCAGTATAGCCAAATATTCAAATCTCTGAGAATGCCAAAGGAAGCTTGGCGGGCTGCTTTTACTAATCAAGTTGCTTATGCCTATGAAGCTATAAGTCGATACATCAATATAGTACAGCCAAATATTGAAATTCATTTTGCTAGATCAAGTTGCAGTGTATTGTTTTTTTAATTTATAAGTAATATCTTCCACAGTGTGTGAGCCCTTGAGCATCCATTTATGTGTTATGTACTTTAATTATGCTAATGTACTTTATCATCCACTTATGAAAATATGGATAAACAAATCTAATGGAAATTTGTTTTATCAGAACCAGTACATGCAGTGCCACATCACACCATATTTTAAAAGTTCATCGGAAATTTCAGAGGTAGTAGCAGGGTGCAACGGACCTCAGCTGAGCCACTTTGTTGAGAGTCAATTTCTTTAGGAGCAGGTAAACCATCTTCATACAGAGAGATCTGCCATAAACGCACTACTATCTCTAAACACTTTATGACACTTTGATCCGATACTGCTTGAAGGAAAGGCCTAAAGGTCAGGACAGGAATGCTCCAATGGAAGATGCATGTAAGGTCACAGATCATAACTCTCAGGTAGCGGACCAGCCAATCACTGAATGTGTTCATGATTTATTTTTCTCAGTGGGCTTACAAAGTGTTATGTACGGTGCACACGCCCTCCAAAGGTATAATTTCTCTTTAGTTATCTCACAAGTTCTTTGATCTTGTGAAAATGCGAAGGCTTGATATGAACTATGGTGCTGACAGGATATGAATGACCGGACAATTTGGCATTTTTCTTTTGCACCAAATAATTTCAGACCATCACGCTGTTCTTTCCAGTTTGAATCTTCTTCGGAAGTTGCAATGTAAGTAGGAAGATAACAATACACAGTTCATTTTTTATGTCCATGTAATAGTGTTTTTGTGATTGACATTTAGAGATGATGATATCAACAACTAAAGCAATGGTAAGAATATGTATGTTCTATTTTCATCTTATTAGTGGGCTAAATCCATGGAGCTTTGATACATTATTATTGATTGAGATAGACAGCTATATATGAAAAAAAATAGGCTTTTGTGTCCCCTTATGCTGTCACTGTATCAATTCAATTTGAGAAGCACATTGTTCATGGGCCTATATGTGGTATATTAATATGCACTGATGGAAGTCGGTTGCTATAGATAAATGGATCAATAATGGAATGCTCATTCCTGCTACCAGAGTTATATTCATCACAATGCACGGGCACCTATAGTCAAGCAGAGGCAGTTGTAGATAAAAGTGATAGGAAATAGCAACTATGAGCATGATCTAACAATGGGCCAATGGTAATTTCTATGTGGGATAAACGTTTGTGAGAACAATGCATATTATACTTTTTCTCCCGTTGCAACGCACGGGCATTTTTGCTAGTAAAAGGAAAAAGAAAGCACAAACAAAAAATTAAAACAAAAGAAAACCCCCTTCCTGTCACCCCAAGATGCGATTCTATCCCGATCACGTGATGAACTCGTGATTGGGGCACAACCGCATTTTGGGCGCTTAGCAAGATTGATATCATTACATCGTACCATTACATACATAGATGGGGATACATACAAGTCATACAAACTTCCACATGAATACAACAGATTATTCACAAGACATCCGACTATCGATGAAAACATGAAAAACACAACGACATCCATCCTGCTATCCCAGGCTGCCGACCAGGAATCTATCCCAAGACTGAGGAAGAAGAAGAAGAAAGAACTCCAACACAAGAGAACATCGCTCTCACGTCAAGTCATCGGAAACATGTACCTGCAACTGTTGTTGTAGTATTTGTGAGCCACGAGGACTCAACAATTGTCAGCGTCCTCGGAACCAGGGTACCCAGACTTGCCTGTCTGCGGGTCGCGACGCGCTCCTACCACGGCCTGGTACGGCCCAGCTGATCAACCAGCTGTCCAAGACCCTCGCGAGGGGGGCTTGGCCTCGCGAGAAGAACAACGTCAAGACCCCTCAGGAGCGGCCTCGGCAATGTGCTCCGGAGGGGCGGAGAATCCAAGGCCAAGCCTGCCTCAGGAGGAGGCAGTGACGCACCACGCCAGCGGGTGCCAGCGCCCACCAGCGGCGCAGTTGCCGTTTCGGTGCAAAGGAGGCAGCGCTGGCGCAGGTTCCCGAGGAGCGGGACAAAGGTTTCCCCTTTGGTGCAACAAGACCGAAGAACGCAAGGACGATAGGGAGGATGTCACCACCGAGCCCACCACCGCGTCACCCCCTGATCCTTTTGCAGGCGAAGACTGCTTTTGTTAGGGTAGGAACGTCCTTGTGTTCCCGCTCAAAAATGGCCGTTGTGGGATCCCTTCTCGCCTAAACATTTCGGGGGAAGAGGACCCTGGCCGCCTATATAAGTAGCTAGAATCCTTACTATGAAGGGGGGGGGGGGTCAAGTTAGGCCAAGTCCAGTCAAGTCGAGCAGATCCATAGACTCTGCCGCCACACAAAGGAGCAAGAACTCTTGCCTCCCGACCCTCCTGAGCTCACCTCCTAAGCTCAGGAACCACTGTACTAGTTCATATTCTAGCCCTCCTGAGGCCAATCCACCAAAGCAGGAAGTAGGGTTTTACACCACAAGGTGGCCTGAACCTGGGTAAACTCTTGCGTGCTTCACTTGTTGTTTGCTTGAATCTCTTCGCTAGGAGAGGGCGAGACGCTAGGTAGACGTGAGTGGAAGAGATCTTCGTTCACGCCCCTGTGTTCGAACTTCTTGGGTTTTGCGGAGCCCATAACCCGACATTTGGCGCGCCAGGTAGGGGCGTGTCGAGATCTCGCCTCTCCGACGACCTCGTCCCGCTCTCGTTGTCGACTTCGCTCCACAGCCATGGTGGACACACGCCGAGCTCGCGCCGCCCGCCGTGCCGCGAACGTCGCTCAGACGGCGCCCGCGGGCAACGGTGCGCCGCTCCGCCCCAACCCATCGGTCGCCAATGCCGCCACCGACCCGGCCGTCCACGAGCAGCAGGACTCGTCGCTGCCGCCATCCGTGCGGCACGATGGCCGCACGGTGACGCCTTCGCCCTCACCAGCCGCGGCGTCGTCCTCGCTGGTCCGTCAGAGGCCGGTCTAACATCAGCATGCGATGCTGATGGCGTGGGAGCTATTGCGCTACCGCCCGGCAGATGACCTCTACGACGAGTGGCTCCACCGCATCACCGAACTCGTCAACGCCGCTGGGGAAGCACCTGCATCAACACACTCCTCCCATCCCCCATCGCCCCTGGCTGGGAACGAAGGTCACGGAGTCCCGGCTCCGCCTCCACTCTACGGCGCCGGCCAGGAGGCCCGGTGCGAGGCTCTGCGGCGTGAGCCACCCCGCAGGGCCCACGCGCGCGACGAGGAGAGCCGTGAGGTGATTCCGCATCTCCAGGCAGGGGCTCGCGGGCCCCCTGGCCCACAACACTAGGACCGCGCGCCATAGGAGGTGGTGGCGCCAGCACCCCAAGAACCAGCACTGCAGGCGCAGGGGGCGCCTGCGATCATGAGTGTGGTTGGATGTCGTGCCTTAGCTCCTGAGCTACGTCGCCTCGTCTGGCCCGGCAAGTTCAGGCCGGACCTGCCTCCGCGCTTCGACGGCATCACCGACCCCACGGAGTTCCTCCAACTCTACGAGCTAAGCATCGAGGTGTCCAACGGCACTGAGCAGGTCATGGCGAACTGGTTCCCCATGGCTCTCAAAGATGGCGCACGCTCCTGGCTCCTGAACCTCCTCGTGGGATCCATCTCCTCCTGGCATGAGCGTTTCGTCGCCAACTTCCAAGGCACCCACGACCGAGCCCCGGCAGCTACGGATCTGCGCCGTGTGAGGCAGCAGCCGGGAGAGATCCTGCAAAAGTACATCCAACGCTTCAAGACCATGCGCCTCCGGATCCCTAGGGTCTCGGACGGGGCCATCACCTCGGCGTTCTCCGACGGCGTCCGTGACGTCAGGATGAGGGAGGAGCTCGCCATCCACGAGGACATGTGCACAACCCTCGAGATGTTCAAGCTCGCGGCAAAGTGCGCCAGGGCGGAGGAAGGACGCCTCTCCCTCCAGGAGCTGCCTGAGGCGGAGGCGGACGACAAGAAGGCCAAGGCCAAAGAATCAAAGCGCAAGGGACCTGTCATGCTCGCTGCGGAGCCAGAAGTGAAGCGTGGTTGCGGCTACGACGACCTCCCCAGAGACAACCGACCATACTGCGTCTTCCACAATGTCCACATCCACAACACTAACGACTGCCAGGAGCTCAGGGCGATGCGCGGCGGGCAGCGCCCTGAGCGTGACAACCGTGGCTACGGCCGTGGAGGAGGCCGAGGTGGAGGACGTTGGGACGGCAGGAACTCGCGCCAAGGGTGGCGCGAACAGCCTCATGAAGACCACTGGCAGGAGCAGCCTCGTGACGCCCCCTGGCGCGACCAGCCTCGTGAGGGTCGCCCTCAGGGCAATGGAGGCCTGCCTCCGCTGCCACCACCGCCAAGAAGGAATGATGGCGACCGCCAGGGAGATGGAGTAGGGGGCTTCCAGGAGCCACGTGCAGTTGCATGCATCTTGGGAGGAGCCCATGCTCCGGCATCCCATCGCATCTTCAAGTAGTTCGCCCGTGAGGTGAACGTGGCGCTTCCCAGGCCATACGTCACGCGCAACCTCAGGTGGACCAAGCAAGTCATCGCCTTTGACCCCAAGGACCAGCTCAAGTGCACCGCAGCCCCAGGCACTCTCCCGATGCTCTGCACCCCGACCATCAGCAACGTCCTCGTGACCAAGACCCTCATCGATGGCGGAGCAGGACTCAACGTCCTATCCGTCCAGACCTTCGAGACACTCCAGGTCCCATGCGATCAGCTCCACCCGACCAAGCCATTCTATGGAGTCACGGATGGCTCCACACTCCCGATGGGGCAAGTTCGCCTTCCCGTCACCTTTGGTGACCGCAACAACTATCACACCGAGCTCATCGACTTCGAGGTCGCCAACATCCACCTCTCGTACAACGTCATCCTTGGGTATCCTGTCCTCGCCAAGTTCATGGCGGCGACCCATCATGGCTACAACGTCCTCAAGATGCCCGGGAGCGGCGGAGTCATCACGATCGCCTCCGACGAGAAGGAAGCGGTGTGTTCCCTGGAGCGCGTCTACCAGACTGCGGCGGTCGAATACTCCAATGAGGATGAAGCCGTCCTCGCCCTGCAGACCGTCCCCAAGAAGAAGAACATGCCCGTCAACGGACCTCGGGACGCAGGGGCTCCTGACGGCCCTGCCTCAGGACTCGCGCTTGCTGACGAGGCGCCCGATGCCCCTCTGAGGACAGGCTCGGGGGCTCTCCTCTAGAGCGCCTCCGGCCTGACCAGCGTCTCGAGGGAGGTGTTCGGGCACCACCTGCAGGCGTGTCTTGACGCGCGTTTTTGTGAGCCCAGCGTGGACCGCACGGCGCTCGGGGCTCAGGACTTCATCGACCAGGTTACCAAAGAACTTCAGTATGCAAGGCTCATCTGCAGTGGGCGTAACCGCACAACCCCAAGCTCACCTGCGCGCAGCTCAAGCGACCGCTTCCGTGTCTGCGTTGACATCGCGGGTCTCAACCGATCCGCCTCTCAGGAGCCCTTCTGGCCGGCGGCGGTCGGCCGGAGGAGGGCCCTCCCATGCAGCTACGTCCGCACACTCTTCGGCTTCCGCAACGCAGCTGCCATGTGAAGGAAATATGCCCTAGAGGCAATAATAGAGTTGTTATTTGTATTTCCTTATATCATGATAAATGTCTTTTATTCATGCTAGAATTGTATTAACCGGAAACTTGATACATGTGTGGATACATAGACAAAATAGTATGTCCCTAGTATGCCTCTACTAGACTAGCTCATTGATCAAAGATGGCTATGTTTCCTAGCCATAGACATGAGTTGTCATTTGATCAACGGGATCACATCATTAGAAGAATGATGTGATGGACTAGACCCATCCGTTAGCATAGCACTATGATCGTTTAGTTTTACTGCTATTGCTTTCTTCATGACTTATACATGTTCCTATGACTATGAGATTATGCAACTTCTGAATACTGTAGGAACACCTTGTGTGCTATCAAACGTCACAACGTAACTGGGTGATCATAAAGATGCTCTACAGGTGTCTCCGAAAGTATTCGTGGTGTTGGCATAGATCAAGACTAGGATTTGTCACTCCGAGTGTCGGAGAGGTATCTCTGGGCCCTCTCGGTAACACACATCATAATAAGCCTTGCAAGCAAAAGACTAATGAGTTAGTCACGATATGATGTATTACGGAACGAGTAAAAAGACTTGCCGGTAACGAGATTGAACTAGGTATAGAGATACCGACGATCGAATCTCGGGCAAGTAACATACTGATGACAAAAGGAACAACGTATGTTGTTGTGCGGTTTGACCGATAAAGATCTTCGTAGAATATGTAGGAGCCAATATGAGCATCCAGGTTCCGCTATTGGTTATTGACCGGAGATGAGTCTCGGTCATGTCTACATAGTTCTCGAACCCGTAGGGTCCGCACGCTTAACGTTTGATGACGATCGGTATTATGAGTTTATGAGTTTTGATGTACCGAAGGTAGTTCGAAGTCCCGTATGAGATCACGGACATGACGAGGAGTCTCGGAATGTCCGAGACGTAAAGATTGATATATTGGACGACTATATTCGGACACCGGAAGTGTTCTGGAAAGTTTCGGAATTTTCCGGAGTGCCGGGGGGGTTACCGGAACCCCCCGGGGGAATGATGGGCCCTGGTGGGCCATAGGGGAGAGAGAGGGCAGCAGCCAGGAGGTGGCGCGCCCCCTCCCTAGGGGCAGTCCGAATAGGACTAGGGGAGGGGGCGCGGACCCTCTTTCCCTCTCCCTCTCCCTCTCCTTCCTTCCCCCTCTCCTTCTTGGTGGACTCCTACTAGGAATAGGATTGCAATCCTATTCCTAGTAGGATTGCCTCTCTAGCCGCACCATAGAGGGCCGGCCGGCCTCCCCCCTTGCTCCTTTATATACGGGGGCAGGGGGCACCCAAAGACACACAAATTGAATTGTTTTAGCCGCGTGCGGTGCCCCCCTTCACAGAAACACACCTCGGTCATACCGTTGCAGTGCTTAGGCGAAGCCCTGCGCCGGTAGATACATCATATCTGTCACCACGCCGTCGTGCTGACGAAACTCTCCCGTGAAGCTCAACTGGATCAAGAGCTCGTGGGACGTCATCAAGCTGAACGTGTGCTGAACGCGGATGTGTCGTACGTTCGGTGCTTGATCGGTTGGATCGCGAAGAAGTTCGACTACATCAACCGCGTCACTTGACGCTTCCGCTCCCGGTCTACAAGGGTACGTAGATACACTCTCCCCTCTCGTTGCTATGCATCTGGTAGATAGATCTTGCGTGATTGTAGGAAAATTTTAAAATACTACGTTCCCCAACACCATGTTCCAGCACCTCGCGCGGCAGGCCTTGGGGGCCCGGGAGGCTCAGTGGCAGGCGGTCCGGACGGAGCGAGAACCAGACCCGCGCGACCGCTGAGAGCCTCTGGAGCCCCTGGGCTTCAGGAGCCCGACGATCTTCAGGAGCGACCCGCGTGGCTCGCGTCTTCAGCTACCCCAACTCTTCTTCGACAAGTATCAGGTGACGCTTCAGGTATCCAATCGAGGGCGCCCCCCGGGCTGCATCATCCTCGGGCTGCTGGGGGCTATTCCCCCGCAGCTGTCTCCTTTTTGTGCATGATCAAAGCTAGTTGCTTTTTTCTATTCGCATTATCTGCATGCTTGGCGTTCTCACTGCCACCAAGGTCATGAGCCCTTGTAAGCCCGCTCGCGACCGCCCCATGATTAAGGACTGGCACGACGTCTGTGCTCGGGTCCGTCCCTGCAGCGTTGCTAAACCCAAGGGCTGAGCTCTGTCTTGCGAGCCATTCCCATGACGTCACCTCCCGTGGCCCTTGGTGCCTTGTTCTCGCATGGGCTAATCGTGGATGGGTAAGTAGGGGCCCGTGGCAGGTGCCTCGCTCCCGCGGGAACCGCGCGCTGGTTGTTTTTCTTTTGGATCGTTGCATGAGAAGACTGGGCACGGCGTCTGTGCTTGGGTCCGTCCCTGTAGCGTCGACAAATCCAGCGGCTGAGCTCTGTCTCGCGGGCCATTCCCGTGACATCACCTCCTGGGGTCACTGGTTCCGCGGCCTTCTCATGCGATACCCTCTAGAGATGCACTCGACGCAGGTCGACACAACACCTCTCTTATAAATTTTGCAGAAGAAGACTCAGGCGCAACCCGCCTCAGGGTAGGGTCTCGTGAGTGATGCGTAAGCTCACGAGAACTTCCTCAGAGTCGTTCAACTCGTCCTAAGGAGGGCCCATATACACCTTGGATGTCCTGTCATGCAAGCCATGTGTCAGGACGGGGCTGTACACGCCCCGGAGTCTCTCCCGGTGGGAGGCTCCCTTCCATGGTCCAGTGGAAGTACCATTCTCCGCGCTGGCAGAACCAACCGAGGAGCGGTTATGCCCACAAACCAGTGGAAGCACCAAGCTCCGCGCTGGCCACTACGACCGAGGCGCGGTTATGCCCATACTCCGCGCAAGTGTGGTAGCTCTATGCTCCGCGCTAGTTATAAACAACTGAGGGCGGCCCCCAGTGGTCGCACCAACCTCAGGGAGCTTTTCAGCTCACGACGCTCACAGCTTCTCCTTGGATGGGAGTCGCGAGGGGGGCTAGGCACAGGGGCTATGCCCACGTCACGCCTGGTAGACGCAACCCTACCAGGTGCCCAGACACCTGGCCTTCTCGCGCCCCCATCCCAGGCAAAGGCTCGTGAGCAAGGTATGGTGCTCGTTCTCCCTCATGAGAGCCGTTCGTACATCAAGGGGGACCCCTGGGCATCGCGACCCAGGGCCTCACTAGCCACGTAGCCCCTCATCCCTTGAGTCTAGTTATTCCGATAACCCCGGTCACCCGGAGGGCTCAACGGCGATCGAGGTATGCGCGGGGCTGGGCCCTGTCGACGCAGAACGCAAACGGGATCGCTTGAACGTCAAGGGGGACCCCTCGGCATCGCGACCCAGGGGCCTCACTGGCCACGTAGCCCCTCATCCCTTGAGTCTAGTTATTCCGATAACCCCGGTCACCCGGAGGGCTCTGCTACCTCTTGAGCTTGCGTTGTATTCCCTCGAAGAGGAAAGGGAGATGCAACACAGTAGCGTAAGTATTTCTCTTAGTTTTTGAGAACCAAGGTATCAATCCAGTAGGGGACCACGCGCTAGTCCCTCGCACCTGCACAAACAAATAAGAACTTCGCAGCCAACGCGATAAGGGGTTGTAAATCCCTTTACGGTCACTTACGAGAGTGAGATCTGATAGAGATGATAATTATATTTTTGGTATAGAAACAGAAAGTAAAGAAAGCAAATAAATAACGACGGCAGAAATTAACGGGAAAGTAATATGATAGAGATAGACCCAGGGCCCATAGTTTTCTCTAGTGGCTTCTCTCATGATAGCGATATTCTACGGCGGGTAAACAAATTACTGTCGAGCAATTGATAGAAAGGCGAATAATTATGAGATTATCTAGGCATGATCATTGTGTATAGCCATCACGTCCGAGACAAGTAGACCGAAACGATTCTACATCTACTACTATTACTCCACACATCGACCGCTATCCAGCATGCATCTAGTGTATTAAGTTCATACGAATAGAGTAACGCCTTAAGCAAGATGACATGATGTAGAGGGATAAATTCAAGAAATATGATGAAAACCCCATCCTTTTATCCTCGATGGCAACAATACAATATGTGCCTTGCTGCCCCTACCGTCACTGGGAAATGACACCGCAAGATTGAACCCAAAGCAAAGCACTTCTCCCATTGCAAGAACTATAGATCTAGTAGGCCAAACCAAACCAATAATTCGAAGAGACTTGCAAGGATATTATGAGCACACATAAAAAGTTCAGAGAAGAACCAAATATCTTTCATAGATAACCTTGATCATAAACTCACAATTCATCGGATCTCGACAAACACATCGCAAAAAGAGATTACATCGAATAGATCTCCTCGAAGACCGAGGAGAACTTTGTATTGAGATCCGGAGAGAGAGAAGAAGCCATCTAGATACTAGCTATGGACCTGAAGGTCTGTGGTAAACTACTCACAACTCATGGTGAGGGCGATGATGATGATGATGATGAAGGCCTCCGTGATGGATCCCCCTCCTGGAACATGCTCATAGATGGGATCTCCACGGGAACAGCAGCTACGGCGGTGGAATTAGGGTTTTCTCTCTGCATATGGAGTTTCTGGGGTACGTAGGCATATATAGGAGGAAGAGGGGCACCAGGGGCCACCGGGCCTGCCCTCGAGGCAGGGGGCGCGCCCCCAACCTCGAGGGTGGGCCCCCTGTCCTCTGGCTTGGCCCCGAAGTCTATCTCGCCGATTTTCTCCAAAAATATCTCTTGTGAAGGTTTCATACCGTTTGGACTCCGTTTGATATTCCTTTTTAGCAAAACCATGAAATAGGCAAAAAACAACAATCTGGACTGGGCCTCTGGGTTAGTAGGTGAGTCCCAAAAATGATATAAAAGTGAATGATAAAGCCCATTAAACATCCAAGACTTAATAAATAATAGCATGGAACAATAAAAAATTATAGATATGTTGGAGACGTATCAAGCATCCCCAAGCTTAATTCTTGCTCGTCCTCGAGTAGGTAAATGATAAAGAAAGAATTTTTGATGTGGAATGCTAACCAATATAGTTTTTCAATGTAATTCTCTTAATTGTGGCATGAATGTTCAGATCTGAAGGATTCAAGATAAAACTCTATATTGACATAAGAAATAACAATACTTCAAGCAATACTAACAAAGCAATCACGTCTTCTCAAAATACTATGGCTAAAGAAAGTTATCCCTACAAAATCATATAGTGTTGGCTATGCTCCCTTGATATCACACAAAATATTCATATCATGCACAACCCCGATTTCAGCCAAGCATTTGTTTTCATGCTCTATCTTTTCAAACCTTTCAACTTTCACGGAATACATGAGCGTGAGCCATGGACATAGCACTATGGGTGGAATAGAGGTGGTTGTGGAGAAGACAAAAAAGGAGGGAGATAGTCTCACATCGACTAGGCGTATCAACGGGCTATGGAGATGCCCATCAATAGATATCAATGTGAGTGAGTAGGGATTGCCATGCAATGGATGCACTAGAGCTAAATATGAATGAAAAATCAACAAAAGAAACTAGTGGGTGTGCATCCAACTTGCTTGCTCATGAAGACCTAGGGCATTTGAGGAGGCCCATCGTTGGAATATACAAGCCAAGTTCTATAACGAAAATTCCCACTAGTATATGAAAGTGACTAAGCACGAGACTCTCTACAATGAAGAACATGGTGCTACTTTGAAGCACAAGTGTGGAAAAAGATAGTAGCAATTGTCCCTTTTTTCTTCTTTTTTTTCTTTTTTCATTTTTGGGGCCTTTCTTTTTTTTCTTTGGCCTTTCCTTTTTTCTCTTTTTTTGCGGAGGGGCTTTATTCAGTCTTTCCTTACAACACACGATTACAACTGGATACTACAATAACAAAGTATGACTCTATATGAATGCCTCCGGCGGTGTACCGGTATGTGCAATGAAACAAGAGTGACATGTATAAAAATTATGCATGGTGGCCTTGCCACAAATACGATGTCAACTACATGATCATGCAATGGCAATATGACAATATGATGCGTGTCATATGAACGGAACGGTGGAAAGTTGCATGGCAATATATCCCAGAATGGCTATGGAAATGCCATGATAGGTAGGTATGGTGGCTGTTTTGAGGAACAATATGGTGGCTGTTTTGAGGAAGGATATATAGTGGGTTTATGGCACCGGCGAAAGTTGCGCGGTACAAGAGAGGCTAGCAATGGTGGAAGGGTGAGAGTGCGTATAGTCCATGGACTCAACATTAGTCATAAGAACTCATATACTTATTGCAAAAATCTATGAGTCATCAAAACAAAGCAATCAACGCATGCCCCTAGGGGGGAGGTTGGTAGGAGTTAACCATCGCGTGCCCCCGACCTCCACCCAAAGGTTGACACTCTACAAATACCTCATGCTTTAACTTAGTCACACAACGGTTCACCATACGTGCATGCTACGGGAATCACCAACCTTAACACAAATATTTCTCAGTTTCATAATTACTCCACTAGCATGACTCTAATATCACCATCCTCATGTCTCAAAACATTTATCAAGCATCCAACATCTCTTTCTACTCAATGCACTTGATGTGATTTTTTTTACTACATTGACGTTGGATGTCTATCATATGAAGACTAGTTCCTTTAGCCTAAACACTTTACCATGCTTTTTTAGTAGACTCTCAAATAGATCTAAGTGAAGCATGAGAGTTCAACAATTTCTACAAAATATTACCACCACAGTGCTCTAAAAGATTAAGTAAAGCACTAGAGCAAAAGTTATCCAACTCAAAAGATATCAGTGAAGCATATAGAGTGCTGTAACAATTTCTAGGGCATATTTAACTCTCTCAAATAGGTGTGTCCAGCAAGGATGATTGTGGAAAACTAACAAGCAAAGACTCAAATTATACAAGACGCTCCAAGCAAAACACATAACATGTTGCGAATAAAAATATAGCTCCAAGTATAGTTACCGATGGATGAAGACGAAAGAGGGGATGCTTTCCCGGGGCATCCCCAAGCTTAGGCTTTTGATTATCTTGAATTTACTTGGGGTGCCATGGGCATCCCCAAGCTTAGGACTTTGCTACTCCTTGTTCCATAGTCCATCAAAATAATACTCAAAACTTGAAAACTTCACAACTCAAAACTTAGACAAAAATTCTCGTGAGCCCGTTAGTAAGAGAAAGCAAACCACCACTCAAAGGTACAACAAGGAATTCATTCATTGTTTATATTGGTGTTAAACCTACTGTACTCCAAGTTCTCTATGGTTCATATCCTCTAATATTACTCATAGATGCATCTGAATAAGCAAACAACACAGGAAAAACAGAATCTGTCAAAAACAGAACAGTCTGTAGTAATCTGCTGGGTTGGCCTACTTCTGGAACTCCAAAAAATTCAAACTAAATTGGTAAATTTGCGCAATTTGTCTACCAATCAGAAGAAAAAAGAATCAAATAAAAAGCACGCTCCAGTAAAATCTTAAGACTACTTTAGCCAGCGCTAACGATTCTGTTTTTCACAGCAAGATCATATAAACTTCACACAAGTCTTACCAAAGGTTCTACTTGGCGCAAACACTAAACAAAACATGAAAACACATCTAATCGGAGGCTAGATGCAATATTTATTCCCTAACAGCAACAAACGCAAAAAACATAAAATTGGGTTGCCTCCCAACAAGCGCTATCGTTTTACGCCCCTAGCTAGGCACGATACAAGATAGATCTAGATATTGCCATCTTTGAAAGACAATTCTTTGATTAAGCACTTATGATTCTTGGGCACTCTTTTGTCCCTATGAATAATAAAACTCTTGGGCAAGAAATCAAGAAATTCTAAAGTGTCAAAAGGGTCTCTTGCAAAAGTGAGAAAATTAGGATGAACACTTATGGATTTGAGATCCGCAAGTCTAGAAGTTTCACCCTTGTCTTTAGGGACATACATGAACTTAGATATTTTAGTGGAGGTAGTTGGATTAGTTTTTATAGCGGAAAGAGCGGAACCCACATTAGTGATAACATCCTCAAGCTTATTGATTCTAGTGGAATCCTGATCTAGCTTTTCTTTAGCTATGGGCTCTTTTTCCTTAAGATTTTTCAGAACAACTCCTACCTTGGATCCATATTGAGTGATTCATTATGAATTTTTCTGTCCAAGCTCTCTAACAATTCTACCGTAGCAACCTTGTTCTCAATAGTTTCTAACCTTTGCATAACATGCTCCAAAGTTAAAATGGTCCCATTAACCGTAAGAGGTGGTAAGCCAAATAATTCAGTCATGGCCTTATAAGAATCAACGGTATGGCTACCCAAGAAATTCCCTTCGGTAATGGTATCTAGGATAAATCTATTCCATGGAGTTATGCCAACATAAAAATTGCGAAGAAGCACGGAAGTGGAAAGCTTCCTATTGGACTTACCTCGAGCATTGCAAATTCTATACCAGGCATCTTTTAAATTTTCTCCCTCCCTTTGTTTAAAGTTGAGGGCCTCACTCTCGGGAGTGGTGATAATGATAGGTGTGCTAGACATGATGACAAGCAAGCAAGCAAGCAAACACACACAAGCAAACAAGAAGCAAGCAAACGAGAAACACACGATGGAAGAAGGGCGAATAAAACGACAAGGGTGAAGTGGGGGAGAGGAAAACAAGAGGCAAATAAATGTAATGCGACGGATAAGGGTTTGTGATAGGTACTTGGTATATGACTTTTGGGTAAGCCTCCCCGGCAACAGCGCCAGAAATTCTTCTTGCTACCTCTTGAGCTTGCGTTGTATTCCCTCGAAGAGGAAAGGGAGATGCAGCACAGTAGCGTAAGTATTTCCCTCAGTTTTTGAGAACCAAGGTATCAATCAAGTAGGAGACCACGCGCCAGTCCCTCGCACCTGCACAAACAAATAAGAACTTTGCAGCCAACGTGATAAGGGGTTGTCAATCCCTTTACGGTCACTTGCGAGAGTGAGATCTGATAGAGATGATAATTATATTTTTGGTATTTTTGGTATATAAACAGAAAGTAAAGAAAGCAAATAAATAACGACGACAGAAATTAACGGGAAAGTAATATGATAGAGATAGACCAGGGGGCCATAGTTTTCTCTAGTGGCTTCTCTCATGATAGCGATATTCTACGGCGGGTAAACAAATTACAATCAAGCAATTGATAGAAAAGCGAATAATTATGACATTATCTAGGCATGATCATTGTATATAGGCATCACGTCCGAGACAAGTAGACCGAAACAATTCTGCATCTACTACTATTACTCCACACATCGACCGCTATCCAGCATGCATCTAGTGTATTAAGTTCATACGAACAGAGTAACGCCTTAAGCAAGATGACATGACGTAGAGGCATAAACTCAAGCAATATGATGAAAACCCCATCTTTTTGTCCTCGATGGCAACAATACAATACGTGCCTTGCTGCCCCTACTGTCACCGGGAAAGGACACCGCAAGATTGAACCCAAAGCCAAGCACTTCTCCCATTGCAAGAACTATAGATCTAGTAGGCCAAACCAAACCAATAATTCGAAAAGAATTGCAAGGATATTATGAGCACACATAAAAAGTTCAGAGAAGAACCAAATATCTTTCATAGATAACCTTGATCATAAACTCACAATTCATCGGATCTCGACAAACACACCGCAAATAGAGATTACATCAAATAGATCTCCTCGAAGACCGAGGAGAACTTTGTATTGAGATCCGGAGAGAGAGAAGAAGCCATCTAGATACTAGCTATGGACCCGAAGGTCTGTGGTAAACTACTCACAACTCATGGTGAGGGCGATGATGATGATGATGAAGGCCTCCGTGATGAATCCCCCTCCCGGAACATGCTCCAAGATGGGATCTCCACGGGAACAGCACCTACGGTAGTGGAATTAGGGTTTTCTCTCTGCGTATGGAGTTTCTGGAGTACGTAGGCATATATAGGAGGAGGAGGGGCACCAGGGGCCACCAGGCCTGCCCTCGAGGCAGGGGGGCGCGCCCTGGGAAGGGGGGCGCGCCCCCACCCTCGAGGGTGGCCCCCTTGTCCTCTAGCTTGGCCCCGAAGTCTATCTCGCGTGATTTTCTCCAAAAATATCTCCTGTGAAGGTTTCATTCCATTTGGAATCCGTTTGATATTCCTTTTCTGCAAAACCCTGAAATAGGAAAAAAAAACAGCAATCTAGACTGGGCCTTTGGGTTAGTAGGTTAGGCCCAAAAATGATATAAAAGTGAATGATAAAGCCCATTAAACATCCAAGACTTCATAAATAATAGCATGGAACAATAAAAAATTATAGATACGTTGGAGACGTATCAGGCTCAATGGCGACCGAGGTATGCGCGCGGTTGGGCCCTGCCGACGCAGAGCACCTAAGCAAACATGAAAGGAAGAAAGCACGTAAATCACCAAGTTATTACAATAATACCAAGTTCTTGAAATTCAAACAAAGTTCTTACGCCTCCCCGAGGCACTCGCACTTCTTTCTCTGGACAGGAGCAGATCAGGCATCACCAAGCGCGTCATCACCGGTCTCCGCCTCTTCGGCCGCGGTAGCAGTGGCCTGGAGGAACGCCTCCACCAGCTCCGTGACCTTCGCCCCCAGGGCCTCGGCAGCCGCACCCATTATGTTCAATGGCCTGTGAACGACTGCTGCCACCTTCTCGCGAAGATAGCCCAGGCACAGAGCCTCGCCCCGAGGGAAAGGTGACAGAAAATCAAGTGCCACAGCCACCTGACCTCAGGGGATCGCTAAGATACGTTTTCAACGCTGTATCTACTCGCGTACCTACACCTCCACCCACTGTAATCCTGAATCCGCTGGGGCATGAAAGCCCTTCCCGACGGCCCGGTGGATGATTGCCTGCATGCCAAGAAGGACTTCCCGAGCATCGCGCCTCGGGGGCTCCTACCGGACCCTGGGTCACTCACCTCCTGGCCTTGACCACGGCATCGCGACCTGGCATGCCAGCGTAGGCTGAGGCTTGTCTGGCGACTGGGTTTCGCAGGCGTAGGGCCCTAAACTACCACGGGGACAGAAGGAAGGGAAAGTCATGCTCCAGAGAGGGTCTCATGAGGAACATCAGTTTATAACGCCAGATAATAGCAAAAGTATTACAAGGATTTACACGCCTCATGGGGCCGTCCATGGTGTCCCACAGGGACCAAGCTAAGAAGGTCGCTCTCAAGGAATGCGGCTTGAACTCCTTCAACAACAACGGCGCCGGGAGGACGCTGTTTCCTTCTAGCGATAGGAGCGGCGACTTGGCAGTTTGTAGCTCTCGTCGGAGCTCGAGGCCGTCTCAGGGGTAGCGTAACTGCTACCGGAGGAGTCGGGGGCACAACCGATGGCGAGCGCCTCACCTCCGACCTTGCTGTCATGGTGGCATGGGGAATGGTCGCCGGAGAGCCTGTCCCCCGCGCCGCACTACAGCCGGCAGCCATCCGCCCGGAAGACCTTGAAGGTCATCGTGCCCATCCCGTCCATCGCGAAATGAAGAATGTGCCTCCCAGCGGGGGCGCAGGCGCGGCGCAACATGCCCCAACCCCAGGTCATGAAGACTTGGCCAGAGGAGACCAACTCCACGTCGGCATACGAAGGGGGGAGGCGGCACCCCTCGTGCCATAGCTGCATCATCACTCGGCTGCGAGCCGGGAGCACCTCCTTCAGGAATGGAGGAAGGAGGATCCAAGAACGCGGAGGGGCTCCCGCCCATTGATGACCCTCAACCGTAAGGGATCTGTTGCAGCGTTTTCGATAAGTAAGAGTGTCGAACCCAACGAGGAGCAGAAGGTATTGATAAGCGATTCTGAGCAAGAAATTACTGCAAGCACTGAAAGATAACTTTTAGGGGTTTTATCGGTATAAGCAACAGGAATGTAAAAGCAAGTAATGTAAAAGGTACTGAGAGTAACAAGTGGCCCAATCCTTTCTTAGCAAAGGAGAGGCCTAGCAACTAAACTTATAAATACTAAAGCGTTCTTGAGGACACACGGGGGAGGTAGTCATGTGCTTTCGCCATATTCCGTATCGATACTATGATATGTGTTGATAAGTGTTGAGTGGGTGGATCTATGCTAGTGCACTCTCTAGACTAAGATGAATGCACTCTTATGATTAAACACCTTGCAAGCATCCGCAAATACAAGATAGAATTTAAGGCAAAAGCCTAACCATAGCAATACGATCGAGGATCCATTATTCCCTTATGCAAAAGCGTGCGAACTGGGGTTCAGGTTTCTGTCACTCCGGCAACCCACCATAAGCATTCTTTATACACAATGTATTCTCCTAGGTCCTTAATAAGGCGAAGTGTTGGGTGTTCGACTCACACAACACCACTAGTAGAATGACAACGCAACTTAAGTACCAAACAACACATATTACTTCAACAACATATGACTACTAACAACAAGACTCCCCCCATGTCCTCAAGAACTAAGGTAACTACTCACAAGACATAAAAGAGATCATGATCAGTGGGGATAAATATGTGATAAACAATCTGGACATAATAATATTTCTCCAACAAAACTCAATAGCATCCACCACAAAGTAGTAATCAACACCAATGGAGTAGAGAGGATAGGTAGTACGAGTTACAACACGAGTTGCGATGGTAAGATGAGATTTGGATAAAGATGGAGATGGTGCTGGTGCTGGGGATGATGTTGATGATGATCTCGATGATGCCCGTGACGATGGTGATGACGATGGCGACGATCTCCCCTTCTGGGAGGTGATCTCCCCGGCGGAATCTGCCCATCGGAGATGCCCTTTTCTTCTCTGTAGGTTTCCGCCTCGAAGCGGCGGCGGAACTCCGTAAAAAGTCCCGTGTCTAGGGTTTTCGGGGGACGGAGAACATATATGCAAAAGGGGGCGACCAGAGGTGGGCCAGGGGCTCCAGGCGCCCCCCCCGGCGCGGCCAGGGGGGGCGCCCCCAGGCCGCCTGGGCACCCTGTGCCCCCCCTCTGACTCCCCTTTTGCGTGTCTTCGTTATTCGTCTGAAAAATACCTCCCGTCAATTTTC
This sequence comes from Secale cereale, assembly GCA_902687465.1. NCBI lineage: Eukaryota > Viridiplantae > Streptophyta > Magnoliopsida > Poales > Poaceae > Secale > Secale cereale. The sequence continues at coordinate 257,392,579 of LR738714.1, forward strand.
AGGTAATTTGGAGGTGTTCTTCTTCAGCAACTCAGCATCCACTTTTTCCTGCTGAATCCTGCGTGTGCTGTTTCGGTATCGGAAAGTTGCAAACTGTGTAAAATAGACCAAAACAGAACATCATCATAACATGAAATATATCAATGAATAAGGATAAATTATAATACAAAATAATGATGCATTTTGGACGTATCAACACCCCCAAGCTTAGACCTCGCTTGTCCCCAAGCGAATATGAACTCGGTAAACCTGTCCACAAGTTTAGAGAGTGAAGTGTTGATAAATAGAATACGGACAAGAAGCATCATAGTCTCTTCACCAACTCAAATATCCTCAGCAGCAATCTTCAACTCATAAGGCTCTTATGAAAGAGTGTCAACACTTATATTCGAAAGTAGGACCAATGGAAACTCATTATATCATGGCAAACATGTCCTTTGGTCAAAGAACAACAAATAATTTTAACTTTTGCTTTTGATGGGATTAATTGAAGCTTTTTGAAATAACAAGTTAATAAGCAAGAAGTGAAAGTGTTAACACGAAGGAAGATATTTGCCTTAGCTGGGCATGACAAACAACTTACTTATCAAATGATAATGTCAACAAGGATATGATATGACAAATCTTAATGCAGCTTTATATGAATGAATCCTTATCAACATCAAACGTCTGCTCTCTTTGAGAAATAGAGGGAAGTAGAAATAACTGACTCAACTTAAAATTAAAAGATAGGCCCTGCTCTAGGGTAGTAGGGAAAACTCATGTGCTATCCTCAAATCAAACAGAATGAAAACAAGTTTTTGAGAGGTGCATGATTCGTCAACGAATGCTAATAGATAACTCAATTACTTCTTGAACTGGACAAGTTTCGAGGAACGGCTCCCGTATGAGGATGATAACATCCTCTTATTCTCCTTTGTTTATCACTGCCAAAGTTTTCTGATTTCTCATGAACAAAGCGTGAAGGAGGGTTTGTTTGTTATATTATTTTTAAGCCGGGCGCACTCAATGCCAGTTCCTTTTCGTATTATGGGTTTGCACATTATACATGCAATCCCGGGGTGAAGCTTGTCCAACTCAAAAAGGTCATGAATTAGCTACTACTTCCTCATGAGCTAAAGCAGAGGCACAAAATAAAAGATTTTGAACATTTAAGGATAACACATAAATTATATACTTTAGGAGGTGGTAGTGGAGTACCACGAGTAGGTAGGTATGGTGGACTCATATGGAAGGTATTGGCTTAAGGGTATGGACGCACAAGCAGAATTCCGCTTAGTACAGGGTTAGGCTAGCAAAGGTTTTGAAAGAGCAGACAACTGATGATGACTAAGATGCAAAGCAATATAAAGCATGAACATTGAAATAAGCATAACACATCAAGTTGTCTTCCTTGTCAACATAACACTTCAAGCATAATAACATAAAGGTTTTGGCTATGTTGATACTTTAAGAACATCATGCTTGTTGTTATGACCAAAGCTATGTTTGCCAAGATTAAATAAAGTTTCACAGCCATACCTGACATAAGGTCAATACTCCCCATGAGAATCATCATATAAGGTCGATTGCATGAAGAGAATACCGAGTGCACCAAAGAGGAACCGATAAACTTCTCATTAATATTCCATCATAAACGACTCCACACACACGGATACAATTCTTCACCAAAGGGGTGATAGACCTCAATGCACACACCTATCTCATATAATAACCTCCCTAGACATGATACGACTCTACTTGACTTCTGAAAGACAAAAGGTAAAAGATAAAGATACCGGGCACTCCCCCAAGCTTGGAACAAGCCAAGGGAATGCCATTACCCACGGAGATTTCACTCATCATCCTTGTTGGCGTTGATCAAGTAGTTCTTGGCGAAGCTCTTCCATGGAAGGGGTTCTCCAGTCTCATATGAGGAGCTTGTCTCCTGGATCCTGCATTCAGCAGGCAAACCCATGTGTAGAAACCTTAGTTCATACTCACAGTTCTGGTTATGTAGATCATTAATTTGCCCTTGGAGTTCTATAATTCTGTCTTCAGACGCGGCGATTCTTTCCCACATCTCCTTCATCTCCTTCAGAAAGTAGTTCTTTAGCTCGTTGGTGATGTCAAAGTTAGCTTCGACACCACGCTCGGTCATCTTCTTGTACTTGAAGACTTCTTGCTCCACTTCTTCCAGCCTGGCCTGGACGCTCCCCTCCTTGATAGGTCCCTTCAGATCTTCTTGATGAAGGACGCCTTCCTTCATCTGAACAACCTGAGGGTGCTCCTTCACCTCAGCGAGGTAAGGATTGATGACGTTGACGACGAACGTGTCCTTGGGGGAACTTGGAGAAGCCATGGCACCTAAATTTAGCTGAAAGATTTCCTGGCAGAAACAGATCGAAGAGAAAACACGCAAAATCGCAAGATACGTTGCCGGAACACCCCGGGCAAATATATAGGAAAAATTTATGCACAGAAAGGAAGGTAACGGACCAAAGCGGGGTCGGAGACGGGCTCCAGGGTGTCCAGGCGGCCTGCCGGCGCGGCCCGGGGGGGGGGGGCGCCTGGACTCCCTGGTGGTCGTCTCCGGCTCCACTTCGACTCGGAATTTTACTAATTTTACAAAAACTCGTAATACGGAACTTTTATGATGGTTTGCGGTGTTTTCTTACCGTACTACATACCTTTTCTTTATTCTGCTTCTGCTGGCGTCTGAAACAGGGCTGCAACATGTTCTTCGTGGGTTGTTGTGTATATTATATTCACATCAACATCGACAGGGTCTCGTGCTATGTAATGTTTAAGTCTTTGCCCATTCACAACTTGAGGTTTGGTGCCTTCAAAATTATTAATCTTAATTGCACCAGACCGATAAACTTCTTCAATATGAAATGGTCCTTCCCACCTGGAAAGTAGTTTACCTGGAGAAAACCTGAAACGGGATCTAAACAACAAAACTTTATCACCAACATTAAATTCATGTTTCAGAATCTTCCTATCATGCCACCTTTTTACCTTTTCCTTGAACATTTTAGCGCTCTCGTAAGCTTCACTTCTCCATTCATCTAGAGAAGTCAAGTTCATGAGACGCTTCTCACCAGCTAGTTTTGGGTCAGCGTTAAGCTCTCTAACAGCCCAGAAAGCTTTGTGCTCTAGCTCTAATGGCAAATGGCAAGCCTTGCCATATACCATCTTATAGGGGGACATGCCCATGGGGTTTTTGTAAGCAGTTCTATATGCCCACAAAGCATCTCCTAATTTATTTGACCAATCCTTCCTATTTATGTTTACTGTTTTCTGCAAGATCAACTTAATCTCTCTATTGGTAAGCTCAACTTGCCCACTAGTTTGAGGATGATACGGTGAAGCAATTCTATGATTAACATCGTATTTAGCCAGAGATTTTCTAAAAGCTCCGTGCGTGAAGTGTGATCCTCCATCGGTCATGAGATACCTTGGTACACCAAACCTAGGAAAAATTACATCTTTAAGCATTTTCAAAGATGTTTTGTGATCAGCACTTTCAGTGGGGATTGCTTCAACCCACTTGGTCACATAATCAACAACTACTAAAATGTGAGTGTACTTGTGCGAAGAAGGAAAAGGACCCATAAAATCAAAACCCCAACAATCGAAAGGTTCAATCAATAGTGAGTAATTCATAGGCATCTCATTCCTTCTACTAATGTTACCAACTCTCTGACATTTATCACAAGCTAAAACATAATTTCTAGCATCTTTAAAGAGAGTAGGCCAATAAAAACCTGATTGAAGAACCTTATGTGCAGTCCTCTCACCGGCATGATGTCCTCCATAGGGACTATCATGACACCGTCGGAGAACGTCCTTCTGCTCATGTTCCGGAATGCATCTTCTCACGATCCCGTCGGGACCTTCTTTGAAAAGATGTGGGTCATCCCAAAAGTAGTGCCTTAAATCATGAAAGAACTTCTTCCTTTGCTGAAATGTTAGACCTAGAGGCAAATACTTCGCAACAATAAAATTAGCATAATCTGCATACCAAGGGTCGGAAAGAGGTTGTATTTTTACAACGGCAAGTTGCTCGTCTGGAAAACTATCGTTAACTGGGATGGGGTCATGCGGTATATCTTCCATTCTTGAAAGATTGTCCGCTACCGGATTGTCTTCCCCTTTCCTATCAACAATCTGCAAATCAAATTCTTGGAGAAGGAGTACCCATATGATAAGCCTTGGCTTGGCATCCTTCTTTGTCATAAGATATTTAATGGCAGCATGATCAGTATGAATAATAACTTTGGAATCAACAATATACTGCCTAAACTTATCACAAGCAAAAACTACGGCTAAGAATTCCTTCTCAGTAGTAGCATAATTTCTTTGAGCACTATCAAGGGTTTTACTAGCATAATGTATAACATTCAATTTCTTATCAACTCTTTGTCCTAAAACAGCTCCAACAGCAAAATCACTTGCATCACACATAATCTCAAAAGGTAAATTCCAGTCAGGTGGTTGTACTATAGGAGCAGTTATTAAAGCTTTCTTAAGGACTTCAAAAGCTTCCTTACAATTTTCATCAAACGCAAAAGGAACATCCTTCTGGAGAAGATTAGTGAGGGGTCTCGAGGTTTTAGAAAAGTCTTTAATAAATCTTCTATAAAAACCTGCATGACCGAGAAAACTGCGAATACCTTTGATGTCCCTTGGATAGGGCATCCTCTCAATAGCTTCGATCTTGGCTTTGTCCACTTCAATTCCCCTTTCGGAAATCTTGTGACCAAGAACAATTCCTTCATTAACCATAAAGTGGCACTTCTCCCAGTTGAGTACCAAATTTGTCTCCTCGCATCTCTGCAAAACTTTATTAAGGTTGTGAAGACAATGGTCAAATGAAGTTCCATAGACGGAGAAATCGTCCATGAAGACTTCCATAATATCCCCGTAGAAACCATGAAAGATAGCAGACATACATCTCTGAAAAGTAGCAGGGGCATTACATAAACCAAAAGGCATACGTCTGTAAGCATAAGTACCAAAAGGACAAGTAAAAGTGGTCTTCTCTTGATCGGTAGTGTTAACAAGAATTTGAGAGAAGCCAGAATAACCATCGAGATAACAAAAGTGGGTATTTTTGGATAACCTTTCAAGCATTTGGTCGATGAACAGCAATGGGTAGTGATCCTTCCTGGTTGCCTTGTTCAACTTCCTGTAATCAATACACATTCTATATCCAATAATAATTCTCTGAGGTATTAGTTCATTTTTATCATTAGGAACCACAGTTGTACCTCCTTTCTTAGGAACACAATGTACCGGACTTACCCACTTACTGTCAGCTATAGGGTAGATGATACCTACGGCTAGAAGCTTGAGAATCTCAGTTCTCACGAATCCATCATCTTCGGGTTCAACCGTCGTTGACGATCAACAACTGGTTTAGCATCAGGCTCAAGGTTGATAGTATGTTGACAGATAGATGGACTAATCCCCTTAAGGTCATCAAGGGTGTAGCCAATTGCGCCTCGGTGTTTACGAAGTACTTCCAATAATCGTTCTTCTTCATATCCTGAAAGGTTAGAATTGATAATAACAGGATATACTTTCTTTTCATCTAAATAAGCATACTTGAGCGTATCGGGAAGAGGTTTAAGATCGAACACCGGGTCTTCTTTTGGTTTTGATAAAATTCCCAAAGGTTCAACCGGAAGGTTGTGCTTCAGGATAGCAGGCTGTCTCAAGAATATTTCATCTAGTTCATTTCTTTCCTGCATATGCAAATCATTCTCGTGGTCCTCCATGTATTGCTGCAAAGGATCATCAGGGGGAATAGCAATAGAGGCAATACTTTCAATAATTTTATCATCACTAGGTGAATCAGTACCACGAGGTTGCTTAGAGAACTTAGAAAAATTAAATTCATATGGCTCACCATCGAATTCAACAGAAACTTTACCTTTCTTGCAATCTATTATCGCTCCACAAGTTCTAAGAAAAGGTCTACCAAAAATGATGGGAAAAAAATTGTCCCTGGCTGAACCAAGTACCAGAAAGTCGGTAGGGTATTTTACCTTTCCACATAGGACTTCAACGTCCCTCACAATTCCGATAGGAGAGATAGTTGATCTATTTGCAAGATGAATAGTAACATCAACTTCTTCAAGTTCACAAGGGGAAATCTCACCGATGGTTTCTTCATAGAGTGAATAAGGAATAGCACTTGCACTCGATCCCAAATCGCATAGCCCATAATAATTGTGATCTCCTATTTTAACAGATACCACCGGAGTACCTGAAATTGGGCCTTTGTTCTTGGCTGTGACAAGGTTAGTGGAAACAGCACAAAAAGTTATATTGGAATCCAAAACATCATCAGTAGCAAGGTCTTTAATCAATGCAACTTGAGGATCGACCCTGATCTGGTCCTCAGGTTCATCAACTCTTCTCTCACTTTTATTTATTATGCCTGTCACAAGAGAGTGTTCCTTTATCCTCGTGGGAAAAGGAGGCTTTTCATATATGACTGCAGGCAAAATAGGCTCAGCAACGTAAATATCAATAGGTGGTTCTTTAAAAGGTGCATGGTGCTGGTCTCTATTCTTTTTAAAAGAATCAACGTGCGAGGCAAAATTCTTACATAAATCAATCACTAGATGGGAATCAAGACCAATCTTAGAGCAAAAAGTATTGAAGTAATCAGTTTCCACATAGCTCTCAATATAGTCATGTTCATAATTTATAGCGGGTTCAATACCTTTATCAATTTCCCAATCTTCGGTATTCCTCTGGATTCTTTCAAGGAGATCCCACCTTTCTTCAACACTCTTCTTCTGAAATACCCCACTAGAGGAGGCATCCAACATCTCCTTATCCTGACGAGAAAGCCTGGCATAAAAATTTGTAAGTATAATTTCCTTGGGAAGCTTATGAATTGGGCATTTGAGCATTAGAGACTTCAGTCTCCCCCAAGCTTGAGCAATGCTTTCTCCGTCACGAGACCTAAAGTTATATATATAATTCCTGTCTCGATGAATTTCATGAAGAGGATAAAACTTAGTATAAAAAAAAGACATAAGCTCCTGCCAGTCCAGCAAGTGTGAGTTATCGAGAAGCCCATACCAATCTGAAGCTTTACCTATAAGTGATACAACAAATAATTTCCTCATGACAAACTCCCTCGATACACCTGCAAGCTTAAATAATGAACATAGTCGTGACAAATATAGCAAGTGTTCACCGGGATGTCTGTCTCCTGCATAACGATTAGCCAAAACATAATTGATAATGCCAGCTGGTATTTTATAAGGCACAATTTAAGTAGGGGGAGGATCAACCACCATTGGTGTGGGGCGTCTTCCCGCAAGCAACGCTCCAATAATAGGGTTATCCATAGGGACAAAGAGCAGCAATAGCAAAAATAAAAACAGAATTATAAAAGACTTTCTTACCAGTTTCACTTTACCAATAGCGCTACGCTCCCCGGCAATGGCGCCAGAAAAAGTTACTTGATGATCCTCAACCGTAAGGGATCTGTTGCAGCGTTTTCGATAAGTAAGAGTGTCGAACCCAACGAGGAGCAGAAGGTATTGATAAGCGATTCTGAGCAAGAAATTACTGCAAGCACTGAAAGATAACTTTTAGGGGTTTTCTCGGTATAAGCAACAGGAATGTAAAAGCAAGTAATGTAAAAGGTACTGAGAGTAACAAGTGGCCCAATCCTTTCTTAGCAAAGGAGAGGCCTAGCAATAAAGACTAAAGCGTTCTTGAGGACACACGGGGGAGGTAGTCATGTGCTTTCGCCATATTCCGTATCGATACTATGATATGTGTTGATAAGTGTTGAGTGGGTGGATCTATGCTAGTGCACTCTCTAGACTAAGATGAATGCACTCTTATGATTAAACACCTTGCAAGCATCCGCAAATACAAGATAGAACTTAAGGCAAAAGCCTAACCATAGCAATACGATCGAGGATCCATTATTCCCTTATGCAAAAGCGTGCGAACTGGGGTTCAGGTTTCTGTCACTCCGGCAACCCACCATAAGCATTCTTTATACACAATGTATTCTCCTAGGTCCTTAATAAGGCGAAGTGTTGGGTGTTCGACTCACACAACACCACTAGTAGAATGACAACGCAACTTAAGTACCAAACAACACATATTACTTCAACAGCATATGACTACTAACAACAAGACTTCCCCCATGTCCTCAAGAACTAAGGTAACTACTCACAAGACATAAAAGAGATCATGATCAGTGGGGATAAATATGTGATAAACAATCTGGACATAATAATATTTCTCCAACAAAACTCAATAGCATCCACCACAAAGTAGTAATCAACACCAATGGAGTAGAGAGGATAGGTAGTACGAGTTACAACACGAGTTGCGATGGTAAGATGAGATTTGGATAAAGATGGAGATGGTGCTGGTGTTGGGGATGATGTTGATGATGATCTCGATGATGCACGTGACGATGGCGACGATCTCCCCTTCCGGGAGGTGATCTCCCCGGCGAAATCTGCCCACTAGAGATGCCCTTTTCTTCTCTGTAGGTTTCCGCCTCGAAGCGGCGGCGGAACTCCGTAAAAAGTCCCGTGTCTAGGGTTTTTGGGGGACGGAGAACATATATGCAAAAGGGGGCGACCAGAGGTGGGCCAGGGGCTCCAGGCGCCCCCCCCCCCGGCGCGGCCAGGGGGGGCGCCCCCAGGCCGCCTGGGCACCCTGTGGCCCCCCTATGACTCCCCTTTTGCGTGTCTTCGTTATTCGTCTGAAAAATACCTCCCGTCAATTTTCAGGTAATTTGGAGGTGTTCTTCTTCAGCAACTCAGCATCCACTTTTTCCTGCTGAATCCTGCGTCTGCTGTTTCGGTATCGGAAAGTTGCAAACAGTGTAAAATAGACCAAAACAACATAAGAACATCATCATAACGTGAAATATATCAATGAATAAGGATAAATTATAATACAAAATAATGATGCATTTTGGACGTATCACCCATACGATGAACTCATAGGCATCGTCCTCGGTATGGGACGGCAGCAGGGCGCGAGAAGTCGCCCGTCTCTGTGGGCGGCTGACTGCACCACCCATGTCGTCGCCCCCGCTTCGTACGCCTATCGCCGGAGCACCTAAGGGAAGCGGAAATCCTGGCGGCGCCCGCGTGCACCATGTGCGGGCATCCGCCGGTCTCAGGGGCGCTCTTGGAGAATCACAACGCCTCTTCTTTGGGGGGAGCCGCTCAGGCTCCACCATCGGGCTCTTCCCCTTCTCCGCGGCCGAGAACCTACGTATCGGCGCCATGGAAGCCCTCGGAGAAGTGGGGGGAGCAGGGATTGATCTGCAACAGTCAAGTGCCTCACCCCCTGTTTATAGGCCAAGAAAATCAATCGCCGGCCACTCTCGCACGACCATAATGGCCCCGCCGCCTGCGCCAAGGAGTTGTCAAGTCGCACGGTTGCCGAGACTGTGTGGGAAGTGGAGTCGCCACGTCCCATCCGACCGTCACGCGCCAGCCTGGCATGCAGCCTTTTTGGGGCCCGCGATGCTTCGTCCTCGGCTAAGGCTTCGCCCCGAAACCAACTCCGCGCGCGCCTTGGGCCCTGGGGCTACTGTCGGCGTCCTGGGAACCAGGGTACCTAGACTTGCCTATCTGCGGGCCACGACGCGCTCCTACCACGACCTGGTACGGCCTAGCTGATCGACCAACTATCCAAGACCCTCACGAGGGGGGGCTAGGCCTCGCGGGGAGAACAATGTCAAGACCCCCTTAGGAGCGGCATCGACAAGGTGCTCTGGAGGGGCGGAGAATCCAAGGCCAAGCCTGCCTCAGGAGGAGGCAGTGACGTAGGCAGTGACGCACCGCGCCAGCGGGTGCGAGCGCCCGTCAGCAGCGCAGTTGCCGTTTCGGTGCAAAGAAGGCAGCGCAGGCGCAGGTTCCCGAGGAGCAGGACAAAGGTTTCCCCTTTGGTGCAACAAGACCGAAGACCGCAAGGACGACAGGGAGGATGTCACCATCGAGCCCACCATCGCCTGATCCTTTTGCAGGCGAAGACTGCTTTTGTCAGGGTAGGAACGTCGTTGTGTTCCTGCTCAAAAATGGCCGTTGTGGGATCCCTTCCCGCCTAAAAATTTCAGGGGAAGAGGACCCTGGCCGCCTATATAAGTAGCTAGGATCCTCACTATGAAGGGGGGTCAAGTTAGGCCAAGTCCAGTCAAGTCGAGCCATAGTTTAAAAAACCGGACCGGACCGGCGGTCGAACCAGAAAAAACCGGAACCGGCAGCCTCATCGGTTTTTTAAGCTAATAAGACCGTTCTGCAATCAAACCGAAGAAAACCGGTCAAACCGGCCGGTTTTTTGGAAAACCGGTGAAAAAACCGGGTCATTGAACCGGAAAAAACCAGAAAAAATGTTTTGCTAGAAATTGAGATTCGATCCAAGGTCGTGTAAGCAGTACGTGTGGCCTGTCCATGGCCCGATAACCAAGTTGGTTGTGCTATTTTGTTGTCCACTACATGGATATAATTTTATTGACCATTATTTCACACTATATTAGAACATATATTATTTTATTGCTTAAAAAACCAACAATCGAACCGGTGAACCAGCGGTCCGACCGGTAAAAACCTGAACCGACAACCTTTCTGGTTCGATTTCCGGTTCGGTTTTTTAAACTATGAGTCGAGCAGATCCATAGACTCTGCCGCCACACAAAGGAGCAAGAACTCTTATAAGCTGTACTACCACTCAACTACCGCGAAACCCGACATGAGAAATGCAAGACCCAAAATTGAGGCGGTAGTAGAGCGGTACTGGAGCGGTACTACCGCTTGACGAGCGGTACTACCGCTGCCGACCGCGGTACTACCGCAGGGAGAAAACCAAAACTGCCATAACTTCTTCATATGAGCTCCGAATTGAGAAAACTCAAGCTTGTTGGATAGAGGAAGACAAGTAGCATGAAAACAACGAGGGGCAGGGGAGGTATGCATAGGATATGGAGGAGTGAACCCTTCATCAAAGAAGAACTGGCATAACCTCCAACATGGAAAACATCATAGAAGATGCATGAGTGAACTCTGTTTTCGATGAACTCGAGCTTGTCATCAAGACGACCATAAGCTCCAAAACTCATAAGGAGAAAAACCAAACAAGAACCAATAAAGGTGATGCAAGGATGCAATGGCTTGAGCTCTCTATGAACGATACGATCAAGCTACTCATCGAGAGCCCCCTTGATAGTACGACAATCGATCCTATAACCCGGTCTCCCACAACTACCATGAGACCGGTAAAATAGAAAACCTATCAAGGGCAAACCTTTGCCTTGCACATAGTCCACTTGAGCTGGATGATGACGATCTTGACTCCCTCAAGCTGGACCACCTTTCTTGACTGTGTTGGCTTGGTGAAGACTAGTAGATTGCTCGCCCATACTCCACTATGGGTGAGCCACTCATTGGCACATCTTCACAACTCCATTGCCACCACAATGGACGACAAGATTCAAGCATATGATCTCTTCATGATGATCCTACTTGAACTTGCACACCACAACCTAACCTACAAAGAACTCTCACGAAGACCATGGGTTAATACACAAAGCGTAATTGACAATGCTTATCGTACCATGGGATCGCTTGATCCCTCTTGGTACATTGTGTGTTGATTAACTTGATTCACTATTTGACTTAGTCTTGATCAACCTTGAATCTTTCCAACTCTCTTCATTTGGATGATGTCTTGAAGGTAAACATGAATGATCACACACTCTTCTTCTTCAAGACATGCTTGCTATAAGCTCAACACTCACAAGACCAATCTTTGGATAATTCCTTAATAGCACCTTGGTCATCACAAACTCTCCTTGAAACCAACAAATGGACTCCAAGAAAAGCCTATGGGCAAACCCTTCAAATATAACTCAAGGCAACCATTAGTCCATAGAGATTATCAGCAATTATCAAAACCAAACATGGGGGCACTGCATGTTCTTTCAACCGTGTTCTCTTCTCAAAATGAAAAGAGACGGTCACGGTTACTCACACGGTTGGTGTATTTTATTTCGGATCCTCTGTCAAGTTTTCTACAACCGGACATCAACAAATTACAATTTACCACATAACCGCGGGCACGACTTTCGAAAGATCATAACCCTGCAGGGGTGTCCCAACTTAACCCATCACAAGCTCTCACGATCAGCAGAGGTAAAACCTCTTATCTTAGGGACAACCCGATCAGACTCAGAATCCCGGTGCACAAGACATTTTGACAATGGTAAAGCAAGTCCAGCAAGACCTCCCGGCGTGCCGACACCCTGATAGTAGCCGCGCGTATCTTGTCTCAGGCCACGACCGGATGGGACAAGCTACGGTAGGTCCAGATACCTCTAGTTTCCCCGAGGCGGCCCGTTTGGGACCAACACCATCAGCACTGGCCCCCTGTATGTAGAAAAGAATCCCTGGGGACGCGAGCAATTTAATTAATTAATTAATAGTTTTATTATGTTGCAAATTAAAACCAAATTTGGGCCTTGCTGGAGGAGTTTTATTCAAAGCGAACTATCAAGGGGTCCCCATATACACAACCGTGTTAGGAACACAAACTCAAGGAACATAACACTGGTTTATCGGTTCTTAAGGCAACATGAGTGGAACAAAACACCGAGCAAAAGGCCAAGCCTTCCACCCATTGCCAAGTATATAGGTGTGTTAATTATACTAATAGATATTGTGATGTTCCAACAATTCAAGTTTTGACATGGAGCAATCTTCATCTTCACCTGCAACTAACAACGCTATAAGAGGGGCTGAGCAAGCGGTAACATAGCCAAACAATGGTTTGTTGGGATGGTGTCAAAGGCTAGAGGTTTCATGGCAACAAAGAGAGGCTGACAAACAAATGGTGGGTAGCGCGACATATAGTGATAGCATCGAGACAACTATCATAGCAATGATAGTAATGAGATCCAAGGTGACGGTCATCTTGCCTGAAATCCCGCTAGGAAGAAGATCGAGTCCATGAAGAAGACGAAGCCACGTAGACGAACCAAGCGTAGTCGAACGAATCCTCACGATCGCAAGGAAACATGAACTACCGAGAAGAAGTAAACAACATGGTAAACACACAACACATAAACAAGACAATATGCTCAACCAAGTATGATGCATGACAATTCTACATGATGCTTTACATGGAAAGGGATGATGCATACAAGGACAACACAACCAAGCAAGTTTAAATGAGTCCGGAAACAACATATAACAATTCTTGTAAGTCCTCATATGCAAATTTCGAAATTGGTCCAGATCTGAACAAACCTTATGTTAAAGTTGATAAACAACAAGTTAACATGCATCAAGATGATCTACACAAATTTCTATTCAAGTTACATATAAAGTTCATTTAATTCGGAGCTACAGCCTAGAAGATATGAGCAAAACAAGTTAAATATGGCATTGATGCAAACTGCATTCAAACATCAAACATAACACTCGAAACATGGATACAACATGACATGATGCATCTACATGCAAAACCAATCAAGTTTCATATAGAGCATGCTCAAAACGGAGCAACGGTTCAACACATACACATGAAACAAGTTTAAAGGACAAGCTGTTTGTCGGTGTTCTGGGAATGGGGGTACCCAGACTTGCCTTCCCGCGGCCCAGAGCGTGGCTCACAAGGCGGCCTGGTACGGGCCAGCATCTTGATACGTCTCCAACGTATCTATAATTTTTGATTGTTCCATGCTATTATTTATCAACTCTTGGATGTTTAATGGGCTTTATCATTCATTTTTATATCATTTTTGGGACTAACCTACTGATGTAGGGTGGAACCCTAATCGACAGATCTTTCACGAAAGGAGGTTATCCCACGATGAACACGGAGAACACAAGGAAGATACGGAGGAAAACACAAGGGGAAACACTCAAATCAACACAAATACGGTCACACAGGTGCTAGATCCACGGTACACATCAAGATACACGATCCATAGTCAACAACGGTGGTACAAAGATAGTCTTCTCCCGGAGGAGGTCTTGGGGTATCCCTTGGGATCTTCTCCGGTGTGGAGGTCTTGAATCCGAGGTGGATATTCTCCGAAGAGGCCGCGGTCTCGTAGGAGAGGAACCACAAAGGTCTATGATGAGCTATCCAAAAGTTGACACTAAAAGATGGAAGGGAAGGAGTACTTATAGTCCAAGGGGTAAGTTGGGGGATACATGGGGTGAAAACCCTTCAACTGCACGCAGGCAGGGCGGTAGTACCGGTCCTGGGACCGGTAGTACCAGTTTTTGCGGTTTTACCGGAAGTTCCGGCCTTGCACCGGTCGATCATAGAAGGTGGAGCGGTAGTTGACCGGTAGTTGGACCGGTAGTACCGGCGGACCGGTAGTTGGACTGGTAGTACCTCTTTCTCTGCGTTGGGAGAATCCTGGTTCATGCTCTTGGCATCCGTCTTGCACCGTAACCTCTCCTTGGCACCTAAGCATACAAAGTGTCTCCGTTTGAGGTAGTAGCCATGTCTCAAGGTGGTCAAATGGGAATTCAACAAGGAGAGAGTTAACCTTGGATTCAAGTGCTCTAGCACGAGCACGTGTCATTGGTCCTTGGAGCACTTGGTGAGGCGATGGAGTGTCCATGGGGATGACCTTTGGATGCTCCGCATCACCTAATAACCCAAAGGCCCAGTCCAGATTGTTGTTTTTTGCCTGTTTCAGGGTTTTGCAGAAAAATAATATCAAACGGAGTCCAAACAGAATGAAACCTTCGCGAAAGATATTTTTGGAGAAAATCACGCACGCGGAGCTTGAGAACCAAGTCAGGGGACAGAGGGCTGGCCCACAAGGGTGGGGGGCGTGCCCCCTTCCTAGGGCGCGCCCCCTACCTCGTGGCCCCCTCGAGCGTCCCCTGGTGCCCTTCTTCTTCCTATATAAGTCTACGTACCCCAGAAACTCCATGAACAGAGAGAAAACCCTAATTCCACCACCGTACCTTCTGTTCCCGTGGAGATCCCATCTTGGAGCCTGTTCCGGAGCTCCACCGGAGGGGGATCCATCACGGAGGCCTTCATCATCATCATCATCGCCCTCACCATGAGTTGTGAGTAGTTTACCACAGACCTTCGAGTCCATAGCTAGTATCTAGATGGCTTCTTCTCTCTCTCTGGATCTCAATACAAACTTCTCCTCGGTCTTCGAGGAGATCTATTCGATGTAATCTTTGCGGTGTGTTTGTCGAGATCCGATGAATTGTGAGTTTATGATCAAGGTTATCTATGAAAGATATTTGGTTCTTCTCTGAACTTTTTATGTGTGCTCATAATATACTTGCAAGTCTCTTCGAATTTTTGGTTTGGTTTGGCCTACTAGATCTATAGTTCTTGCAATGGGAGAAGTGCTTGGCTTTGGGTTCAATCTTGCGGTGTCCTTTCCCAGTGATAGTAGGGGCAGCAAGGCACGTATTGTATTGTTGCCATCGAGGATAAAAAGATGGGGTTTATATCATATTGCTTGAGTTTATCCCTCTACATCATGTCATCTTGCTTAAGGCGTTACTCTGTTCTTATGAACTCAATACACTAGATGCATGCTGGATATCGGTCGATGTGTGGAGTAATAGTAGTAGATGCACGCAGGAGTCGGTCTACTTGTCTCACACGTGATGCCTATATACAATGATCATGCCTAGATAGTCTCATAATTATTCGCTTTTCTATCAATTGCTCGACAGTAATTTGTTTACCCGCCGTAGAATATCGCTATCATAAGAGAAGCCACTAGAGAAAACTATGGCCCTCGAGTCTATTCTCAACATATCCATCTACATCTACTTTACTTTTACCGCTTTTATTCGCTGTTTTATTAAACTAAAAATACCAAAAATATAAACTATCATCTCTATCAGATCTCACTTTCGTAAGTGACCGTAAAGGGATTGACAACCCCTTATCGCGTTGGCTGCGAAGTTCTTATTTGTTTGTGCAGCTGCGAGGGACTCGCGCGTGGTCTCCTACTGGATTGATACCTTGGTTCTCAAAAGACTGAGGGAAATACTTACGCTACTGTGCTGCATCTCCCTTTCCTTTTCGAGGGAATACAACGCAAGCTCAAGAAGTATCAAGAAGAATTTTCTGGCGCCGTTGCCGGGGAGGCTTATGCAAAAGTCATATACCAAGTACCTATCACAAACCCTTATCCTTCGCAGTACATTTATTTGCCTCTCGTTTTCCTCTCCCCCACTTCACCCTTGTCGTTTTATTTGCCCTTCTTCCGTCGTTTTTATCGTTCGCTTGCTTCTTGTTTGCTTGTGTGTGTTGGATTGCTTGCTTGTCACTATGGCTCAGAACAATACCAAATTGTGTGACTTCTCCAACAATAATGATTTTATTAGCACTCCGATTTCTCCTATTACCGATGCTGAATCTTGTGAGATCAATGCTGCTTTGTTGAATCTTGTCATGAAAGATCAATTCTCCAGCCTTCCTAGTGAAGATGCCGCTACCCATCTAAATAACTTTGTTGATTTGTATGATATGCAAAAGAAAACGGATACGGATAACGATATTGTTAAATTGAAGTTTTTTTCGTTTTCACTTACATATCGTGCTAAAAACTTGGTTTTCCTCTTTGCCTATAAATAGTATTGATTCGTGGAATAAGTGCAAAGATGCTTTTATCTCTAAGTATTTCCCTCCTTCTAAGATCATCTCTCTTAGAAACGATATTATGAATTTTAAGCAACTAGATCATGAGCATGTTGCACAAGCTTGGGAGAGAATGAAATTGATGATATGTAATTGCCCTACACATGGTTTGAATCTATGGATGATTATTCAGAACTTTTATGCTGGCTTGAATTTTGCTTCTAGAAATCTTTTAGATTCGGCCACCGGAGGCACTTTCATGGAAACTACCTTAGGAGAAGCTACCAAACTCCATATAATATTATGGTTAATTATTCAATGGCACACCGACAGATCTACAAGTAAAAAAGTGCATGCTATCAAAGAAATTAGTGTTTTGAGTGGAAAGATGGATGAACTTATGAAATTATTTGCCGCTAAGAGTGCTTCTTCTGATCCTAATGATATGCCTTTGTCCACTTTGATTGAGAATAGCAATGAATCTTTGGATGTGAATTTTGTTGGTAGGAATAATTTTGGTAACAATGCTTATAGAGGTAATTTTAATCCTAGGCCTTTTCCTAGTAATTCCTCTAATAATTATGGTAATTCCTACAACAACTCTTATGGAAAGATGCCTTCTGAATTTGAAACTAGTGTTAAGGAGTTTATGATCTCGCAAAAGAATTTCAATGCTTTGCTTGAAGAGAAATTGCTTAAGGTTGATGAATTGGCTAGAAGTGTGGATAGAATTACTCTTGACGTTGATTCTTTGAAACTTAGATCTATCCCACCTAAGCATGATATCAACGAGTCTCTCAAAGCCATGAGAATTTCCATTGATGAATGCAAAGAAAGAACCCCTAGAATGCGTGCTAAAAGAGAAGATTATATTGTGTTCTTCTAGTTATCGTGAAAATTAAGATGAAGATCTGAAAGTTATTGATGTGTCTCCTATTAGATCCTTGTTTTCTAGTATCAATCTTGATGAAGATAGGATTTGAGATAATTCTGCTTTAAGGTGTCCCAATGATTCGGAGTTTTTAGATCTTGATGCTAAAATTGCTAAAAGCGGGAGTGAAGAGATTAAAACTTTGCATAGTGATGAACCCACTACTTTGGATTTCAAGGGATTTAATCATGATAATTGCTCTTTGATTGATTGTATTTCCTTGTTGCAATTCGTGCTAAATTCTCCGCATCCTTATAGCCAAAATAAAGCTTTCACTAAACACATAGTTGATGCTTTGATGCAATCTTATGAAGAAAAACTTGAGTTGGAAGTCTCTATCCCTAGAAAGCTTTATGATGAGTGGGAACCTACTATAAAAATAAAAATAAAAGATCATGAATGCTATGCTTTGTGTGATTTGGGTGCAAGTGTCTCCACTATCCTAGGTTTTCATGAGCTTGATGATTATTCTTTAAATTTGCATCTTGCGGATTCCACTATTAAGAAACCTATGGGAAGAATTAATGATGTTCTTATTTTTGCCAATAGGAATTATGTGCCCATAGATTTCATTGTTCTTGATATAGATTGCAATCCTTCATGTCCTATTATTCTTGGTAGACCTTTCCTTAGAACGATTGGTGCAATTATTGATATGAAGGAAGGAAATATTAGATTCCAATTTCCGTTAAGGAAAGGCATGGAACACTTTCCTAGAAAGAAAATCAAATTACCATACGAATCTATCATGAGAGCCACTTATGGATTGCCTTCCAAAGATGGCAATACCTAGATCTATCTTGTATCATGCCTAGCTAAGGGCGTAAAACGATAGCGCTTGTTGGGAGGCAACCCATTTTTTTGTTTTTTTGTTTTTGTTTCTGTTAGGGAATAAATATTGCATCTAGACTCTGATTAGATGTGGTTTCATGTTTTGTTTAGTGTTTGTGCCAAGTAGAACCTTTGGGAAGACTTGTGTGAAGTTTATATGATCTTGCTGTGAAAAACAGAATCGTTAGCGCTCGCTAAAGTAGTCTTCAGATTTTACTGGAGCATGCTTTTTAGTTGATTCTTTTTTGCAGATGATTGGTAGAAAAATTCCTCAAATTTACCAATTTAGTTTGAATTTTTTGGAGTTCCAGAAGTAGGCGAAACCCGCAGATTACTACAGACTGTTCTGTTTTTAACAGATTCTGTTTTTCGTGTGTTGTTTGCTTATTCCGATGCATCTATGAGTAATATTGGAGGATATGAACCATAGAGAAGTTTGAATACAGTAGGTTTAACACCAATATAAACAAATAATTAATTCATTTCTGTACCTTTGAGTAGTGGTTTGCTTTCTTTTACTAACGGAGCTCACGAGAATTTTTGTCTAAGTTTTGTGTTGTGAAGTTTTCAAGTTTTGAGTATTGCTTTGATGGACCATGGAACAAGGAGTAGCAAAGGCCTAAGCTTGGGGATGCCCATGTCACCCAAGTAAATTCAATATAATCAAGAGCCTATGCTTGGGGATGCCCCGGGAAGGCATCCCCTCTTTCGTCTTCATCCATCGGTAACTATACTTGGAGCTATATTTTTATTCGCAACATGTTATGTGTTTTGCTTGGAGCGTCTTGTATAATTTGAGTCTTTGCTTGTTAGTTTTCCACAATCATCCTTGCTGGACACACCAATTTGAGAGAGTCAAATATGGCCTAGAAATTATTAGAACACTATATGTGCTTCACTTACATCTTTTGAGTTGAATAGTTTTTGCTCTAGTGCTTCACTTCTATCTTTTAGAGCACGTTGGTGGTAATATTTTGTAGAAATTGTTGAACTCTCATGCTTCACTTATATCATTTTGAGAGTCTATTAAAACAGCATGGTAATGTGTTTAGGCTAAAGAAACTAGTCTTCATATGATAGACATCCAATGTCAATGTAGTAAAAAAAATCACACCAAGTGCATTGAATAGAATGAGATGTTGGATGCTTGGTAAATGTTTTGAGATATGAGGATAGTGATATTAGAGTCATGCTAGTGGAGTTATTATGAAATTGAGAAATACTTGTGTTAAGGTTAGTGATTCCCGTATCATGCACGTATGGTGAACCGCTATGTGACGAAGTAAGAGCATGATGTATTTGTAGAGTGCCAACCTTTGTGTGGAGGTCGGGGGCGCGCGATGGTTAACTCCTACCAACCTCCCCCCTAGGAGCATGCGTTGATTGCTTTGTTTTGATGACTCGTAATTTTTTGCAATAAGTATATGAGTTCTTATGACTAATGTTGAGTCCATGGATCATACGCACTCTCACCCTTCCATCATTGCTAGCCTCTCTTGTACCGCACAACTTTTGCCGGTGCCATAAACCCACTATATATCTTTCCTCAAAATAGCCACCATATTGTTCCTCAAAACAGCCACCATACCTACCTATCATGGCATTTCCATAGCCATTCCGAGATATATTGCCATGCAACTTTCCACCGTTCCGTTTATATGACACGCACCATATTGTCATATTGCCATGCATGATCATGTAGTTGACATCGTAGTTGTGGCAAAGCCACCATGCATAATTTTTCATATATGTCACTCTTGATCCATTGCATATCCCGGTACACCACCGGAGGCATTCATGTAGAGTCATACTTGTTGTAATATCGAGTTGTAATTTCGAGTTATAATAAAAAGTGTGATGATCATCATTATTAGAGCATTGTCCCATGTGAGGAAAGGCCAATAAAAAAAGAGATGGCCCAAAAAAAATAGAGAGGGGCTAATAAAAAGAAAGAAGAGAAAGCCCCTCCAAAAAAAGAGAGAAAAGAGAGAAGGGACAATTGCTACTATCTTTTTCCACACTTGTGCTTCAAAGTAGCACCATGTTCTTCATTGTAGAGAGTCTCATGTTTAGTCACTTTCATATACTAGTGGGAATTTTCATTATAGAACTTGGCTTGTATGTTTCAATGATGGGCTTCCTCAATTGCCCTAGGTCTTCGTGAGCAAGCAAGTTGGATGCACACCCACTAGTTCTTTTGTTGAGCTGTCATTCATATCTAGCTCTAGTGCATCCGTTGCATGGCAATCCCTACTCACTCACATTGAAATCTATTGATGGGCATCTCCATAGCCCGTTGATACGCCTAGTCTATGTGAGACTATCTCCCTCCTTTTTGTCTTCTCCACAACCACCTCTATTCCACCCATAGTGCTATATCCATGGCTCACGCTCATGTATTGCGTGAAAGTTGAAAGGTTTGAAAAGATAGAGTATGAAAACAAATGCTTGGCTGAAATCGAGGTTGTGCATGATATGAATATTTTGTGTGATGAAGAGGGAGCATAGCCAGACTATATGATTTTGTAGGGATAACTTTCTTTGGCCATAGTATTATGAGAAGACATGATTGCTTTGTTAGTATGCTTGAAGTATTATTATTTCTTATGTCAATACAGACTTTTATCTTGAATCTTTCAGATCTGAACATTCATGCCACAATTAAGAGAATTACATTGAAAAACTATATTGGTTAGCATTCCACATCAAAAATTCTTTCTTTACCATTTACCTACTCGAGGACGAGCAGGAATTAAGCTTGGGGGTGCTTGATACGTCTCCAACGTATCTATAATTTTTGATTGTTCCATGCTATTATTTATGAAGTCTTGGATGTTTAATGGGCTTTATCATTCACTTTTATATCATTTTTGGTACTAACCTACGAACCCAAAGGCCCAGTCCAGATTGCTGTTTTTTGCCTGTTTCAGGGTTTCGCACAAAAAGAATATCAAACGGAGTCCAAACGGAATGAAACCTTCGCGAGAGATATTTTTGGAGAAAATCACTCCAGAGGAACTTGAGAACCATGTTAGGGGAGCGTCGAGGCGCACACGAGGGTGGGGGCGTGCCTTGTGGCCCCCTCGAGCGTCCCCCGGTGCCCTCCTTCTTCCTATATAAGTCTACGTACCCCAGAAACTCCGTAGACAGAGAGAAAACCCTAATTCCACCGCCGTACCTTCTGTTCCCGTGGAGATCCCGTCTTGGAGCCTGTTCCGGAGCTCCACCGGAGGGGGATCCATCACGGAGGCCTTCATCATCATCATCGCCCTCACCATGAGTTGTGGTAGTTTACCATAGACCTTCGGGTCCATAGCTAGTATCTAGATGGCTTCTTCTCTCTCTCTGGATGAGTGAACTTTTTATGTGTGCTCATAATATCCTTGCAAGTATCTTCGAATTATTGGTTTGGTTTGGTGATGCGGAGCATCCTAAGGACATCACCATGTCAAGAGTCCGTTTGGCAAGTGACACGTGCGACCTCTACTTCTCATACATAAAGGTGAATCATCTCCTTTACACGTGTTCACTTAACCCCTTCGAGGATGGTATACTACTTGACACTCCACTCATGTGCATACATAGGTATTGTCGGAACCCCATGGACGAGGAGGAGGAGTGCGAGCGCAAGTGTACAACTACACCATCCGCGAGAGAAGCATGGAAGAGAAGAAAGAAGAGGAATCTTCCCAGCACAAAGAAAGAGGTACTACCGGTCCAACTACCGGTCTGCCGGTACTACCGGTCCAACTACCGGTTAACTACCGGTTAACTACCGGTCTACCTTCTGTGATCGACCGGTGCAAGGCCGGTGTAAGGCCGGAACTTCCGCTAAACCACAAAAACCGGTACTACCGGTCCCAGGACCGGTACTACCGCCCTGCCTGCGCGCAGTTGAAGGGTTTTCACCCCATGTATCCCCCCAACTTACCCCTAGACTATAAGTACTCCTTCCCTTCCATCTTTGAGGGTCAGCATTGATTTAGCTCATATGAGAGATAGAGCTTTGCTCATCCATTACGGATCTACTCCACGAGAGAGACCGTGGCCCCTCTACGGAGAAGATCCACCTTGGATTGAAGACCCCTAACGGGAAGATCCTTCGCGGATTCAAGACCTCCTCTTGGAGATGAACTCTACCTTGTATCTTTCTCTTTGTTGTTCATGTACCTTGTGGATATCATGTGTTTGTGAGTCTAGTGGATGTGTGATTTGGACTTGTTCTTGAGTGTTTCTCTTGTGTTCTCCCCTTTGTGCTCCTCTTATTTTTGGGGATTTCCATTTCGTGAAAGATCGGCCATCTAGGGTTCCACCCTACGTCATTATGGTATTATGAGCCACGGTTTCTCACGAATTTGGAGCCTCCCCACCGTTTTCTAGCCTTGTTTTATTGTGTTCTTCCTCAAATTCGAAAATTCCCCACCAAAAATAGCCCTAATTTTTTTTGTGATCTGTTGGTTTGATGATGTTTTGTTGATTTTGATCCATGGATTCGTTGTGTCTTGAGTAGATCTAGCATCTCCCCAAGTTTCCCCACTTTCCATCCACGAAATCTTCGCAATTTTGCCCCCGAAATCATCCATTTCCGCCCCAAAGTTCATCCCGATCCAGATCTGAGCATTTTCCCGATAAAAGCGGTACAACCGCCCCCCAAGGCGGTACTACCGGCCCCCCCATCACCTGGTACCCAAAACTGGTGCCCCGGGACGCTCCAGGAGCGGTACAACCGGCCATGCAAGCGGTACAACCGCCCCTCCCAGTTTCAGCCTCGGCTGATTGACAGTTTTGACCATAACTTTCACATCCGGAGTCCGATTTTCGTGTTCTTTAGCTCGTTGAGTAGCTATTGACATCCTCCATCCACCTAGATAGGTTCCATCATCATTTGACTCCATACAATTTTGTCAAATTGGCAAGTTTGTATAGGCCCTCCACCACATCATCCACTATACCACCACCGACTTCCGCAACCTAACCAATTTTGTTCCCATACCATTTGTGGTTGCTTGAGTAGTGATTTGAGTCTCCTAAGGTGTTTAGGCTACTTAGGGACAATTACTTCTTCATCAACCACCACCACCACTTCCGCATAGCCTAGTACACTATACATAGCTAACCGAACTTAACCCATTTTTGTTCGAGCTTGTTTGAGTCGTGGCTTGTGTCTCCTAAGGTGTTTCGGCTACTTAGGGACCGTGACTTCAACTCCAACACCATGTATAGCCCATCATACACGTCCACCACCATAACCCATTTTGACCGGGTTTCCACCAACAATTCCGAAACCACCACCGCTTGTCCGCTACCACCATTTGACATTTGTCCTTGAGATTTTGAGTTGTGGTTTTTTCCGTTTCCTAAGGTGTTTCGGATAATTAGGAACGGGTCTACATCGAGAACACCGCCTCTCATCATCATCATCGGACGGTAACCTCGACATCTTTGTATATTCCCTTTGCAATTGCATTGTTAACCCCTAGCCCATTTTGCGTCACTTGCCTATCGAGACTAGCCTTTGAGTATTGCCGGCAACATTACTTATGCACATTAGTGATCCGCCCTTCCATTGCATACATACTGTCGTGGAATTAGCACGGTAGATGTCCAGTTTAAAAGACTTAGGTGTGGAGCCATCGCGCGGGTTAGCTTGAAGAGGTTAAAAGCACACAAAGGACACAGAGGGTTTATACTAGTTCGGCCCCTTTGATGAAGGTAAAAGCCTACGTCTAGTTTGGTTTGGTATTGCTTGGGCGTCGATGAACAGGGAGCAGATTGCTTGCCTGCTTCTCGACGGATTGTTTCCTATCCTTGAACCGTCGCCGGGCCATTCCTTTATATAAGAGGCAACGCCCGGTCCGGTTTACAGAGTCTCGAGGCCGGCTCATAATCGTGTCCGCCTCGGTCTCTATTCTTTCTTCCTTGTACCTCAAGTTACATAATAGGACGGTTTATAAACCGTAAACATTACACATGGTCCCTAAGCCTTCATGGGCCGTAACCTCTACTGAGTTTATAACTACACAGCTATATTACCATAATCTGGATCTCCCTAGCCGGTTTATACCTGCTAGTAATATCCCTGACATCAGGCCCCAGAATGATTTGAACTTGTTCATGTCAGTCTTCTAAATCTTGCATAAACTTCTTCTCTGTTTCTTCTCTGTTTTGTAAACCGGCTATGACGTCATCTTCAGAAATCATTTTATTCAGTTGTGACATCACCTCCGCATTTATTGCTCACAGCTGTTTGTTACCTTTGTTTAAAGTTCATCCCGAAAATCGAGGCGACAATGGAATATTTATCCAATCTGACCTCCTCAAATCCCGCGCTTGCCGTTTCCTCTCTCAGCCTTTATAAATACCGCTACGCCTTGTTATCTTTCTTCCTTCCGCTCTTCTTCTTCCTCCGTCGCCTGAAGCTCCGCCTCTGCCTTCGAGCTCGTCACCGTCGTCAGCCAGGCCGCTGCATCACCCTGAAACACGACCAGATTACTCCGCCATCGTCCCTTTCCTTCTCAGGTGTTCCTTTTCTCTTGCTGCAGATCTGTGATCTAGGGTTCCTCCATTGCTTCCGCCATTAGACCTCGAAGCTTTTGCTGTTCATCTTATACGCCATGTTTGCAGTAGATTCCAACTCTGGATTAGCTTCGAACTCGCTCCTGCTCCATATTTTTAGACTTAGATTAAGTTCGCCCTTAGATTCATTGCTCTGTAGAAAACCTTCGTAGTTCTTCCTGTGATAGACTTGCGTAAATTTCATCTTTTTCTTACTGCTCAGATCTATTTTACTTTAGCCTCTTGTAGAAACCTGTTTCTTCGTCTTGATAGATTTGCAAGTTACTCGCCGGTTTAATCAATCATATATTGCTCCTGCAACTATCAACCATGAACCCGACGGTTTAGCTTTTTCTTTTTTGTTATCATAAACCGGTAGCAGCTCGTCTCCTACCTGCTTCCGGGTTGTCAATGCCATTGCCCCCCTGTCTAAACCGTCAATGTAAGTTGATAACACGCTCCGGTTTATGCTTTAGCATTTGAATAATCCGGACTTTGCACTTTATCTTTTCAACGTTTTTTCCTTTTGCTCATATGTCTGCCAAGCAGTTCGTTTCCTGCAACTGGGTTCCCTCCCGTATTACGGAAGAGGATTTAACCAATGCTGCTTCGATTGGTATTCTGGGCCCTCAAGCAGTTTTGAAATGGCGGGCCCCGGGGGATGAGTGTCCTCATACCCCCAAAGAAGGAGAAGTTATTGTTTTCTACGACCATCTGGCCCGGGGTTTTAGCCCTCCCGGTTCAAAAAAATTCCGGGATGTGCTGGCCGCTTTTCAACTCCATCCTCAGGATATAGGCCCAAATTCCGTATCAAACGTCTGCAATTTCCAAGTCTTCTCCGAGGTGTACCTTCAAGAAGAGCCGTCAGTGGACTTGTTCCGGGATTTTTTTCACTTAAACCGGCGGACAGAGTTTACTGCCGGACCACATCAAGAGCTGGGTGGTGTCAGCATTCAGAAGAGAAGAGACGTAGTCTTTCCTCATGCTGCTCTCCATACACACCCCAAGGACTGGAACCAATCTTGGTTTTACTGCAAGGATACCTCGCCTGAAGGAGAAAACCCATTGCCGGGTTACTGCGAACATCGCCTTTCGGAAGATCATCCCTTGCCACAACGTCTTACTTCCTCCGAGCAAGCCCGGTTTGCCCCTCAGCTTGCCAAACTCAAGGCCTTTATGGCCAACGGTTTGACCGGAGTCGACTTCGTTTGTTGTTGGCTTGCCTGGAGTATCCTTCCTTTGAGCCGGCGCTCCGGTCTCATGTATCAGTATACTGGAAAGCCGGATGACCCTCAACGCCATATCGACGTAATGCTTCCTGAGAAGGAAGTTATTGAATCCGCCAAAAAACTGCTTAATATTACTCTGGAGGAATGCAGCCAAACCGGATTGGCTCCATATTACAAGAAGAACAAACTGCCAGCAGTAAGTCTTAACCTCTCCTGTTTGTGTCTAATCCATCCATATTCATTATCTTTTATTTATTTTTCCTCT
The DNA here is from genome assembly GCA_902687465.1 of Secale cereale. Lineage (NCBI taxonomy): Eukaryota > Viridiplantae > Streptophyta > Magnoliopsida > Poales > Poaceae > Secale > Secale cereale. The sequence continues at coordinate 257,419,016 of LR738714.1, forward strand.
TCTGCATAGGCCGACGATCCTTTTTGGAAAAGAAAATCTCAGGACAAGTCAGGTAAACAGCCACGCCGGAAGACGTGCGCTGTCAAAAAGAAGAAGGCAGCTGCTGGCTCTGGTTCACATCTTGAGGAAGATGATCCGGATTCTGAGGTATGATTTGATCTTGATATGTTTTGATCTATTTTATCCAGATTTATGTTAACAGTGTCTTTTCACAGGATTTGGCTGAAGGTGATAAAGCGGCAGAAACTGAGGTAATCACTCTTTCTTCAGATTCTGAACCGCCGGTGCCCAAAACTCGTCGGGCATCTCGGAAGTACCCTTTTTCTCATCCTTACGCTCAACTGGACCCTAAATTTCTTTTGAAGAAGCAGCATCATGAAGCCCGCCGGACTACACGCCATAGTGGCCATGTAGTAGAGTCTTCCGGAATATCTCTCACTCCGGCTCGGAGGCGCCGCTCTGAGGTTTTACTTTTTCTAACTCTTCTTCATCCCAAGGCCAGACTTATACGCAAACCGCTTAAACCGTCTGATCCTAACTATCAGGAGACACCTTTATCATCTTCCGGTGAATCGACTGCCACGCAAGTCCCAGTACTGAAAACCGTACCTGGGTAAGTCCTTTTCCTCATCCGGTTTATATTTGTATTTGTCCTTTATGACTCTAATTGCTTCTTCAATTTCTTCCAGCAAGCCCAAGCCTAGTAAAAAGGCAAAGGCCACTAAAGCGGCTGCCGAGACTGCTGCCGCTGATCCAGCGGCTGATCCGGATGAAGTCATCCCTCCGGAGAGCGAGCCTGCAATTCAGCTTGATGATCCTGCTCCCATGGATCATGATTACATTGCTGCTCCTGAAGATACAAATGTTGAAGATGTTCTTGAACCGGCAAGTCCTGTCCGGGCTAGCCCTCCTTGGAATAGTCCGGCTCCCGCTAGTCCGGCTCGTACTGCTGCCCCTTCACAGCCTGCCACTGCTTCTTCTCTGGATGTTCAGGTAACCGGGACAGGTTTTACCGCTCCTGCTGAGCCTATCGTTTTAGCCAAGCATACTGCTAAAGCAGAGAAGCTTCACCAAGAGAAGGGCAAGTGGAGCACGGACTTGTCCAATTATGCCGAACTGAGCGCCCAGGAACTTTACTCCGGGTATTTGAACCGGCTTCATACCAGCCGTGAATATGAAATGGGCTTGGTTAACATGATGAAGGACAAATACGAGGTACCTTACTTGTCTTTGCTTTGCCTTCTTTATACTTCTGTCTTTATGCCATAATAGCCCCCAAGTGCCGGTTTAGCTTTGTTGTAGGTGAACCGGTACTTCCAAATGTATGGAAAATGAACTTACATTAGCCCCCAAGTGCCAGGGTTATAATTTGTGTTATGTGCCTGGGACTTGTCTGACTCTCTCTTTCGATACTTCAATTGTCCATTAGCCCCCAAGTGTCAAGTGGATAACTTGGTTATGTGCTTGAGACTTGTCTGAACTGTCATTTATTCCACTTGATTTTCTTGCAGGCTGACTTGACCCGGAGGGCTGCAGAAATAACTGAGCTCCGGAATAGACTTGTTGTGACTGAAACTGCTTCTGCCAAGGCCAAAGATGATCTGGCGTTGAGCTTAACCACTGCTGAACAATTGAAAAAATATTTTAAAGCGGAGCGGACAACCTGGGAAGTGCACAGGAATGCTCTTGAAAAAAGAGCAAAGGATGCTGAAGATGCCCTTAACCTGGTGACACAAGAACTGCCCGGTTTTAGGCAGCAAATAGAGCTTATGACCTCTGCCGTCTTTGGTAAATACTTAACTTGCATGTGTTTTCATCTCTGACATCTTTATTCCGCTCCGGTTTAACTGTGATAATCATATGCAGGGCGACGCGTCACCCATCTTGGGAATGACCTCCGGAAGAAACTCAAGGCCTCTTATACTCTGGTTGAGCAGCTGTATTCCGGCGCTCAAAGGATTATAAGTGCGATGTCTTTTCATAAAGCGCCCCCACCACTATACAAGGCACTTTGGAGAAGCTTTCTATATTGCCTGTACACTTGGAAGAAGTGAAGAAATCTGATGCACGGGCCGGTTCTCTTGTAGCGCTGACCAGAGCCAAGGTGTGGGTTCCGGACTTTGATCCGGAAGAAGCCATGAACGGGTACCCCAGCACCAAGGAAGATGGATCGGCCTTCTCTGGCAAAGACCTTCACGCTTTGACTAAAGAAATGCGTCCCCTTGCCAGCAAGCTTGCTGATGAATCGGACTTGACCAGGTATCATCCGGCGTATGACTTAAAGAATGAGTGGGTGGATCGGCCGGTTTATGACACCGAAAATCTAATCCCACCAGTGCGCCCCCATACTTTCGCCCCAGATGTTGATCCGTCCGATCTCATTACTGAAGATATGTACTTTCATGCCTTATCCAAGATCGACTGGCGCGCTCCTGATTTTCAGCCGCTTCAAGAAGACGAAGAAGTTCCGGAACAAATCGATCCTCAACCTTCGCGTCAGGAAGAAGCATAAGTCACTTCATTTTATTTTTATCGGCTGTAATCCGTTGCTGAAAAACTTTAATCCGTCCAGGCCTTCAAGTGCCTTGTAACATGATCGCTCGAAACATTTTCTGCCTTAATCCGGACATCAGATTTTTTTGATTAGACATCTGCCAATCTTAATCCCTTGTCTGCTATGGTTGATTTTTTATATTATCTGTATCTGCATAGATAACACTGAAAAAGATGTCCTAGCGGTTTACCGCCGGACCGATTAAATCGCTCTCATATATATCAAACGAGTATCTGTTTTATATCAACAATAACTTCATACCTTTGATTAAGTATGCTTGACATCCTTAATCCGGCGAACATTGTAGTTTCTGAGGAAGCTCTTGGCTCTATTGGGGTGGACCCAATAATTGTTCCGGGTTATAGTAACTACGGTTTAAATAATGCTGGAGCTCTATGGTCAGACTTCTGAAAATATGTGGTCAACTTTGAAGTTGTCCAGCTCCGGATCAAAAAACCATAGAAAACATTTGAAAAATCACAAACACAAAACACAGGATGCAAATAAGACCATGTAGTCGAGGCTTTTTACGAGCTGCCAGGCTCCATATGTGCCAATCAAAGGGTGCGACCCAAAGGGCTATGACTCTTTTTCTTTTGCCATCAAAGGATGTACTCCAAGGGGCAAGAATTTTTGCATTTGCCATCAAAGGAAGTACCCCTAGGGACAAGAACTTTTTCTTTTGCCATCAAAGGGAGTGGTCCACCAAGGGGCAAGAATTTTGCACTTGCCATCAAAGGAGGATCCCTAGGGACAAGAACAGTTTTTTCTTTTGCCATCAAAGGGATTGATCAACCAAGGGGCAAGAATTTTTGCATTTGCCATCAAAGGAAGGATCCCTAGGGACAAGAACAATTTTTTCTTTTGCCATCAAGGGGATTGATCAACCAAGGGGCAAGAATTTTGCATTTGCCATCAAAGGAAGGATCCCTAGGGACAAGAACATTTTTTTCTTTTGCCATCAAAGGGATTGATCAACCAAGGGGCAAGAATTTTTGGATTTGCCATCAAAGGAAGGATCCCTAGGGACAAGAACAGTTTTTTCTTTAGCCATCAAAGGGATTGATCAACCAAGGGGCAAGAATTTTTGCGTTTGCCATCACAGGAAGGATCCCTAGGGACAAGAACAGTTTTTTGCCAATCGATGGAGTTTATCCAAAGGGCGCTTGATGTGAAGATAAGCATGTAGACCGGACCAGAAAAGACTTTAGCGAGGATTCACATGTAATCCGTAGCCCGCTAGTTTGGTCCCTTCTGCATAAAATAGTTTGTTTCGAAATATCTGTAATAATTTATACAGGACATATATTTCGAAGAAAAAGGCTGATCCCCCGGTTTACCAAGGGTGCCGGTTTATTTATTAATCGTAATATATACATAGGATACAGCAGAGCTCATGGCTCAGGTGTAGTAGGGCCGCAAGAGAGCGATGTTCCACGGCCTCTTCGTCTCTTCTTCTGATGTCCGTGAGTCTTTGTGCTCTCGAACGTCCAGCAGGTAGTATGAACCGTTGTGTAGGTTCTTGCTGACCACAAAGGGTCCTTCCCAAGGTGGGGATAGCTTGTGCATGTCTGTCTGGTCCTGGATGAGTGATGGCTTCTCGCCCCTCGTTGGTTACCCCAAGTGGAAGGTTTGAGATGCAGTGTAGCGGAAGTTTTCCCTTGGCAAAGATACCAAGGATCGATTTCCCTGAGACTCCCAGTTTCAACAAGAAGGTGTCAACTGCTAACGGCGCCAGATATTAGCAATCAACATGGACCTGCACACAGATACAAATAACTTTGCTCCCAACGAGTACAGAGAGGTTATCAATCTCTCCGGCCTTGTAGTTTACAAAGGATCAAACGCAAGTGATAATAGTGATAGGTAATGCTGCAAATAGTAAGTAAAAGCGGAAAGTAAATAGCGGATGTGATCAATGATGGTAATATGGACCGGGGTCCCATGATGTTCACTAGTGATGTCTCTCTCCCAAAAGACGATAAAACAACTATGTGAGGTAAACGAATTACAGCTGGGCAATTGACAGAATTATGTGCGCAAACCAATGCTAACTATGTTACAAGAAAGGTAGAGGTTCAAAGCATGGGCGGTACGCCAAGGCAAGTAGACCGAAATCCATCTGCATCTACTACTAATAATCCACCTTGAGATATCTATCCAGAACATCTCGCTGGTATTAAGTTGCGAGTCCCGCCCATAGTGTAAACTCAAAGCAACAAACAACTGCATTAAAAGAACTTTGCGTAAAGTAAACAATCCTTGCACCCGTGGGCACAAGCACCGTTGTTTTCCCCCTTGTGGCAACAACACATCCCCTAGACTCATGTTTCTGTCACTCAAGCTAGTCATCGAGGGGCATGAACCCACAATCAAGCATAACGTTCCCTCTTGGAGTCACTACCTACTACTTGGCCAAAGCAATAAATAACAACGGAGAACATGCAAGAATTACTTACGAACATAAATATAAAAGAGGTAGATCAAATATATTACTCAAACACAATCTGAACATAATCTCACAATCCATCGGATCCCATCAAACTCAACATAGCAACAGCATAAGGATTACATATGTGCCTCGATCATGTAGGGCGGCTCACGAGGACTAATTAGTGAAGCACAAGAACGGGAGGAGAACATCACATAGCTACTGGTCATGGACCCATGGTCCAAGGGAGACTACTCACAACTCATCCGGGAGGCGTCCATGGTGGTGGAGAAGCTCCCGGTGGTGATGCTCCCCTCCGGCAGGGTGCCGGGAAGAGTTCTCCTGGTGCTCCCGATCTTGGAAGCGGCGGCGGCGGCGGAACAGAGATGAGATCGCGAAAAAGGGTTTCCGTCTCGAGGGTTTCGGGACACGATATAAATATATGCCAAAGGGGGGCATCAACGGAAGCTCGGGGGGCCCAGGCCCTTCCCCGGCGCGGCTAGGGGGGGGGGGCGCCACCATGGCGCCTGGAGCCCTGGTGGCCCCCCTCCGGCTTTACTTTGGCTGCTGGGAAGCTTCTGGAACGCTGATTTTTTATATAATTTTTCCGGGATTTTTCTGGCAGTTCTCGTAATGGGAAAACCTGAAATACAAAAACAGCAGAAAACAGAAACTGGCACTGGGGTGCACTTAGTTAATAGGTTAGTCCAAATATGATCAAAAGTGTATGGAAGTGTATAAATATCATAGCAATATCACCCAAAAGAGTCATGGAGCAAGCAGAAATTATAGATACATTTTGGACGTATCAACATCCCCAAGCTTAATTCCTGCTCGTCCTCGAGTAGGTAAATGATAACAAGAATAATTTCTGTGGTGACATGCTATTAACCATATAGGACTTTTCATAGTCATATGACAAAAGCTTACTGAGACAATGAATCTGTAGTAATTAAGTTGCCTCATGAGAAAATCATAAAGAACTAAAAGTTTTACAATATGGTACTGAAACATCAAATAGATTTGTATTGAGCATGGTGTGCAAATATGATAAAGTGATATCTCGCTTGCCCCCTTTAGTGAAGCAAAACATAAATACAGGGGCACCTTCAAGGTTTAAGTGATGACTAGATACAATGATTTCAGAATAAATGATATCACAATCATGGAAAAGACAATGCTACTTTGGGACAATGCACATTACATTCAGAATGACAATCATGCTCTCAGTAGTTGGTGCTTTAAAAGAAGGTGGAGACTCTCGAACCGTGGCTTTTGTTGGCAAGGTTGAAAACCCGTAGTCAGAAACAAAGACAAAGCATGTACCAGAGCTCTTGGTTTTAAAAACGGAAGTAATAATTTTTTTAGATCATGCATGTTTCGTCAACGAATGCTAGCAGATAACTCAATCACTTCTTGAGATGGACAAGTTTCGAGGAACAGTTCCCGAATGAGGACGATCACATCCTCTTAATCTCCTTTGTTTATCACTGCCAAAGTTTTCTGATTTCTCATGAACAAAGCGTGAAGGAGGGTTTGTTTGTTATATTAATTTTTGAGCCGGGCGCACTCAATGCCAGTTCCTTCTCGTGTTATGGGTTTGCACATTAGTAATGCAATCCCGGGGTGAAGCTTGTCCAACTTAAAAAGATCATGAATTAACTACTACTTCCTCATGGACTTAAAACAGAGGCACAAAATAGGAATGCATTTTTTTCTTTTTGAGTAATTTCGAGATGGTACATGTAAGTCTCCGTTAGGAATGGCAGGTAAATACCATGTAGGAAGGTATGGTGGACTCATATGGCATAACTGGTTTAAAGGAATGGATGCACAAGCAGTCAGTCCGCTTAGTACAGGCGAAGGTTAGCAAAAGACTGGGAGCGACCAACTAAGAGAGCAATGACGGTCATAATCATGCAGAGCGACAAAGCAACATTGAATCAGGCATGGAAGTTATATCGCTACTCAGAAACAAAACATCATCAAGGCTTGAAAGACTTTCTTTACAGTCTTAAATATGCGTGAGCATACGCCAAGTCAATCAAAATAAATTCTTGAAGGAAGATATTACTAAACCATACCACATCATAGGCAAACAAATCATGTTGGTACTCCAATAACACATTGGGAACCCCCCAGCTATTTGAGACTAACCATAAGAAAACATGAACTACTAAGCACCATTATGCACGTAGCATTTTTATCATAGACATATCAACCATGCAACAGAAGCAAACTCTCTTAATAAGATAATCATGATAAATAAAGAGAGTTCAAGCAACCAACTAAACAAAAGCTCTTTAAAAAGGTAAGCATGAAAACTAAAAGCTAAGCATGATAGTAGCTATTGAAAGACAAAGAACACACACAGCAAAGATAGACATGAAAATTCTATGTTATGTTCTAGGTAGAAGTGGAGCGTGTTTCTCTCCCACATAAAGAAAGCTGAGTTCCGACTCGTTATGAAAAGCTAAGGTAAACTAAAAGCAAGACGCTCCAAGCATAGCACATAACACATGAAGTGATAAAAATATAGTGGAACGAAAGACGAACTGATAATGTTGATGGAGAAGGGGATGCACGGGGGCATCCCCAAGCTTAGACGCTTGAGTCTCCTTGAATATTTCTTGGGGGTGCATGGGGGCATCCCCAAGCTTGGGCGTTTGACACTCCTGAATCTTTTTATCATCTTCCCTCGCACACTTGAAAACTCCCTTCATACATAACTCATTATAATCTGATTAGCGAGGTTAGTACCCATAATAAAATAATTGTTCCTTGCTGGAAATAAGGATATTCTTGAAGGTCTAATGTTTCTCAAGATTGCCAAAAGGTTTTTGCAAAGAAAAAGCAAGCTCAAGGTTTGCAAAATGAAGGAAAGGCAAAACAGGACAGAATCTGTGAAAAACATAACAACAGGTAGTAAATGATTTTTTCGGGGCACTTCTGCAACTCTAATAAAAAAACTCAAAACAGACGCACGAAAGACAATTGTATAGATCACGTTGTCGAAAAAATTCAGACCAAAAAGATGATCTGGTGATTTTATACTAATTTTTCTATCCAAGGACAGAATCTGTTTCCTGGACAGCACGTCACAACTTTTGAACTTTCTTGCAATCAGAGGCTACACTTGGCACAAAGTTGAAAAGCAAAGATACAATGATGATGCTACTCTAGTAACAACATCAAGACACAACAAAAGCAAAATAAAATTTTATTCATGTGGGCTGCCTCCCAAAAGCGCTTTCTTTTATGCCTTTAAGCTAGGCATAATGCAAAGAGGAATCAATGACCATCATAATAATCGGAGCTATAAATTGCTTCAAATGGTTCCTCAACAAGTTCACTCTTGTTCCGTCTAGGAAAGGGGTACACACCTTTTGCCTTCCCGCGTAAGCGGATTTGTCCCTTATCTATGTCGATGAAGCCTTTAACTGCTCGGAGGAAGTCCCTTCCAAGCACTATATTTTCTTGGTTTGGCTCCATGATGAAGAAATCAACCATTGTAATCCCTTTAAGGAATTTAACTGGCACATCTTTTATTCTTCCCTGGATTTCAGAAATATCTACATTAGTGTGTTCATGATAAGATGGTAATCTATCCATGTTAAATTTTAAAGAATCATGAACAATTTTTGGCATAGTAGAAACCATAGATCCAATATCACAATAAGCAAGGAAGTCTTGATTAGAGATGCTAAGCCTAACAAAAGGCTCCCAATCATTGTCTATTTCCAAAATGTCTTTCTTATTGGGTTTGGGTTTCTCTACCTTCATCAAGTCTAGAGCATCCATTCTTTTCTCAATAGTAGCAAGTCTATCTATGACAGTATCGAAGTTATGATCATAAACAAAGTAACTAGATAGACCATGTATAATTTCAAGAGATCTAGCTTCATCACACTCTAGGAAATCTCCTTTAGCTATAATATCAAGAGAGTGTTTACACCATTTAAAAAGACCATGGTAAAAATTTCTAAGCACAATTTTTACAGGTATCCAAGGCATAATTCTCCTATGTGCATCAGAAATTCTTTCCCATGCATTCTTCATATTTTCTCCATCCTTTTGATGGAAATCTAGGACTTCAGATTCCCTCAAAGCACCAAATCCTAACATGCTTGACTAAACAGAAAGGACTACTAGCAGAAAAGCAAATAATTTTTTTTTGTAATTTTTGATAGAAGACACTAAAGCAAAACTGAAAGGTAAACTAACAAGACTAAAAAGCAATGGTAAAAGATAGCATGCAACTCCCCTATCCTGAAGAGTGGAGTCCCCGGCAACGGCGCCAGAAAACTTTGCTTGATGGCTTCTCGCCCCTCGTTGGTTACCCCAAGTGGAAGGTTTGAGATGCAGTGTAGCGGAAGTTTTCCCTTGGCAAAGATACCAAGGATCGATTTCCCTGAGACTCCCAGTTTCAACAAGAAGGTGTCAACTGCTAACGACGCCAGATATTAGCAATCAACGTGGACCTGCACACAGATACAAATAACTTTGCTCCCAACGAGTACAGAGAGGTTGTCAATCTCTCCGGCCTTGTAGTTTACAAAGGATCAAACGCAAGTGATAATAGTGATAGGTAATGCTGCAAATAGTAAGTAAAAGCGGAAAGTAAATAGCGGATGTGATCAATGATGGTAATATGGACCGGGGTCCCATGATGTTCACTAGTGATGTCTCTCTCCCAAAAGACGATAAAACAGCTATGTGAGGTAAACGAATTACAGCTGGGCAATTCACAGAATTATGTGCGCAAACCAATGCTAACTATGTTACAAGAAAGGTAGAGGTTCAAAGCATGGGCGGTACGCCAAGGCAAGTAGACCGAAATCCATCTGCATCTACTACTAATCATCCACCTTGAGATATCTATCCAGAACATCTCGCTGGTATTAAGTTGCGAGTCCCACCCATAGTGTAAACTCAAAGCAACAGACTACTGCATTAAAAGAACTTTGCGTAAAGTAAACAATCCTTGCACCCGCGGGCACAAGCACCGTTGTTTTCCCCCTTGTGGCAACAGCACATCCCCTAGACTCATGTTTCTGTCACTCAAGCTAGTCATCGAGGGGCATGAACCCACAATCAAGCATAATGTTCCCTCTTGGAGTCACTACCTACTACTTGGCCAAAGCAATAAATAACAACGGAGAACATGCAAGAATTACTTACGAACATAAATATAAAAGTGGTAGATCAAATATATTACTCAAACACAATCTGAACATAATCTCACAATCCATCGGATCCCAGCAAACTCAACATAACAACAGCATAAGGATTACATATGTGCCTCGATCATGTAGTGCAGCTCACGAGGACTAATTAGTGAAGCACAAGAACGGGAGCAGAACATCACATAGCTACTGGTCATGGACCCATGGTCCAAGGGAGACTACTCACAACTCATCCGGGAGGCGTCCATGGTGGTGGAGAAGCTCCCGGTGGTGATCCTCCCCTCCGGCAGGGTGCCGGGAAGAGTTCTCCTGGTGCTCCCGATCTTGGAAGCGGCGGCGGCGGCGGAACATAGATGAGATCATGAAAAAGGGTTTTCGTCTCGAGGGTTTCGGGACACGATATAAATATATGCCAAAGGGGGGCATCAGCGGAGGCTCGGGGGACCCAGGCGCTCCCCCGGCGCGGCCAGGGGGGGGCGCCACCAGGGCGCCTGGAGCCCTGGTGGCCCCCTCCGGCTGTACTTTGGCTGCTGGGAAGCTTCTGGAACGCTGATTTTTTATATAATTTTTCTGGGATTTTTCTGGCAGTTCTCGTAATGGGAAAACCTGAAATACAAAAACAGCAGAAAACAGAAACTGGCACTGGGTTGCACTAAGTTAATAGGTTAGTCCAAATATGATCAAAAGTGTATGGAAGTGTATAAATATCATAGCAATATCACCCAAAAGAGGCATGGAGCAAGCAGAAATTATAGATACGTTTTGGACGTATCAACATCCCCAAGCTTAATTCCTGCTCGTCCTCGAGTAGGTAAATGATAACAAGAATAATTTCTGTAGTGACATGCTATTAACCATATAGGACTTTTCATAGTCATATGACAAAAGCATACTGAGACAATGAATCTGTAGTAATTAAGTTGCCTCATGAGAAAATCACAAAGAACTGAAAGTTTTACAATATGGTACTGAAACATCAAATAGATTTGTAATGAGCATGGCGTGCAAATATGATAAAGTGATATCTCGCTTGCCCCCTTTAGTGAAGCAAAACATAAATGCAGGGGCACCTTCAAGGTTTAAGTGATGACTAGATACAATGATTTCAGAATAAATGATATCACAATCATGCAAAAGACAATGCTACTTTGGGACAATGCACATTACATTCAGAATGACAATCATGCTCTCAGTAGTTGGTTCTTTAAAAGAAGGTGGAGACTCTCGAACCGTGGATTTTGTTGGCAAGGTTGAAAACCCGTAGTCGGAAACAAAGACAAAGCATGTACCAGAGCTCTTGGTTTTAAAAACGGAAGTAATAATTTTTTTAGATCATGCATGTTTCGTCAACGAATGCTAGCAGATAACTCAATCACTTCTTGAGATGGACAAGTTTCGAGGAACGGCTCCCGAATGAGGACGATCACATCCTCTTAATCTCCTTTGTTTATCACTGCCAAAGTTTTCTGATTTCTCATGAACAAAGCGTGAAGGAGGGTTTGTTTGTTATATTAATTTTTGAGCCGGGCGCACTCAATGCCAGTTCCTTCTCGTGTTATGGGTTTGCACATTAGACATGCAATCCCGGGGTGAAGCTTGTCCAACTTAAAAAGATCATGAATTAACTACTACTTCCTCATGGACTTTAAAGAGAGGCACAAAATAGGAATGCATTTTTTTCTTTTTGAGTAATTTCGAGATGGTACATGTAAGTCTCCGTTAGGAATGGCAGGTAAATACCATGTAGGAAGGTATGGTGGACTCATACGGCATAACTGGTTTAAAGGAATGGATGCACAAGCAGTCAGTCCACTTAGTACAGGCGAAGGTTAGCAAAAGACTGGGAGCGACCAACTAAGAGAGCAATGACGGTCATAATCATGCAGAGCGACAAAGCAACATTGAACCAGGCATGGAAGTTATATCGCTACTCAGAAACAAAAGATCATCAAGGCTTGACAGACTTTCTTTACAGTCTTAAATATGCGTGAGCATACGCCAAGTCAATCAAAATAAATTCTTGAAGGAAGATATTACTAAACCATACCACATCATAGGCAAACAAATCATGTTGGTACTCCAATAACACATTGGGAACCCCCCAGCTATTTGAGACTAACCATAAGAAAACATGAACTACTAAGCACCATTATGCACGTAGCATTTTTATCATAGACATATCAACCATGCAACAGAAGCAAACTCTCTTAATAAGATAATCATGATAAATAAAGAGAGTTCAAGCAACCAACTAAACAAAAGCTCTTTAAAAAGGTAAGCATGAAAACTAAAAGCTAAGCATGATAGGAGCTATTGAAAGACAAAGAACACACACATCAAAGATAGACATGAAAATTCTATGTTATGTTCTAGGTAGAAGTGGAGCGTGTTTCTCTCCCACATAAAGAAAGCTGAGTTCCGACTCGTTATGAAAAGCTAAGGAAAACTAAAAGCAAGACGCTCCAAGCATAGCACATAACACATGAAGTGATAAAAATATAGTGGAACGTAAGACGAACTGATAATGTTGATGGAGAAGGGGATGCACGGGGGCATCCCCAAGCTTAGACGCTTGAGTCTCCTTGAATATTTCTTGGGGGTGCATGGGGGCATCCCCAAGCTTGGGCGTTTGACACTCCTGAATCTTTTTATCATCTTCCCTCGCACACTTGAAAACTCCCTTCATACATAACTCATTATAATCTGATTAGCGAGGTTAGTACCCATAATAAAATAATTGTTCCTTGCTGGAAATAAGGATATTATTGAAGGTCTACTGTTTCTCAAGATTGCCAAAAGGTTTTTGCAAAGAAAAAGCAAGCTCAAGGTTTGCAAAATGAAGGAAAGGCAAAACATGACAGAATCTGTGAAAAACAGAACAGCAGGTAGTAAATGATTTTTTCGGGGCACTTCTGCAACTCTAATAAAAAAACTCAAAACAGACGCACGAAAGACAATTGTATAGAGCACGCTGTCGAAAAAATTCAGACCAAAAAGATGAACTGGTCATTTTATACTAATTTTTCTATCCAAGGACAGAATCTGTTTCCTGGACAGCACGTCACAACTTTTGAACTTTCTTGCAATCAGAGGCTACACTTGGCACAAAGTTGAAAAGCAAAGATACAATGATGATGCTACTATAGTAACAACATCAAGACACAACAAAAGCAAAATAAAATTTTATTCATGTGGGCTGCCTCCCAAAAGCGCTTTCTTTTATGCCTTTAAGCTAGGCATAATGCAAAGAGGAATCAATGACCATCATAATAATCGGAGCTATAAATTGCTTCAAATGGTTCCTCAACAAGTTCACTCTTGTTCCTTCTAGGAAAGGGGTACACACCTTTTGCCTTCCCGCGTAAGCGGATTTGTCCCTTACCTATATCGATGAAGCCTTTAACTGCTCGGAGGAAGTCCCTTCCAAGCACTATATTTCCTTGGTTTGGCTCCATGATGAAGAAATCAACCATTGTAATCCCTTTAAGGAATTTAACTGGCACGTCTTTTAATCTTCCCTGGATTTCAGAAATATCTCCATTAGTGTGTTCATGATAAGATGGTAATCTATCCATGTTAAATTTTAATGAATCATGAACAATTTTTGGCATAGTAGAAACCATAGATCCAATATCACAATAAGCAAGGAAGTCTTGATTAGAGATGCTAATCCTAACAAAAGGCTCCCAATCATTGTCTATTTCCAAAATGTCTTTCTTATTGGGTTTGGGTTTCTCTATCTTCATCAAGTCTAGAGCATCCATTCTTTTCTCAATAGTAGCAAGTCTATCTATGACAGTATCGAAGTTATGATCATAAACAAAGTAACTAGATAGACCATGTATAATTTCAAGAGCTCTAGCTTCATCACACTCTAGGAAATCTCCTTCAGCTATAATATCAAGAGAGTGTTTACACCATTTAAAAAGACCATGGTAAAAATTTCTAAGCACAATTTTTATAGGTATCCAAGGCATAATTCTCCTATGTGCATCAGAAATTCTGTCCCATGCATTCTTCATATTTTCTCCATCCTTTTGATGGAAATCTAGGACTTCAGATTCCCTCAAGGCACCAAATCCTAACATGCTTGACTAAACAAAAAGGACTACTAGCAGAAAAGCAAATAATTTTTTTTTGTAATTTTTGATAGAAGACACTAAAGCAAAACTGAAAGGTAAACTAACAAGACTAAAAAGCAAAGGTAAAAGATAGCGTGCAACTCCCCTATCCTGAAGAGTGGAGTCCCCGGCAACGGCGCCAGAAAACTTTGCTTGATGGCTTCTCGCCCCTCGTTGGTTACCCCAAGTGGAAGGTTTGAGATGCAGTGTAGCGGAAGTTTTCCCTTGGCAAAGATACCAAGGATCGATTTCCCTGAGACTCCCAGTTTCAACAAGAAGGTGTCAACTGCTAACGGCGCCAGATATTAGCAATCAACGTGGACCTGCACACAGATACAAATAACTTTGCTCCCAACGAGTACAGAGAGGTTGTCAATCTCTCCGGCCTTGTAGTTTACAAAGGATCAAACGCAAGTGATAATAGTGATAGGTAATGCTGCAAATAGTAAGTAAAAGCGGAAAGTAAATAGCGGATGTGATCAATGATGATAATATGGACCGGGGTCCCATGATGTTCACTAGTGATGTCTCTCTCCCAAAAGACGATAAAACAGCTATGTGAGTGTCGGTGTACTAAGATAGGGGTACCTTAGTACCCCAACTTGTGCACGGGCAGTAGCAGCTTCCCGCGGCAGGGTCTACCACGTGCTTGCCGGAAACCTCTCTGGTCCTTATTAAGCCATTCAAAAACAAAGTATACAAGCCAGAAGATCAAGGCCCCGGCAAATGGAGCTTGCCGGGAAGGCCGTCCCAGGCTCAAGATTACCTCATTTAACTCAAGGCCCTGGCAAGAGGAGCTTGCCAGGAAGACCAGAAGACTGCATCTTAAAAGACACGCCTCAGCGCACCTTGCGCCCCGGCAAGACCCGGGGAGCGACAAGCTTCCCGGCCCGACAAGATCAGGACCCCGGCAAGGTGCTTGCCGGGGGAACTCACACTGTGTGCCCGCGCTCCAGCTCATCGACCCACGCGTCGCCCTGGGGCCCTTCCAGGGACGCGTGGCGGATGGCTGTGCAGCCTGGGGGACACGGTGGCACTCCACGATGAAGAAGCTATCGCCGTGGCGAACGGGGACGCAAGGGCGGGCGCTTTTGGGGTCGACGGCGATGGGCATTTAATGCTCTTGTCCCCCACTATCAAAGTAGGTGATGACCACTGTTCGTCCACTGTTCCCGCACTGTTACAACTACCACCACAATTACTTTTTTACCCCTTTCTCCTACGTTGACACCTGTCGGTGACCCCTTGAGCTATAAAAGGAGGCCCATGCACAACGGAGAAAGGGTTCAGAACCCTAATCGCTCATTCGCTCGGTGTAGCTAGTTCTTCAAGCTCCCGAACTCCACATTCAATACAATCTAAGCAGGAGTAGGGTTTTACGCGTCCATCGCGGCCCGAACCTGGGTAAACTGCCCGCGTGTGCTCTACGATCTGCTCTTTGTGCTCCCTCCGCTCCCTTACCGCACGAACAAGGGGCTCCGGTCCCATAGGTGCTCGTGGTGGACAGTTTCCCCCGACATCTTTGGCGCGCCAGGTAGGGGGCGTCGAGGTTGTGCGAACCTGATTCGGCGTTCACGCGGGCGCATTCTTCATCAACCTCTCCAACTTCGTCAGCTTCATCAGCAACAGCAGCATGGCCCCGAAGAAGAAGGCTTCGGAGGTCGCAGGCCCGTCTGCGTCTGTTCCGCCGCCACCAGAACCAACGGTGGGCGGAGGAGACGCCGTCGGAAGGGTGGTCGCCGGCGAGGAAACTCGCGGCGCCACCAAATCCAAGGACAAGACGGACGACCGAGCCTCGGTCTCCGTAGATGCGCCACGACCATCTCAGCAGACTACAACCCAGCAGCGCCGTGGTACAGGAGGTACCATCCGCTTGCTGGGACAAGGCCAAACCGGAGGTTCGCGGGACGCTCCGGGCCATCGCCCTGGCACAAGCAAGGCGCGGTCGCCGGGACGGGACCCTGCTCCTTCTAACCCCGTTAGGAGTCCGAGCATATCCCGCTCCTCGCACCGCTCGCCCCCGCTCCCCTCCTCTCCAGCAGAAGCGCTCGCAAGAGCGCAACTGCTCCTCGATTTCCCTCCAGCGGCAGACAAAGCCGAAGACTGGAGGGCAACCATCCAGAGCCTGATCGCCTTCGCCAACAACGACTCTCCGCAGCAGCCGGCGACCTCGCGGCCACGGCAAGTCGAGAAGACGAAGGCCGACGGCGACAAGACCGCCGGGGGTGCAACTACGATGCACTCCCCGCCGCGGAAGCAGAAGACGCCACCCTGCCGGATCAACGTCGACGACGACTCCACGGCGTCGTCGGATCCGCGTGCTCGTCGGGACCAGCGCCAGGTCCTGGACGATCGGCGACAAGAAGATGCTCGGACGACGATCGAGCGCCGCCGGGAAGCCCGGCGACAATCAGATCAGCGAGCTGGGACCGCTGTCGATACGCACGCGCCCGGTGAACCAGGCGACTTGCCGTACGCGGCAGGTTGCCCTGCGTTTACCCGTGAGCTGCGGCGCGTCCAGTGGCCCAGCATGAAGAACTTCAAGCCCGACGTACCGGAGAAGTACGACGGCAAGACGCACCCCTCGGAATTCCTCAGCATTTATACCATCACGGTGCAGGCTGCCGGGGGGCGCGACGAGAAGATACTGGTGAACTACTTCCCGCTGGTGCTTAAGCCGAACGTTCGCTCTTGGCTTATGCACTTGCCGGAAGGCTCCATTTCTTCTTGGGCAGATCTTTGCCACCAGTTTGTTGGCGCCTTCACGGGCGGCTACAAACCCCACGGCCAGGAGAGTGATCTCCACATTCTGGCCTAGAAGGAAGGAGAACCTCTGCGCAAGTACATCCAGCGCTTCAACCAGCACAACATCCCCGACGTCCACCCTGCCGCGGTTATCAGCGCGTTCCATCAGAACGTGCATAACCGCCGCATGCGTGAGGAAATGGCCATGACCAAGATACGGGACGTCAGCGAGCTCTATGCTCTGGCTGACAAGTGCGCGCGCGCCGAAGAGGGGAGGAGCCTCCCCGGAGAGGATGCTGGCGCAGGGGGAAGCGACAGCGAGGATGCCGCCCCGGCAAAGAAGAGCCGGCGGCGGAACAATAGGAAAAAGAAGAGCAAGGAAGTGCTTGCCGTCGAGAAGTCCGGCAAGGAGGCTCCCGCCAAGCAAACACAGGCTGGCGGCTCCGGCAAGGAGCCTGCCCCTGTAGCGGCAACCGACAAGCAGGACGGCTCCGACAAGCAATACTGCAAGATCCACCGCACCAAGGGCCACGACCTCTCCAACTGCAAACGCGTCGAGTACCTCGTCGAGCAGCAGAAAGCTGAGTACGAGCGACGCGACAAGGAGAAGGCCCAAGGTGGCGGAGGAGAACCCAGCAAGAAGCGGCCATTTAATGGCCGGGGAGGACGCCGCGGCAAGGCCAAGCAGCGGCAAGGTGACCGACCTCCCCGGGGCCGCGACAAGGATGAAGAAGACGATGACGATGACATGGAGGAAGAAGATAACAGCGAGCAGGAGTTCCAGAAGGCCACGGAAGTCCTGTGCGTCGACGGCGGCGCCTCTCTGCATACTTCCCACCGCCAACTCAAACAGTGGGTGCGGGAAGTAAATGCAGCAGAGCCGCCCGTGGAGTCGCGCAGGCTCCTCAAATGGTCCAGCACGCCCATCATTTTTGATCTTGAGGATCACCCTGACCGCACCACTGCGGTCGGGTGCTTGCCGATGTTGGTCTCACCAACCATCCACAACCTCAAGGTCACCAAAATGTTGGTTGACGGCGGGGCCGGCCTAAACTTGATCTCCTCTGCTGTGATCAAGAAACTCCAAATCCCAGATGGCGAGCTCGAAGAGACCGGTTCGTTCCAAGGAATAAACCCGGGGAGGAGCAAGCCCAAGGGGAAGATAACTTTGCCAGTGACCTTTGGCGGGGAGCTGAACTTCAGGACGGAGAGGATAACCTTTGATGTTGCCGATATCCCATTGCCATACAATGGGATACTTGGACGTCCTGCCCTCGCCAAGTTCATGGCAGCTTCCCACTACGCCTACAATGTACTCAAGATGCCGGGGCCGATAAGCGTCATCTCTGTCCATGGCGATAAGAAGGACGCGCTTATCTGCGCCGACAAGATCTACCGGGATGCAGCAGCCGCAGCGGAGAGCAACTCACTTGCCGCTGAAGCTCCCGGGGGGAAGAAGACCAAGACCAAGTCCGGCAAGTGCTCTGGGGCCCACTCCGGCAAACGCACCTCTTCGGAGTGCTGCGCTGCCGTCGAGGACGTTCCATCGAGCTCCACCGGCAAGAACAAGAAAGGAATGGCCGCTCCACCGGCAACCAAGAAGGTGTCCGCCAAGGAGGACGGCACTGGTGGTACCTTCACCATCAGTGCCACACTTGATAGCAAATAGGAAAGCGCGCTCGTTATCTTCCTGCGGGCGAATGTCGATGTGTTTGCCTGGCAACCATCTGACATCCCCGGTGTTCCCAGGAAGGTAATTGAGCACAAGCTTGCTGTTTGCCCTCATGCGCGGCCCATCAAGCAGAAGGTCAGGAAGCAAGCCATGGAGCGCCAAGAATTCATTGCCGAAGAAATCAAGAAGTTAGAAGCAGCGGGCCTGGTTAGAGGCGTGATCCATCCGACGTGGTTAGCAAACCCAGTTGTCGCGCAGCTAACGAGAAGTGGAGACTGTGTATAGACTTCACCGATGTGAATAAAGCATGTCCCAAGGATCCATTTCCCTTGCCGCGCATTGACCAGATTGTTGACTCCACTGCCGGATGTGAGCTGCTCTCTTTTCTTGATGCATATTCAGGCTACCATCAGATCTTTATGGCCAAGGAAGATGAAGAAAAGACTGCATTCATTACTCCATGTGGCACATATTGCTTCATTCGCATGCCTTTTGGATTGAAGAATGCAGGCTCAACATTTGCAAGGGTGGTGCACACTGCTTTTGAACCACAGATCCATAGAAATGTAGAAGCTTACATGGATGACATAGTGGTGAAGAGCAAGAGCAAGGATACCCTGATCCAAGATTTGGAAGAAACTTTTGCAAATCTGCGCAAGATCCAGCTTAAGTTGAACCCCGAGAAGTGCGTCTTTGGAGTCCCCTCCGGCAAGCTTCTCGGGTTCTTCGTGTCTCAAAGGGGGATTGAAGCTAATCCCGACAAGATTAAAGCCATCGAGCAGATCGAAGCCCCGAAGCGCGTCAAGGACGTAAGGAGGCTTGCAGGTTGTGTGGCTGCCCTCAGTAGGTTCATTTCAAAGTCTGCAGAACGCGCCCTTCCTTTCTTCAAGATTTTGAAGAAGGCAGGTCCTATGAAATGGACTCCAGAAGCGGAGGCAGCACTGCAAGACTTGAAAGGATACCTATCCTCCACTCCAATACTTGTCGCACCTAGGCCACAAGAGAAGTTGCTGCTATACCTAGCAGCAACCAATCAAGTGGTTAGTGCTGCGTTAGTAGCGGAGAGGGAGGCCGATGAGGAGTCTACACGACCGGCAAGCGAATCCAGCGACAAGCAGGGGGCTGCTCCGACAAGCTCTGGCCCCGACAAGGATAACTCTGCGCAGGAGCAAGGAGAGGTGCGGAAGAAGATGGTGCAGCGCCCGGTGTATTTTGTGAGTTCCCTCTTGCAGGGAGCTAGATCAAGATACTCCGGGGTGCAAAAGTTGCTTTTCGGTCTCCTCATGGCCTCGAGAAAGCTGCGCCATTACTTCCAAGCCCACGAGATAACAGTGGTCACTCGCTTTCCGTTGAAGAGGATATTACAGAATCCAGAAGCAACAGGCAGGATCGTCGAGTGGGCACTGGAGCTGTCAAGCTTTGGTCTCAAGTTTGAGAGTACTTCAACTATACAGAGCAGAGCTTTGGCAGAATTTATAGCTGAGTGGACCCCAACGCCCGATGAGGAAGTTCCACAGACAAGCGTACCCGTACAAGAAGCGACAAGCGAATGGGTAATGTACTTTGATGGTGCATTCTCGCTGCAAGGCGCTGGAGCCGGTGTGGTACTCATAGCACCCACCGGAGAACACCTCAAGTATGTTATCCAGATGCACTTTCCCAGAGAACAAGCGACAAATAACACTGCAGAGTATGAGGGCCTGCTTGCCGGCCTCAGAATTGCAGCTGAACTGGGGATTAAGAAGCTGATTGTGCGGGGAGATTCTCAGTTGGTGGTCCGACAAGTCAACAAGAATTATCAGAGCCCTTTGATGGAAGCTTATGTAGATGAAGTGAGGAAGCTTGAAGAACACTTTGAAGGTCTGCAAATGGAGCACGTCCCGAGAGCTCAGAACGATATAGCAGATGGCCTTTCAAAGTGTGCTGCGATGAAGTTACCTGTGGAACCAGGAACCTTCCTGCTCAAGCTAACTCAGCCATCCGTCACACCATCAATTGGGCAGCCCAAGAAGAGAAAGTTGGCCTCCGGCGACTACTTGCCGGCGGATCTCCCCGAGGCCGCCGCCAAGGTCCCCAAGATCAACAACAAGAACGCCGAGGAACAGTTTGCTCCTGCGGACCCAAGGGTCTGTACGGTTGAAGCAATCGTTCCCGACAAGCCTCGCCCCGGCGAGCTTGCCGGGGGACCATCAGCTCCGGCAGAACCAGACGTTCTTGCCGTAGAAGCTGGGGTTCCCGCAGCGGCCCTCATGCCTTTAGTCCTTGCCGTCGAGCCTCGGGCTCTGGCATGGGCACAGCAGATCGTCCGTTTTCTGCAAACTGGAGAACTTCCCGACGACCCAGCAGAGATAGAGAAAATAACCAGACAGTCAAGTATGTACCAGTTCGTGGACAATGAACTGTACAGAAGGAGGCTCAATGGTGTCAGGTTGAAGTGCATTTCCAGAGAAGATGGACAGAAGCTGTTGGCAGAAATACATGAAGGCATATGTGGCCACCACATTGGCGCAAGGGACTTGCCGGAAAGGCATTCCGGCAAGGGTTCTTTTGGCAAGAATGTTGGGGAACGTAGCATAATTCAAAAAATTTCTACGTCTTCACCAAGATCCATCTATGGAGACATCTAGCAACGAGTAACTTAGAGTGCATCTACATACCTTTATGAAGATTGCGTGCGGAAGCTTACAACGAAGCAAGGATGAAGTAGTCGTACTCTTCACGTTCTTCGTCACCGATGATCTAGCGCCGAACGGACGGCACCTCCGCGTTCAACACACGTACGGTGCAGCAACGTCACCTCCTTCTTGATCCAGCAAGGGGGGAGGAGAAGTCGTCAGAGATCCGGCAGCACGACGGCGTGATGACGGATGCAGTGGAGATCGCAGCAGGGCTTCGCCGGGCTGCCCTGCGGAGGAGTTGGGAGGTGTGACGGGAGGGGGAGAGGCGCCAGGGCTGAGGTGCGGCTGCCCTCTCCCCCCCACATATATATAGGGGGCCAGGGGGGGGGGCGCCAGCCCCTTGCAGATCCAATCTGCAAGGGGGGGCGGCGGCCAGGGAGGAGTCCCCCTCCCCCAAGGCAAGTGGTGGCCCCCCTCCCCTTAGGGTTTATCCCTATGCGCATGGGGAGGTGGGGCCCCCTTGTGGTGCGCCAGCCCAGGGGGCTGCACACATCCCCTTGCGGCCTGGGGGCCCCACCGGGATGGGTGGCCCCACCCGGTGGACCCCCGGGGCCCCTCCGGTGGTCCCGGGACGCTCCCGGTGACCCCCGGAGATCACCCGTTGGCCGAAACTGGACTTCCCATATATCAATCTTTACCTCCGGACTATTCCGGAACTCCTCGTGACGTCCGGGATCTCATCCGGAACTCCGAACAACTTTCGGGTTTCCACGTGCATTAATCTCTACGACCCTAGCGTTACCGAACCTTAAGTGTGTAGACCCTACGGGTTCGGGAGACACGTAGACATGACCGAGACCACTCTCCGGTCAATAACCAACAGCGGGATCTGGATACCCATGTTGGTTCCCACGTGTTCCTCGATGATCTTCATCGGATGAACCACCGTGTCAAGGATTCACTCAATCCCGTATGTTATTCCCTTTGTCCATCGGTACGGTACTTGCCCGAGATTCGATCGTCGGTATTCGCAATACCTTGTTCAATCTCGTTATGGCAAGTCTCTTTACTCGATCCGTAATCCATCATCCCGTGACTAACTACTTAGTCACATTGAGCTCATTATGATGATGTATTACCGAGTGGGCCCAGCGGTACCTCTCCATCATACGGAGTGACAACATCCCAGTCTCGGTTCGTACCAACTCAACAGACACTTTCGGAGATACCCGATGCGTACCTTTATAGCCACCCAGTTACGTTGTGACGGTTGGCACACCCAAAGCACTCCTATAGTATCCGGGAGTTGTACAACCTCATGGTCTCAGGAATAAATACTTGACACCGAAAAGCTTATGCATTACGAACTATACGATCTCGTGTTATGCTCAAGTTTGGGTCTTGTCCATCACATCATTCTCCTAATGATGTGATCCCGTTATCACTGACATCTCATGTCCATGGTCAGGAAACCGTGACCATCTATTGATCAACGAGCTGGCTACTAGAGGCCTACCAGGGACTCATTGTGGTCTGTGTATTCACACATGTATCGCTGTTTCCGTACAATACAATTCAAGCATGAATAACAGACAATTATCATGAACAAGGAGATATAATAATAATGCTTTTATTATTGCCTCTAGGGCATATCTCCAACAGTCTCCCACTTGCACTAGAGTCAATAATCTAGTTACATTGTGATGAATCGAACACCCATAGAGTTCTGGTGTTGATCATGTTTTGCTCGTGAAAGAGGTTTAGTCAACGGGTCTGCTACATTCAGATCCGTATGTACTTTACAAATATCTATGTCTCCATCCTGAACATAATTCCGGATGGAGTTGAAACGGCGCTTGATGTGCTTGGTCTTCTTGTGAAACCTGGGCTCCTTGGTAATAGCAACAGCACCAGTGTTGTCACAGAAGAGAGTCATCGGGCTTGACGCGCTTGGAATGACTCCTAAGTCGGTGATGAACTCCTTCATCCAGACTCCTTCCTGCGCTGCTTCAGAAGCAGCTATGTACTCCGCTTCACATGTAGATGCTGCCACCACGCTTTGCTTGCAACCGCACCAGCTGACTGCCCCTCCATTCAAAATATACACGTATCCGGTTTGTGACTTAGAGTCATCCAGATCTGTGTTGAAGCTAGCATCGACGTAACCCTTTACGACGAGCTCTTCGTCACCTCCATAAACTAGAAACATATCCTTAGTCCTTTTCAGGTACTTCAGGATGTTCTTGACCGCTGTCTAGTGTTCCGTACCGGGATCACTTTGGTACCTCCCTACCAAACTTATGGCAAGGTTCACATCAGGTCTGGTACACAGCATGGCATACATGATAGAACCTATTGCCGAGGCATAGGGAATGACACTCATCTTTTCTCTATCTTCTGCCGTGGTCGGCGACTGAGTCTTACTCAATCTCATACCTTGCAAAACAGGCAAGAATCCTTTCTTTGACTGATCCATATTGAACTTCTTCAATATTTTGTCAAGGTATGTACTTTGCGAAAGACCAATGAGGCGTCTTGATCTATCTCTATAGATTTTGATGCCTAATATGTAAGCAGCTTCTCCAAGGTCCTTCATTGAAAAACTTTTATTCAAGTAGGCCTTTACATTTTCCAAGAATTCTATATCATTTCCCATCAGCAATATGTCATCCACATATAATATGAGAAATGCTACAGAGCTCCCACTCACTTTCTTGTAAATACAGGCTTCTCCATAAGTCTGTATAAAGCCAAACGCTTTGATCACCTCATCAAAGCGAATATTCCAACTCCGAGATGCTTGCACCAGCCCGTAAATCGAGCGCTGGAGCTTGCATACCTTGTCAGCGTTCTCTGGATCGACAAAACCTTCCGGTTGCATCATATACAACTCTTCCTTGAGGAAGCCATTAAGGAATGCTGTTTTGACGTCCATTTGCCATATCTCATAATCATAGAATGCGGCAATAGCTAACATGATTCTGACTGACTTTAGCATCGCTACGGGAGAGATAATCTCGTCGTAGTCAATCCCTTGAACTTGTCGATAACCCTTAGCGACAAGCCGAGCCTTATAGATGGTCACTTTACCATCCGCGTCTGTCTTCTTCTTAAATATCCATTTATTTTCTATGGCGTGCCTATCATCAGGCAAGTCCACCAAAGTCCACACTTTGTTTTCATACATGGATTCTATCTCGGATTTCATGGCTCCAAGCCATTTATTGGAATCTGGGCCCGCCATCGCTTCTTCATAGTTCGAAGGTTCACCGTTGTCTAACAACATGATTTCCAGGACAGGGTTGCCGTACCACTCTGGTGCGGAACGTGCCCTTTTGGACCTTCGAAGTTCAGTAGTAACTTGATCTGTATCTTCATGATCATTATCATTATCTTCCTCCCTTGTCGGTGCAGGCACCTCAGGAACAGTTTCCTGCGTTGCGCTACTTTCCGGTACAGGAGGGGTGACTATCACCTCATCAAGTTCTACTTTCCTCCCACTCACTTCTTTCGAGAGAAACTCTTTTTCCAGAAAGCATCCATTCTTGGCAACAAAGACTTTGCCTTCGGATCTGTGGTAGAAGGTGTACCCAATAGTTTCCTTTGGGTATCCTATGAAGACGCATTTCTCCGATTTGGGTTCGAGCTTTTCAGGTTGAAGTTTCTTGACATAAGCATCGCAACCCCAAACTTTTAGAAACGGCAGCTTCGGTTTCTTGCCAAACCAAAGTTCATACGGAGTCGTCTCAACGGATTTTGACGGAGCTCTATTTAAAGTGAATGCGGCAGTCTCTAAAGCATAACCCCAAAAAGATAGCGGTAAATCGGTGAGGGACATCATAGATCGCACCATGTCCAACAGAGTACGATTTCGACGTTCGGACACACCGTTACGTTGAGGTGTTCCGGGCGGTGTCAATTGTGAAACAATTCCACAGCTTCTAAGGTGTGTGCCAAATTCATGACTTAAATATTCACCCCCACGATCCGATCGCAAGAACTTTATTTTTCTGTCACGTTGATTCTCAACCTCATTCTGAAATTCCTTGAACTTTTCAAAGGTCTCAGACTTGTGTTTCATCAAATAGATATACCCATATCTACTCAAGTCATCCGTGAGGGTGAGAACATAACGGTAGCCTCCGCGAGCCTCAACACTCATTGGACCGCACACATCAGTATGTATGATTTCCAACAAGTTGGTTGCTCGCTCCATTGTTCCGGAGAACGGAGTCTTGGTCATCTGGCCCAAGAGGCATGGTTCGCACGTGTCAAATGATTCATAATCAAGAGACTCTAGAAGTCCATCCGAATGGAGCTTCTTCATACGTTTGACACCAATATGACCAAGGCGGCAATGCCACAAGTATGTGGGACTATCATTATCAACTTTACATCTTTTGGCATCTACACTATGAATATGCGTATCACTACGTTCGAGATTCATCAAAAATAAACCATTGACCAGCGGGGCATGACCATAAAACATATCTCTCAAATAAATAGAACAACCATTATTCTCTGATTTGAAAGAATATCCATCTCGCATAAGACGAGATCCAGAAACAATGTTCATGCTCAAAGCTGGTACTAAATAACAATTATTCAGGTTCAAAACTAATCCCGAGGGTAGATGTAGAGGTAGCGTGCCGACGGCGATCACATCGACCTTGGAACCATTCCCGACGTGCATCGTCACCTCATCCTTCGCCAGTCTCCGTTTATTCCGCAGCTCCTGTTTTGAGTTACAAATGTGAGCAACTGCACCGGTATCGAATACCCAGGAGCTACTACGAGTGCTGGTAAGGTACACATCAATAACATGTATATCATATATACCTTTGACGTTGCCGGCCTTCTTGTCTGCTAAGTATTTGGGGCAGTTCCGCTTCCAGTGACCCGTTCCCTTGCAATAAAAGCACTCAGTCTCAGGCTTGGGTCCATACTTTGGCTTCTTCCCGGCAACAGGCTTGCCAGGCGCGGCAACTTGCTTGCCGTCCTTCTTGAAGTTCTTCTTACCCTTGCCTTTCTTGAACTTAGTGGTTTTATTGACCATCAACACTTGATGTTCTTTCTTGATGTCTACCTCCGCTGATTTCAGCATCGAATACACCTCGGGAATGGACTTCTCCATCCCCTGCATATTGAAGTTCAGCACGAAACTCTTGAAGCTTGGTGGGAGCGACTGGAGGATTCTGTCAACGACCGCTTCATCTGGGAGATTCATTCCCAGCTGAGACAAGCGGTTGTGCAATCCTGAAATCTTGAGGATGTGCTCACTGACAGAACTGTTCTCCTCCATCTTACAGCTGTAGAATGCGTCAGAGACATCATATCTCTCGACTCGGGCATGAGCTTGGAAAACCATTTTCAGCTCTTTGAACATCTCATATGCTCCATGGTGCTCAAAACGCTTTTGAAGCCCCGATTCTAAACTGTAAAGCATGCCGCACTGAACCAGGGAGTAATCATCACTACGCGACTGCCAGACGTTCAAAACGTCTTGGTCAGCATCGGGAGCAGGTGCATCACCTAGCGGTGCTTCTAGGACATATGATCTCTTGGCAGCTATGAGGATAATCCTCAGGTTACGGACCCAATCCGTATAGTTGCTACCATCGTCTTTCAGCTTGGTTTTCTCTAGGAACGCGTTGAAGTTGAGGGAAACCTGAGCGTGGGCCATTTGATCTACAAGAGATATTGTAAAGAATTTAGACTAAGTTCATGATAATTAAGTTCATCTTAATCAAATTTTAATGAACTCCCACTCAGAATGACATCTCTCTAGTCATCTAAGTGATACACGATCCGAATCGAGTAGTCCGTGTCCGATCATCACGTGAGACGGACTAGTCAAAAACGGTGAACATCTTCATGTTGATCGTATCTTCTATACGACTCGTGTTCGACCTTTCGGTCTTCCGTGTTCCGAGGCCATGTCTGTACATGCTAGGCTCGTCAAGTGAACCCTAAGTGTATCGCGTGTGTAAATCTGTCTTACACCCGTTGTATGTGAACGTTAGAACCTATCACACCCGATCATCACGTGGTGCTTCGGAACAACGAGCTTTAGCAACGGTGCACAGTTAGGGGAAACACATTACTTGAAATTTTAGTGAGAGATCATCTTATTTACTACCGTCGTTCTAAGTAAACAAGATGCAAAAACATGATAAACATCACATGCAATCAATTATAGTGACATGATATGGCCAATATCATCTTGCTCCTTGGATCTCCATCTTCGGGGCACCATGATCATCTTGTCACCGGCTCTACACCATGATCTTCATCATCATGATCTCCATCATCGTGTCTTGAGGAAGTTATCACGCCAACTATTACTTCTACTACTATAGCTAACGTTTAGCAACGAAGTAAAGTAATTACATGGCGTTATTCAGTGACACGCAGGTCATACAATAATAAAGACAACTCCTATGGCTCCTGCCGGTTGTCAAGTTCATCGACATGCAAGTCGTGATTTCCTATTACAAAAACATGATCAATCTCATACATCATATATATCATTCATCACATCTTCGTTCTTGGCCATACCACGTCACAAAACACATGCTGCAAAAACAAGTTAGACGTCCTCTAATTGTTGTTGCAAGTTTTACGTGGCTTCTATAGGATTTCTAGCAAGAACGTTTCTTACCTACGCCAAAACCACAACGTGATTTGTCAACTTCTATTTACCCTTCATAAGGACCCTTTTCATCGAATCCGATCCGACTAAAGTAGGAGAGACAGACACCCGCCAGCCACCTTATGCATCTAGTGCATGTCTGTCGGTGGAACCAGTCTCACGTAAGCGTACGTGTAAGGTCGGTCCGGGCCGCTTCATCCCACAATACCGCCGAATCAAGATTGACTAGTAACGGTAAGAAAGTTGAACGAGATCATACGCCCACAACTGCTTTGTGTTCTACTCGTGCCAAGATGCTACGCATAAAACCTAGGCTCAGATGCCACTGTTGGGGAACGTAGCATAATTCAAAAATTTTCTATGTCTTCACCAAGATCCATCTATGGAGACATCTAGCAACGAGTAACTTAGAGTGCATCTACATACCTTTATGAAGATTGCGTGCGGAAGCTTACAACGAAGCAAGGATGAAGTAGTCGTACTCTTCACGTTCTTCGTCACCGATGATCTAGCGCCGAATGGACGGCACCTCCGCGTTCAACACACGTACGGTGCAGCAACGTCACCTCCTTCTTGATCCAGCAAGGGGGGAGGAGAAGTCGTCAGAGATCCGGCAGCACGACGGCGTGATGACGGATGCAGTGGAGATCGCAGCAGGGCTTCGCCGGGCTGCCCTGCAGAGGAGTTGGGAGGTGTGACGGGAGGGGGAGAGGCGCCAGGGCTGAGGTGCGGCTTCCCTCTCCCCCCCACATATATATAGGGGGCCAGGGGGGGCGCCAGCCCCTTGCAGATCCAATCTGCAAGGGGGGGCGGCGGCCAGGGAGGAGTCCCCCTCCCCCAAGGCAAGTGGTGGCCCCCCCCTCCCCTTAGGGTTTATCCCTATGCGCATGGGGAGGTGGGGCCCCCTTGTGGTGCGCCAGCCCAGGGGGCTGCACACATCCCCTTGCGGCCTGGGGGCCCCACCGGGATGGGTGGCCCCACCCGGTGGACCCCCGGGGCCCCTCCGGTGGTCCCGGGACGCTCCCGGTGACCCCCGGAGATCACCCGTTGGCCGAAACTGGACTTCCCATATATCAATCTTTACCTCCGGACTATTCCGGAACTCCTCGTGATGTCCGGGATCTCATCCGGGACTCCGAACAACTTTCGGGTTTCCACGTGCATTAATCTCTACGACCCTAGCGTTACCGAACCTTAAGTGTGTAGACCCTACGGGTTCGGGAGACACGTAGACATGACCGAGACCACTCTCCGGTCAATAACCAACAGCGGGATCTGGATACCCATGTTGGTTCCCACGTGTTCCTCGATGATCTTCATCGGATGAACCACCGTGTCAAGGATTCACTCAATCCCGTATGTTATTCCCTTTGTCCATCGGTACGGTACTTGCCCGAGATTCGATCGTCGGTATTCCCAATACCTTGTTCAATCTCGTTATGGCAAGTCTCTTTACTCGATCCGTAATCCATCATCCCGTGACTAACTACTTAGTCACATTGAGCTCATTATGATGATGTATTACCGAGTGGGCCCAGCGGTACCTCTCCATCATACGGAGTGACAACATCCCAGTCTCGGTTCGTACCAACTCAACAGACACTTTCGGAGATACCCGATGCGTACCTTTATAGCCACCCAGTTACGTTGTGACGGTTGGCACACCCAAAGCACTCCTACAGTATCCGGGAGTTGTACAACCTCATGGTCTAAGGAATAAATACTTGACACCGAAAAGCTTATGCATTACGAACTATACGATCTCGTGTTATGCTCAAGTTTGGGTCTTGTCCATCACATCATTCTCCTAATGATGTGATCCTGTTATCACTGACATCTCATGTCCATGGTCAGGAAACCGTGACCATCTGTTGATCAACGAGCTGGCTACTAGAGGCCTACCAGGGACTCATTGTGGTCTGTGTATTCACACATGTATCGCTGTTTCCGTACAATACAATTCAAGCATGAATAACAGACAATTATCATGAACAAGGAGATATAATAATAATGCTTTTATTATTGCCTCTAGGGCATATCTCCAACAAAGAAGCCCTCCAAGATGCAACTGCACAAGTAACCAAGTGTGAAGCGTGCCAGTTCCATGCCAAACAAATTCATCAACCAGCTCAAGCTCTCCAGACGATCCCTTTGTCCTGGCCCTTCTCGGTCTGGGGGCTCCATATCCTCGGCCCTTTCCCCCGTGCTGTCGGGGGCTTTGAGTACTTGTACGTTGCAATCGACAAGTTCACAAAGTGGCCAGAAGTGGAACCGGTGAGAAAGGTGACAGCACAGTCAGCGGTCAGGTTCTTCAGAGCAATTGTTTGCCGTTTCGGAATCCCTAACAGGATCATCACCGACAACGGTACGCAGTTCACTAGTCGCACCTTCATGCAGGACGTCCAAGACCTTGGCGCCAAGGTCTGCTTCGCTTCTGTTGCTCACCCGAGGAGCAATGGTCAAGCGGAGAGGGCCAATGCTGAAGTGCTGCGCGGGCTCAAGACAAGGACCTTTGACAGGCTGCGCAAGTGCGGAAGAAACTGGATAGAGGAGCTACCGGCGGCTCTTTGGTCAATCAGGACGACACCAAGTCGAGCCACCGGGCAGACACCCTTTGCTCTTGTCTATGGAGTAGAGGCAGTTCTCCCCACGGAACTCGTATACGGATCTCCTCGAGTGCTCGCTTACGATGAGCTCGAGCAAGAGCAACTGCGACAAGATGATGCTTTGCTCCTCGAGGAGGAACGTCTCCAGGCTGCTGTACGAGCTGCTCGATACCAGCAGGCCTTGCGCCGCTACCATAGCCGCAAGGTCAAGGCCAGGAGTCTCGAGGAAGGCGACCTTGTTCTTCGGCGTGTTCAGTCCGCCAAGAATTCCAACAAGTTGACGCCGAAGTGGGAAGGCCCTTATCGGGTGAGACAAGTCACAAGGCCCGGCGCTGTCCGCCTTGAGACCGAAGAAGGCTTACCGGTGAGCAACTC
The DNA here is from genome assembly GCA_902687465.1 of Secale cereale. Taxonomy (NCBI): domain Eukaryota; kingdom Viridiplantae; phylum Streptophyta; class Magnoliopsida; order Poales; family Poaceae; genus Secale; species Secale cereale. Next base: position 257,449,976 of record LR738714.1, read on the forward strand.
CTGGAACATAGAGCATCTTCGAAAGTTTCACCCATAAGGCGCGGTTGCCGTGATCCGCTCCGGCAACCACCTTTTGTACGAGTCTTGCCGCTGTTGCATGTAAACCTTTGTACAAAGCCGGGCGCAGATCCCGTGCATCAGTAAAGCTTTGTGTTTTCGCACTATTTGCCATTCTCGTGCTTTTCTTTGTTATTTGCATGCATTATTTGGCATTTTGTGCAACACACATGCCCGGTAAGCATAACCACGCCGAAAGGCCCTATACTTGTTTTCCCTCCTCTTTTTCTTTCCTCTTTAGCAGAAGGAATGTCCCTCGCGCACAAGTTTGCCGGGGGGGGGGGAGGAGATGGAGGATGAACCAAGTGCTGTTCAAGAAAGAGAAGCTTACCGGAGAACAAATAGACTATGAAAGCTAAGTTACCAGAGTTTGAGCAGTTCAAAATTTTAAATTTTAGTTATCTTCCTTGAACAACCACACTTTGTATGGAAAACCTGTGCGCGGAGGAACCTACCCGCGGCTAGCCACACCCTTACCTTGTTTTCGAGTACGCTCAACGACTTAAGTGAGCTGCGACAAGTGTCGCGCCCTTGCTTCGTTTCCGAGTTCGTTCAGCAAGCTAAGTGCGTTGCGACTAGCTGCGGCAAGGTTACTTGCCGGTAAGACCTTGGCCAGCAGGCTGCTCAGAGTCCAGCACTCAGCGCTCGCGGCAAAGGCTCCTTGCCGGCAAGTCCCCTGGAAGCGTAAGGTTAAAAGCATACAAAGTAAAGGACCAGAGCAAGGGAGATAACACTGCATCGATTGCTCAAAATAAGATAATATGTTACAAGGGATAACTTGTCGCAATCACTAATCAATCCATGTTCATGACACACTTTGCAGCAGCAAAAGAAATAAAAAGGGAAGAGGCCTAATCCACGCGGTCGCCCTCGCGCATGGAGATCTTGTTCACCTTGGCGATGATGTGGGCGACCTGCGCCTTCAGTGCCTCCTGATCCGCGTCGGCCGGCAAGCTGCGGAGGACGTTGACGAGGTTAATACCAGGATTGCGGTAAACAATCTTGGTCAAAACGCGCTCCAGGGTTCCCGCGCAGAGTTGGCGCGACTCCTCGGCCAGCTGCGCGGGGAGCTTCTTCTGTAGATTTGCAAGTGCCGGCGCGACCCCTCTGAAGAAGAGACTGAGCTTGGCGCTGTGGGGGAGATTTGGATCCGGAGAGTATATGAGATGCTCAACCCTCAGCGCCATCAGCTCCTTGTCGATGCTAGCTGCGGAAGCCACCAGATCTTCGGTCCATTTCGACGGTCCGGCGGAAGTTCTCAGCTGAAGTGGCGGCGCTCTCCACCAGGCCTCGCTCCTTGCGGAGCTCGTCCTTCAGCTTGGTTTCACGGTCCCGGACGGCGTCGAGCGAATCCTTCAGCGTAGAGACTTTCAGCTCCAAATCTGCAATCGAGTCCTTGGCGGCCTTCAGCTCGTCGCCTTGCTTGGAGAGGCGTACCTGGAGTTCAGAATTAGTGTGGGCGTCCTTCTCGCGCTCTATGTTGAGCGCGGTGACCCTCTCCGAGCTCGCCTTCAGGTACTCCTCCAGCTGCGCCACCTTCGCCTCGAGGTCCTTCTTGGCGGTCTCCGCGGTGGCGGCGGCGGCCTTTGCTTCCTTCAGCTCTCCGCCAAGGGCCTGTTCCCGGGCGGCAAGGTCGTCCTCGTGAGAGTCGAGGTCGACCTTCCGCTGGTTGAGCGCTCCTTCTCGCTGGGATAGCGCTTCTCCGGCGAGTCGCTGCTGCTCCTCGGCCTCAGCCTTCTCCAGGAGCCACTCTTGATACTCTCCAGCAAGCCTCTCGCGCTCCTCCGCCAAGTTGCGGAGGGCCTCCTGGTTGGCGGCGCGGAGCTCCGCGGCGCGTTTCTCCATATCTGCTGCGGCCTTGGCGGTGAGGGCCTCCCGAGACTCAAGTTTCGCCTGCCTGGCCCGGTAAAGGGCCAGGAGCCGGTGAAGCAGCTTCTCCTCCTCGGGCTCGTCGCTCCCGCCCGGCGCCTCGACGATCTTCAGCCCCGCGGAGGCGAGGACCTCCCCATCGAAGGCCTCTCCCTCCTCGGGGGCTCGCGACGAGGATCCCCACGGCACCTGTATGAAGACGCCGTTGGGAGCCTCAAGGTAGAAGGCGGACTGCTCCTTCTCGGTGGAGGGATCGGCGGCTGGCGCAGCGCTGGACGCTCCTGCCGCCTCCGGGCCGGCAGTGTGGCCGCCGTCCCCCTCCCCGGCCGCTGCGTCCGCAGCCGGGGCAGTCTCCTCAGCCGCAGGCTCGTCGGCTCCTGCCACGTCTTCGACGACAGGGGCGTTGCCGCCGTCGCCCTGCGCGCCCTCCTCACCGACGACCTCGGTCTCCATCCGGTCCGGCGCGGGAGGGTCTAGAAGAAGAGAAGAAGAAAAGAAGAAAAGAAAAAGTTCAAGCAAATATCCAAAAAAAGACGAATCCCAGAAGACGAAGTTACAAGACTTACCTTCACGGACCTCGTCGACGACAGGCTCCCTCGCCGGGGAGCTCTCCCTTGGCGGGGTGGCCGCCCTCGCCGGGCTGCTCGCCCTTGGTGGGGTACTCGCCCTTGGCGGAGTACCCGCCCTTGGCGGAGCGCTCTCCCTCGCCGGAGAGTCCGTCCTTGGCGGGGACGGCGGGGCCTGCGGCTCCTCAGGAATGGTCTCCGGGCGCTCCTGCGGCTGCGGCTCCGTTTCTGCACAAGACAAACAAGACGAACAGAGCAACAAGATGTTAGTACAAGGCAAAAACTCCAGGCGCGCCCGACGAGCGGAAAGTTCAAGACCGGACTTACGCTGGGGGCTGCGCTGGGGGCTGCTCCTCGGAGCAGCGCTTGGGTCCGGCAAGCTCGTCGCCGGCGCGTCCCCTGTCGCCGCGACGGGCGAGTCGTCCTCGACCTCGACTACGGGAACCTTGGCCTTCTTCGCCGCTCGCTGGGCCAGGGTCCTGAAATCAAAGCAAGAAGCAAGATCAGAATCGTCAACGAAAGAATCAAGACAGAATTGAAGAAGCTACAAAATACAAGTCCTTACTCTTGTTCCCCGTCGTCGTTGTCGCTCAGGGCAGAGAAGTCGAACTCCACCTGAGGCGCGTCCGCGCGAGGAGCGGGAGGAGAAGGCTCCCTCGGGCGCTTGGCGGTCCCCGGGGCTGGGGGCTGCGAAGCACCAGCCTCTGTTGGCGCCGAGGCCCGGGGAGCAGGCGGAGCAGCCGCTCCGCTTTGGGAGGCTCCTCCTCCGCTTGGCGCTGGTGCGCGGGGCGCCTCCGTTGCGGTCTGACTCGCTCTGGTCGCGCGCGTCGCCTGGCGAGCAGGCTGCTGTCGGGGCGCCTGCGTCCTCGTCGCCGTAGCCGCCTTGCGGAGGCGCTTCGGCGGCGTTCGCTTGGGGCTTGCCCGGGGCGGGGAGCTCTCCGAGGACGAGGAGATGTCATCGTCGAGCCCCAGAGATCCACCGGTATCCTCATCGGCTCCGGCGTCCTCCTCCTCCTCCTCCTCGGTGGGCTCGCTGGGTCCAGCATCCTGCCCCGCGGCCTTGCTCCTTCCGGCACCTCCGCCCCCTCCGGCACCTCTGCTTCCTCCGGCAACCTCGCCTCTTGCCGCGGCCTCGCTCACCACTCCGGGGATCCCGGCGTGCCTCAGAGAGGGGACCCCGGCGAGCTCGTCGGCCGGTAGATTGAGAAGCCTTCAGGTCTCCGCCTCCTCGGCCTGGCACGGCGCGTCTTCGGCCTCTGCCTCGTCGACGGTGAACCCGAATTCTCCTACCGCTGCGGCTGCGGCGGCCTCTTCTACCGGGGTAGTGATATAAGCTATCTCCCAATCTGTGGTGTCCCGGGTAAGACCCTTGATCTCATCGGTGTTCTTCGCCACCTCAACCAAGTTATCAAAGAAGCTCATAATGGCGTCCGGCGTGGGTACTATCCATGTTGGGTCGACGCCATGTGAGTCACATGCGGGCATTATCGCCCGCAAGGCGTCCCGGGCGGTGCTGTTGCATAAAGGAACTACTCCCCGGGAAGATCTAAACCACTCTGGGTGGGCTGGGTCGTGCTTGAAAAGCTCCCGAAGCATTCCCTTCAGCTCCAGCGCTGTGAAGTTGTAATTCAGCCCCGGGCGCAACCTCATTACGTCCGCCGCATTGCCAAACTCCCATGCTGGCCTTTTCCTTTCCTGTAAAGGGGCAATGCGGCGGCGGAGAAAGTCTGCTCCTACCTCTCCGATAGTCAACTTGGCTACCCGGAGACGAAGAATTCTGACAAGGGCAACGTTGAGCTTGATGTCATCGGCGGCCAAATCACTCCAATCTCTACCGCGCACTATAGCAGTTGTGCGCGGCGCAGTAAAAGGTTGCGGCTCGTCCTCCACTATCCAGCACCAGTCCGCGCGCCACTCCTCCCACTTGCCGCGGAGCTCCCCTTTCAGATAGGATTCCTTCTTGTTCAAGCGGAAGATCCAAGAGATCCCCCCGGAGAGGGGGGCGCCGGCCTCTACTCTAGGCATAAAGAAGTGCCTAAAAAGCGCTACGTTTGGATATATCCCTATGTAGTTTTCGCACAGATGTGCGAAAACCGCCATCGTGAGGATGGCGTTGGGGGTGAAGTCTAAAAGATGGAGGTTGTAGGTGTTCATAATGTCGCAGAAAAATTCAGAGAATGGAGGACAGAGGCCGCAGTGGAAGAAGGCAGCAAAGAAGAAATACCCGCTGGGGTACAGATCTCTGGCGGCGGCCGGGTAGACTCGGGTGCGGGGATGCGCCTTGGTCTTCTTGGCCCAGAACAGATAGTACTTGTTCCAGAGCTCCCGCGCGCTGAGCCTTGGCGCGAAGACGACATTCCTCTTCCGCAGGAGAGCAAGCTTCGCCGCCTGCTCGGATTTGTCTTTCTTGGTCTTCTCCGCCTTCGCCTTCTCGGTCTTCGGGGCCATGGCGGAGGCGGCGAGGGAAGGGGACGAGGAGTCCGGCGGCGCCGCAGATGCGAAAGACGGCGGAGGAGGTGAGGAGGCGGAGCGTAGAGGGGGGTTTCTGGAGATGGAAGAAGCAATGAAGACGAAGTAAGGTAACAGCCCCTGCTTCCTCTGCTTTTAAGGGGGAAGTGGGGGACGCTCCGCATTTCCTATTAAAGAACGTGGCCACGTTCCCTCCCACGACGCCGCAATCGACGCGTGCCGTTAGGGAGGGACGCGGCGGATGCGGAAGGGGAATTACGGCTCGCCGTGGGCCATGCGTGCCCGTGCACTGTTTTGGGCCTGGCCCAACAGCGCTCGGCACCGTGTGTGGCCCAGGCCCGGGGGCTCCTGTCGGTGTACTAAGATAGGGGTACCTTAGTACCCCAACTTGTGCACGGGCAGTAGCAGCTTCCCGCGGCAGGGTCTACCACGTGCTTGCCGGAAACCTCTCTGGTCCTTATTAAGCCATTCAAAAACAAAGTATACAAGACAGAAGATCAAGGCCCCGGCAAATGGAGCTTGCCGGGAAGGCCGTCCCAGGCTCAAGATTACCTCATTTAACTCAAGGCCCTGGCAAGAGGAGCTTGCCAGGAAGACCAGAAGACTGCATCTTAAAAGACACGCCTCGGCGCACCTTGCGCCCCGGCAAGACCCGGGGAGCGACAAGCTTCCCGGCCCGACAAGATCAGGACCCCGACAAGGTGCTTGCCGGGGGAACTCACACTGTGTGCCCGCGCTCCAGCTCATCGACCCACGCGTCGCCCTGGGGCCCTTCCAGGGACGCGTGGCGGATGGCTGTGCAGCCTGGGGGACACGGTGGCACTCCACGGTGAAGAAGCTATCGCCGTGGCGAACGGGGACGCAAGGGCGGGCGCTTTTGGGGTCGACGACGATGGGCATTTAATGCTCTTGTCCCCCACTATCAAAGTAGGTGATGACCACTGTTCGTCCACTGTTCCCGCACTGTTACAACTACCACCACAATTACTTTTTTACCCCTTTCTCCTACGTTGACACCTGTCGGTGACCCCTTGAGCTATAAAAGGAGGCCCATGCACAACGGAGAAAGGGTTCGGAACCCTAATCGCTCATTCGCTCGGTGTAGCTAGTTCTTCAAGCTCCCGAACTCCACATTCAATACAATCTAAGCAGGAGTAGGGTTTTACGCGTCCATCGCGGCCCGAACCTGGGTAAACTGCCCGCGTGTGCTCTACGATCTGCTCTTTGTGCTCCCTCCGCTCCCTTACCGCACGAACAAGGGGCTCCGGTCCCATAGGTGCTCGTGGTGGACAGTTTCCCCCGACAGTGAGGTAAACGAATTACAGCTGGGCAATTGACAGAATTATGTGCGCAAACCAATGCTAACTATGTTACAAGAAAGGTAGAGGTTCAAAGCATGGGCGGTACGCCAAGGCAAGTAGACCGAAATCCATCTGCATCTACAACTAATCATCCACCTAGAGATATCTATCCAGAACATCTCGCTGGTATTAAGTTGCGAGTCCCACCCATAGTGTAAACTCAAAGCAACAGACAACTGCATTAAAAGAACTTTGCGTAAAGTAAACAATCCTTGCACCCGCGGGCACAAGCACCGTTGTTTTCTCCCTTGTGGCAATAGCACATCCCCTAGACTCATGTTTCTGTCACTCAAGCTAGTCATCGAGGGGCATGAACCCACAATCAAGCATAACGTTCCCTCTTGGAGTCACTACCTACTACTTGGCCAAAGCAATAAATAACAACGGAGAACATGCAAGAATTACTTACGAACATAAATATAAAAGAGGTAGATCAAATATATTACTCAAACACAATCTGAACATAATCTCACAATCCATCGGATCCCAGCAAACTCAACATAGCAACAGCATAAGGATTACATATGTGCCTCGATCATGTAGGGCAGCTCACGAGGACTAATTAGTGAAGCACAAGAACGGGAGCAGAACATCACATAGCTACTCGTCATGGACCCATGGTCCAAGGGAGACTACTCACAACTCATCCGGGAGGCGTCCATGGCGGTGGAGAAGCTCCCGGTGGTGATCCTCCCCTCCGGCAGGGTGCCGGGAAGAGTTCTCCTGGTGCTCCCGATCTTGGAAGCGGCGACGGCGGCGGAACAGAGATGAGATCGCGAAAAAGGGTTTCCGTCTCGAGGGTTTCGGGACACGATATAAATATATGCCAAAGGGGGGCATCAACGGAGGCTCGGGGGGCCCAGGCGCCCCCCCCCCCCGGCGCGGCCAGGGGGGGCGCCACCAGGGCGCCTGGAGCCCTGGTGGCCCCCCTCCGGCTGTACTTTGGCTGCTGGGAAGCTTCTGGAACGCTGATTTTTTATATATTTTTTCCGGGATTTTTCTGGCAGTTCTCGTAATGGGAAAATCTGAAATACAAAAACAACAGAAAACAGAAACTGGCACTGGGGTGCACTAAGTTAATAGGTTAGTCCAAATATGATCAAAAGTGTATGGAAGTGTATAAATATCATAGCAATATCACCCAAAAGAGGCATGGAGCAAGCAGAAATTATAGATACGTTTTGGACGTATCAATGAGCCGGAGTACCAAGTCCCCCTCCTGGAACGTCCTGGTTTTAACCCGGCGGCTGTGATATCTGCGCAGGTCCTGCTGATAAATTGCAGATATTGCTGCTGCTATGTCACGCTCTTCATCCAGCCGGTCCAAACTGTTCTGTCTTGCTTGCTCATTGGCTGCTTCAATATAAACCGCCACCCGTGGTGAATCATGGCGGATATCGCTTGGAAGAACCGCTTCAGCACCGTACACCATGAAGAAAGGTGTGTATCCTGTGGACCTATTCGGCGTAGTATTGATGCTCCAAAGGACAGAGGGCAATTCCTCAACCCAGCACCCTGGTGTTCTTTGCAAGGAAGTCATAAGTCGGGGCTTGATAGCTCGCAAAATTTCTTGATTGGCCCTTTCAGCTTGACCATTGGATTGAGGGTGAGCCACAGAAGACACATCTAGGCGAATATGCTCCCTTTGACAAAACTCTTCCATCTCTCCTTTAGATAAATTGGTGCCATTGTCAGTGATGATGCTGTGTGGAAAGCCAAACCGGAAAATTACCTTCTTGATGAATTTAACCGCTGTTGCCGCATCACACTTGCTCACCGACTCTGCCTCAATCCACTTTGTAAACTTATCCACAGCAACCGGCAGATGAGTTTTTTGATCTTGGGATCGTTTAAAAGGCCCAACCATATCAATCCCCCAAGTCGCAAACGGCCAAGTAATTAGTATCATCCACAGCTCCTGTGCCGGAACAAGAGCACGCCTTGAAAATTTCTGACAAGCATCGCACTTCCGGACTAGATCCTCCGCATCAGCATGGGCTGTCAGCCAATAGAACCCATGACGGAAAGCTTTAGCCACCAAGGATTTTGAACCGGCGTGATGACCACAATCCCCTTCATGAATCTCTCGAAGGATGTCACATCCTTCCTCGGATGATACACACCGCTGAAACGCTCCAGAAACACTGCGATGGTGAAGTTCCCCGTTTACAATTGTCATGGATTTGGATCATCGAATTATCTGCCTTGCTTCAATCTCATCATCCGGCAACTCTCCACGGCTTAGATATGCCAAGTAAGGGAGCGTCCAATCCGGAATAACATGAAGTGACGCAACCAACTGCGCTTCCGGATCAGGAACAGCCAAATCCTCCTCCGATGGTACCTGAACTGATGGACTGTGTAGCTCATCCAAAAAAGTATTTGGTGGCACCGGTTTACGCTGAGAACCTAGCCGGCTTAGAGCATCGGCCGCTTCATTTTTCCGCCGGTCTATGTGATCCACCTGATATCCTTTGAAATATCCTGCGACTGCCTCAACTTCTCGTATGTAGGCTGCCATGAGAGGGTCTTTAGAATCCCACTTGCCGGATACTTGCTGTGCCACTAAGTCTGAATCACCAAAACACTTGACCCGGCTCAAGTTCATCTCCTTAGCCATCCGCAGGCCATGAAGCAATGCTTCATATTCTGCTGCATTATTAGTACAAGGAAACATTAGACGGAGGACATAACAGAATTTGTCAACTCGCGGGGAAGTTAACACAACTCCAGCCCCCGAGCCTTCTAATTGTCTTGAACCGTCAAAGTGAATAGTCCAGTATGTATGATCCGGCTTTTCCTCTGGTGCTTGCAACTCTGTCCAATCATTGATAAAATCTACCAATGCTTGCGATTTGATAGCGGTGCGTGGTACATACTTCAATCCGTGTGGGCTAAGCTCAATGGCCCACTTTGCGACTCTGCCAGTGGCTTCTCTGTTCTGGATTATATCCCCCAACGGAGCTGAACTGACGACAGTTATTGGGTGGCCTTGGAAGTAATGCTTCAACTTCCGGTTTGCCATGAACACGCCATATACCAGCTTCTGCCAATATGGGTACCTTTGTTTGGATTCAATGAGAACCTCACTGACATAATAAACCGGACGTTGAACCGGATACTCCTTTCCTGCTTCTTTGCGCTCGACCAAGATTGCCACGCTAACTGCCCGTGCATTGGCGGCCACGTATAATAGCAGTGGCTCCTTATCAACGGGGGCAGCAAGGACCGGTGGTTCCGCCAGTTGCCGCTTTAAATCCTCAAACGCAGTATTTGCTTCATCGCTCCATATAAACCGGTCTGTCTTTTTTAGCATATGATAAAGCGGAATCGCCTTCTCTCCCAGACGACTGATGAATCGGCTCAATGCTGTAATCCGGCCGGCGATACGCTGGACATCATTGATGCAAGCTAGTTTAGTCAGGGACGTGATTGCCTTGATCTTCTCCGGATTGGCTTCTATTCCTCTGTTCGACACCAGGAATCCAAGGAGCTTGCCCGCCGAAACACCAAAAGCGCATTTCTCCGGATTAAGCATCATTTTATAGGCCCGAAGTTTATCAAAGGTTTCCTTGAGGTCCTCTATCAATGTCTCCTCCTTCCTTGACTTCACCACGATGTCATCCACATAGGCATGAACATTTTTCCCTATCTGCCCCTTAAGACAGTTCTGTACGCAACGCTGGTAAGTTGCTTGGGCACTCTTGATCCCGAAAGGCATAGATACGTAGCAAAAGGCACCAAAAGGAGTTATGAAAGCTGTCTTCTCTTGGTCCTTAATTGCCATCTTGATCTGGTGATACCCTGAATATGCATCCAAAAAACTTAGCCGCTCACATCCCGCCGTAGCATCAATGATCTGGTCAATACGAGGGAGAGCAAAAGGATCGGTTGGACAAGCTTTGTTTAGGTCTGTGTAATCCACACACATCCTCCACTTTCCATTTTTCTTTAACACCAGAACCGGATTAGCCAACCACTCCGGGTGGAACACTTCAACTATGAACCCTGCGGCCAAAAGTCTGGCCACTTCTTCACCTATAGCCTTGCGCCTTTCTTCGTTGAAGCTGCGCAGATACTGCTTGACCAGTTTGAACTTCGGATCAATATAAGACTGTGCTCAGCGAGTTCCCTCGGTATACCTGGCATGTTAGAAGGTTTCCATGCAAAGATATCCCGGTTCTCACGGATGAACTCGATGAGCGCGCCTTCCTATTTGGGATCAAGGTTAGCGCTGATAGTGAACTGCTTGGTCGAGTCACCCGGTACAAAGTCGACTTGCTTTGTTTCTTCGGCCGATTTAAACTTTAATGCCGGATCATGCTCTGTAGTTGGCTTCTTCAACGGGGACATATCTGCCAGATCAACATTGTCTTTATAGAATTTCAACTCCTCCGTAGCACATACTGCCTCTGCATAGGCGACGTCTCCTTCCTCGCACTCTAATGCGATCTTGCGACTTCCATGAACCGTGATGGTTCCCTTGTGACCTGGCATCTTGAGCTGCAGATCTCTACTACTATAGTACACAATTTTTTGAAAATTTGAATCTCCCCTCTTCTCTCATGTTTTACCCGCCACATCCAGGATGGAATCATCTGTGACCGTCAACTTATTAAATCGAACGGCCTGTATCACCCGGATTCGTCACCCACCTAGTCCCGCCAAACCTGAAAACGAGCCGCCCTTCTAGAGAACTCCACAACCCACGAGTAACTCACGGTAGCCTCCAGACTCTGGCAAATTGATTCCCGCCAACCTCCTCACGATGATCTTTTCCCCTGTAATCTGGATGCTCCGTATCCAGTATTCCAATTTCTCTAGCCCGCGGGTCACACACCACCAGCTCCATTGGTCCATCCCCCCATCCACACACGGACACACCCAGCACGGCAGCACCTCCGAATCACCCCCACGTCCAGATTGCATCTCCAGCCCCGTCTCCTTACAGGCTCTGGCTTGCTTCGAAATTTGTTTGCGCCAGGTGCTTCCAGGCTCAGAGGAGCTCGACATCCATCTACGGCCAGCTGATCATAGTGCCGCTGACCACAGGTGAGGTTGCTGATTCTTCTGTTCCTTTGGGAATTTTGTTTCTTGAGAATGTTCTGCAAGTGATTCTTCTTGCTTACAATGAAATGAAATACAAATCCACTGGTCTGATTGTAGCTTGCTGATTTTTCTACTTTTCTTGCACGCAAGGTGTTTGTGTTTTTGTCCAAACAGTACACTATGAAAGGCAATGCAACACATGTTCATTTTGTTCATGTCTCATGGCTATTTGTAAATTTGTATATGCTTTAACTATTTTTCTTGGATTTGGCAACCTAAAAAAATGTTCTAATGCTTATACTGTAGGTTGTGGTTGAAAACACTCGGCTTACAAAATCAATTAAAATCGACAAGATGGAAGGCCGGGTTCCATTCAGAGATATTACAAATGTTCACCCGACAACTTCACCAAAATGGAACTACTGTAAGTATTTTCATTATCTTGATATCTAATTATTATCCTTATCGGTCCTTTGCCTTGACATACTATTTGTTTTTGTTTTGTGGGGAAATATTAGCTGTCGCTGGAGAGCAGAATGATCCTTTAGTGGAAACCAAAAATGCTACACAAATGAATTCTTCCGAGCGTAAGCGTTACCGTGACCGGGATAGATATCTGCAAATGACTCCATATCAGAGGGAAGCCTATTTGCAAAGGAATCGTGAGTACAAAAGAATGAGGCGTGAGTGCAGCGCAAGTTGTAGCAATACACAACCAGCACCCCAGCAGAAAAATACAAGAGCTAATAATAACATATGCATGACAGGTACTGTTCTAATCGACAAAATATTCATTTCTAATACTATCAATGACTGTTGAATGTTCATTTACCTCTTTAATATATGATGTATAATTTTTGACGGTATAAGGTCGAACCTACATTACAGGAAACGAAGTCGTGGCCAGTTCAAACTATGAGAAGCATGATTCAGTATTTACTCAACTGGGGTCTTCATCAAAAGGAAAACAAGGTTGTGATACTTAATGAATTAACAAATATCAAAAATCAAATTTATTTTTTGTATATTTCATCACACTGTCGTTGACCCCTTTTCCTTAAAACTGTGGCGGATATTGGTGGTTCTGGCACAATTCGTCCAAAATCTGGAACTCGATTCACCATCAGTCCATCTGGCATATATTTATCATCAATATCCTCGGAAGATCAAGCTGCAAAATATGAATTGAAAAATGTACGTCAGCGTAAGCGACATCGTTGTGTCAACATGCACTCAGAACTGTCACGTGATCAAGAAGAAACACACGTACACGAGATTTGTGGCCATAATAAAAGACAGAGGCCAAGAAATGAAAGTTGTAGTACTGCACGGGATGGTGGTAGAGAAACCAACAACTTGCATGAAGACATCATTTATGTGCCCCAGGATTCTTTTCCTGCTATTCAAGGTAATGTTAGTCATAAATCTCTACTACTATAGTACACAATTTTTTGAAAATTTGAATCTCCCCTCTTCTCTCATGTTTTACCCGCCACATCCAGGATGGAATCATCTGTGGCCGTCAACTTATTAAATCGAACGGCCTGTATCACCCGGATTCGTCACACACCCAGTCCCGCCAAACCTGAAAACGAGCCGCCCTTCTAGAGAACTCCACAACCCACGAGTAACTCACGGTAGCCTCCAAACTCTGGCAAATTGATTCCCGCCAACCTCCTCACGATGATCTTTTCCCCTGTAATCTGGATGCTCCGTATCCAGTATACCAATTTCTCTAGCCCGCGGGTCACACACCACCAACTCCATTGGTCCAACTAGTAGTACATACTGAGTAGCACTAGCACAAAATTGTGGGTCACGGACCTTTAGGGAAGGAGAGGAGCCTGAGCTCGCCTCCCCCCCTCCCCTCGCGCCGCGCGCCGCTCCGGCCGCGGCGGCCACCCAACTCCGCCCCTGCCCGCCGGGCCAGGGCGCCACCATCTCTGAGGGCATGTGTCCCCTCCCCCCAGCTGGATCCCACCGCTCGAGCGGCTCCCCGAGCCGCGCCAGATCTGAGCGGGGCGCCCCCTTGACCGCTGGTGATCGACGGGGATCCGGCGGGTGCTCGCTTGTGCCGGTCGCATGGCCGCCCCTCTCCGCTTCGTCAACGGCCCACCCCGACGCCCCGCCGTGTTTCCTGCACCCTGGCGAGAGCTCCAAGATGGGGGCTGCCCGGGAGCCGGCGGTCCGTGCGGAGTCTCCCCGTTTTGGGGACGGCAGGCTTAGATCCATCATAGTAGTGCCCTCCCCCGCACCGACCATTCCCTCTTCGGGCGACGAGGCAGGCTGGACGGAGGTCAGATCGAAGAAGCAACGCCGCGCGCTCAGCGGGTCCTCGGGCCATCCCTCACTCCGCCAGCTGGGGCGGCGGGGTAGGCGCTCCGCCTTAAAGGAGAGCGCGGGCCGGGCTGCCTTCTTAAAGCAGTTCGCCGGCCGCTGTTTCCGCTGCCTCAGCACGGAGCACCGCCGTATCGGCTGCCGTGACCCCCTCCGCTGCATAGTGTGCAAGCTCCAGGGCCACTACGGCAGGGACTGCCCGCTGAACCCAAGGCGGGGCCGCGGGGCGGCTGGTGCCAACCGCGGGCCGGTGAAGGCGCGCCTCATCTTCCCTCCGCCGCCTCCGCCTCCCCCTCCGGCCGCGCACTCCGCCGGCATGGATCGTCAGGCTCTCCTCACCGACCCCTCGCGCCGCCCGAGATCGAGCCACAAGGTGGTGGTGGCCACTCCGGCCATGGAGCACCAGGAGTTCCTGCTCCGGAAGCACGCCGTGCTCCTCACGGCCTCCTCGCCTAGGCACGCCGCCAACCCCATGTCCGTGGGGCGTGCCATCGAGGAACAGCTCCACACGCCGCCACACCTGCTGCGCATCACCAGCCACGACCCCGAGGATTTCTTGGTCCACTTCGAGCTCCCGGCGCACAAGGAGAGCGCCGTCCGCCGCGGCACTCTCAAGGTCGACGGCGTCGAGTTCGCCATCAAGGGGTGGCACGAGGACGACCACGAAGTGCTTGAAGACTGCAACCTCCACGTCCGCGTCGTCATCGAGCGCATGCCCATGCAGCTCTGGTCGCTGGAGGGGGCGGCGGAGGCCCTCGGTGACCTCTGCATCGTCGACCGTCTGGACAGCCGCACCCACGAACGCGGGCACACCAAATCCTTCGCCTGCTGGGTGTGGACGACCGACACCGCGCTCATCCCCACCAAACGCGCGCTCTGGCGCGCGGCCCGCGGCGCGGGCAGGGTCGAAGCCATGCTCGGCTTCTCGCCCCCGAGCCGCCAGGTTGCGCCCCCGCCGGGCATCCGCCGCCGCGAGCTGCTAGTGCACGTCGACAGGATTGAGGATTGGACCCCCCGCACACCGCCATCCTCCCGTTCGCGCCAAAGCGGCCTCCCCTCTTCGGAATCCGGCGACGACACGCCGTTCCCGGCGGTGTACCCGGCGACGTGGACCTGGCACGTGGAGGACGGGCAGGGACGCCGCCACCCGCCCGCGGTGGCCTCCTCGGGCTGCCACGGCCTGCAGCGTGGAGCCGGCCGAAGGGATCACGACGACCACGACAAGGATCGCGCCGGTCGCCGCTCATGGGCAGACTCGCTGCTGGGCCGTGGGCACTCCGGCCGGGCTCCGGCGCCGGAGAAGGAACGCTCCAGGCAACCGCGCCAGCGCAGCCGCACCCCCACCAGCAGGCACCGTGGTATGAGCTGCATGGGGCGGGAGGCCGCCATCCGGGCCACCCCCCCTCTGCCGCTACGCCCCTCCACCACGCCTCCGCCGCCAACACCACCCCCCCCCCCCCCCGCCCGCGCGGGGGGGCCTCGACGACGACCCCGTCTCCGCCTTCTTCACCAACGACGACACACAGCTGCCCCCCCCTCCCCGTTTTGACCACGGGCACCTGGAGCTTGAGGAGGCCGTCGCGGATGTACTCGCCACGCCTTTAGAGTTCGGCACCGGTCAGCCTGACGCTGCAAACGATCGGGCGCCGGACGACGTCGGGCCTGCCGCACA
>LR738714.1:257465365-257557936 GCA_902687465.1 Secale cereale
CCCCCCCGCCCGCGCGGGGGGGCCTCGACGACGACCCCGTCTCCGCCTTCTTCACCAACGATGAAACACAGCTGCCCCCCCCTCCCCGTTTTGACCACGGGCACCTGGAGCTTGAGGAGGCCGTCGCGGATGTACTCGCCACGCCTTTAGAGTTCGGCACCGGTCAGCCTGACGCTGCAAACGATCGGGCGCCGGACGACGTCGGGCCTGCCGCACAGCTCCGGTGCGACGCGGTCCTCGCATGCAGGGCCGCGTCTCCTCTCCCTGAAACCAACACCGAGCTGGGGGCGGTGACGCACCAGGTGCAGCAGCTGCAGATCGAGCACGACGGCGCCGCTCCCCGTCTCCTATTCCGCGACATCCCTGAGCCTATCATCCCCGTCGCGCCCCAAGCCCGGCGCCCCTCGGCACCGCCCAAGACGCGCACCCCCTCAGCCCCAGTCAGGCACAGCGCTCGTCAGGCTGCCAGGCACTCCTCCACCCCGGTTGCCCAGCGAGCCACCCTTCGTCTCGTCAAGGAGCTCGGCGTGCTTGGCCCCAAGGCGCGGATGACGGTGAAGGCGGCGGAGGCACTGCTGCGCCGCTTCGACGAGCCCCTCACGGAGGACGACATCAACTGCATCGCCAAGCTCACACGCCTCGACGTCCAGGCACTGCGCACCATGGCCAGCCTGGCAGGCCCGGACGGTGTCGACGACGAGTAGTCTCAGCTAGTAGCCATGGTAGGTCGCCTCCGGCGACAACTGACCTTTTTGGTCAGTCTGAGCTAGGTTTTCTTTCATGATCAGTGTTAGGCTTAGTGGTTTAGCTTGCAGCCAGTGTAATTTGGGGCCTATTGGTGGTCACTGGCTTCCCCCGGTGGTCGGGTGGTGTAATTTCATCTTAGTAGTGACGTTTTCGTCGCCGGAGCACATCGGATTGCATCATGAGTAGCACAGCCATCCCTATGATGAACTGGAACGTCCGCGGTTTAAATTCGCCGGCCAAGAGAGCAACAGTACGTGAGGTGGCCGCTGCCCACAGCCTCGCCCTACTGTGCTTACAGGAAACTAAAATCGACTCCTGGTCGCCGGGGATGGCCAGAGAGGTTGGTGGCAACAGGCTAGACAACTGCGCCGTGCTTCCGGCGATCGGGACCCGTGGGGGAATAGCTCTCTTCTGGGACTCCACCAGGCTTTCGATCGTCACGCACACCGTAGGGCAATTCTCCATCACGGCTAGGGCGACCCTTACCCACGGAAGCACATTCTTCTGGATCACCTCTGTATATGGCCCAACTGACGACGCCAGGAAGGAGGACTTCCTCGAAGAGCTTAGCCGAAATAGGCCTCCACTAGGTGACCCCTGGCTGATCAACGGCGATTTCAACATCATCTACGAGGCCAGAGCAAAAAACAACCACAACATCAACAGAAGAATGATGAGTAGGTTCAGGGATGCAATCGATAGGGCTTGCCTCCGCGAGATAAAATGCAAAAACAGGCGCTTCACTTGGAGCAACGAGAGGGAAAACCCTACTTTCGTAGCCATAGACAAGGTGTTCTGCAACCAAGAATGGGAGGCAATTTTCCCCTCCTACACACTAATGGCAGCATCCACCTCCTGCTCCGACCACTGCCCTCTGTTACTCACGGACACAGCAGCGCCACCTCGCAAGGCAACGTTCAAGTTTGAATCTTTCTGGCCAAGATTCCCCCATTTCCAGCAGACAGTCCTAAGGGCGTGGCAAAGGCCAGTAAACCACAGCTGCCCTTTCACAAGAATGAAGATAAAACTGAAGCGAACTGCAGCGGATCTCAAGATCTGGGCCAGGAATTTTTTCAGCAATGCTAAATTGCAATTCCACATCGTGTCTGAGGTGATACTAAGATTGGACACGGCGCAGGAAAGGCGACGGCTCACTCAAGGAGAGTACTGGCTAAGAAAAACCCTAAAGCTGAAAATTGTTGGGCTCGCGGCCCTCGAGCGCGCAAGGAAGAGGCAGGCCGCGCGAACCACATGGCTCAAAGCGGGAGATGCAAAAACCGCATTCTTTCAGGCAAAGATAAACTCCCGTAGGCGGAAAAATTACATCCACTGCTTGGAATCAGCGGATAAACAAGCTACAGAACATAAAGAGAAGGCAGAGATGATCCATGAACATTTCACAAACCTCTTGGGCACAAAAGAGAGAAGGACAATGGCGATCGACTGGGAAAAGATCCAACTGCCTCGCCTACAAAACGGGGTGGGACTCGATAACCCGTTCACAGAGGAGGAGGTCTGGGCAGCGATCTGCGCATCCCCGATGGAGAAGGCTCCAGGGCCGGACGGCTTCAGCGGTTGTTTCTTCCGTGCATGCTGGCAAACGATCAAGGAAGACGTGATGGCGGTCTTCCACGCTTTCTACCAGCTGGCCGCCGGCGATTTCGCTGCCCTCAACCGGGCTATGATCATCCTTCTGCCCAAGAAGGATGGTGCTGCAACGCTGACAGACTTCCGGCCCATCAGTCTTATCCATTCAGTGGCAAAACTGATAGCAAAGGTGCTATCGATCAGGCTGACAAATGTGCTCGACCAACTCATCTCACCGGCGCAAAGCGCTTTCCAGAAGAAAAAGGGCATACATGACAGCTTCCTCTATGTGCAAAGCGCACTTCGGCAGTTCAAGCGAAAGAAAACCCCAATGTTGCTGCTCAAGATTGACATTGCCAAGGCATTCGACACTGTATCCTGGGAATACATCCTTGAGCTTCTGCAACGCATGAATTTCCCAGCTCGCTGGCGGGACTGGATAGCGCTACTCCTCTCCACCGCATCCTCCACCTGCCTGCTAAACGGCGACCCGGGCCCTGCCATCCTTCACCAGCGTGGCCTGAGGCAGGGAGACCCCCTGTCCCCCCTACTCTTCATCCTGGCGATCGACCCTCTCCACCGGCTGGTGGAGGCGGCGCAGCACGCCGGCGTCATCGCGCCTCTGCCGTCCGGCACCGCGCGCCTACGCGTAACCCTGTACGCGGACGACGCCATCCTCTTGGCCAACCCAGTACGCCAGGAGGTCGACGCCATCATGCAGCTGCTGGCTGGCTTCGGGGAGGCCACGGGCCTGCGTGCAAACCCCCAAAAATCGTCTGCGGCGGCCACAAGCTGCGACAACATCGACCTCCTACACGTCCTTCAAAACTTCGGCGGTAACATGGTGCAGTTTCCGATCCGATACCTGGGCCTCCCACTTTGCATTGGCAGGCTCAGACTGGTGCACATCCAATACCTCCTCGATCGCATCCGAGCAAGGTTGGCAGCTTGGAAGGGCCGCCTTCTACCGATCGCGGGGCGCCGAGTTCTGGTCAGAAGCGTCCTGTCTGCGCTACCTGCTTTCGCCATGGCTGCTCTGCGCATCCCTAGTAAATTCTTCAAGGACGTAGACAAGGCTAGACGACGCTTTCTTTGGGCGCAAGATGAGGAGGTAACTGGAGGGAAATGCAAAGTAAATTGGCAGCTGGTCACTTCACCGATCG
This sequence comes from Secale cereale, assembly GCA_902687465.1. Classification (NCBI taxonomy): domain Eukaryota; kingdom Viridiplantae; phylum Streptophyta; class Magnoliopsida; order Poales; family Poaceae; genus Secale; species Secale cereale. The sequence goes on from LR738714.1 coordinate 257,468,863, forward strand.
GCCACGGGGGGCTTGGCATCCCCAACATGGAGAAACATGCACGAGCCCTACGCCTACGGTGGCTTTGGCTCGCCTGGAAGGACCGGACAAGACCATGGACCAGCCTGGAGCTGCCTTGCGACGGCAAGGACAGAGCTCTCTTCGCCTCCGCAACGACGGTAAAAATAGGAGACGGCACCAAGGCCCTATTCTGGCACAGCTCCTGGCTCGGTGAACAGCCCCTAAAGCTGGCCTACCCTGTTCTGTTCGGCCGCTCGACCAGGAAGAACCGAACGGTGGCAGAGGCGCTGCATGATGGAAGATGGATCATTGATCTCAGAGGAGGTAACAGCGGGGAGATCATTCACCAAGCTGTTCATCTGCAGCGGGCCATCACAGTGGCAAACCTGCCATTACAAGAGGGAGTAGAGGATGAGATCTCATGGAAAGACGGTGGTCGCTACGCGGCTAGATCAGCATACCACTGCCAATTCCCTCCACAGCAAACATCAAAGCTGAAAAGCTTGGTGTGGAAGATCTGGGCACCTGGGAAGATCAAATTCTTCCTATGGCTGCTTCACCAAAACAGACTCTGGTGCAATGACCGCCTGCGGAGAAGAGGCTGGGAAAACCCCTATTTCTGCCAGTTATGCTGCCGCAACCTCGAATCCTCTTTCCACTTAATTTGGGAGTGCAGCACATCGCGGCGGATTTGGTCACAGGCTGCCACCTGGAACGGCTGCCGCGCCCTGTCACCAACCTCCTGGGATGCCAGCAAGACATCAACCGACGCCATCGACGCGATTGTTCATGCTGCGGTGCCAGCGGAAAGAAAAGGAACCAAGACTATGATTGCCTTGATCTCTTGGCAAATCTGGCTCGAAAGAAACAACTGCACTTTCCGCGACATGAGGCCAAGCGTGCCCAGGGCCATAGAAGCCTGCCGGAGAGAGTTCGAGCAATGGCGACTAGCCGGAGCTCTTGCTTTAGCGCCCCCGTTCGGGGATATCCCGCGAGAAATAGACTAAACCCCGTCTTGGTTCTCTCCATGTATTTTCCTCTCCTTGTTGATCCCTTTGATCACAAAATTTCTGTAACCCTTCTGCTAAGCCAATGAAAAGCCAGCAATAGCCTGGATCTTTCAAAAAAAACTCCATTGGTCCATCCCCCCATCCACACACGGACACACCCAGCACGGCAGCACCTCCGTATCACCCCCACGTCCAGATTGCATCTCCAGCCCCGTCTCCTTACAGGCTCTGGCTTGCTTCGAAATTTGTTTGCGCCAGGTGCTTCCAGGCTCAGAGGAGCTCGACATCCATCTACGGCCAGCTGATCATAGTGCCGCTGACCACAGGTGAGGTTGCTGATTCTTCTGTTCCTTTGGGAATTTTGTTTCTTGAGAATGTTCTGCAAGTGATTCTTCTTGCTTACAATGAAATGAAATACAAATCCACTGGTCTGATTGTAGCTTGCTGATTTTTCTACTTTTCTTGCACGCAAGGTGTTTGTGTTTTTGTCCAAACAGTACACTATGAAAGGCAATGCAACACATGTTCATTTTGTTCATGTCTCATGGCTATTTGTAAATTTGTATATGCTTTAATTATTTTTCTTGGATTTGGCAACCTAAAAAATGTTCTAATGCTTATACTGTAGGTTGTGGTTGAAAACACTCGGCTTACAAAATCAATTAAAATCGACAAGATGGAAGGCCGGGTTCCATTCAGAGATATTACAAATGTTCACCCGACAACTTCACCAAAAGGGAACTACTGTAAGTATTTTCATTATCTTGATATCTAATTATTATCCTTATCGATCCTTTGCCTTGACATACTATTTGTTTTTGTTTTGTGGGGAAATATTAGCTGTCGCTGGAGAGCAGAATGATCCTTTAGTGGAAACGAAAAATGCTACACAAATGAATTCTTCCGAGCGTGAGCGTTACCGTGACCGGGATAGATATCTGCAAATGACTCCATATCAGAGGGAAGCCTATTTGCAAAGGAATCGTGAGTACAAAAGAATGAGGCGTGAGTGCAGCGCAAGTTGTAGCAATACACAACCAGCACCCCAGCAGAAAAATACAAGATCTAATAATAACATATGCATGACAGGTACTGTTCTAATCGACAAAATATTCATTTCTAATACTATCAATGACTGTTGAATGCTCATTTACCTCTTTAATATATGATGTATAATTTTTGACGGTATAAGGTCGAACCTACATTACAGGAAACGAAGTCGTGGCAAGTTCAAACTATGAGAAGCATGATTCAGTATTTACTCAACTGGGGTCTTCATCAAAAGGAAAACAAGGTTGTGATACTTAATGAATTAACAAATATCAAAAATCAAATTTATTTTTTGTATATTTCATCACACTGTCGTTGACCCCTTTTCCTTAAAACTGTGGCGGATATTGGTGGTTCTGGCACAATTCGTCCAAAATCTGGAACTCGATTCACCATCAGTCCATCTGGCATATATTTATCATCAATATCCTCGGAAGATCAAGCTGCAAAATATGAATTGAAAAATGTACGTCAGCGTAAGCGACATCGTTGTGTCAACATGCACTCAGAACTGTCACGTGATCAAGAAGAAACACACGTACACGAGATTTGTGGCCATAATAAAAGACAGAGGCCAGGAAAAGAAAGTTGTAGTACTGCACGGGATGGTGGTAGAGAAACCAACAACTTGCATGAAGACATCATTTATGTGCCCCAGGATTCTTTTCCTGCTATTCAAGGTAATGTTAGTCATAAATAACAATGATGTAATTATATGTTGCACATAGCAAGTATTTCATCTATTTACAACTAGAGATAATTTTTTAAACAGAGTATCTGGCAAATACTGAAGACTCCATTGAGTACGATGATGTGGACGATGAGAGTCTAATGTATAATGGACCATGTAAGTATTGACTGATATTTTCATCAATGATTCTCAATTTTTGTAATACTTAACTAAAAAATTACTTTTGAAAAACACAGGTCTTGACTTTGAATCATATCAAGAGCCAAAGCATGTCACAAAATGCATACAAGCAGACCCATATGATCATATATATCATAAATTGCCCCTTGGCTATCATTTTCTAGAGCGAGTGCCCAACTGTAGACATTGCAATGCGAAAAGGTTCCAATACGAGACGCCAACATTTTGTTGCATGAATGGAAAAGTAAAGATAGTAACCCCAATGGTTCCTGATGAATTGCGTCAGTTGTACACGAGCCAGGATCCAAATGCAAAATACTTCCAAGATCATATACGGTACTTCAATTCTCATTTCTCTTTTACCTCTCTTGGTGTGATCTTGGACCAAAGGTTCTGCAATAGGAGGTCTGGAGTATACACCTTTCGTGCACAGGGCCAAATTTATCACCGTATTGACCAGTTGGTTCCAAAAGAAGATGAACCCAAGCATTTACAATTATACTTCTATGACACAGATGCAGATTTAGAACAAAGATTTCTTCACTCGCCAAACCTTGACCAAACTCTGATCCGGAAGTTGGTGAATATACTTTCAAGTAATCCTTATGCACAAATATTTAGAAACCTTGGTTCTATTCCAAACCTTGATGAATATAATATTGAGCTCAACACAAATATTGCCTTAGATCAGAGAGTATATAATGCTCCGACAACATCACAAGTAGCAGCAATTTGGGTCGGGCAAATTTGACTATTTTGACCTGTTGTGGCAACAAATTCACAAAATGAACCGCTCGCGAAACTATTTCACTCCCGTAACCTTTTTGTGTAGCGCCCGCCACGACGGCGCTGCACCCTTCTGTGCAGCGCCTGCTACAGAGGCGTTGCACGCCTGTCCACCGTGGCAGCCCCTGGCCCGCACCCCGGCCGTGCAACGCCTCCCACTCAGGCGCTGCACATTGTAATGTGCAGCGCCCCCGAGCCAGGCGCTGCACAGGCAGTTATCCCTTCGCCGCACGCACGCCCAATCCCCACCCCTCCCATTAACCCTTGCGGCTGCTGCATCTTCTCCTCCCCCTCCTCAATCCCAATCTCAAAAACTCTCAGATCTGAAGCTTTTGTCCGTGGATTTCTTCCCCCTTCGATCCTACAAGGTACACTCCTCCGATCCCCTTCTTTCTATCCATACATTTTCTCTTTTTTGTGATTTGTAGATGATTATGTTAGATGGTATTTGATGGTATTAGATTATGTTAGTGTAGTTAGTATTCAAGTAGTGTTAGTTTAGTTAGATGAGTTAGATGAATTTAGGAGAGGGGGAGGATGATGTTAGTGTAGTTAGTATTGAAGTAGGCTTAGTTAGTATGTTAGTGTAGTTAGATGAGTTAGATGAATTTAGGAGAGGGGGAGGATGATGTTAGTGTAGTTAGTATGTATTGAAAATAGACTATGTTAGATGGTATTAGATGTTATGTTAGATGAGTTAGGATATTATTTTAGATTAGTTAGATGTTATTTTAGATGGAAACCTACATTATGTTAGATGGTATTAGATGTTATGTTAGATGAGTTAGGATGATATTTTAGATGAGTTAGATGTTATTTTAGATGGAAACCCACATTATGTTGGAAACTCTTCTATGTTGGGAACCTACATCGTGTTGAATACATTTTTTCAAATTTTTTCAAATTGTTAGGCTGATGGAGTGGCTTCTCGATGATCACTGGGACAAACAACACCGGTCTTACGCTATGTCCGTGGATCAACGGGTAATAATGAAATTTACCGTTGTTAATTATTCCGTTAATTTTCAAACACATACCCCATATTTAATGATTTATTTGTCTTACTTGTAGGAACTTGCACCTCTGAAGCTTAGGGCTCACAGAGTGAACCTTGGGTGGATGCGCTATGATGAGCGCTACACACCTTATGTTAGGGAGGCAGGACTTCTCCCTTTCATTCAGCTGGTCAGCCGGTCGACGCCACCCAACAATGCTGCGGCACTCACCGCGCTCATTGATCACTGGAGGCCTGAGACGCACAGTTTCCATCTGCGGACCGGGGAGATGACGGTGACGCTTCAGGATATAGCAATGATCACCGGTCTTCCTGTCGATGGCGTTCCTTTATGTATGAGCACTGATTCAGATGGGTGGCGCCAGCAGATGGAAGCCCTTATCGGCATGGTTCCTCCAGAGCCTCAGGAACCAGCAGATGAAGGCAAGAAGAAGGAAAGAGTCGCAGCCGGTGCCCCTTACACCTGGATTACCACGCACTTTGGTACTTGCCCTTTGGAGGCTGATGAGGACACGGTGAGGACACATGCTCGTGTCTACATGTGGTATGTTATATCCAGGACCTTGTTTGCTGATGGCACAGGCAAGAATGCTCCATGGATGTGGCTGAAGGCGTTGACCGTCTTCAATAGCAATTGGAGTTGGGGTTCGGCGACACTGGCTTACTTGTATAGACAGGTATGAAGTTGTTCATATTTCATCTCATTGGTACATGCTGAATGCGATCTTTCTTTTAATACGATCATGTTCTTTTTTATGTGCAGTTGGACGAAGCCAGTTGCAGACTATCTGGAGGTATCGGTGGATGTTTGCTCGCTCTTTCCGTATGGAGCTGGGAGCGTTTGCCGGTTGGACGACCGAAGACCGTGAAGTACGAGCCTTGGGATGATAAACATGACCCACTACGGCGCCCCACTTGGGCTTACAAGTGGGATGTGTTAAATGAGATGACGGATGATCCATCGGTCATGTACAAGCTCTACAGGAGCGAGATGGACGCCATCACGGCTGAGCAGGTTAGTCGATATTGCATAAGTTTTTATCATGCTTATATCTTAACTAGATATCAATTTTGCATTGTATCCCCTTTTGCAGGTTGTATGGGAACCGTATGGCAGTGGAGACAGTTTTGGGAACCCTATTGAGTTCGTGCTCAATCCGATGTGCACTAGGGATAGGGAACTCTGGCATATGCGGTGTCCACTCATATGCAACTGGGCGGTCGAGGTTCACCTGCCACATCGGGTGTACCGCCAGTTTGGTTTGTTCCAGGCATTCCCGCCGGAATGACAGGACACGGATCAAGTGCTACACGCGTAAGATATAACTAACATTTAGCACCTAGATGTTTGTCGGCCTCATCGTTGGTTCTAATAGTATGTTTATAACTTTCAGGTTGGATAGGAAAAAGCAGCGCAAGATCAAGGACTGGGCCAAGCATCACAGGAAGTTTGTTGTGGAGTGGCAGTATGCTGTTGATCAAGCTAGGCGCAACAAAGGAGCCCCTCTTCGTCAGCACTGCCCGTTGGCGTTCAACAACTATCTCACATGGTTCCTTGCAAGAACCCGTGTGGAGGTATGCAAGCCTGCCTATGCTGAGGATATTTTGGATGATCCCACCGTATTCGATGAGATAGCCCGGCACGAGTACAACTCATTAATTCGTAAAGGAAGCTCAGTGATCCCTTCAGGCCCAATGATGAACTTTGTGGTATTTGCCCTTTACTCTTTTCCATTCACACTATTTACATCTTCGCTGGCCTAACACGTTAATACCATTTGTGTTCATAGCATTCCCAGATCAAGAAAGTAGCCGATGAGACCGATAGTATACTGGAAACAACCCCGGCTGGCAAAGACGATGGGGAAGGTGCCCTTCGAGCATTCCTTAAGGTTCACATCTCCTTCAAACTAGCACTTAACATGTGTTTGCACGTTTCTTCTCTCATTCACTTGTTCATGTTGCAGCGCCAGGGCCAAAAGTTAAGGCGGCTATCTAATCTTTTCGGTTGTCGTGACCCCGAGTACGTATCACCAGAACGTTCTGGGTCGGCGACACCATCAGATCCCATTTCTGGCGATGGTAATCCTTTGGATGATGAGGATGTTGGTGTGGTCACCCAAGAGGTATGGCATTGCTAACTACATGCTCACGGTACGGTTGTTGTTGCAATGCTAACTACATGCTCACACACGGTCTTTCCTTAACTTTTGTGTTTGAATAGGCTCCTGACGATATGGTCTTGGGGAAGTACAAGCCTCGTTCTGCAATCAAGTTAAAACCTAGGAGGGAATACAAGAAATACACACCCGATGACTTTACCCAGAAAGGCAAAAGGGCGGTCGAAACCTCGCGGATGGCGGCTTTGGATGACTACTTGGATGACGATGAGGATGAGGAGGCGGAGCCGCAGCCGGAGCGGGTTCCTCTTCCTAGGAAGGTCAAGAAGACATGTGTGAAGAACCGAGGTGGAGCCAGCAAGCGCGGAAGGAACTAGTCATATTTCTATATGTGTCTCTTTTTGTAATGTCGAACGCTATGTCGGACTAGTGTCTCTATTCCTATATGTGTTGAACTTGTCATATTTATATATGTGTTGAACTAGTCTCTATATCTATATGTGTTGAACTTGTCCTATTTCTATATGTCTTGAATTAGTCTCTATTTCTTGTTGTGTCCAACTTGTCCTATTTATATATGTCTTGAACTAGTCTCTATATCTATATGTGTTGAACTTGTCCTATTTCTATATGTCTTGAACTTGTCCTATTTCTATATGTCTTGAATTTGTTCTACTATTAATCACATGTGCAACGCCTGCAACAGAGGCGCTGCACTGTATAGTACAACGCCTGCCTGCAAGGCGCTGCACTGTATAGTGCAACGCCTCTGTAGCAGGCGCTGCACATGCCCGTATCTAACAGCAGAACAACAGAAGGTTCTGTTGTCATACAGGCATGTGCAACGCCTGCCACAGAGGCGCTGCACTATACAGTGCAGCGCCTCGTAGGCAGGCGCTGCACATGCCTGTATCTAACAACTGATACAGCGCGTCTGGTGGATAACTGCCTGTGCAGCGCCTGGCTCGGGGGCGCTGCACATTACAATGTGCAGCGCCTGAGTGGGAGGCGTTGCACGGCCGGGGTGCGGGCCAGGGGCTGCCACGGTGGACAGGCGTGCAACGCCTCTGTAGCAGGCGCTGCACAGAAGGGTGCAGCGCCGTCGTGGCGGGCGCTACACAAAAAGGTTACGGGAGTGAAATAGTTTCGCAAGCGGTTCATTTTGTGAATTTGTTGCCACAACAGGTCAAAATAGTCAAATTTGCCTTTGGGTCGAGGGAAATAATCCCCGAAGTTATTTTGACAGGAGTATCATGGTTTACGGTAAATCGGACAAACCACAATACATAAAAGCATACCATGGTTGCTATGATCCATTATCGTATCCACTTTTTTTCCCGAATGGGGAAGTTGGATGGAACTTGAATTTACCAAAAGTTGCTCCCCATGGTAGGAGGAAGATAAATGATCAAGCAAATGCTCTCAGCGAAGAAGGCAAGTTTTTTTTTCAAGTATTTTTTGTTTGATTACTTTGTTTCAGATTCATTTATCTAACCATAACTTGCCGTGAATGCAGGGGTGGAAAAGAGCTCTGGTTCTTGTGTATCACCAAGAGAATATTATTGTTATAAGTTACAAATCCGAGATGGCGAGTTCAACATCTTACTATTTGGAAAGAGATTAACTCAACAATATATTGTTGATATGTACATCAAGATTGAATCAATAAGGTTGGCTTTCTATTTACAACCGTCAACTCAGGTTCTCATACGTGCAGATTTATATCAAGGGTTGGTTGATAGTGTTGTAGCCGGTGAGACACGTGCATGCATGACAGGAAAGCGTATTGTGCTCCCCCCGAAATTTATTGGAGGACCAAGAGACATGCGCCGAAGGTATCTAGATGCAATGGCACTAGTCCAACGGTTTGGAAAGCCAGACTTGTTCATTACAATGACTTGCAACCCGCAATGGGAAGAGATAACTAGAGAGCTGGAACCAGGTCAATCGCCACAAGATCGTCCAGATTTGGTAGCACGGGTCTTCAAGGCAAAGTTGGAGGATCTTAAAGATCTTTTATTCAAGAGGAAATTATTTGGTGAAGTTGTTGCACATGTTCATGTAATAGAATTTCAGAAGAGAGGCCTACCGCATGCACACTTCTTAATTATTCTGAAGTCAACTTGCAAGATTACTAATCCAGATCAATATGATGAGATAATATCAGCAGAGATCCCAGATAAAGGCAAATACCATGTACTGCATGCTTTAGTTATTAAGCACATGATGCATGGACCATGTGGAGTTCTCAACAGTAAGAATGCTTGCATGGAAAATGGAAGTTGTAGATACCATTATCCACGGACATTCTCAGAGACAACACTACAAGGAAAGGACTCATATCCAATTTATAGACGGAGGGATGATGGTTGTCAAGTTCGCATTAGGGGTGCGGTCTTGGATAATAGGTGGGTTGTTCCTTACAGTCCATATCTACTTATGCGATAAAATTGCCATATAAATGTAGAAGTTTGCTCTAGCATTAAGGCTGTTAAATATTTATTTAAATACATCTACAAAGGTCATGATCGCGCATCCTTTGTCATTGAGTCCAGAGGAGATAATGTTGTTATTGATGAGATTCGCGAATATAGGGATGCAAGGTTTATATCACCTCCGGAGGCTATATGGAGGATTTATTCTTTCAATCTAAGTGAGATGTCACCTCCAGTTTTGCAGTTACAAGTCCATTTGCCAAATATGCATCTTGTGCATTATGAAGATTCTGATAATTTGGATAGCGTGTTACGCAGAGAATCATCTTCAAAAACAATGCTTAGTGAATATTTTAGAATGAATTCTGTTGATATTTTTGCGAGGAATTTCCTGTATAAGGAGTTTCCAGAATATTTTGTGTGGGATAGCAGTTGCAAGAATTGGAGACATCGCAAGCAGAAACGAATTCAGATTGGTAGACTTGTGTCTGCGCACCCTGCTGAAGGAGAGCGTCATTATTTGAGGATACTACTAAATCACGTGAGGGGAGCCAAATCATTTGAGGATCTACGAACTGTTGATGGTATTATTTTCTCGACATTTAGAGAGGCTGCACAGAGAAGAGGTCTCATTGAGGATGATCGTAGTATTTCTGATTGTCTCAGCGAGGCTGCGGCATTTCAAATGCCATCTGCACTTATAAGACTTTTGCAACAATTTTAGTTTTCTGCGAGGTAACAAATGTCCGTGAACTGTGGGACAAGCATCTTGAAGCCATGGGTGATGATTTTCGAAGAGAAAATGTAAATGCTGAAGTAATTGATCAGATGGTGCTTAAAGATCTTAGAAGTTTGCTATATTCAATGGGGAAGGACATAAAGAACTTTAACTTGCCCTGCTTATTGGATGATAATGATTTGGAGAGCTTAGATTGGAGAGAATTATATGATGAGATGTCTATTGAGGTTGAGCAGGAACACTTGGATTTGTATAACAAGCTAAACAATGAGCAGCGACTTGCTTTTGATGAGATAATGACTCATGTCTTGCACCAGAAGAGTATGGTTTTTTTCATAGATGGTCCGGGAGGTACAGGAAAAACATACCTTTATAAGGCTTTGCTCGCTAAAGTGCGGTCGATGGGGCGAATAGCTATTGCAACAGCAACATCAGGCATTGCTGCGTCTATCATGCCTGGCGGTAGAACAGCACATTCTAGGTTCAGAATTCCCATTAATATTCAGGATGACAGCATGTGCAACTTCAGTAAACAGAGTGGAACTGCAGAATTACTCAGGAGGTCATCTTTAATAATTTGGGACGAAGTTGCTATGACAAAGCGTCAAGCTGTGGAGGCACTTGATAGATCCCTGCAAGATATCACCGGTTGTGGATCACCCTTTGGAGGAAAAGTAGTAGTGTTTGGAGGTGATTTTAGACAGGTTCTTCCAGTGGTGAGGCATGGCACTAGAGCACAAATTACAGATGCTACACTAAAGAAGTCTTATCTTTGGCAAGACATAAAACATATCAAACTTTGGCGCAATATGAGGGCTTTGTTTGATCCATGGTTCTCTGATTTTCTCCTTAGAATTGGTAATGGTACAGAGGAATCAATTGGTCAAGAATATGTGCGCCTGCCTGAAGAAATTGTTATAGGTTACACGGATTTGAAGGCCTCTGTTAGTAAGTTAATTGATGATATATTTCCTTTAATGGACAAAAATGGAAACTCACCGTCTTATATTAGTGCACGTGCCATTCTTTCCACAAAGAATGAATATGTGGATGAGTTAAATGATATGCTTATTGACCGATTTCCTGGAGAAGAAAAGGTCTATTACAGTTTTGACTCAATGGTTGATGATCCACATAATCACTATCAACCTGAGTTCCTAAATTCACTCACACCTAATGGCCTTCCTCCGCATATTCTCAGATTGAAGATCAACTGCCCTGTTATTTTGATTCGCAACCTTGATCCTTCTAATGGTTTATGCAATGGTACAAGGCTTATTATTAAGGCATTTCAAGAGAACGCTATTGATGCAGAAATTATTGGCGGACAATATGCTGGGAAGCGAGTGTTCCTTCCACGAATTCCTCTATATCCTTCAGAGGATGATGTTCTCCCCTTCAAGTTTAAAAGAAAGCAATTTCCAATTCGGCTTAGTTTTGCCATGACAATCAACAAAGCCCAGGGTCAAACCATCCCAAATGTTGGCATCTATCTTTCTGAGCCGGTGTTCTCTCATGGCCAACTCTATGTCGCTCTGTCTAGAGGGATATCAAGACAAACAACTAGAGTACTTGCAAAGCCAAATAAGGATATTGACCCATCAGGGAAAAGCACAAAAAATATTCTCTACAGGGATGTTTTGGTATAATTCATGTACATGCTGTGTATTGCCGTGTGATGTTTCTAATATGGTTGTATTCCTGTAAATAGTACTACCCACGAAATATATATTGTTATATAGGGTTTCAGTCATTAGCTTGTCCCTGTGAGAGATATTATGTACCAAAAGATATATATTTACAATACTTAAGTCTTATAGATGTACCATCCTTTTTCAGTTATGGCATATAGCAGAAATCCAGGAACATAAGTGAGCAAATGTCATTCTTTATTATACCGACCATTGGGCTTCACATGTATATGCAATATACAGACATTTTTCAGTTTTAACATACAGCAGAATCATTCGGTCAACAGAAGGGCGCACAAACCATTTTGCTTTACTCATTCGATATCAATTACAGAGTCATTACAAACCACCTCAACAATGGAGGGACATGCCCCATCCATAGATAGATTACTAATTCTAATCTGATGTGCCTGGGCAGCAAGAACATGAACAGAACCAGCTTGTTGCCTACCAATTTTCAGGAATTTACACAGGTGATAAACCAGGAACGAAGGTTACGAACATCAGCATAGATGTTGTAGCTTCTACATGCTGGCGCTACATCAGAGTTAGCAGAATCATATTCGAACTCAATGGGGGTAGTGCAATGATCAAGCGCCAAGTGCATATCATACTTCACAGTGCTCACTTCAGAGTTTTCAGCATCGAAACAACTCTCACATTCCTGATTATCAGCAAAGAGGAGTTCGCCATGGTGATACCTTGAAATTACACCTGCAGAAGCTACAAATACAAGATATGAAAATTCACAATAATGACAACGAACCTACAAATTTTTATTAATATTGGCAACATCCAATATATTTAGTTACATTGAAAGGACATAGAAACAACAATTACAAGTCAACTCTAGGATCTTTCTCTGTAAGCAAGAAATGGACGCACAAATGTTTTAATCACCACGCTTATTCTTTATTTTTGGAACCTACAAATCAACAATTTCCACACTTCTTTATAAAAAAAGGATCACACCCATCAATCTTATTCTTCGTTCTTTAATTGAAAAAAATCAGAAATTTAATCCCCTCGGGGACATCCGATAAAATCCGAAATTGGAGTACAAACCGTGCTGATGCTTGCTAAGTGCCAAATGTTGATTTAGTGATGCTACGGTTGGTGCTACTCACCTGCGCCATCGCTCGGAGGCGTGAAGTGTGCCGCCTACCGGCGTGTGTTGCGTGCGGCCGTGGCTGCTGGATTCGGGAGCCGCTGTGCTTGCTGATGACGATTGGGCGAGGCCAGCACGATATCCGAATGGCCGGGTCATGCGCTGCGCCGGCGGCGTGGGAGTCCTAGGGTCAGCGTTCGGCGGATCGGCGGGGACGGGAGAAGGGGCGGCGGCGCGGCGGCGCTCCGCTGGACAGTCTTTCATTTTATAGAACTCCACTTGACAGCCGAAGGAGGAGGATGTGGTTTGCGTCTTTGAGTGGGGCTCCATACAGCTAGCCCAGTGGCAAGCTTCAAGGCCCGTCTGGCCGAATGTCAGCCCAAATCTATATTTTAGGCTACATAACGTCCAACGATCTCCCCTAAAATAAAAAAATAAAAAAGAAATTGGGAAAAAACAGAAGGTCAAGTGGAACAGGCCATTCTCACGTTTTTTCCATGAATTTTAGGACTATATATGGACTAATAGACTACTAAAAGAAAGTATATATGGACTGACACATATTCATTTTTTTGTTGACAATAAATATTATGCATGGTAGAATGCATTACATTCCATGTACGTCCAAGTGATGTATAATGCACGGAGATGATTATTCTTGAACAAACTTTAATCCCATGACGTAACCTACCATTTCGAGAATATTTACTGCAAGTTTGTCTCTCTCTTTTTTTTACGGGAAATTGTAAGTTTGTCAAGTACTCCCTCCGTAAACCTTTAATGATCTAAACGCTCTTATATTAATTTACAGATGAAGTAAGTGCTAATCAAAATTACTCTATACATGTTTTAAAAATATAAGAAAATCAAATTTGTTCACGAACACTGTAACTTGGCGAGAGGTTTGTCAAAGTGCTTCGTCTATATTTAATTTTTTCTTCATGTATGATGTTTTTAATTAAGAACGCACACGTGCAAAGCACGTGCCTTTGACTAGTAAACATAGCACGGTCTAGCCATAAACTTGGCGTAAACCGTGTGGGGACCCCGACTCATAAGTCGTGATCACCGAATGCACGTGTACAGTGATCCCAGATATCAATGCTCACTGAACACACAGAAGCTGAATAACAAGAGTCTTACATCCATCCATACCGTATTACACAAATAGGACCATTATGGTCAAGCCTTGAGTATATCATCGCAGCGGAAATCTTCAATGACAACTTGGACCCATGCTATCTGCCTTTAACCCTACAGGCATTCTGACTGGGAAGCGTCCTAGCTCGCATGCTCGTCACCAAGAAATCTCCAAAATAACATGTTCTCTCATGCCTGGCCAATAAAATAACCAGGGGCAAGCCAATGAGTACTTTGAATATACTCGCAAGCAACCCAAGTGTGATGACATAATAATTATGCAAGGCTCTACTGCTAAGTTGGCGGTTTTGCGGAAAGCTAGTTTTTCATATGCAAGTATGATCAATATATAACATGGATATGCATGTGTCTGTAACAAGTATCAGGAGGTCACAGACATCATTATCGAGAAAGAGTTGTAATCAACTCATGCTCAAGCTCATTGTGACTTTCTCACAATCACATCAACAATATCACTGAACCAGGTTGCTTCCTCACACACACACACCAGGTTCCGTAAACATTGGACGTAGCCCAAGAGCGGTTAACCAACTATCCATGACCGTGGACACGGCTATTCGAATAGGTTTACACTCTGCAGAGGTTGCACACTTTACCCACAAGATCCGGGGAACTTCCGTGTCATCCACGACCCGCGGTACCTCAGGTACCCGGGGTAAGCACCCGATCACTATCTTTCCCTAGACGACACTAACATAGAGTCCACTCGATTGGTAGCAGCCCCGTGCCAAACATTTCACATCTCAAGGTTTGTGGAGACTCGCTCCGTATTCATCACATATCACAAGCACGGGGTACCAACGGTGTGTCCGGTGCCCTGTAAAGACAGTCATGGCCGCCTATCCAAGCGTGACCCCGTCCCAAGAGTGACCTCATGTCACTCATGTCACTAGTAATGCGGGCACCATGCTAGTATCAACCTAGGTAATCAATAATGCCCTTTCCCATATAAGGGTAGAGTGGTTGCGCATGTAAGGTTGGAATAACGGTCGCAACTTAAACCAATCCGTTTTTCAAAACAACACACACACTTTCCTCGGTACACCACTTCGTCATCAAGTGGTTACCCCACTCACCATCTCCCTCGGGCATAAATGGCACCCGACGGGGTTTTCGAAAAGTCTTTTGAAAGTATCCTGCCTCCGTCACCATGCATATACCCGTCCCATTTGCGTAGCCACTATTAAAGCAACCTAACTACTCCCACCCACATAACCCTCATAGGAAGGTAGGGTCATGTTTGATGCAAGTTTCAACAGTAAAGCACTAGGGGTAGCAACCAAAGTGGTTTCCTCCTCAACATGATTCCGATGCATTGGATAATAAGGTGCTATGAGACATGCATAAAAAGTTTTCTCGAACATGGTCAAAGGGCTGCTTGCCTTATTCTTCCGAGTCTTCAAACCTTCTGGTCCATCTCCGAATACTCCGTTTATTTCATCAACTAATGATGGAAACAATCATAATAAGCGACACAATCAAAGCAAAAATAAAAGTGCTCTAAAAAATAGGAGTTGGAATTTTCTAGGATACCTCTGGTCATATTAGAAATGACCAAGGTGGTTTCATAGGCATTGGATCAATGGGTGATTTGGAACATTCCAATATGATGGAATCAAGGGGTTTATGGATTTGGAAGAAGTATACAGAAATATTTCCTTGAATGATGAGCCAAGGTACCCATCATCAAGTCATGATTTTAGAAGCATCTAGGAGTTGGTTTCACTGGATTTGGAATTCAAATGAATTTCCTATGATTTTGCAAAGCTGATAAATATGAAGAAATGGCTCATTATTTGGTGGGGTACAGAAACTATTATTAATAATGTTCCAAAACTAAGTTTGGACATGATAAGCATCTAGGAATTTGAATCACTGCATTTGGATCAAGATTGAGCTCTCTGTGATTTTCTAAAGTTCATCACAGAAAATGGAATATGGCATTTGATAAAGATTTGTGAAAGAAATGTATCTGGAATAATGTGCATGTTGCACCATGTGGTAGAGCATGAATTTAGAGACTACCAGAAATTTGAATCATGCCATTTGGAGTTCAAATGAATTATTTAGGCATTTTTGAAGTTGACAGAATAAAGAAAAGGAAAAAGGAATAAGGGTTTACCCCTATACTGCGCACAGGCGGGGCTTAGTGCTTCGGCACACTCGGCCGGCCCATCTGGACAGCAGCGCGCAGGGATCCGGCCACGTCGAAGGCGCCCGCCAGGAAAGGCGCTTCCGTGCGGGAAAAACGGCCGAGGCCAGACCCGCCTCCACTTAAACGGAGGGGCCCAGCTTCCAGGTCGCTGACGCGTGGGACCCAGCGCTCCGGCCATCTTCAACCTCCCGCCGCGCGTTCTCGCCGTGGGGTGAGCTGCTCCCGCCGGTGATTGCCGGGGCCACAGCGCGTCTCCGGCGAAGCTCCGCCCACCGGCGTGCTCAGGAGGGCACGCCACACCCATCCATGTATGGCACGCATGCCGGGAGGGCTGAAGCGGCGATGGCTTGGATGACCGCGGAGGCGACCGCCGACGGTCTTGGCACATCGAAGAAGAGGTGGGGGAAGGAGGAACTGGAGCCTGGGATGAGTTGGTGGTGGCGAGGAAAGGGTGTGGGAGTGATCAGAGGGAAGAAAGAAGGGGCGAGGCCCACGGATTTAAACGGCGGCCGGCGGCTCTGCTCCGGCCAGGGTGATGGCTGGTGGGCACGGGAGGAGGAGTGGGACGTCTTGGGAGGCACACGGGAGAGGGATAGAGCGAAAGGAGGTGCAAGGGGGGCTCGGGGTGCCCTTTAAGTAGGGGGGCGCTGGTCCACCGAGGCGCCGTGCGCCGGCGAGCATGTTGCCGTCGTTGCAGGCCACGGGGGCAACAGTGGGCGTGTCCAGGACGTTCGTGGGGTTAGTCCACGCTTAGAGGAAGAGGGAGGAGGAGCTGGGAGGCGCCAGAGAGGCCGCGCGTGTGAGCTTGCTCACTGGTGCTCAGGGTCGGCCGGTGCGCGTGCGAGCAGGGGTGAGGGAGGAGGAGAGAGGAGGGGGCCGACCGCCCGGCGTGTTGCGGACGTCGAGGCCGCCTCGGGGGACACGAGGGGGAAGCCCAAGGCTGTTGGGAGCAGCCGATTGGGGGCGGCTACAGTGCGGGAGCGCACTGTAGCGCGCTCCAGAGCATGCTTTTGGCTGGCATGGTCGTGACCCCGCCGCTCTGGTCGTGTCCAACAAGCCAAAGGTTGTCTAGAAGGTCAGAAGTGGAGTAAAGAAATGGCCTGTGGCCTTGGATGCTCTAGGGAGCCTCTGGAATGAGGAGAGAGGTGAAGGAGAGGGTGAAAGCTGCTGCCAGAATAGTGAATTTGGGGTTTTACCCCCCTCCAATAATTGAGCTGAGGCCATAGAGAGTTACTGGGGGTAGAGGATGATCAGGGGGAGCCGTGGTAGAAATTTGAAGTAAAGGGAAAAAGTAAAAGGGGTCCAAACACTTGTTTTGGTAAATGGACAGAAGGTGTTTGATCTGGTTTTGGGAGAGCAAATGACCTCCACTTGGCATGGGACTTAACAGGATCAAATGTCACACATAATTAGGCATCTCCACCAAATTTGAGCTCATTTGGGCAAAGTGGCCAATGTAACTTTGGTGAACCCTAGAAATCAACAGAAATGATTTCACCATGTTTGAGTCAAGCAAATCATCTCCCCTTGATGCTCCACTTGGTGTAGCATCATCATTTGGGGTTATGATCATGCCCACAAAGTTTGAGGCTCCAGGTAAAAAGTTGACAATGTAAAGTTGTTCAAATTTGAATTTGAACAGAAGTGGTTTTGGGGCACTTAGACCAAGTTATGCTTCTCCAAAACTTGTGCCCTTTGGCATAGATGCATAACTACATCATTTTAGCATGTGCACCAAGTTTGAGAGCATTTGGACAAGTTTGGCAATGTAAAGTTTCTCAAACTTCAAGTATGGACAGAATGGTTTTGAGGGGACTAAATGATGTTTCCTTGATCTTCAAGGCATGAGGCTTTGCAAGATCATCAAATATGTCATATATGACATGATAGAATTTCCCTGGAATTTTTGGAGAATATTTCCTTTGTAAATATTTCAAAAGCTTGAAATATCCAGAAAGGGTTTTGGAAGGATTTGCCCAATATTTTGAACATGACCATGTGCTGAAACTCTTATATATGGACAATATATGTCCTATGAGTCTCCCTGATGTTTGGCAAATATTTTTGAAATAATTAAATAATTTTTCCCTATTAAAGACCATTTCTGGCCTTAAGAAAAAGCTTTTAAATAAAATATAAAAATAACTTTTAAAATTATACTTTTGTGGTTTCTGGGAGTCCTATACCTAATAGGATTCAAATATACTTTTTGAAAGATTTTTCACACCCTAAATAAGGTACTTGCAGTGCAAACCTCAATTCAGGGGTTTTTGGAAAACTAATTTTTAGAAAATACCATTTGGCCAAAATATTTTTATAAGAAAATTCTATACTGGTCTATACACATGGCATGATCATTGGGAAAAGGTTTTGGGTCAAGGAGATGAAGTATAAGAGTTGGAGGATTTATTTGATTGTTAGAGCACTAGCAAACAGCAGACAAAAGCCAAATCAATCAAAGTCAAAAACACTCAAAGGTTTTTGTAAATCCATATTTTTAACATGGAAATAAGCTTAAGCAATGTGATATGAAAATCAGGGTGTGACAGACCTACCCCCCTTACAAGAATCTCGTCCCCGAGATTCCCAGACTAGGCGTGGAAAGAAAGGCGGAGTCTTGGATACGGGGTAGTCTTCACTTCTTCTTGTTGGTTCTGCTTCCGAGTGGTGCTCCTTGGAATCTTGAAGTGCTTGATGGTATGACTTCTTGCTTGATGCCTTCCTTGATGGAGGTTGCTGAGGGGTCTCTTGCATAGGTTAAGTTGGGTTAGCTGTCAAAGGCTCGGTGATCGATGTCCTTGCGGGCATCGGGCTAGCTAGGAGGTAAGAAGTACTTCCAGAGTGGGGGGGGGCTCGTGGAAGATTTGGTGCACGGAGGGTATCTCAGGTGGTAGATCTAGCTGGGGAGCCGTCTACCACATGACTTGCAGTGATCTCAAAGGGTCCAATGAACCTTAGTGCGAGCTTCCTCTTGACGTGGAAACGCCTGGTTCCCTTCAGGGGAGTTACCCGCAGGTTCACACGGTCCCCGTCATGGAAACTCATGTCCCGACGGTGAGTGTCAGCATAGCTCTTTTGCCTTGACTTGGCTGCCTTCAAACGCTCTCTGACTAGTTGGACTGGCTCTGCCGCTGCGCGGAGAATATCCGGTCCAAAGACTAGTCCTACTCCAGTCTCTGACCAGTTGAGGGGTGTGCGACATCTGCGTCCGTACAACACCTCAAATGGTGCCATCAGAAGGCTCGACTGGTAACTGTTGTTATAGGAGAACTCGGCAAAAAGGGAGACAATCCTCCCACTTGGCTCCATATGCCAAGACACAGGCTCGGAGTCATGACTTCGAGAATCTGATTGACTCGTTCAGTCTGACCTCTGGTCTGGGGGGTGGAAAGCCGCGCAGAAAGATAACTTGGTTCCCGAGGCTTCTCGGAACTTCTTCCAGAACCTTGAGGTGAACTGGGTTCCTCGATCTGACACAATCCCCTTGGGAATGCCGTGGAGACTTACGATTCGGTCGATGTAGAGAGCTGCCAGCCGGTTGCCATCATAAGTGGTCTTGACAGGAATGAAATGGGCCACCTTGGTCAAATGATCGACTATGACCCAGATAGAGTCATGTCCTCTATTCGACCTTGGTAATCCAGTGATGAAGTCCATTCCGACTTTATCCCACTTCCACTCAGGATCTTTGAGTGGTTGAAGCAATCCAGCAGGTCGCTGATATTCAGCCTTGACCCTTTGGCACACACCACACTTTGCAACATAGGTTGCAATCTCTCTTTTCATCCCGTGCCACCAGAATCGTGCCTTCAAGTCTTGATACATCTTGGTGTGAGCGTTCCTTTGTAAGGAGTGGTTTGCAGATACGCCCGCTCTTCGACGCGGAAGTTTACTTCTTGATGACGATGGTCGGTGTAGATCTTCCTTCTTGACAGGGCGGTCTTCAAATGTCTTCCATCCAGCTGTCCGTCTCTTCTTTGTCTTTGGGTAGACAAGTAGGCCATCAAATAATGATGTTACCCAACTTGTCCACTTACTCCATGAGGTCTATGGGGTACGCAAGGTAGGCTGGGGTATCGGTGGTGGCCTCGGTTGAGTATTTGCAGAGGCCTTCCTGACTTAGAGCCATGGCCCGTGGTCAGAATCTGATCAGGTTGTGGCTCGGTGGGGCTTAAGGGTTTCAAGGATTCTAGTGAATGAGTGAACTTTTATCATCTTATCCTTAAGCACAGTTTCTGAGATGCCAATAGCTCTATCTAGTACTCCGATCGAAAAAGCATGTTCTCGCATAGACCAACTTCAATCACCACTCATGCCATACCTATCCTCATGACTCTCAAGAGACGGTCTAACAAAACTATACTGTCTATGATCCCCAAATCTATATGTATGCCTACCTCTAAAATCCAAAGGTAGATCATACATGCTGCTGAGCTTAAATTAAACTCCACAATCCAAGCACTCAACCTATTCTTGGAAGGCTCAAGATAATGCATCTCTATTCTAAGGAAACACGTCATATGCCACTCCAAGATTTTGTTTCCTTCCTATAGATCAACTCCAATAGCCCGGTAATTACCATCAATCACCACATAATCCAACAATTCTACAAATCCGATGTCTACGGTGTTCCACAAGATCTCGAGTCTCTATAATACCCAAATACTTGAAAGGATTATGCATCACGATAGTATGTCCACCAAATTCTCATCATCCGGGTCAGTAAACTCCAAGATCATGATTATATAGATCCCTAAATCAACTCCGACAAATAATCCAATCCCCTAGGTTATCGTCCACCGAGAAGCATGATATCATAATCAGGATCATAGGCCTAAATCCAATCTTACTCCGAACCATGCAGACATATCCAGCATTATACCAACCAGAATCACCTACATAAATCCAAATCTCATGCCCAACGGGCACTTCTACATACTTCCCCAAAGTCATGATCCCACCAATATGAAATCTCACAATCCATCAAGGTCTCAGATAATTCCTCAAAGTCACTGATATAAACCACCAAGTCATCTGTCCAATATCCTCGAACTGGTCTACCTATGGCATCGTCAGACCTCGTGCTATATTAGGATGAAAATATGCTCAATCATCGTGTCCACTAGCTCCTTTACGAACCCAGTGTTGTGCAAGGTTATAAAGACTTAACTGGTTCTCTCGCTTTACCATGGGTTAGGCACATGGTTAAGGGCTCGTGCTGGAGTATCTCGTGAAGTCTCAAAGGGTCTAGGAATGGGGTTGCTGGTCTGGAGGGTTAAACTTAACTCTACGGGGTTGCACTAGATCGTGGAGGTTGTAGCAGAAGTCTTCAGTGCCAGTTGGTTGCCGAGGTAGAATCCTTGGTGCATCTTGTCTTGCGGGTCTTCAATTGGGGGGAGAGAGAGAATAGAGGGAAGAAGCAGCGTAGAGGAGGGAAATGCCTAAAAGGGGGGGGGGTGCTATAGTGCAGGTGCAACAAACAGGTGCAAAAAGGGCGAAACAAAAGAAACAAGGCAAGGAAGGTGATATAGCCATGCACTTGTTGCCTGGGGCAAAAGTGCGACTTATATCAAAACACAACGAATAAAAGCAAACAGCACACAATCATGGTTCTATTCGAACCATCACATGGACTCGACTGCGCATAGGGGGTACACGACTCATCCTACCCTAGGGGTTCTCGGACTCAGTGTCGTGACTTGTGCCTCGTGCAGTCTTCTGGGCTTCCTCAGGTGTTGCTATGTCCCTGTAGTTGCTTGATGAACGATCCGAGTTAAACCTGAAGAATCTTCAACAACTTCTCGCCTGATGAGGTGAGGTGGTGAAGGTGCCTCCTTGTAGCTGGCGTTGACTTGGTCTTCTCTTGTCTCTTTAATCATGACGATCCCATGTGCCTTCTGGGGCGTCGAGGGTACCAGGTAGGCAATCCATATGCAATGACAATAACAAGGCATAATAGAGGTCCAACATGTCGATTTCGTTGATGAAAACATCGACACCAAGAGCGGGGGATGAAGAGAACCGTTTTCCTGCTCACCATGGTGAGGCGGACCAAATGGCGAGGTTCTCATCCACCGGTGGTTGTCGATACAACAACAACGGTAGTGACAGGATTACTCTATTAGCGACGCATATCATGATTTTGCATAACCTATAGCCTGGTCATCATAGGCCAATGGTGCATCGTCTTGGGGCACCGTCAAGGGTATCACCATCTTCTGGGTCTTCATGTCCTCGTCCTTCGAGGATGTAGTTTCTGTTGGTACCGTCTTGTCGTGGTGTCGTCAATCTTGTGTGCTGAAGTGGTGGGTGAGTGTTTGGCAAGGTGCACCCACAAGGGTTGCAGAAAATCCAGTGGTCTGGGGCATAAGGGTTCTAGCGACCAAGGTTTTGAAGGGGAAGAGATCAAGTATAGCCTAGTTTTCGAAAAAACTGAGAAGGGAAGAGGAGTATAGATAGTTTTGAAAACTAGTAATAGTTTTGAAAATAGCTTTACCCTAACTAACGACCATGCTAACTAAGGCTTCCTACAGTCAGGATGGCTCTGATACCAGCTCTGTGGGGACCCCGACTCATAAGTCGTGATCACCGAATGCACGTGTACAGTGATCCCAGAGATCAATGCTCACTGAACACACAGAAGCTGAATAACAAGAGTCTTACATCCATACATACCGTATTACACAAATAGGACCATTATGGTCAAGCCTTGAGTATATCATCGCAGCGGAAATCTTCAATGACAACTTGGACCCATGTTATCTGCCTTTAACCCTACAGGCATTCTGACTGGGAAGCGTCCTAGCTCGCATGCTCGTCACCAAGAAATCTCCATCATAACCTGTTCTCTCATGCCTGGCCAATAAAATAACCAGTGGCAAGCCAATGAGTACTTTGAATGTACTCGCAAGCAACACAAGTGTGATGACAGAATAATTATGCAAGGCTCTACTGCTAAGTTGGCGGTTTTGCGGAAAGCTAGTTTTTCATATGCAAGTATGATCAATATATAACATGGATATGCATGTGTCTGTAACAAGTATCAGGAGGTCACATAGATCATTATCGAGAAAGAGTTGTAATCAACTCATGCTCAAGCTCATTGTGACTTTCTCACAATCACATCAACAATATCACTGAACCAGGTTGCTTCCTCACACACACACACACCAGGTTCCGTAAACATTGGATGTAGCCCAAGAGCGGTTACCCAACTGTCCATGACCGTGGACACGGCTATTCGAATAGTTTTACACTCTGCAGAGGTTGCACAATTTACCCACAAGATCCGGGGAACTTCCGTGTCATCCACGACCCGCGGTACCTCAGGTACCCGGGGTAAGCACCCGATCACTATCTTTCCCTAGACGACACTAACATAGAGTCCACTCAATTGGTAGCAGCCCCGTGCCAAACATTTCACATCTCAAGGTTTGTGGAGACTCGCTCCGTATTCATCACATATCACAAGCACGGGGTACCAACGGTGTGTCCGGTGCCCTGTAAAGACAGTCATGGCCGCCTATCCAAGCGCGACCCCGTCCCAAGAGTGACTTCATGTCACTCCCGTCACTAGTAATGCGGGCACCATGCTAGTATCGACCTAGGTAATCAATAATGCCCTTTCCCATATAAGGGTTGAGTGGTTGCGCATGTAAGGTTGGAATAACGGTCGCAACTTAAACCAATCCGTTTTTCAAAACAACACACACACTTTCCTCGGTACACCACTTCGTCATCAAGTGGTTACCCCACTCACCATCTCCCTCGGGCATAAATGGCACCCGACGGGGTTTTCAAAAAGTCTTTTGAAAGTATCCTGCCTCCGTCACCATGCATATACCCGTCCCATTTGCGTAGCCACTATTAAAGCAACCTAACTACTCCCACAGACATAACCCTCATAGGAAGGTAGGGTCATGTTTGATGCAAGTTTCAACAGTAAAGCACTAGGGGTAGCAACCAAAGTGGTTTCCTCCTCAACATGATTCCGATGCATTGGATAATAAGGTGCTATGAGACATGCATAAAAAGTTTTCTCGAACATGGTCAAAGGGCTGCTTGCCTTATTCTTCCGAGTCTTCAAACCTTCTGGTCCATCTCCGAATACTCCGTTTATTTCGTCAACTAACGATGGAAACAATCATAATAAGCGACACAATCAAAGCAAAAATAAAAGTGCTCTAAAAAATAGGAGTTGGAATTTTCTAGGATACCTCTGGTCATATTAGAAATGACCAAGGTGGTTTCATAGGCATTGGATCAATGGGTGATTTGGAACATTCCAATATGATGGAATCAAGGGGTTTATGGATTTGGAAGAAGTATACAGAAATATTTCCTTGAATGATGAGCCAAGGTACCCATCATCAAGTCATGATTTTAGAAGCATCTAGGAGTTGGTTTCACTGGATTTGGAATTCAAATGAATTTCCTATGATTTTGCAAAGCTGATAAATATGAAGAAATGGCTCATTATTTGGTGGGGTACAGAAACTATTATTAAAAATGTTCCAAAACTAACTTTGGACATGACAAGCATCTAGGAATTTGAATCACTGCATTTGGATCAAGATTGAGCTCTCTGTGATTTTCTAAAGTTCATCACAGAAAATGGAATATGGCATTTGATAAAGATTTGTGAAAGAAATGTATCTGGAATAATGTGCATGTTGCACCATGTGGTAGAGCATGAATTTAGAGACTACCAGAAATTTGAATCATGCCATTTGGAGTTCAAATGAATTATTTAGGCATTTTTGAAGTTGACAGAATAAAGAAAAGGAAAAAGGAATAAGGGTTTACCCCTATACTGCGCACAGGCGGGGCTTAGTGCTTCGACGCACTGGGCCGGCCCATCTGCACAGCAGCGCGCAGGGATCCGGCCACGTCGAAGGCGCCCGCCAGGAAAGGCGCTTCCGTGCGGGGAAAACGGCCGAGGCCAGACCCGCCTCCACTTAAACGGAGGGGCCCAGCTTCCAGGTCGCTGACGCGTGGGACCCGGCGCTCCGGCCATCTTCAACCTCCCGCCGCGCGTTCTCGCCATGGGGTGAGCTGCTCCCGCCGGTGATTGCCGGGGCCACAGCGCGTCTCCGGCGAAGCTCCGCCCACCGGCGTGCTCAGGAGGGCACGCCGCACCCATCCATGTATCGCACGCATGCCGGGGAGGGCTGAAGCGGCGACGGCTTGGATGACCGCGGAGGCGACCGCCGGCGGTCTTGGCACAGCGAGGAAGAGGCAGGGGAAGGAGGAACTGGAGCCTGGGATGAGTTGGTGGTGGCGAGGAGAGGGTGTGGGAGTGATCAGAGGGAAGAAAGAAGGGGCGAGGCCCACGGATTTAAACGGCGGCCGGCGGCTCTGCTCCGGCCAAGGTGATGGCTGGTGGGCACGGGAGGAGGAGTGGGACGTCTTGGGAGGCACACGGGAGAGGGATAGAGCGAAAGGAGGTGCAAGGGGGGCTCGGGGTGCCCTTTAAGTAGGGGGGCGCTGGTCCACCGAGGCGCCGTGCGCCGGCGAGCATGTTGCCGTCGTTGCAGGCCACGGGGGCAACAGTGGGCGTGTCCAGGGCGTTCGTGGGGTTAGTCCACGCTTAGAGGAAGAGAGAGGAGGAGCTGGGAGGCGCCAAAGAGGCCACGCGTGCGAGCTTGCTCACTGGTGCTCAGGGTTGGCCGGTGCGCGTGCGAGCAGGGGTGAGGGAAGAGGAGAGAGGAGGGGGCCGACCGCCCGGCGTGTTGCGGACGTCGAGGCCGCCTCGGGGGACACGAGGGGGAAGCCCAAGGCTGTCGGGAGCAGCCGATTGGGGGCGGCTACAGTGCGGGAGCGCACTGTAGCGCGCTCCAGAGCATGCTTTTGGCTGGCATGGTCGTGACCCCGCCGCTCTGGTCGTGTCCAACAAGCCAAAGGTTGTTTAGAAGGTCAGAAGTGGAGTAAAGAAATGGCCTGTGGCCTTGGATGCTCTAGGGAGCCTCTGGAATGAGGAGAGAGGTGAAGGAGAGGGTGAAAGCTGCTGCCAGAATAGTGTATTTGGGGTTTTACCCCCCTCCAATAATTGAGCTGAGGCCATAGAGAGTTACTGGGGGTAGAGGATGATCAGGGGGAGCTGTGGTAGAAATTTGAAGTAAAGGGAAAAAGTAAAAGGGGTCCAAACACTTGTTTTGGTAAATGGACAGAAGGTGTTTGATCAGGTTTTGGGAGAGCAAATGACCTCCACTTGGCATGGGACTTAACAGGATCAAATGTCACACATAATTAGGCCTCTCCACCAAATTTGAGCTCATTTGGGCAAAGTGGCCAATGTAACTTTGGTGAACCCTAGAAATCAACAGAAATGGTTTCACCATGTTTGAGTCAAGCAAGTCATCTCCCCTTGATGCTCCACTTGGTGTAGCATCATCATTTTGGGTTATGATCATGCCCACAAAGTTTGAGGCTCCAGGTAAAAAGTTGACAATGTAAAGTTGTTCAAATTTGAATTTGAACAGAAGTGGTTTTGGGGCACTTAGACCAAGTTATGCTTCTGCAAAACTTGTGCCATTTGGCATAGATGCATAATTACATCATTTTAGCATGTGCACCAAGTTTGAGAGCATTTGGACAAGTTTGGCAATGTAAAGTTGCTCAAACTTCAAGTATGGACAGAATGGTTTTGAGGGGACTAAATGATGTTTCCTTGATCTTCAAGGCATGAGGCTTTGCAAGATCATCAAATATGTCATATATGACATGATATAATTTCCCTGGAATTTTTGGAGAATATTTCCTTTGTAAATATTTCAAAAGCTTGAAATATCCAGAAAGGGTTTTGGAAGGATTTGCCCAATATATTGAACATGACCATGTGCTGAAACTCTTATATATGGACAATATATGTCCTATGAGTCTCCCTGAATTTTGGCAAATATTTTTTAAATAATTAAATAATTTTTCCCTATTAAAGGCCATTTCTGGCCTTAAGAAAAAGCTTTTAAATAAAATATAAAAATAACTTTTAAAATTATACTTTTGTGGTTTCTGGGAGTCCTATACCTAATAGGATTCAAATATACTTTTTGAAAGATTTTTCACACCCTAAATAAGGTACTTGCAGTGCAAACCTCAATTCAGGGGTTTTTGGAAAACTAGTTTTTAGAAAATACCATTTGGCCAAAATATTTTTATAAGAAAATTCTATACTGGTCTATACACATGGCATGATCATTGGGAAAAGGTTTTGGGTCAAGGAGATGAAGTATAAGAGTTGGAGGATTTATTTGATTGTTAGAGCACTAGCAAACAGCAGACAAAAGCCAAATCAATCAAAGTCAAAAACACTCAAAGGTTTTTGTAAATCCATATTTTTAACATGGAAATAAGCTTAAGCAATGTGATATGAAAATCAGGGTGTGACAAACCGGCCGTCCAAACAGGGCATGATAGGGACTCCGGATCTTTACAACTTCAAAGGTTATCGTCTCTGACCTGGAATCCTGTTCGTCTCCAAAGGTAACTTCCAGATCAATTTTCCCAACCGGGTAAGCTGATTTACCTGGCACCACTCCATGAAACACCGTATTTGACTGCCTTAGCTTCTTGTCCGTTAACCCCATGCGACGGAAAGTTTCGTAATATAAGATGTTGATGCTGCTGCCGCCGTCCATGAGTACCTTAGTGAATTTGTAGCCACCCACCTGTGGTGCTACTACTAAGGCCAACTGGCCCGGATTATCCACCCGCGGCGGGTGGTCCTCTCTGCTCCACACAATAGGCTGTTCCGACCAGCGCAGGAATCGTGGTATTGCCGGTTCAACCGTGTGTACCGCCCGCTTTAGGATTTTTTGTTCTCGTTTGCACAAACTCGTAGTGAATACATGATACTGTCCACTACTCAGCTCCTTCGGATTACTCTGGTATCCGGATTGCTGCTGCTGCTGACGCTGCTAATTGCCTTGGTTATTGTAATTACCCTGGCCATGCTGATGGTTTCTTTGGTTATTGTAACCGCCCTGACCATGCTGATGGTTGCCTTGGTTATTGTAACCACCCTGACCATGCTGGTGATTGCCTTGGTTGTAGCCATTGTTGCCACCATGATATCCTGATCCGGAGCCATTACCCTGGTGACCCGGACCATGAAATCCGGGGCCTGAGCCGCCGCCCGGTGGTCCGTGGCCCGGTTCATGGCCTCCATCATGACCCGGCATTTCCCCCATGTGTGTTTAGCTGGGCGTTCCTCTGTGCTGTGCTTCGGGCAAGGCTCGTTCAACTGTTGATCTAGATTAATGAAACCTCCGCCGCTCCGAGGAGGTGGCTTACCCTTGTTACGTTGAAAGCTTCCTTGAACCTTGGTATTGGCCACAAAATCAGAGCCACCCTCTGCCTTTCGCTTACCGTTGAAGCTTGTTCCGACCGGACTAGCCTGCGCCGGTTTACCAGGCTTATTTGCTTTTCTGGACTTATCCCCATCCGCTTCTGGGTATTTAGTGTTGTCAGAGTCCCCATACTTTACCAGAGCGCTCATGAGTGTCCCCATGTCATTACAATCCCGCTTGAGCCGTCCCAACTTCAGCTTCAGAGACTCGAACCAGCAATTGTTTTCCAGTGTTACTATTGCCTACTGGGACTGATACCGTTCGAAGTGTGTAAGATTTCTGACACTCGCCGCACCCATGCGCTCGTAGGCTCTTGCTCTCCTTGAACACATGCCGCTAAGTCTACTACTGACATCGGCTGTTTGCACGTGTCCTTGAAATTTTTGATAAACTGGTGGCGCAACTCACCCCATGATCCGATGGAGTTAGGCGGTAAGCCCTTTAGCCATGTATGGGCTGTACCCTCAAGCATCATGGTAAAATATTTTGCGCATGCCGCTTCATCTACGTCCAGCATCTCCATAGCCATCTCATAGCTCTCAATCCAAGCCTCTGGAGCCAGATCTGCTGTGTAGTTAGGCACCTTACGTGGACCTTTGAAGTCCTTGGGTAACCTTATGCTTCGTAAAGCGGGAATGAGACACTGCACTCCAAAGGAACTCGCCGTGACTCCCGTCTCTGCTGTGGTTGTGTGAACCGGCGTCGTTTGGCGGATGTCCTTGCGGGCCGTGGGTCTAGCCCGGTTTACCACCTCCTGGGCTTGCACCTCTGCTCCTGCCGGATTATCCTGTCTGTGACGATGACGCCTCCGTTCACTACTGGACACCTCCGGTTCATCCCAATGCCTAGTATAACTCCGGCTATGGCGGGGTGTTGAATGAAGTCTCTCCCTGCTGTAGGAATACGCCTGCTGCTGTGTCAATGCCGTGTCGAGCAGATCTTTGACCCTGCATGCTTCCATCGCCATGGGGGATGTTCCCTCAATGGGTAATGCGGCCAGGCGCGAAGCGGCGGCGACAATGTTATCCAGGGGGTTTGAGTAATGGCCAGGAGGAGTGGGGACGTGAGGCGTGGGTATAACCCGACGATCTTGCTCCGCAGTGGGTTGTTGAACCGGTGCACCTGTCGCTAGGCCCCCCCTCCGGTTTACTTCTAGATTATTGCTGGCTCCCGCTCCTGGCGTGCCAAAGAGATTCATCGCCTCATAGACCGGCGGTAGACGAGTCTGATACCTTCTGTTCCTTACTCCCTGCGCAGAGACCTGATCCATCCTGAGCCGGAAAGCCTGAGAATCCAGCTCAGCCTGCCTTGTTGCTATCATAGCTTTCTCCGCATTTAGATCCTGTCTGGCTTGTTCGATCCGGCCCTTCAGCTGAAGGATTTCTGCATCGTGTTGCGCCTTGTCAGCAGGAGCTACCACTGCTACTGCACGGGTTGTCAACTCCTCCACTAAGGCGGATAGAGCGTCAGAGGGCGAGGGGGCTTGGCTGCTCCCCCTGCACTAGCCTCTGCTGTGAATGCCCCGGTCACCGTGGGCTGCGGCGCAGATTGCGATCCGGCCATAAAGACAGCCACCCGGTTTGGTGGATCAAAAGGGTCCGGAATACTATCACCATCGGACACACCCTCGGATCGACCGTCCCGCAACATATACAAGGATTCAGTCTCTCCGGATGAGGATCCATCGTCGGAATAGACAACTGTCTCGCCACCAGAATCCGATCCGTCCTCAGCTTGGACTCCGTGAATTGCTCCAACGAAGACGCGCTTCATGGCAGGCTGAATCCGGGCTGATCTCGCACACTGAGCCGGCTCGACGATGTTGGGGAAGATGTCCGGCTCAGGTCCCGGTTCACCAATCTTGCCGATGAAGACGTGGATGCCGCCGAAGGGAACCCGGTACCCGTATTCGATTGAATCGGCCTCCGGGCCCCAGCCTGCATCGTCGATGTAGATCCGGCCGCGGCAACTCTTGGTCATCCGGCCGACCGCGTAGCCCTTGAGTCCTTCAAAGCTGCCCTTCAAGAACTCGAAACCATCGTGCGATAGCCCCACGGTGGGTGCCAACTGTCGTGGAATTAGCACGACAGATGTCCGGTTTAAAGGACTTAGGTGTGGAGCCATCGCGCGGGTTAGCTTGAAGAGGTTAAAAGCACACAAAGGACACAGATGGTGTATACTAGTTTGGCCCCTTTGATGAAGGTAAAAGCCTACGTCGAGTTTGGTTTGGTATTGCTTGGGCGTCGATGAACAGGGAGCAGATTGCTTGCCTGCTTCTTGACGGATTGTTTCATGTCCTTGAACCGTCGCCGGGCCGTTCCTTTATATAAGAGGCAACGCCCGGTCCGGTTTACAGAGTCCCGAGGCCGGCTCATAATCGTTTCCGCCTCGGTCTCTATTCTTTCTTCCTTGTACCTCAAGTTACATAATAGGACGGTTTATAAACCGTAAACATTACACATGGGCCCTAAGCCTTCATGGGCCGTAACCTCTACTGAGTTTATAACTACACAGCTATATTACCATAATCCGGATCTCCCTTGCCGGTTTATACCTGCTAGTAATATCCCTGACACATACCATATCATCTTGGTATCATCATATCATCTCTTGTGTCACAAGATTGTTCCCGCATATACACAATTGCTATCTTGGTTTGTGCATTTCGCATAAGTGGCCATATCAAAAAAAAAAAGAATAAGCTTTTAAGAAAAAAGAGAAAGACAAAGAAGCTTGTAAGCAAGAGCCATAGCACCATACCACATTGCATATAAGATTGCCATATCCGATCATTTTGGATCATCTTGTGCTAAAAGCACCGGAACATCATACACATCGCATACTTGTGATAGAAAATTGATACATTTTGCATCTTATAGGTTGTGCACAAGTGTCGTATCCGCCTATAGAGCAATCGTGCTAGCATCTCTCTAGAGTTGTGCAACACGAGCGTTTTCCGTGGACTCCACATTTTGTACTCATTCCTTGGTTGCACGACCCCATCTATCTATCCGTGTGTGTGTTTCCGTGTGCCACCCATATTGCTATTGGTCTACTTGTTTCACTTGCGAATTTGTGAATCTCTTTCAACATTATTGACTCTTTCTAACATTTTGCATCAAATTTTTGTGCCACTTATCCTAACCAAGCCACTCGATAAGCTTTACTTGATAGGTATGAGTGAACAAGTCCGGTACCAATTCCACTATTCTTTCATTTCACATTGAGTGAAACGAGATACATCCTCAACGTTGGGAAAAGGTAACTTGGTCTTGTTTATCTCATCTCCTACTCACCTTTGCTCGAGTCTTGTGATGGATAGGCAAAGCATTTCGGTCTACAATAACAACGACAAGTTCGATGCCATGACGAACAACTTGTGCGCCAACATGAATGCTCAAATGGAGGAGCTCAAAGCCCTCATCAAGAACCGCAAGAGGTCTCCCTCATCTTCGAGAAGACGCTCTAGTGCACATCCTTCCGAGCTACCATCTTCGGTGAGATCACATCGGCATCGACACCATCAACGATAAGAACGTGAAGGTCAAGAGCTCAACACCAACAACCGCTCAACGACTTCACCACGTACTTTGGCATCTTTGCCAAGCGACTTCAAGGCATCTTCGCCTTTGGACATACGACATCTTCGCCAACAAGCACCCCAAACTTATGCTCAAGAGAAGCTACCCAAGCTCAAGTCCGCGACTTCCACGAGCTACTACGACCTCGACAACGACCACGGGATTCCTTTCTATGGGACTCAAGAGCCCGAGGAGTATCTCGAGTGCGAGCGCAAGATGGACGACTACCTCAAGCTACATAAAGTTCCCTACAAAAATCAAGTGAAGTGCCCCACAAGAAACTTCCATGACAACGCGTTAACATGGTGGCTTCACACACCTTCGACGAGCTTCAACGTGAATTGGCCCAAGATGAAGCGAGCTTTGCGGCGAGAGTTCATGCCTCCCACCTACACGGAACAACTTCTACGCCAATTAGAGAACACCATCCAAGGATCCAAGTCCATCGATGAGTACTTCAAGGACATGAAGATTGCCTTGCGACGAGCCGGCGTGGACGACCCCATTTCGATGAAGCTACACTTCATGATGGGATTGCACAACGACATCTACAGGACTATCTTCCTTGAGAACTACAAGTCCCTTGACGACAACTACTTTGGTGCTCTCAAGGCGGAACAAGAACTGATGAAGACCAAGGCTTCTCCACCGCAAACACACTTCTCGAAGACCAAGATCCAAGACGGCGAGCATGAGGCTAGTAACACCATGATGTCCAAGCCAATGGAGCTCCAAGACGACGCTCCCAAGTTCGACTCCACCGCCATCCCTCTTTGTGGCATTGATGATGCTGAGTCTACTTCGACTCTTTTTCAAGATGGTGCGGCGACGACTACGACTACGGAGCCATTCGAGGACCAAGCTTTGAAGGCGACCAACAAGGTGACGAGCATGGATGATGCTTCCATCTTTGGAGGCGAGAGTGATGATGTGCCATCTTCGGCCTTCATCCACGGCGACGGTAACGAGATGGTTGAGCATGGGATTTTCCCTTCGACCACGGCGACGTATGATGACTTGAGTGACTTGTGCCACCATATTGAGAGTGAGAGCGAGTTCACCACTAGCCCCATATATGATGAGCTGCCCCAATTCCCATGTGAGGAGAGCCACAAACCCCACCACTTGAGTGAGATGAGTGACTCCACCATATGCGACATTGAGTGCACCTACCTTGAGGGAGTGAGTGAGCCACCACATCAGAGAGTGAGATGGTTGATACGGCATGTGAGGCCACTTTCAATGCTAACGACTTGACCTCTACCTCTATTGTGTCTTCTCATTTGGTGCTAGGTCCCACTTTTGATGACGCGCCGATCCTCGACGACTTCGTCCTTCCTATGGACAAGACGATGGCCATGGTGGAATATGATGCACCCCCCACATGGTTCCATCAAGATGAAGATGATGACCACCATTTGGTCTTTCCCACCTCACCTACACCACATGAGTGTATTGAGAAAGGTAACAAAGGTGAAGGTGATGCTCTCGTCCCACTAGTGGACTCTGTCGACATTGATTGCTTGCATGATGTTGATCCACCTATTGCCATGCTTCATGCTAGCTCGACTACCTCATGGGATACATTACCCATTTATGATATGTATGATGATTGCCATGTGGAGTCTATTAGTTGTGATGCCATGTTGCATAGGATCTCTTGTGTTCATTCTTTAGGTCACGTCATGTTTGATAATCCGCTTGACTTGTCATATGCTATGCATGAGATCACTCGTATGTCATATTTGCAATCTCATCGTAGTAACTATGCATATGCCATTAAGATAAACCCAATTTGCACATATGGCATAGATGACAAGCCCATGGTTATTGGCATTCGTTTTTCTTGTGATGATATTCATATGCTACCTTTGCATCATTTATCTCATATGCCATGCCATGACCACCTAGCTTCGGATATGCATTGTTTTGGATGTTGTCCATTTTCTCCATATGATGTTTACACTATTGGTCATGAGGAGACCCCCATAGTTTCCTCATACATTTTAGGAGATTTTGACCCATCCCATCCATTGCATGATCCCCATGCTTGTGTGCACAATATGCTCCCCATGAATGAACATGCTATAGATGTACCATATAATTGTATGCTCAATTTGCATCCACATCATGCTATACACAATAACTATTCATTCATGATGGATGACATGTTCTTATACCATGAATCAAATTTCTTTGAGAGATGCTTATCTTGTGCTAACTCTAACGTGCACATACACATCATGATGGATGATGTGTACATTTACCACGCGCACAATTTCTTTGGTTTGTGTGTCTTTTGTGTAGGTACCCATGCATACTCGTCAACTTCACAAACGCACGAGTTGACGAAAAGAGCTCTAGAGAGCAACAATGACTTGGGATATCATGGATTATCCTTCCAACCGCTCCCTTCGCGCAAAGACTTCGCGCATTCCTTCTACATGGCCCTCACATGGTTATGGGTTATTGTCCATTATATCTCTTATGCCCCTCTTGCCATGTTCACTTTGCATGATATGCTCATTTATATGCCTTTGTCATGCATTTGTGACCCATACTTTGCATTACACATGATGATTGATTCTCATACTTGTACGTGTATTTGCAAGCTTGGTGGAGATATTGCTCGTTATTGCCATGATGCCTTTGTACCCCATGCCTATTATGATGCTTTGATCTTGATTTGTACTCGTGCTTGTGATATGTCGTGTGCATTGCTTATACCTACTATTTTCTCACATGACATGATTGCTATGAACTCATCTAGTGTGTTGCATCTTAGCTCCACTAGTTTGCACGACATGATTGATATGCTTGCTTATATTGCATCACCGATGATTCATACTTGCTCCTTTCATGCGGTTGATGTCAACCATTGCCATGCTTTGCACATGATTGCTATTGCTTGTTGTCATATGTCTCCACATGTTTCCTCTCTCATGCTATATGATTGTCCATGCATTGAGCGCAACCATGATTTTAGTCTTGCCAATGAGATTGCCCCCATAGCATTCTCGCATTTATTTGGAGATTTTGACATATTTCTTGCGAAGCATGTTTGTCTTACCTCTTTGCACCATATGCCTAGTGACATAAATATAGCCATTGTTGCATCATATTATTCATGCACTTT
Source organism: Secale cereale (assembly GCA_902687465.1). NCBI lineage: Eukaryota > Viridiplantae > Streptophyta > Magnoliopsida > Poales > Poaceae > Secale > Secale cereale. The sequence goes on from LR738714.1 coordinate 257,504,068, forward strand.
TGCTTCTAATGGTTATGTGCAAGAGAAGAGAACCATCATGATGGATGATTGATACGTCTCAAACGTATCTACTTTTCCAAACACTTTTGCTATTGTTTTGCCCTCATTCTTGCATGATTTGAACTAAACTAACCCGGACTGACGCTGTTTTCAGCAGAGCTGCCTGTATGGTTTTATTGTGTGCAGGAAAATGGATTTTTAGGTGTCTCAGAAAATTCCAAGAAAAATCACAGAAAATCCACGCACCCGAAGGGCCGTTGTGCCAGAAGTGGGGCCAGAGGGCAGCCAGGGGGGCCCCAAGCGCCCTGCTGGCGCGGCCCCACCCCTGGCCACGCCAGGAGGCCGCCTGGGAGGGTCCTCCCCCCTCTGGTGCCCTGCCTTGGCTCCTATTTATTCCCGTGGCGAGGAAACCCCAGAACAGAAGTCGTTTTTCCAGTTTTCGTCGCGGAGCCGCCGCCACCCTCTGTTCTTCTTCGGGAGGGCTAATCTGGAGGCTGATTTGGCCTCCGGAGAGGGGAGATCGTCGCCATCGTCATCATCATCACCACTCCATCCTCCCTCCATGACTTCTCCTTCCATGTGTGAGTAATTCCCTGCTGTAGGCAAAGGGGATGGTAGGGATTGGATGAGTTAGATCATGTAATAGTTTATCAGATTGTTGGGGGCATGTTTCCTATCATCTACTTTGGTGTTTATCATCTTTGCTTCAACTTGTTGCTCTTAATGCTTGTCACTTTGGGCCCGAGTGCCATGTTTTAAGATCTGAACCCTATGTGTTTGCATGAATATATTTGTGTTCTTGATCCTATCTATGAGTTGATTGCACCTATTATGGTCCGGAACCGGCGATCCCAAAGGTGACAGCTTGGGACACCAAAGGGGATGGTCCATAATTTGAGGATTCCATGTATCCATTGAGTTTATTGCTTTATTCCGGTGCTCTTTGACAGGAGCACCTTAATCTCCATAAGTTCCTTTTGGCCCCGTTCGTAGCGGGATGGTAGGACAAAAGATGTTGTGCAAGTTCTTATTGCAAGCACGTACAACTACCTATGGGATACATGCCTAATGTTTGATATTTGCCTAGATGATCATTACTTTTCTGTGTGCCTTGCCCCAAGTTAGATTCATGATGTATCTCATCCATGCAGCGCCCAACCATCCATCTCCCTAGCCTACAGTGTTTCAATCCTGCTGGTTATTAGTTGTTACTTTTGCTGTTTACTTTTGCTGTCACCACCATCACTATCATATCACCGTTACCACTTATCTTTTGTTGCAAGTAAGTATATTTCAGGTGCGGTTGAATTGACAACTCAACTATCAAAGCTTATAAATACTCTTTGGCTCCCCGTGTGTCGAATCTATAAATTGGGTTATTCTTACCCGCGAAGACTATCTCGATCCCTTACGGTTGAGGGTTATCAATGATGTGTTTATCTACCATGCGCATACATTCTTTGTTTTGTTGTGTGCATGTGTAGGATACTTGGACTTCGTGTCAACTTCCACTTCACGTGAGTTGACCATTAGAGCTCTTGAGAGCGAACCACCTTTGTTCACGACGCTTCTACATCGCACTTGCTTGTGCTTCGGCATTGTGAAGGACGCACAAGGACACACTTTCAAGGTGATATCCTTCTCTTTCGAGACACCCAAAACCATGAGCATGGATATTGTGGATCACACTACATGTGTTGCTTGCACCATGAGACTTCTTTGTCATCTTGGACCCCTTGATTGCACACATGTTAGAGATCTCGCTTCAACTTGTCATTTTCACATTGCCATGCTTCATGATATATATGCTATGTGTGTTGCATCCAACTTGTTGCCTACTTGCTCATATCACATGTTTGGTTGCACCAATGTCATCCCTTCACATATGCCATGTCCCTTTACTTGTCACATGTTTGACTTGATTGCCTCACACATGATGTACAATTGCTCTTTCTATTGTGTTGAGTGCCACATGATTTTCACTACACCCTATGCACATTATGCTTGGATTGTCTTGCACTTGACTCATGTGCTTAGACACTTCATTTTCCTTGGTGTTTTGAATGATTCTTATGCCTACCATAGACCTTTCATTGAGCGCTTTATGCATGCTTGCTATGACCATGAGGTAGATGCTTATTCTCTTGTCACACATATTTGCATCACTACCTCCCAATTGCATACTTGGCCCCATGATATCTTTTCTTGTGCTCAATTGATATGTTTACACGCCATGCCACAACCCTTCGTCACACCCTATGCTATGCTTGATGACAACACTTGTTGGGTGAATCACCTCTTGAATGCTTGGTTTTGCACTAACGCTAACCACATTTGTTTTTCCAAGTGTTTGTTGTCCTTGCTCCTTTTGAAGGAATCACTAGCTGGTGTGACATTGGAGAGTGCCCATTTCGAGCTTCAAGATAATGAGTGCTTGGTGATCGACCGCTTCGACATGGCGACGCCACCTCTTTCCCATGGTGATTTGGCTTTCGATTGGAGGTCGGATCTTTTACAAGGGGGAGGGGATGATGCGGAGCATCCTAAGGACATCACCATGTCAAGAGTCCGTTTGGCAAGTGACACGTGCGACCTCTAATTCTCATACATAAAGGTGAATCATCTCCTTTACATGTGTTCACTTAACCCCTTCGAGGATGGTATACTACTTGACACTCCACTCGTGTGCATACATAGGTATTGTCGGAACCCCATGGACGAGGAGGAGGAGTGCGAGCGCAAGTGTACAACTACACCATCCGTGAGAGAAGCATGGAAGAGAAGAAAGAAGAGGAATCTTCCCAGCACAGAGAAAGAGGTACTACCGGCCCAACTACCGGTCTGCCAGTACTACCGGTCCAACTACCGGTTAACTACCGGTCTACCTTCTGTGATCGACCGGTGCAAGGCCGGTGCAAGGCCGGAACTTCCGCTAAACCGCAAAAACCGGTACTACCGGTCCCAGGACCGGTACTACCGCCCTGCCTGCGCGCAGTTGAAGGGTTTTCTGTCACAACCCTAGTTCTGGTATGCACTAGGTTAGTTTTGTGGTTAGCATCATGTTTAAATTTCAAATGAAATTGAATTGAGGACTTGTGAAACCCTCAGAAACCCCTTTTATTTTGAAAATGACCCAAATAAAAGTTGCTCCAAAAAGGTCCAAGAAAATGTTCTTGTGGCCCTCTAAAAATATTGGTTAGAGATAAAAATCAAACCAATATTATTAGGAGCTCATAAGTATTTATTTTGGGCATTTGGAATTAATGCAATAGCTATTTGCTTGGATATATATTTATTATATATTTTATATATGTCCAAAATTCTAGTTCTTTATTTTGAGGGGCTTGGATTAATTCCTAGGTCCCTGCAAAATAAAAATGTCAGAAGAAAATAATTGATTTAATTTAGAAATTAAATCAAAACAAATGTCAGAAAAAAATAGAAAAGCAAATAAAAAGAAAGAGCTTACCTGGCTTACCTGGCCAGCACAATGCGGCCTGGCCGGCCCAGCTGGCCAGCCCAGCCCGCTGCCTCCCCTGTCGTCTTCCTCGCGCCAGTAGGCCGAGGCGTGTGGCCGGCGCGCGCACACGGCGGGAGCGCCACGCCAGCTGCCTGCCTGCCCTCCCCTCGCCGCATGGTCGTTTCTGGAGGCGCCACGCGATGTCCCCGACCCTCCCTCACTCTTCTGGACCCATCCCCTCTCCTCTATCTCCCTCTCGAGCTCGGTCCCGACCGCCATCATCGCCGCCGATCGCCGTTGCCGTAGCCACCGCCCCCCTCGCCTCTCCGAGTAGCCCGAGAGCTCCGCCACTTCACCCTCGTCCTCTCCATCAAGCCACCAGACGCCGGACGCCCTATGGAGCCGCCGTCGTCATCGTCTTCCTCCTCGGACGCCGCCGACCACCGGCGACGAATTCGCTGCAACAGAAGCTTCCCCGAGCCACTGAACCCCCCAGCAGAACCGCGGTGAGCTCCCGGTTCGTTTCCCCCTTCTCCCCTAGTCGTTTGCGACCTCTAGGTGTACTCTCCGCTGATGCCCGACCTCACCGCCGCCGGCGATGCCGCCGCCGTGGCCACAGCCACCCAAGCATGAATCTGAGCACGTCACTGCACTTAGTGCTTCGCTAGGAGCCCGTAGCACCTCTCCGTTAGCCTCCCCGTGCCCCGTAGCTCCAACCCCGACGAGGCCCGAACTCCGGCGCCGCCGCGAGCTCGTTTCCGGCGAGCTCCGGCCGCCCTAGCTGCTGCCGCTGGCTGGAATGGACGCGGACGAGCTCCAGCTCCTCGCCCGTGGTCTCAGCTGCGCAGAAGACCCCCGGAACAGAAATCCCGATGCCCTCCGCTACGTTTGCTGCCGCTGGCGGCTCAACGCCGGTGTGTTAGCTGCGGTTTGACCCGGATTTGACCCCCTGGGTCAATGACAGGTGGCCCCCCACCCCTTTTAGTTAGTTGACCGTTAAGTTAATTAATTAGTTTTGGTTAATTAGATTAGCCACTGACATGTGGGCCCTGCTCTGCTGACATTTCTGTTAGGATTAGTTTAGTGTTAATTAACTCAGTTAATTAACTCAGTCACTGACCAGTGGACCCCACTGTCAGGTTTGACTCTGGACCAGCCCCTTTGACCTGCTGACGTCATGCTTGTGTCATGCTGACGCAGTAATCTAGTTCTGGTATTTAAATAAATCTTAAATGATTTATTTATTTCAGAATTTGGCTTAAACTTCAAAAAATCACAGAAATTCAAACCGTAGCTCATAATGAAATAATTTATATATGAAAAATTATCAGAAAAATTCAATCTATCCATCTGTACCATTTTCATGCATGACAAATGAAGTTAAACCTACTGTTTATTTGAAAACACATATATGGCATTAAGAAATACTTATTTTAAAGTTCCATTTGAACCCTTGGTTCAAATGGACTTCTTTCAAATTGAATGCTAGTTGCATTAGCTCAACAACATCATATTTTCATGCCATATTCATACATCATATTGTTGCATATGCTTGTGTTTGATTGTCGGCATCGTTCTTCTCGATATGTCCAGCTCCGGAGACCGATCCAGAGTACCTGTCAGAGGAGCAGTGCTCTGCATGTTGTTTCACCAGGCAAGCAAACCCCCTTGTTCATTCCGATACAACCTCTCTCTCGCTCCTGCTCCCTGTTATTGCATTAGGACAACAACGACTTCAACTGCTACTTTATGCTGCGGTAGTTGAACCCATTCCTCTGCATGACCTGTCATTCCACAGTAAATAGTTGAAACCCACTAGCATGTGTAGGAGTTGATTGAAGCCATGTTGTGATCTTACCATGCCTTGCTTGCTATTGCTTAGAGTATGTCGGGTCCGATTCATCGGGAATGAATTGGAGTGCAGTGATATGTTCTGATGCTGAGGGTTAAGTGTGTGAACACATTTTGGTAAAGGTAGTGGTGAGAGGCCATGTAGGAGTACATGGTGGGTTGTCTCACTGGAACCGTCCCTAAGAACTGAGTTCTGTGTATGTTGTCCAATGACCAGCTACTACCACGCATTGGAATGCTTAAGTGCCCCTCTCAACTTATTAACCGACTTGGTCTCTGTCCAGGAGTTGCAACTAGTTTCTGGTGTTTGTAGGTAGTGTTAGTAGTCTACCAAGTGCCACTCGGCCAGTGGGCTTGGGACAGACTAGGCACCGTGGCACGGTGTACCAAGCGTAGATCCACTCGGCGAGGTGGGCTTGGGAACCCTGCGCACATCATTTGGGGCCGTGAGCGACACCCCGGCCGGATCTCCCCACGGATGGAACCCTAATAGGCGATAAACCTAGACTAGAGTCTTGTGTGGTTAGTCAGGTCGTGGCCGACACCCTCGCCAGGCTTCCGCTTGAAGGTTGCCGAGATACACGAGATGTACATGGCGGTAAGTGGCGAGAGCGTGTGTGAAGAAGTACACCCCTGCAGGGTTAACATGATCTATTCGAATAGCCGGGTCCACGGTTATGGACTTCTTGGATGCTTACGTGGTACATAGACAACTTGAAGTGGATACTCTAAAATACTCAAGACAAGTGTGAGTGCTATGGATGGCCTTCTCGTAGGGAGACGGGAATGAATCCATAGTGGTGTATCGAGTGGTGCTTAGTGGACTCGTGCGTGCCACCTCAAAGGTACCAGCAGTCGTAGAATAGGATAGCCACTGAGTCAAAGCTAGCTTGCTGCAACTAAACCCCACTTTGCCATCTTGATACAAATGCATGTATGTTAGGATCTGATGTAAGTCTTGCTGAGTACCTTTGTACTCACGTTTGCTTAATTTATGTTTTGCAGATGAGATTGTGCTTGGACTTCGACAAGTAGCTTGTTACCTCAGCTACGATCTTGGACGAGTGTTGTAGATAGTCAGGCTCTTCAGCCTTTTTCATTTGTAGATGTCTGTACTCAGACATGTAGTGCTTCCGCTTGTTGCTTGTATGCTCTGAATGTTGGGTCATGAGACCCATGTTTGTAATATCTGGCTCCTGGAGCCTAATGAATAAATACTTTGTTTATTAGAGTCTTGTTGTGATGCCATGTTGTATTTGCACATATTGAGCATATTGTGTGTATGTTATTGAAATGCTTGGTATGTGTGGGATCCGACACCTAGTTGTTTACCCTTGGTAGCCTATCTTACAGGGAAATGTCTCCTAGTGTTTCCACTGAGCCTTGGTAGCTTGCTACTGCTCTGGAACACTTAGGCTGACCGTCATGTGTCCTTCTTCGTTCCTGTGTCTGTCCCTTAGGGGAAATGTCACGCGTTGTTCCTTTAAGTCCTTGTAGCTTGCTACGACTTGGGTTCATACGTTGATGACCGACACGTTCGTCGCTAGGTCATGAATGCCTGTCTCTGTAATTTAGTGCCACTTTTGGTTTATAACTGGTCATGTCGGCCCGGGTTCTCTGTCATATGGATGCTAGCGACACTATCATATACGTGAGCCAAAATGCGCAAACGGTCCCGGGCCAGGTAAGGTGGCACCCGTGGGGATACCATGCGTGAGGCCGCAAAGTGATATGGTGTGTTACATGCTAGATCGGTGTGACTTAGGATCAGGGTCCCGACAGCGTTGGTATCAGAGCCTGACTGCCTGTAGGATTACCAAGCCAAACTGGTCGATGTTGAGTCTAGAAATTCCTTAGTTATATAAGGGAATTGATTGTGGAAGGGAACGTAAGGCTCTTTTTACTCCTTATACCTCATGTCCTTTGATCTGAGTCATCCTACCTTTCCTACGGGGTTAAGGAACTAGGCTTTCTCTTCCGTCTATCAGGATCACGAGTTACTACTCCGCAGTCCCTTAGGATTGGTTGATCAGAGTCCTATTCTTGTTTCAAGTTCTTCCGGTGAAGTTGTTTTAGTACTATCACAGAACCTTGAGTGATGATGTTGAAATGTTGAACTACCCTTTTGTTAGCAGGATGTCTCATTCTGAGCATTTTACTGCCGTTATGCTGCCGGACTTATCCTAGTAGTTCGAGAGACACTAATTTCTTGTTCTACCTTATGCATCCTATAGTTGTTGATGTTTCCGTCTTCGGTTTCGCTTCCCAGGATGTCTTCAGTTAAGCGAAGCTCAGCTGTTCGTAGGCAGAACCACGGAGGTGGTAGGGATGAGGAGGATCATCCCGACCAGCCTTCGTTGGCAGAGTTAATGTTAGAGATGGAGAGAAACAAGCGTGAGTCTAACCGTTTGTTGGCACGTATAGAGGAGAACACCGCACATCAGTGCAAGGAATCAGCAACCATCCATGACTTCATTCGTTTGAAACCACCCACTTTCCATCATTCCATTGAGCCACTCGATGCAGATGACTGGCTCCGTAGTATCACTCACAAGCTGCGTTCTGCGAACGTAGCTGAAGATGACAAGGTCATCTATGCCACTTATCACCTGGAAGGTCCTGCTAGTCTTTGGTGGCAGAACTATGAGGCCATGATTCCAGCTGACCAGATTCCTACCTGGAGAGATTTCACCGAGGCTTTTCGTGAGCATCATATTCCTCAAGCCCTTACCGATCGTAAGAGAGAAGAGTTCTGTAGTCTTACACAGGCTAAGATGGCTGTTGATGCTTATAGTCGAGAGTTTGAGAACCTCGCCCGCTATGCTACAGAGGAAGTGTCCACGGACGCCAAGAAGCAGGCTAGGTTCCGGAAGGGTCTCAACCCCAAACTGCATCGTGATCTTCACTTGCATCATTGCAATACATTCCAGGCTCTTGTGAACAAGGCCATCAATGCAGAGACAGCTCAACTCACTTACGAGGAGTCTCGTAAGCACACCCTTGATTTGGGATCTTCCTCCGGTACTAGTTCCCAGAAGCGCCGGATTTGGGTTCCGAACTCTGTTCTTCCACCCACTTATCCTTCGAGGCCATCTCGTGAGGTACCTCTTCCAGTTCAGCAGTATGCTCCACCCAGGCCTATTGATAGACCGTTTGCCAATGCGGGTCCACGTCCTACCTCCAGGATTTGCTACAAGTGCGGAGAACCGGGACACATTGCCCGTATTTGCACTCAGACCCGTGTTGCTCCATCCCAGTCCGAAAAATCTGTTAGACGTGATAAATCATCACGCAAGATGATCAGTGTTAAGTCAGCTCCCACCGAACATGGACGTGTGCATCACGTCTCAGCCAAAAAAGCTCATGATGATCCAGATGTCGTTCTTGGTACACTCCTTGTCAATTGTCATCCGGCATCGGTTCTATTCGATACTGGAGCATCTCATTCTTTCATTTCCGAAAGTTATGCCCATTTGCACGACATGTCATTTTGTGATATGCCCTCCCCACTACTCATTCAAACTCCTGGATCCAAGTGGCAAACTTCTAGTGTAAGCCATGGTAATGAAATCCTTGTCGACAGACTTGTGTTCCTTGCATCGCTTGTAGCCCTCAAGTCTTCAGATATTAATATCATCTTGGGTATGGACTGGATGACAGCTCATCATGCCAAGATTGATTGCTTCACTAGGTCTGTTTAGCTTACACATCCATCTGGTAAGATAGTCACTGTCACCACTAGAGTTGCAAAGCGTCAACTCTATTCTCTTAATGCCAGCCCTCTTCCAGATCTTGAAGATGTTCCGGTAGTCCGTGACTTTCCGGATGTCTTTCCAGAGGAACTGCCAGGTGTTCCACCCGACCGAGATGTAGAGTTTGTTATAGAGCTTATCCCACGAACCGCTCCAATCTCTAGGAGACCCTACAAAATGGCACCCTTAGAACTAGCCGAGCTTAAGAAACAACTTGATGAGTCCTTGCAAAAGGGTTTCATCCGTCCTAGTTCTTCTCCCTGTGCTTGCCCCGTCCTCTTTGTCAAGAAGAAGGATGGTACGGATCGGATGGTTGTAGATTATCGTCCCGTTAATTTGGTCACGGTAAAGAACAAGTATCCGCTTCCCAGGATCAACGACCTGTATGATCAGCTCGCTGGATCCTCAGTCTTCTCCAAGATGGATATGAGGTTAGGATACCATCAAATCAAGATTAGAAATGGGGACATCCCCAAGACGGCTTTCGTCACTCGTTATGGTCAGTACGAGTACACCGTCATGTCTTTCGGTCTAACAAATGCTCCAGCCACTTTCTCCCGCTTGATGAACTCGATCTTTATGGAGTATTTAGACAAGTTCGTCGTGGTTTACCTTGATGATATTCTTATTTACTCGAAGAATGAGGAAGAGCATGCCGAACATCTTAGACTTGTTCTAGAAAAACTCAGAGAGCACCGCCTTTATGCCAAGTTCTCCAAGTGCGAATTTTGGTTGCCAGAAGTGACCTATCTCGGCCATGTAATCTCTGGTAAGGGCATTGCTGTCAACCCCGAGAGAGTTCAGGCCGTTCTTGATTGGACTCCACCTGAAACAGTTAAACAAGTTAGGAGTTTCCTTGGTCTAGCCAGTTATTGTCGCCGCTTTGTTGAGAACTTCTCTAAAGTGGCCAAACCTCTCACGGAACTTCTTAAGAAAGATAAAAAGTTTGAGTGGTCCCCACAGTGTGAGCACAGTTTTCAGGAACTGAAAAGACGCCTGACTTCTGCTCCCATACTTGTGCCACCGGATTTCACTAAGGACTTTGTTATCTACTGTGATGCCTCACGACAGGGACTAGGTTGCATTCTTATGCAGGATCGTCGTGTGATTGCCTATGCATCTCGACAGTTGCATCCACATGAGGAGAACTATCCTACACATGATCTAGAACTTGCAGCCGTAGTCTATGCACTTAAGACCTGGCGACATTACCTCCTTGGTAATCGTTGCAAGATCTACACCGATCACCAGAGTCTCAAGTATATCTTCACCCAACCAGATTTGAATCTTAGGCAAAGACGTTGGTTGGAGTTGATTTCAGATTACGACTTAGGAATTACCTACACCCCAGGCAAGGGAAATGTCATGGCTGATGCGCTAAGTCGTAAATCCTATTGCAACAATCTCATGTTGCAGCAGGGCCAACCACTTCTCCATGAGGAATTATGTAAGCTTAACCTCCACATCGCTCCTCACGGATTCCTTTCAACTTTGGTGGCGAAACCTACCCTTGAGGATAAGATCATTTCTGACCAGAAGTTTGATAGGGGTGTTATCCGCATCAAGAGAAACATTAAAAAGGGAGTTGGTAGCTGTTTCTCTATGGATGATCGAGGTGTTGTTTTCTTTGAGAATCGCCTGGTGGTTCCCAAGAATCAACATCTGCGACAATTGATCCTTAAAGAGGCTCATGAATCTCCTCTCACGATTCATCCCGGTAGTACTAAGATGTATCAGGACCTACGCCAGAGGTTCTCGTGGACTAGGATGAAGAGAGAAATTGCTGAGTTCATTGCTAAATGTGACGTTTGTCGTCGCGTTAAGGCAGAACATCAAAGACCTGCTGGCACCCTTCAGCCTCTAGCTATTCCTGAGTGGAAATGGGATAAAGTTGGTATGGACTTCATCATCGGCTTTCCCAGGACCAAGAGAGGGAATAATGCTATCTTCGTAGTCATTGATCGTCTCTCCAAAGTGGCTCACTTCCTACCTGTTCGAGAGAGTATCACTGCTAGTCAGCTTGCTGACCTGTATATATCTCGAATAGTGTCACTTCATGGTGTCCCACTAGAGATCAATTCAGACCGTGGTAGTCTTTTCACCTCGCATTTCAGGGAGAGTTTCCAGACTGCCATGGGCACCCATCTTTCTTTCAGCACCGCTTTCCACCCTCAGTCAAGTGGTCAAGTGGAACGGGTTAACCAAATTCTCGAAGACATGCTTAGAGCTTGCGTTATCTCATTCGGTATGGATTGGGAGAAATGTCTTCCTTTCGCCGAGTTTGCTTATAACAATAGCTATCAATCCAGTCTCAAGCAAGCTCCTTTTGAGATTCCTTATGGACGAAGATGTCGAACACCTTTGAACAGGTCAGAAACCGGTGAAAGACAATTTTTTTGGACCGGATATGATCCAGGAAGGAGAAGAGCAAGTTCGCATCATTCGTGAGAATTTGAAATCAGCCCAGTCTCGTCAAAAGAGCCAGTATGATCGTCATCATAAGGAAGTGGCTTATGAAGTTGGCGACAAAGCCTATCTTCGGGTTACTCCTTTGAAGGGTACCCATCGTTTCGGTATCAAGGGCAAGTTGGCTCCTCGTTACATTGGTCCTTTTCGCATTCTTGCTAAACGAGGAGAGGTTGCCTACCAATTGGAACTACCCCACATCTTCCTCGAGTTCATGATGTCTTCCACGTCTCTCAACTCAGGCGTTGCTTCTCGGATCCCATCCGCGGAGTGGACCACGAAACGCTTGATCTCCAAGATAACCTCACATATCGAGAGTATCCCGTTCGCATTCTGGAGCAAGCAGAGCGTGTCACTCGACGTCATAACATCAAGTTTCTCAAGGTTCAATGGTCTCATCATTCCGAGAGAGAAGCTACTTGGGAGCGAGAAGATCGTCTCCGACTGGAGTACCCCACCTTCTTTCCGTCTACTCCTGAATCTCGGGACGAGATTCTTTCGAGTGGAGGCGAGTTGTCACAACCCTAGTTCTGGTATGCACTAGGTTAGTTTTGTGGTTTGCATCATGTTTAAATTTCAAATGAAATTGAATTGAGGACTTGTGAAACCCTCAGAAACCCCTTTTATTTTGAAAATGACCCAAATAAAAGTTGCTCCAAAAAGGTCCAAGAAAATGTTCTTGTGGCCCTCTAAAAATATTGGTTAGAGATAAAAATCAAGCCAATATTATTAGGAACTCATAAGTATTTATTTTGGGCATTTGGAATTAATGCAATAACTATTTGCTTGGATATATATTTATTATATATTTTATATATGTCCAAAATTCTGGTTCTTTATTTTGAGGGGCTTGGATTAATTCCTAGGTCCCTGCAAAATAAAAATGTCAGAAGAAAATAATTGATTTAATTTAGAAATTAAATCAAAACAAATGTCAGAAAAAAATAGAAAAGCAAATAAAAAGAAAGAGCTTACCTGGCTTACCTGGCCAGCACAGTGCGGCCTGGCCGGCCCAGCTGGCCAGCCCAGCCCGCTGCCTCCCCTGTCGTCTTCCTCACGCCAGTAGGCCGAGGCGTGTGGCCGGCGCGCGCACACGGCGGGAGCGCCACGCCAGCTGCCTGCCTGCCCTCCCCTCGCCGCCTGGTCGTTTCTGTAGGCGCCACGCGATCTCCCCAACCCACCCTCACTCTTCTGGACCCCTCCCCTCTCCTCTATATCCCTCTCGAGCTCGGTCCCGACCGCCGTCGTCGCCGGCGATCGCCGTTGCCGTAGCCACCGCCCCCCCCTCGCCTCTCCGAGCAGCCCGAGAGCTCCGCCACTTCACCCTCGTCCTCTCCGTCAAGCCACCAGACGCCGGACGCCCTATGGAGCCGTCGTCGTCATCGTCTTCCTCCTCGGACGCCGCCGACCGCCGGTGACGAATTCGCCGCAGCAGAAGCTTCCCCGAGCCACTGAACCCCCCAGCAGAACCGCGGTGAGCTCCCGATTTGTTTCCCCCTTCTCCCCTAGTCGTTTGCGACCTCTAGGTCTACTCTCCGCTGATGCCCGACCTCACCGCCGACAGCGATGCCGCCGCCGTGGCCACAGCCACCCAAGCATGAATCCGAGCACGTCACTGCACTTAGTGCTTCGCTAGGAGCCCGTAGCACCTCTCCGTTAGCCTCCCCGTGCCCCGTAGCTCCAACCCCGACGAGGCCCGAAATCCGGTGCCGCCGCGAGCTCGTTTCCGGCGAGCTCCGGCCGCCCTAGCTGTTGTCGCTGGCTGGAATGGACGTGGACGAGCTCCAGCTCCTCGCCCGTGGTCTCAGCTGCGCAGAAGACCCCCGGAACAGAAATCCCGATGCCCTCCGCCGCGTTTGCTGCCGCCGGCGGCTCAACGTCGGCGTGTTAGCTGCGGTTTGACCCGGATTTGACCCCCTGGGTCAATGACAGGTGGGCCCCCACCCCTTTTAGTTAGTTAACCGTTAAGTTAATTAATTAGTTTTGGTTAATTAGATTAGCCACTGACATGTGGGCCCTGCTCTGCTGACATTTCTGTTAGGATTAGTTTAGTGTTAATTAACTCAGTTAATTAACTGAGTCACTGACCAGTGGACCCCACTGTCAGGTTTGACTCTGGACCAGCCCCTTTGACTTGCTGACGTCATGCTTGTGTCATGCTGACGCAGTAATCCAGTTCTGGTATTTAAATAAATCTTAAATGATTTATTTATTTCAGAATTTGGCTTAAACTTCAAAAAAGCACAGAAATTCAATCGTAGCTCAGAATGAAATAATTGATATATGAAAAATTATCAGAAAAATTCAATCTATCCATCTGTACCATTTTCATGCATGACAAATGAAGTTAAACCTACTGTTTATTTGAAAACACATATATGGCATTTACAAATACTTATTTTAAAGTTGCATTTGAACCCTTGGTTCAAATGGACTTCTTTCAAATTGAATGCTAGTTGCATTAGCTCAACAACATCATATTTTCATACCATATTCATACATCATATTGTTGCATATGCTTGTGTTTGATTGTCGGCACCGTTCTTCTCGATAGGTCCAGCTCCGGAGACCGATCCGGAGTACCTGTCAGAGGAGCAGTGCTCTGCACGTTGTTTCACCAGGCAAGCAAACCCCCTTGTTCATTCCGATACAACCTCTCTCTCGCTCCTGCTCCCTGTTATTGCATTAGGACAACAACGACTTCAACTGCTACTTTATGCTGCGGTAGTTGAACCCATTCCTCTGCATGACCTGTCATTCCACAGTAAATAGTTGAAACCCACTAGCATGTGTAGGAGTTGATTGAAGCCATGTTGTGATCTTACCATGCCTTGCTTGCTATTGCTTAGAGTATGTCGGGTCCGATTCATCGGGAATGAATTGGAGTGCAGTGATATGTTCTGATGCTGAGGGTTAAGTGTGTGAACACATTTTGGTAAAGGTAGTGGTGAGAGGCCATGTAGGAGTACATGGTGGGTTGTCTCACTGGAACCGTCCCTAAGAACTGAGTTCTGTGTATGTTGTCCAATGACCAGCTACTACCACGCATTGGAATGTTTAAGTGCCCCTCTCGACTTATTAACCGACTTGGTCTCTGATGGGCCTCGAACCCCTCGTTGGTTACCCCAAGTGGAAGGTGTAAGATGCAGTAAGTAGAAGTGTTTTCCCCTAGCAAAGATGCCAAGGATCGAATCCCCAGAGACTCCTAGGTTCAACAAGTAGGTGTCAATTGCTAACGGCGCAATTAGCAATCAACGTGGACCTGCACACAGATACAAATAACTTTGCTCCCAACGAGTACAGAGAGGTTGTCAATCTCTCCGGCCTTGTAGTTCACAAAGGGTTAAAAGCAATATGATAGTAGTGATAGATAGTGTTTTGCAATAGTAAGTAAATAGCGAAAAGTAAATAGTGGATGTGATCAATGATGGTAATATGGACCGGAGTCTCATGATGTTCACTAGTGATGTATCTCTCCCAAAAGACGATAAAACAACTATGTGAGGTAAACAAATTACAGTTGGGCAATTGACAGGACCACGGACGCAAACCAATGCTGATTACATTGCAAGAAAGGTTGAGGTTTAAAGCATGGGCGGTACGCCAAAGTAAGTAGACCGAAATCCATCAATATCTACTACTAATCATCCACCTTGAGATATCTATCCAGAACATCTCGCTGGTATTAAGTTGCGAGTCCCACCCATAGTGTAAACTCAATGCAACAGACAACTGCATTAAAAGAACTTTGCGTAAAGTAAACAATCCTTGCACCCGCGGGCACAAGCACCGTTGTTTTCCCCCTTGTGGCAACATCACATCCCCTAGACTCATGTTTCTGTCACTCAAGCTAGTCATCGAGGGGCATGAACCCACAATCGAGCATAACGTTCCCTCTTGGAGTCACTACTTACTACTCGGCCAAAGCAATAAATAACAACGGAGAACATGCAAGAATTACTTATGAACTAAAATATAAAAGAGGTGAATCAAATATATTACTCAAGATCAATCTGAACATAATCTCATACTCCATCGGATCCCAGCAAACTCAACATAGCAACAACATAAGGATTACATAGGTGCCTCGATCATGTAGGGCAGCTCACGAGGACTAATTAGTGAAGCACAAGAACGGGAGGAGAACATCACATAGCTACTGGTCATGGACTCATGGTCCAAGGGAGACTACTCACGAGTCATCCGGGAGGCGTCCATGGTGGTGGAGAAGCTCCCGGTGGTGATCCTCCCCTCCGGCAGGGTGCCGGGAAGAGTTCTCCTGGTGCTCCCGATCTTGGAAGCGGCGGCGGCGGCGGAACAGAGATGGGATCGCGAAAAGAAGTCCTGTTCTGAGGGTTACGGAGGACCCTTTAAATATATGCCAAAGTAGGGCACCGGGGGAGCCTCGGGGGGCCCAGGCGCCCCCCGACGCGACCCAGGGGGGGGGGGGCGCCCACAGGGCGCCTGGAGCCCCTGTGCCCCCCCAGGCTGCCCTTTGGACGTAGTGTTGTTTCTGGTTCGCTGATTTTTTATATAATTTTTCTGGATTTTTCTGGGCAGTTCTCGAAACGTGAAAACTTGAAATACAAAAACAGCCGAAAACAGAAACTGGCACTGGGGTGCACTGGATTAGTAAGTTAGTCCAAATATGATCAAAAGTGTATGGAAGTGTATGAATATCATAGCAATATCACCCAAAAGTGGCATGGAGCAAGCAGAAATTATAGATACGTTTTGGACGTATCAACATCCCCAAGCTTAATTCCTGCTCGTCCTCGAGTAGGTAAATGATAAAAAGAATAATTTTTGTGGTGACATGCTATTAACCATATAGGACTTTCTCATAGTCATATGACAAAAGCTTACTGAGACAATGATTCTATAGTAATTAAGTTGTCTCAAGAGAAAATCACAAATGACTGAAAGTTTTACAATATGAAACTGAAACATCAAAAAGATTTGTAATGAACATGACGTGCAAATATGATAAAGTGATATCTAGCTTGCCCCCTTTAGTGATGCAAAACATAAATGCAAGGGCACCTTCAAGGTTTAAGTGATGACTAGATACAATCATTTCAGAATAAACGATATCACAATCATGCAAAAGACAATGCTACTTTGGGACAATGCATATTACACTCAGAATGACAATCATGCTCTCAGTAGTTGGTGCTTCAACATAAAGGTAAAAGAAAGGTTAAGTGCTAGAGCTTTTTATTTTGAAAACATGGAAGCAATTGTGTCAACGGTAGTAGTACTTCATATGTGTCATGTATAAAACATCTTATAAGTTGCAAGCCTCATGCATCGAATACCAATAGTGCTCGCTCCTTGTCCTAATTAGCTCGGATCCCCATGGGTTATCATTGCATTGCATATGTTTTAACCAAGTGTCACAAAGGGGTAGCTCTATGCCACCTGTACAAAGGTCCAAGGAGATAGATCACATTTGATTTCTCGTTTTTGATAGATCTCAACTTGAGGACATCCATACCGGGACAACATGGAAAATAGATGATGGACTCCTCTTTAATGCATAAGCATATTCTCATGAGAGATTGAGGATTAAGGTCCAAGCTAAAACTTCCACCATGATGCATGGCTTTGGTTGGCGGCCCAATGTTCTTCTCTAACAATATGCATATTAATTCAACCCACGGTAAATCACCCTTACTTCAGACAAGACGAACATGCATAGCAACTCACATGATATTCAACAAAAGTGTGACAGTTGATGGCGTCCCCAGAAACATGGTTACCGCTCAGCAAGCAACTCATAAGAAATAAGATACATAGGCAACATATTCTTTACCACAATAGTTTTTAGGCTACTTTCCCATGAGCTATGTATTGCATGGTTAGTTTGCTTAGTGCAGGTGGAGGTTAGCAAAAGACTGGGAGCGACCAACTAAGAGAGCAATGACGGTCATAATCATGCAGAGCGACAAAGCAATATTGAATCAGGCATGGTAGTTATATCGCTACTTAGAAACAAAAGATCATCAAGGCTTGACAGACTTTCTTTACAGTCTTGAATATGCGTGAGCATACGCCAAGTCAATCAAAATAAATTATCGAAGGAAGATATTACTAAACCATGCCACATCATAGGCAGACAAACCAAGTTGGTACTCCAATAACACATTGGGAACCCCCCAGCTATTTGAGATTAACCATAAGAAAACCTGAACTACTAAGCACCATCATGAAAGTAGCATCTTTATCATAGACACATTAACCCATGCAACGGAAGCAAACTCTCTTAATAAGGTGAGCATGGTAATTAAAGAGAGTTCAAGCAACCAACTAAATAAAAGCTCTTGAAAGGATAAGCATGAATACTAAGAGCAGAGCACGATAGTAGCTATTAAAAGACAAAGAACACACACAACATAGATAGACATGAAAATTCTATGTAATGTTCTAGGTAGAGGTGGAGCGTCTTTCTCTCCCACATAAAGGAATGCTGAGTTCCGACTCGTTATGAAAAACTAAAAAGAAAACTAAAAGCAAGACGCTCCAAGCATAGCACATAACATATGAAGTGATAAAAATATAGCGAAACGAAAGACGAACTGATAATGTTGATGGAGAAGGGGATGCACGGGGGCATCCCCAAGCTTAGACGCTTGAGTCTCCTTGAATATTTCTTGGGGGTGCACGGGGGCATCCCCAAGCTTGAGCGCTTGACACTCCTGAATCTTTTTTATCATCTTCCCTCGCACACTTGAAAACTCCCTTCATACACAACTCATCATAATCTGATTAGCGAGGTTAGTACCCTTAATAAAATAATTATACCTTGCTGGAAATAAGGATATTCTTGAAGTTCTACTGTTTCTCAAGATTGCCAAAAGGTTTTTGCAAAGAAAAAGCAAGTTCTCAATTTGCAAAGTGAAGGTAAGGCAAAACAGGACATAATCTGTGAAAAACAGAACAGCGGGCAGTAATTGACCTGTTCGGGATACTTCTACAACTCAAATAAAAAAACTCAGAACTGACGCACGAAAGATAATTATATATAGAACGCTGTCGAAAATATTCAGACCAAAAAGATGATCTGGTGATTTTATACGAATTTTTCTATCCAAGGACAGAATCTGTTTCCTGGACAACACCTCACAACTTTTGAACTTTCTAGCAATCAGAGGCTATACTTGGCACAAATATGAAATGCAAAGATACAATGATGATGCTACAGTAGTTGAAAACATCAAGACACAACAAAAGCAAAAAATTTATTCATGTGGGCTGCCTCCCAAAAGCGCTTTCTTTCATGCCTTTAAGCTAGGCATAATGCATAGATCAAGTTTTATCAAGAGTAAAAGAATAGCTAGCCCGTACAACGGACTCAAAGGGTAACTTGACCTTCTTACGAGGGAAGTGTTCCATCCCTTTCTTGAGAGGAAACTGAAATTTTATATTACCCTCTTTCATGTCAATGACAGCACCAACGGTGCGCAAAAAGGGACGTCCCAAAATAATTGGACATGAAGGATCACATTCAACATCCATAATAGTGAAATCAACGGGCACATAATTATCATTGACAACAAATAGAACATCGTCGATCCTCCCCAAAGGTTTCTTTATGGGAGAATCAACGAGACGAACACCAAAAGAACAAGAATCATAAGGTTTCAATTTAAGCATATCATATATTCTTTTGGGCATAACAGAGGTACTAGCACCAACATCACATAATGCATAACAAGAGAAGTCATTCAAATAAATTTTTATCATAGGATCCCAACCATCTTCTAGCTTTCTAGCTATGGAGGCTTCTACTCTAAGTTTCTCCTCCCTAGCTTTGATGAGAGCATTAGTGATATGCTCCGTGAAGGCAAGGTTAAGCGTGCTAGTGCGGGGATCTCTAGACATCTTGTGAAGGAAATCAATAACTTCTGTAAGTGTGCAATTATCAAAATCAAGGTCACGAGCATCATGTAAAGTAGTAGTGGTGTCCTTAAGGTTCACCTGTTTGGTAGTTTCTATAGCATCACCATTAACAGGTCCATTGGGACCAGGAGTACATTGGGTGCTAAGAGTGTGAACATCCTCAATAACTTGGATAGTAGCAACAGTATGGTGGGTAAGAAGGCTCTTAATTCTTTCTTCTTCCTCCCTTTCTCTAGCCCATCTTTCTTTTAGCTTAGCCATCATCCTAATATTTTCATTAATTTGTACTTGAGTAGCATTAATAGGGATGACTTCCCTCTCCTTAAGAGGAGAAGTTTCAATTTTTAGTAATTTTACCTCATTGGCTAAGTGATCTACCTTAAAAGAAAGATCATCTAGTTTATGTAGTTTCTCTTCTACATTCTTATTAAAGGCTTTTTGGGTAGTGATGAAATCTCTAAGCATGGTCTTGTAATGCCCAGGATGGAGTTATACCTCCTACGTGTTGAGGCACGACTTAAAGGCATAAATCCATCCTAGAATGATCTCAAGTTCGGTAATCTTTGCACAACTCATGTAAAAGAGGGGATAGTAAACTGAAATAGTTGGCTTACACTCGCCACGTCACAGAATTACAGTACAAGTCTCAAACATCATACATTAAGAACATCACAACCCTCTAAGGGCAAAAGCCAAAAGTCAAAGTACCGAACTCAGATAAAGTAAACCACAGGCGGATCGAATCCTAGTAAGAGACTCCACTACTGATCGTCCGGGTAGCGCACGTAGTACCGACTACGCTCCTCGTCGTACTCCCAATCCAGCTCGGTGCCATCACCTGGATAGCTCACAGCTGGACCTGCATCTGGTGTGTGAAGTAACTGTGAGCCACAGAGGACTCAGCAATCCCGTCTCCGGGTAACAAGACTATCAAAGCCTTTGGGTGAGGAAAAGGCTGAAGAAAAGAATAAGTCTGCAGCAGCAACTAGCATCTAGCTTACGTAAGTGAGAGCGAGAAGAGAAGGCCTCGGCGAGAAGTGATCACGAAGTGATCCTAGCTACAAGCTCCACAATCATAACCCCTCCGTGTTCAACTCCCGAATCCCTATTCGGAAATTGACAGTCACGGAACACACGCTGGTAGTGTATTGGTAATATTGTGTCAAGTTTTCTACAACCGGAACTAACAAGCTCCCATCTGCCACATAACCGCGGGCACGGCTTTCGAAAGTTCAAATCCTGCAGGGGTGTTCCAACTTGACCCATTACAAGCCCACGATCCGCGGAGTCGCAACTCCAAAGTGGGAAGACCCGAGTATCCTCGGAATCCCGTGCTCAAGATATACCAAGCTAAGGTAAGGCTAATCCAGCAAATCCTCCCGGCGTGTCGACACCCTGATAGTAGCCGCGCGTATCTAAGTCTCAGGACACGACCGGATGAGTCATCCTACATGTTTTTACCAAACCTCGAGTTTCCTTGAGGTGGCCCCGCAGTCTGCTCGTTTCGGACCAACACTCATGTGGAGCACTGGCCCGGGGTTGTTGATTAAGAAAGAGGGTTAATTACTCCCTATGCAAGTTTAGTTTGTTATTAGGCAAATAGTACCAATGTTGGGATTTGCTGGAAAAGACTTAGCACTTAGCGGTTTATCGAGGGGGTCCCATACACCCCAACCGTGTTAGGAACGCATAATCAAGGAACATAATACCGGCTTATACGGATCCTAACGGCATGAGTGGAACAAATCACCAAGCAAAAGGCTTAGCCTTCCACCCTTGCCAATATATAGATGATTTCATTTTAAGTATTTATATAGTGTGATATAACCCAACCAAACTTTAACATGAAGCAAGCATCTTCGATCTTCACCTGCAACTAGCAACGCTATAAGAAGGGCTGAGCGAAGCGTACTTAGCCAAGCAACGGTTTGCATAGGTAGGTTGGTTAAACATGGCAATTGGTTACAAGTAGGAGGCTGACAAGAAGATCATGGGCATCGAGGCAAAACTATAGATCGAGACTACTAGCAATAGGCAAAGATAGTAATGTTATCGGGGTTCGGTCATCTTGCCTGAAGAGAAGTCGTTCGGATCGTAAGAAGGGTCCTCGTGCTCAACCTCGTTGAAAACCTCGTGCTCAACTTCGTACTCGGTCTCAGCTTCCGGCTCTAAACAGAACAATCACACCAAGCACCAATCAACAAGATGCAATGCGCACTCGAAAAACATGAATGCATGATGGATGCACTAAGGATGCACATGGAGCACGGAAAATATCACTCAAGCAAATCACCTCAAAACATGATAACAAGCTGATATTATTAATCTACACAGAAAATCAATCAAGTTTGATATAAGATTCGCTGAAATCGGAGTTACGGGCTAAAAGATATGCCCGAAACAAGATTTGAGCGAAAGCTGAAAATTACAGCATCATAGCATCTTCGGAGCTCAAAATAATTAAGCTACAGCACCCAAAAAGCATGGCAAAGGACATGAACACAAACTAGACATATAGTACAGCAACTATGTCCAAGGTGCACCCCCAACGGAGTCACGGATCAACAGCAATGATCTTGGACATATTGAACTTGGCAATAAAATTCTGGCAGCAGAATTTTATTGAAACTTTAGAGCAAAAGATAAACATGCTACAGCCACTCAAATGGACATGTGAGGACATGTATGGAAAGACAACAATATATACTACAAGGAACAATCAAGACCCACTCCAAAACTATCATGCTTTGTCCTAGAACATCACACAAACATGGCATCGGAACGTTACAGATTTCAGACTTACTGAAAAACCACTAAGTCCTAAAACAGCAATATCATCATAGCAACTGAAAGAGCATGTTTAAGTCACCTCGAAACTAAACATGGCAAAGGGTAAGCACCTCATCAAAATGCACATGAAGGTGATCCCGAAACACACAAGCATGCTTCATAGAGGTGAACACAACGATTGCAACGAGCTCAACAAGATGGCATTTCATAACAAGTGAAACAACATCACATGAACATGGCACTTTGCAACGATGATAACAAGGCAATAATAAATCTACCATGCAACCTATCACAAGCAACACGTAGTTCGTGGCAAGACGAACACGTGGACATGTCATTTGCATCATTCGGACAAACGAGCTAAAAGATATCACATGGCAAAGGTGGCATAAAAATAACACATAGCAGCAGTTTATATCATGATGCACTCTTGCAACAGCAAAACAAGCCCCTAGATGATCTCTAACATGCATGACTACAACAGATAAAACGTAGAGCACATCTCCACGAACGTCTGGACATATTACACGCGCAAAACGGAGCATCACAGTAAAAGTTATGCACAGTCAAACATTGCATTTCAGAACAAGTAACAAGGACTTAGAGAAAAGGGGGAGGTCAACCTTAGTCCAGATCTGGAAAAAAAAGAAGATGGGCCGGTGGCGGCGGATCTGGCCCGGTGGAGGAAGAAGTGGGCCGCGGCGGAGGCGGCTACTGGGCCCCGGGGCGGCTGCGGCGACTCGGCCCGGTCGCTGGGCGGCGCGTGGAGGCCTGGGGCCGACGGGGCGGCGGGGAAGCGGCTGGGAGGCCCAGGCGTCGGCGGTGGCCCGGGGCGGCGCGAAGGAGGGCCTGGAGGCGGAGGAGCTGCGGCCCGGCGGGGCGGTTGCCTGGAGGCGCCTGGCCCGGCTGGCCTGGGGCCTCGCGGGAGGCGGGCCTTCGCGGGCTAGCGGGAGATGCGGGCCGCGGGGAAGTGGTCCCCCGGGCGCGCGGAGTCGACGACTGGCCTTCGGCGGCTGATGCGGGCCTCGACGGGAGCCTGGGCTCGGGGCGAAGTGGTCCCAACCGGCCAGCCCGATGCGGGTTCGGTGCGACCTAGTGCGGTCGCTCGGGCGAGGGCCCAGCCGAGCGATGCGAGCGCCGGCTGCGGTCGCTGGGGGATCGACGGCGCGTTGACCCTGGCGGTCGATCGGTGGATCTGGCGGCTGGTTCGAAGGATCCCTCGGGATCCAGGAAGAATTTGTGGATCTGAAGAAGAAAGGAAAAAAAAAGAGGGGAGAGAGGAGGAAGAAGAAGGGGATGCCCAAAATAGACTAGGGGTCTATATATAGCAGTTTTTAGGGTTAGGAGGGAGTTTAGGGGCGCTAGGAGCCCTCCGATCGCGATCCGACGGATCCGATCGCGGGGATAGTTTTAAAGGGCCTAGGAGAAGATAAAAGACTGCAGCAGGGGTGTTTCTGGGACACGAAGTGAAGGCACATCGGACCCACTCGAGCAACGGATGGAAAAGCCAACGGAGTCCAAACGAGACGAGATTTGAGAGGCGGGTTGCACACAACAAAACAACAACACACACAACAACCTCGCGGCACACCGGTAGCGTTAAACGCCCGAACAACAAAGTAGGCCTACGGGACATCACAGACACGTGAGGGAGCTCCGGAACGCGAAACGGACAACGGGAAGGAACACGCGGAACCGGATGCAACCGACAACACAAATGCAATGCGATGCACATGTCTACATGATATGAATGAATGCCACACACTCACATAACAAAACGACGAAAACCCGAAAGACAAGAACCCGAAATGGAAATAGATGAAGCCGGAGATTTATTATATACCCAAAAGGGAAAGTATTACATCCGGGGCATTACAAACTCTCCTCTACTACAAAAAGATCTCGTCCCGAGATCTAGGACTGGAAAAAGGAAGGGTACTCGGAACGAAGATGATCTTCTCGTTCCCAGGTAGCTTCTCGGTCTGTGTGATGTGACCACTTGACTTTCAGAAACTTGATGGACTTGTTGCGAGTCTTGCGTTCGGTTTCTTCGAGAATTGCAACTGGATGCTCTCGGTAGGAAAGGTCTTGTTGAAGATCAATCTCCTCAAACGGAATCATGCGCTCGGGTGCCTTGAAGCATTTGCGAAGCTGAGACACATGGAAGACATCATGAACATTTGCAAAGTTGGAAGGGAGCTCGAGCTGATAGGCTAGATCGCCTCTTTTGCCAAGAATCTTGAAAGGCCCGACGTATCTAGGAGCAAGTTTTCCTTTGATACCAAATCTTTGGGTTCCTTTCATCGGAGAAACTCGGAGATAGACATGATCACCGATGTCGAAAGCCAAATCACGATGCTTTCCGTCATAGTAGCTCTTCTGACGCGACTGAGCGGCCTTGAGATTCTCACGTATGACTTTGCACATTTCTTCGGCTTCTGAGATCAAGTCATTGCCAAGGAGTTGACGTTCGCCTGTTTCAGACCAGTTGAGAGGGGTACGACACTTTCTGCCATAGAGAATTTCAAACGGTGCTTTGCCTGCACTTGCTTGAAAGCTGTTGTTGTAAGAGAACTCGGCAAATGGAAGGCAGTCTTCCCATTTCATGCCGAAGGAGATGACACAGGCTCTGAGCATGTCTTCTAGAATCTGATTCACACGCTCGACTTGACCACTAGTCTGAGGGTGAAAGGCAGTGCTGAATCTGATCTTAGTGCCCATGGCGGACTGAAAGGAGTCCCAGAACCTTGATGTGAACAAGCTTCCACGGTCTGAGGATATAACTTGAGGAATGCCATGTAGGGACACAATTCTGGAAGTGTACAGCTCTGCAAGTTGAGCTGCATTGATTGATTCTTTGACTGGAAGAAAGTGAGCGACTTTGGTAAGCTTGTCAATCACCACAAAGATAGCATCATTGCCTCGCTTGGATTTAGGAAAACCAGTGACGAAGTCCATTTCAATGTGGTCGAACTTCCACTCGGGTATAGGAAGAGGTTGGAGAAGACCGGCTGGACGTTGATGTTCTGCTTTCACTCTTCTGCATACATCACATTCGTTCACGAATTGGGCAATCTCCCTTTTCATGCGTGTCCACCAATAAGACTGCTTGAGATCTTGGTACATCTTGGAACTGCCAGGATGAATGGAAAGGAGAGAATCATGAGCTTCTTCCATTATGAGCTTCCTGAGATAACCTTTGGGAACAACGAGTCTGTCCTCGAAGAACAAGGTATCTCTCTCATCAACACGGAAGCACTTGTATTTCGGAATGCCCTTAGCAATAGCATGTTTCACTTTCTTCACCATGGTATCACTGAGTTGGGCCTCACGGACTTGATCTTCCAAGGTAGGAGCAATTTGAAGATTTGCAAGAAAACCCTGCGGAACAACTTGGAGGTTGAGCTTCCTGAATGCTTCACAAAGCTCAGGCTGGTACGGCTTGATAAGAAGGCTGTTGCAATATGCCTTTCTGCTCAAAGCATCTGCAATCACATTCGCCTTGCCAGGAGTGTATTCAATGCTGGGATTGTACTCTTGGATCATTTCAACCCAACGAGTCTGGCGGAGGTTCAGATGCGGCTGTGTGAAGATGTACTTCAAGCTCTTGTGATCAGTGAAGATGTCGACCTTTCTGCCCAACAACAGATGTCTCCACGTAATCAGAGCATGTACCACAGCTGCTAGCTCGAGATCATGTGTGGGATAGTTCTTCTCACTTGGCTTGAGCTGACGAGAAGTGTATGCCACAATTCTCTTATCTTGCATAAGCACACCACCAAGACCTTGAAGAGAAGCGTCACAGAAAACTTCATAGGGCTTGGATTCATCTGGAGGAGTCAGAACTGGAGCAGAGACAAGCTTCTCTTTGAGAGTTTTGAATGCCACTTCACACTCTGGAGACCAAAAGTATTTGACATTTTTCTGAAGCAGGTTGGAAAGAGGCTTGGCAATCTTGGAGAAGTTCTCAACGAACCTTCTGCAATAGCTGGCAAGACCCAGAAAACTGCAGAGCTGCTTGACGTTCTGAGGAGTTTCCCAGTTGACAATTGCTTCCACTTTCTCGGGATTAACCGCAGTACCGTCAGCTGAGATGATGTGGCCCAGGTACAAAACCTTATCGAGCCAAAACTCGCACTTGGAGAACTTGGCATAGAATTTATGCTCTCGGAGTCGATCAAGAACCAGACGTAAGTGCTTTTCGTGATCTTCTTCATTCTTGGAAAACACCAGAATATCATCCAGATACACGAGCACAAACTCGCCAGTATAGGGGTTGAAGATGTAATGCATCATCCTCGAAAAGGTAGGAGGAGCATTGGCGAGACCGATGGACATGACGGTATACTCGTATGAACCGTAGCTCGTTCTGAAGGCCGTCTTGGGAATGTCTTCCTCGCGAATGCGAATTTGATGATAGCCCATTCGGAGGTCAAGCTTAGAGAACACTTTAGCTCCTTTGAGCTGCTCAAAGAGTTCGTTGATGTTGGGGAGCGGATACTTGTTCTTAATCGTCTTCTTGTTCAATGGCCGGTAGTCAACACAGAGACGCTCCGTGCCATCTTTCTTCTTGACAAATAAGACACACGGAGATGTACTCGGTCTGATGAGACCCATACTCTCCTGCTTATCAAGCTGCTTCTTCAATTCCTTCAATTCATCCGGAGAGAGCTTGTAAGGACGCCGGCACGCAGGTTCAGTGCCCGACTCGAGTTCAATGACAAACTCCACCTGACGGTGTGGAGGCATGCCTGGAAGTTCTTCTGGAAAGACGTCTTGATATTCGTTCACCACAGGAATTTGATTTATGGCATTAATTTCGCCCTTATCATTAAGAGAGAAAAGCCGGATAGTGTTATCCCTTGAAGCAAAGATAATCACATCTTCATCAGAATGAGTCATCTTGACTTCCTTTTGAGCACAATCAATGTGAGCATCGTGCTGAGAAAGCCAATCCATTCCGAGAATGAGGTCGATGTCAGAATTACCAAGAATCACCGGTTTAGCCATAAAATGATAATCACCCATGCGAATGGAAATATCCAGAGCATATAAACTGGAATGCATCTGCTTTCCCGGAGAAGAAACTGCCAACTGCTTCGGTAAAGCTGCTGTGGTCACACTATGCTTGGATGCAAACGGGTATGACATGAAAGAATGTGAAGCACCCGAATCAAATAACACTTTAGCTGGAAAAGAGTTAACTGGAAGGTTACCCAAAATGACATCAGAAGAAGCCTCCGCTTGTGCTGCATTCATCAGATTGACCCTTGCTGCCTTTGGATCATGCCTGACAATAGCTGAACTCACAGGTGGTGGAGGAGGAAGACGCTTCGGATTCGGACATTTGTTGGCATAGTGACCTTTCTGAGTGCATTTGTTGCAAGTCACTTCTGAGAGAGGACGGAATTGAGAGCCACTGGACTTTGAGCCTTGAGACTGAAACTGCTTCTTCGACTGGTTGCTCGGGTTGGGTGGGTGGGAGAAACCACGACCACTAGAGTTCTTGTTGTTGGAGTTGTTGAAGTTGTTGGAGTTGTTCTATGGAGCTCGAATCACTGGAGGAGGAGGAAGCCAGAATTTCTATTGTTTCGCAGCCAACTGAGACGATGAGGAAGAGTGAACAGCATCTCGAATTCTCTTCTTAGAAGCCTCCATCTTAAGCTGAGCTGCTTCTTGTTTCAAAGCCATGTTATAGAACTTGTCGAATTCATCGGGCTCGAACAAAGTGAGAGCAAGCTGAAGTTTATCTTTGAGACCTCCACGGAACTGATAGATTTTACTCTTGGCATCAGGAATGTCTTGCTTAGCATAGCGAGCGAGGTTTTGAAACTTGACATTATACTGATAGACTGTCATGGAGCCCTGCTTGAGGTTGCGGAATTGCTCACGCATACCCTCGATGACACTTGTAGGAATGTGATGCGAGCGGAAATCCTTGCAGAAATTCTCCCAAGAGATCACTTGACCCGGCCTGGAGTCTTTGTACTGCTGCCATCAGTCAGCTGCTTGATCTTTCAGTTGGAAGGCTGCAAACTTCACATAATCATCTTCCTTCACGTTACTGCACTCAAAATGCTTCTTAATGTCGGTCAACCAATCCTCAGCATCAAGAGGGTCGACACAGTAACTGAAAGCTTTAGGATTGTTAGCCAGGAACTGGTTAAGAGTAGCATGGTGCTGCTGGAAGAAGTTGCCTTGATTCACTAGAACACCCTGATTAGCTTGATTAGCTTGCATCATCTGCATCATCTGCATCATCAACTGAGTGTTCTGAGCTGTAGTCTCCATAATTGCTCTCCAAGCCTCAGGCGGAGGAGGAGGGGAAGGAGGATGCTCTCGGACCTCTTCCACCTCTGGGTTAGCGTTTGGAACCTTTTTCGGAGCCATCCTGTAAGAGATGACCACGAATCAGCAATTGATTGACAAAAGGTATAGCTGAATCAATGGAATGAATTGCAACAAGTCTTCACAATAATCATTCGAACAATAAGAACGAATGAAATCATCCGAACAAGAGGAACGAATGATATTCTTAGTTAATTGATAACATCAGTCTTCACGAGAAGCCACATAGGGGACAAAAGGATAAATAAGAAAAACAACAAGGTATGGACGGAACAAACACAAGAGAGGAGTTTCGTTCTAACATCTTTGTGCTGAAAGCATATGAACGCGTTACGAAAAAGGTTTTGCAATCCCCGGATCAGCATAGCCAAGGACCCTTTAAGATGCAACTCCTGATAGTAACATCGGTCATATAACCCCTTCACTCAATGTCGAACCCCGAACTCGCTAACCTGCATTCGTTGGAAGAATGCCTACGATCTACTGGATAAAACCCACCTATAGTTTTCCGAAAGATTCCAGTTATGCAATCAGGTGTTGGGGATACACGGGAAGCACCGCGCAATCAACTCTAACCTACATCTAGGTGTATCCATCCTTCAACACATAACCAGTCTTTCACGGAAACTGTGTACCTCGGACCTTCAAAAAGCATCCACTATAACAAGCTATGGCAATACTCCCGAACTACCTCCCCAGTACTGGGTGATGTCGGGGTTATCTTGCCACTGGCCGTATAGGGGAGATTTTCGATGTCGGCCGTCTTAAGTATTTAGTACTGCCGCAATATGCTTGTTACAATGATACCCCGAAGCTCAACTCCTCGGTAACAGGAGGCATCGAGAACAATATCCTTGTCACAAGAACATCGAAACAATCCCAGAATACTCGCGGGATTCCTAAAAAAAATTTTGTGCAAATTTTGAAGATAGGAGAGACAAGAGTAGACGTCAGGAGTCCTCCCAGAGAGAAAGGGGATGAGAAGCAAAGAAATCCTACTCTCCGATATAATATAGGACTCAAAAAGTTTTCAGTGTGTGCCTAGACTCAACCGTCAACGGTTCGATCAAACAGTGGGGGCTCCTAGGTCGGAGAAGGCTCTGAATACCAACTTGTAATGCCCAGGATGGAGTTATACCTCCTACGTGTCGAGGCACGACTTAAAGGCATAAATCCATCCTAGAATGATCTCAAGTTCGGTAATCTTTGCACAACTCATGTAAAAGAGGGGATAGTAAACTGAAATAGTTGGCTTACACTCGCCACGTCACAGAATTACAGTACAAGTCTCAAACATCATACATTAAGAACATCACAACCCTCTAAGGGCAAAAGCCAAAAGTCAAAGTACCGAACTCAGATAAAGTAAACCACAGGCGGATCGAATCCTAGTAAGAGACTCCACTACTGATCGTCCGGGTAGCGCACGTAGTACCGACTACGCTCCTCGTCGTACTCCCAATCCAGCTCGGTGCCATCACCTGGATAGCTCACAGCTGGACCTGCATCTGGTGTGTGAAGTAACTGTGAGCCACAGAGGACTCAGCAATCCCGTCTCCGGGTAACAAGACTATCAAAGCCTTTGGGTGAGGAAAAGGCTGAAGAAAAGAATAAGTCTGCAGCAGCAACTAGCATCTAGCTTACGTAAGTGAGAGCGAGAAGAGAAGGCCTCGGCGAGAAGTGATCACGAAGTGATCCTAGCTACAAGCTCCACAATCATAACCCCTCCGTGTTCAACTCCCGAATCCCTATTCGGAAATTGACAGTCACGGAACACACGCTGGTAGTGTATTGGTAATATTGTGTCAAGTTTTCTACAACCGGAATTAACAAGCTCCCATCTGCCACATAACCGCGGGCACGGCTTTCGAAAGTTCAAACCCTGCAGGGGTGTTCCAACTTGACCCATTACAAGCCCACGATCCGCGGAGTCGCAACTCCAAAGTGGGAAGACCCGAGTATCCTCGGAATCCCGTGCTCAAGATATACCGAGCTAAGGTAAGGCTAATCCAGCAAATCCTCCCGGCGTGTCGACGCCCTGATAGTAGCCGCGCGTATCTAAGTCTCAGGACACGACCGAATGAGTCATCCTACAGGTTTTTACCAAACCTCGAGTTTCCTTGAGGTGGCCCCGCAGTCTGCTCGTTTCGGACCAACACTCATGTGGAGCACTGGCCCGGGGTTGTTGATTAAGAAAGAGGGTTAATTACTCCCTATGCAAGTTTAGTTTGTTATTAGGCAAATAGTACCAATGTTGGGATTTGCTGGAAAAGACTTAGCACTTAGCGGTTTATCGAGGGGGTCCCATACACCCCAACCGTGTTAGGAACGCATAATCAAGGAACATAATACCGGCTTATACGGATCCTAACGGCATGAGTGGAACAAATCACCAAGCAAAAGGCTTAGCCTTCCACCCTTGCCAATATATAGATGATTTCATTTTAAGCATTTATATAGTGTGATATAACCCAACCAAACTTCAACATGAAGCAAGCATCTTCGATCTTCACCTGCAACTAGCAACGCTATAAGAAGGGCTGAGCGAAGCGTACTTAGCCAAGCAACGGTTTGCATAGGTAGGTTGGTTAAACATGGCAATTGGTTACAAGTAGGAGGCTGACAAGAAGATCATGGGCATCGAGGCAAAACTATAGATCGAGACTACTAGCAATAGGCAAAGATAGTAATGTTATCGGGGTTCGGTCATCTTGCCTGAAGGGAAGTCGTTCGGATCGTAAGAAGGGTCCTCGTGCTCAACCTCATTGAAAACCTCGTGCTCAACTTCGTACTCGGTCTCAGCTTCCGGCTCTAAACAGAACAATCACACCAAGCACCAATCAACAAGATGCAATGCGCACTCGAAAAACATGAATGCATGATGGATACACTAAGGATGCACATGGAGCACGGAAAATATCACTCAAGCAAATCACCTCAAAACATGATAACAAGCTGATATTATTAATCTACACAGAAAATCAATCAAGTTTGATATAAGATTCGCTGAAATCGGAGTTACGGGCTAAAAGTTATGCCCGAAACAAGATTTGAGCGAAAGCTGAAAATTACAGCATCATAGCATCTTCGGAGCTCAAAATAATTAAGCTACAGCACCCAAAAAGCATGGCAAAGGACATGAACACAAACTAGACATATAGTACAGCAACTATGTCCAAGGTGCACCCCCAACGGAGTCACGGATCAACAGCAATGATCTTGGACATATTGAACTTGGCAATAAAATTCTGGCAGCAGAATTTTATTGAAACTTTAGAGCAAAAGATAAACATGCTACAGCCACTCAAATGGACATGTGAGGACATGGATGGAAAGACAACAATATATACTACAAGGAACAATCAAGACCCACTCCAAAACTATCATGCTTTGTCCTAGAACATCACACAAACATGGCATCGGAACGTTACAAATTTCAGACTTAGTGAAAAACCACTAAGTCCTAAAACAGCAATATCATCATAGCAACTAAAAGAGCATGTTTAAGTCACCTCGAAACTAAACATGGCAAAGGGTAAGCACCTCATCAAAATGCACATGATGGTGATCCCGAAACACACAAGCATGCTTCATAGAGGTGAACACAACGATTGCAACGAGCTCAACAAGATGGCATTTCATAACAAGTGAAACAACATCACATGAACATGGCACTTTGCAACGATGATAACAAGGCAATAATAAATCTACCATGCAACCTATCACAAGCAACACGTAGTTCGTGGCAAGACGAACACGTGGACATGTCATTTGCATCATTCGGACAAACGAGCTAAAAGATATCACATGGCAAAGGTGGCATAAAAATAACACATAGCAGCAGTTTATATCATGATGCACTCTTGCAACAGCAAAAAAAGCCCCTATATGATCTCTAACATGCATGACTACAACAGATAAAACGTAGAGCACATCTCCACGAACGTCTGGACATATTACACGCGCAAAACGGAGCATCACAGTAAAAGTTATGCACAGTCAAACATTGCATTTCAGAACAAGTAACAAGGACTTAGAGAAAAGGGGGAGGTCAACCTTAGTCCAGATCTGGAAAAAAAAAGAAGATGGGCCGGTGGCGGCGGATCTGGCCCGGCGGAGGAAGAAGTGGGCCGCGGCGGAGGCGGCTACTGGGCCCCGGGGCGGCTGCGGCGACTCGGCCCGGTCGCTGGGCGGCGCGTGGAGGCCTGGGGCCGACGGGGCGGCGGGGAAGCGGCTGGGAGGCCCAGGCGTCGGCGGTGGCTGTCAGGCTCATTTCTGGGAAATAAATCACAGAATAGCCTTAAGTCACACTGGCTCCCAAGAACAACCAGTGGACAACCTTGATATAGATAACCAGTACAATATAATATTACACAGGGTTGAGTCAGGGTGACTCAACAATTTATTACAACAACTCAACGCACTAAGGTGGCGGAATATGACAGTGGGTGGTGGAACTCAACACTGGTATAATAGCATAGGGTCAAGCGTCAGTGTGAGGCTTGACTATTTTATTGGTGTGGCGGAAGCTTGACAGATGATACAAGTGGTAGACTCCATGACACAGGTGTGCTGACTGGGAACCTTCTAAGCGTCGGCCTCGCTAGCGCAATTCTCCTCCAAAAGCTCGTCCTCCTCCAAGTCTGGCCAAGTAAATAGCCAGGGACAAGCCAGTGAGTACTTTTGAATGTACTCGCAAACATTATGAACATAAGATATACCGAATGCGAATGCCATGGTAGATGAACTACATGCATGCAACAATTATCAAAACTTGGCATGGTGAAACATGGTTAGTACATAAATAAATATTAGTATCAACAATATATATAAATAAAAGAAATGCCGGTCGGATGTCAAGTGACACCACGGTAGGGCTTGAAGAGAAATGCCAGTCGGGTGTCCACAAGAGTAGTGGCGTGATAAACCGCCTGACACTCGAGGGACGCCACAAAAGGACTTAAAAAGAAATGCCAGTCGGGTGTCCACAAGAGTAGTGGCGTGATAAACCGCCTGACACTCGAGGGACGCCACAAAAGGACTTAAAAAGAAATGCCAGTCGGGTGTCCACAAGAGTAGTGGTGTGATAAACCGCCTGACACTCGAGGGACGCCACAAAAGGACTTGAAAATAAATGCGAGTGTCCGGGGTAGTCTAGCCAGCCCCTGAGACACTCTGGAAAGTAAAAATAAAATCAGAGGGTTAGTCCATAAGCATAATCTTCATCATATATAAATTCATGATAATACTAACTGCGACAAGAATATCATGCAAACATGAACATGCTCAAGTATATTATTTTCCTCCAGAGACTGACACCGGGACCGATACTTGACCCACCCAACCAAGTCCTTGACCGTGGACGCGGCTATTCGAATAGATATGACTCTGCAGAGGGTGTACTCTTTACCCACGCGTATGGGATTCCCTTAGTCAGCACCGGACACTGGCTAATACCCATTACGGACTTTGGGTTGAAAACACGCCTGACGCGCACACACCGACCAGATGCCAGGAATCACCCAAAGCATCGCTCCAGAAACCCTAAGTCAGGGACGCTACAACCTCCGAAAAGCATGGGATCACTATTAAACGCGCGGATTACAAGGGGTGCCCCCCTCTCGGCTACAACCGGAAACACCCATGCCCCTGACCCGATGACGGCTACAACCTTCATCGTAGTACTCTGGGTGGTGTGCACCCGAACAGGGGTTATCAACTTACTAAGCCGTACCCTCCTTTCGGAAGGACCCGTGGCAGCACGGTGTACAGCTAGGTGTATAGAGCAAGACTCGATCTAGGCCGACTCAGGAGGTGTTATTAAAATATCACCGGTATTCTTTATCATTATCACAAGACTCCACTGTGTCAGTAAAGTACCGTGCCCACCGGCACGTCCAAACCAGCAGCAAAATTTTAGCCATCAAGTAACCACATGCATGTCAGAGATGCTAGTGTGATATGCAAGCAAAGGAAAAGGTGACATGACCATGCATGTACTTGTGATATATCATGCAACATATACGGTGCAACAACAAGCTATGCTAACATGCAAATGCAGACACCATATCCCAAGTTCAAATAATGCTTGCCTTGTCCAAAATAGTCAGGAGAAAACCCCTCTGAATTTCCAGCAAAAGATCCTTCTTCTTTTTCTGAAAATTCAAATTTGAATTCGAATAAGAATTCCAACACAGAACAGAAAAATGTTCTCAAAATATTTTTAAATAAATCTTAAAAAAAACTAGAGAGGAAAAGAAAAATTTAGCAAAAAGAATCAACTCATTTGGAGTTATAGTTTAAAAGTTATTAACTTTTTAAAACCAGGGGTCTTTCTGCAAAACAGAAGCCCCTGAGCTGTTTTTAAAAAGAAAACGCTTCGGCCTCAGTACGTTTCCCAGTAGAGAAGACGTAAACAGGAAAATACGTTTTCCTTTAAGCTGCCGAAAAAAAAGAGAGAGCTGACGGGTGGGGGCCACCCGTCAGGTTTGAATTGAGCGCTCGCGCGCGTGTACAGAGAGGAGGCGGCGATCGCCGGCGACGATCGCCGGGGTTTCAGAGCCCGGCGCTGGTCGCAATGTGACCAGCGTGGACTTCCGCATCGGTGGGTGGTGGAAGTGGCCACCGGCGATCACCTGAACGGCGGTGAGCTCGACGCCGGCGGACGGTGGTTCGGGTGGAGTTGGGGCTCGTCGGAGAGGGCTCGGGGAGTGGAATTGCGGTGGGGTTTCGATGTGGTGGTGGAAGATAGGTGGACTGGCGGAGTTTGGGTGGCTCTGGTGGAGTAGGGGTGAGGTTTGGTTCGTGGACAGAGGCGGCGGAGCGGTGGCCGGAGAGGGAGAAGAAGACCCTCTCGTGGCCGGGTGGGTGGCTAGGAGGAAGAGTGGGTGGCTGTGGAGGCGAGTGGTGAAGCTGGAGGGGCTCGGGGGTCCCTTTTATAGGCGAGTCGAGGGTGGCCGAGACGGGCGGATGTCGCCGGAGTAAATTGGATCGCCGTGGTTGGTTTTGGCCGGTGGTCAGGGGAGACGAGGCATTTAAGAGGTCGGTGGAGTTCGCCAAAAGCCTCAGCTTGGACGGGCTCGGGCTCGTTGGCCTCGCCCGCGATGCGCTGTCCCGTACGGGTGCGGCGGCGTTGCCAGCTCCGGCGACTGCCACACGGGCCCGGGGCGGCGTGGTCGGCGCGTCTGTTGTGCGGAGAGGCGAGGGAGAGCGACGCGTGGGCGGGAGAGTAGGTAGGGGAGGTGCGGCGCAGTGAATGGAGGCCGGTGGCCGTGGCGATCCGCTCGGCCTCGCCGTGGATGAGCTCGGGGGTGGCTGCACCGGCCAGCTGCCAGCTCACCGGCGTGGAGAGGCTGAGCGATGGGCCAGGGAGGGCGGCGGCATTGAAAGCAGGCGACGACGCCGTGTGGGAGGGGAAAGAGAGGAGTGCACGGCATCGCCGGCCCCTGTCGACTGAATTAAGTTCAGTTAACTGAATTAGATTCAGTTATGAACAGTGCGTAGGTTAGGTGTTTGATGAAATGTTTGAGGGTGCTAGGTTCCTTGGATGGTCATGAGATTTGCTGTGGTGGTGTATGGTTGCTCAAAATTGAGTTTGCCAGAAGGCCAAGAATTTTGGTGGAGTTTGGAAATGATTTGGAGCAGGAAATTAATTTCTGGACCAAATTTGAATTGAATAGAATTTGAAATTTTTGAACTGTGGGACCAAATGTTTTTGAAGAAATGGGTTAAGGGTACCATGTATATGCAGGGATAATTTTGGTGGTGGCAAAAGAGCCATAGAAAATATAGTTCCTTTGTAATGTCAAGAAACTATGATTATTTCAAATTCCATCTTTGGAATTTAAAATATATAGAAGGAATATTTTTGTGGAGTGGAAAGGAGTTGAATAATATCATAGAAGGTGTGCATGACTGGAGAGGTAAATCTTGGAGTGGCAGAAAAATATTTGGAGTGGTTTAGGGTGCTAGAAGAGGTGGAAAAGACTTTTGCGTTTGAATTATAAAAACCAAAACCAAAAACTCTTTAGAAAGAAATAGTTTTGAAAACCTCCAAAATAAAATAACCCAAATAATTACCACCTTCAAACAGAACCCTCCAAGAAAAAAAAAATTTAAATCCTAACTAAAATTTGCAAAAGTTTTCGAAACTCCAAATAAATATTTTTGGGGTGTTACAACACCTACCCCCTTAAGAAAAATCTCGTCCCCGAGATTTCAGCTGTCCCTCAAACAGGTACGGATACTCAGTCCTTAAGTGATCTTCTCTTTCCCATGTTGCTTCTTCCTCGGTGTGATTGCTCCATTGAACCCTGTAAAATTTTATTACGTTCTGTCGGGTCCTCCGTTCAGACTCCTCCAAAATCCTTATAGGACGTTCCCGATAGGTAAGATCGGGTTGAAGATCTAACTCTTGGTGCTGAACTTGCTTTTCCGGGTTGCTAACACATTTCCTCAGCTGAGATACATGGAACACATCGTGGACATCTGATAATTCTGCCGGTAATTCCAGTTGATAGGCAACCTTGCCCCTTCTTGCGGTTACTTTGAACGGTCCAATAAATCTTGGTGCTAATTTCCCCTTGACCTTAAATCTCTGTAGCCCCCTTGTTGGAGATACTCTAAGATATACGTAGTCATTGGGCTCAAAATGGACCTGGCGGTGTTTTTGATCATAATAACTCTTCTGACGGCTTTGAGCTGCTCTTAGTCGGTCCTGAATAAGCTTTACTTTGGTTTCTGCCTCTTTTAGTATTTCTGGTCCAAAAATTCGGCTGTCTCCGGTTTCAGACCAATTCAGTGGGGTCCGGCATCGTCGTCCGTATAACGCTTCGAAAGGTGACATTTTTAGACTAGCTTGATAACTGTTGTTGTAGGAGAATTCTGCATAAGGCAAACTATCCTCCCAACTGACTCCGTAGGTAAGCACACATGCTCTCAGCATGTCTTCCAATATTTGATTTACCCGCTCTGTCTGTCCTCCGGTCTGCGGGTGATATGCTGTGCTGAAAGCCAGTTGCGTGCCTAAGGCTTGCTGTAGATGTTCCCAAAATCTAGAGACAAATTGGGTGCCTCTGTCAGAGACTATTATTTTGGGTACCCCGTGTAGACAAACAATCCTGGAGAGGTACAGCCTGGCTAGCCTCTGTGTTGAGTAGGTGGTTTTTACCGGAATGAAGTGTGCTACCTTGGTTAGCGAATCTGTTATTACCCAGATAGCATCATTCCCATGGCGTGACCTTGGCAAACCAACAATGAAATCCATTCCAATTCTATCCCATTTCCATTCGGGTACCTTAATTGGTTGCAACAACCCTGCTGGTCTCTGGTGCTCTGCCTTCACACGTTGGCAGGTATCACAACATGCCACATAAATGGCTATATCCCTTTTCATCCCGTGCCACCAAAATCTTTCCTGTAGATCCTTATACATTTTGGTCCCTCCGGGATGAATGGAATATGGAGTGGTATGCGCCTCTGCCATTATCTGCTGTTTTAACTCTTCAATGTTTGGTACGCATAATCTCTGTCCAAACCAAATAACTCCTTGGCTGTCTTCAATAAACTCGGGCGCCCTGCCCAGTTTCATCTTTCTCCTAATCCCTTCAATACTTGGGTGTCCCTTGTGGGCTTCTCTGATCTGGTCCTCTAATGTTGGTTTTATTTCCAACTGGGAAATGGTCCCCTCCGTGACTAGTGCCATGTTGAGCTTGGCAAATTCCTGGCTGAACACATGTTGTGAGAGTTGTACACTGCCATTACCGGCGCATGGATTCCTGCTGAGGGCATCTGCCACAACATTGGCTTTACCTGGGTGATAGTGAATTCCTACGTCATAATCCTTAATTAGCTCAAGCCAACGTCGTTGTCTCAAATTTAATTCTGGCTGAGTGAAAATATACTTAAGACTTTTGTGGTCCGTGTATATTTCACATCGGTTCCCCAGAAGATAGTGTCGCCACTCTTTGAGTGCGTGTATTACTGCAGCAAGTTCCAGATCATGAGTGGGGTAATTTTCTTCATGTCGCCGTAGCTGTCTTGAGGTGTAAGCCACCACTTTTCCTTCCTGCATTAACACACATCCAAGGCCTTTCCCGGATGCGTCACAATATATCTCAAAATTTTTGTGCACATCGGGCACAACCAGAACTGGTGATGTTGTTAACCTCTTTTTCAACTCTTGAAAACTCTTCTCACAAGCTTCAGTCCATTCAAACTTCTTGTCTTTCTTGAGTAACTGGGTCATGGGTTTGGCTATAGTGGAGAACCCTTCAATAAACCTTCGATAATAGCCCGCTAGACCAAGAAAACTTCTGACTTCCGTTACGCTTGTGGGTTCTTCCATCCCAAAACATCCTTTACTTTTCCCGGGTCCACAGCGATTCCATCTTGGGTCAATACGTGCCCAAGGAAACCAACTTCTCTCAACCAAAATTCACATTTACTGAATTTGGCATATAGTTGATGTTTCCTTAACTCTTCCAGTACTATCCGAAGATGCTGCTCATGTTCTTCGGGTGTCTTGGAGTAAATAAGTATGTCATCG
The DNA here is from genome assembly GCA_902687465.1 of Secale cereale. NCBI lineage: Eukaryota > Viridiplantae > Streptophyta > Magnoliopsida > Poales > Poaceae > Secale > Secale cereale. The sequence continues at coordinate 257,543,183 of LR738714.1, forward strand.
ATAAATACCACCACAAATTTATCCAAATATTTCATAAAAACCTTGTTCATGAGATGCACAAAATATGCCGGGGCATTGGTTAAACCGAACGGCATTACTGTGAACTCATATAATCCATATCTGGTAGTAAACGCCGTCTTAGGTATGTCTGTCGTCCGAATCTTTAGGTGATGATAACCTGATCTTAGGTCTATCTTCGAGAAGACTTTAGCTTCTGCTAGCTGCTCAAACAAATCGTTGATTCTGGGCGGTGGATATTTATTCTTGATAGTGACCATATTAAGTGCCCTGTAATCAATACATAGCCGTAGGGTACCATCCCTCTTCTTGGCGAATAAAACTGGCGACCCCCATGGTGATGAGCTGGGTCGAACGTAACCTTTCTCCATCAATTCCTTAATTTGCTTCTTTAATTCTGCCAATTCCGTTGGAGCCATACAGTACGGCTTCTTGTATATGGGTGTCGTTCCGGGTGCTAGTTCAATAACGAACTCAATTTCGCGGTCCGGAGGCATTCCTGGTAACTCTTCAGGGAATACATCAGGATACTCACGGACTACAGGAACCTTACTTAATTCCACCGTATCCACTTGATTCAATTTCCCTTGTGATTTGGCAATCTTCCTTGTACCCACCTTTATTGTCTTTCCTTGGCAATTTGTGAGAGTTACCGTGCGGTTATAGCAGTCTATGAAACCTTTGTTTGTGGTTAACCAATCCATTCCTAGAATAATGTACAGGTCAACTGCTTCCAATACAATGAGATTGGCTAAGAATCCCATTCCTTCAATTTCGATACTCACATCCTTGCAGTACCATTGAGTACTTTGCTTTGATCCCGGGGACTGAATAACCATGGAATTTTGCAAAGGCAAAAAGGGAAACTGATTCTTCGAGGCAAATCTTTTAGAAATGCAAGAGTGGGAAGCTCCGGAATCAAATAAAACTGTAGCATCTACTGAGTTGGCGGGGAACGTACCAAACACGATATCCGGTGCGTTCTGAGCTTCCTCAAAAGTCACGTGGTTGATATGTCCTTGCTTGTGGTTGTTATTGGGGTTGAAGTTATTGCGTCGCGGAGCTGTGGTCGCACCGCGGCCATTGTTGTTGTTGTTGGCTTTGGGAGGGTTGTTTCCCTGTTTTGGGCACTGTTTAGCATAACGCCCCTCTCCTCCACAGGAATAGCAGGTGACTCCAGGATGAAAAGCTGTATCCTTGGTCCTATTGTGGAACGCACTGCGGTTCTGTGGTGGAGCTGTAGTCGCTGGTCGGGTTATTACTGGCCTTTGAACATCATTCCTGGGCCTGTTGCTGCGAACCTGTACTGACTGGTTCATGCGACGCTTGTGAGCCTCATCCATATTGCGGTGTTCATTTTCCAGAATAATAGCCTTATCAACAAGTGTCTTAAAATCTGGAAAGGTATGAACCACCAGCTGGCACTTTAGAGATGAAATGAGTCCGTCGAGAAACTTTTCCATCTTTTTGTTCTCTGTCATATACTCATCGTTGGCGTACCGGGCCAACTGAGTAAACTGATCCAGATATTGGGATACTGTGGAGCCCCGCTGTCTGAGATCCTCAAATTCCCTCTTCTTCAATTTCATAATGCTATTAGGGATATGTGCTCCCCGGAAATTCTCCTTGAATTGCTCCCATGTCATATTTGCTCCGTCAGGGTGGGTGTGACATAAGTTCTCCCACCACGAAGCAGCCGTCCCAGAAAAATAGTGCGGTGTGTACATCACCTTTTCCTGGTCAGTACACTGAGCAATGACCAATTTTCTTTCCATGTCTCGAAGCCAGTTGTCTGCCTCTAGTGGCTTGTCAGTGTGAGTGAAGATCGTCGGGCGGGTCTTTTGTAACTCAGACAGTTTGGACCTGGGTTGCTGTTGTTCTTGGTGATTTCCCATGTTAATCAAATGCTGCATCATCTCCTGATGCTGTTGCTGACTCTGCTCATATAGGCGACACACTTGCGAGAACGCTGAATCACTGCTTTGCTGACTTGTCTGCCCTTGAGTAAAATTATTTCCCATCTGTCCAGAGTTGTTCTCAGGCGGAGTTGGCATAGAACGGGTCCAGGGACGATGCATTTTCTTTCTGGGGTATTTGTATAACACCAAAGAAAAGAATCAAATAGCAGAAAATAAATTCCAAATAAGTTTTTCCCCCCCCAGGACAAGGTAAGACAAGGCAGCCAGTTATATTACACAGGCAGTTTAATTATACAAGCAGGAGTTAATTATACAGGATATAATTATACAGGATGCATGCGGAAACTGTATCATACAAGATCACTTATTTCTACTAGCGCACTCTCCGCGCTCTCATCGTCCTGCGGTCCAGACCTAACATCGCTATCTTACAAAGGATAGGCAGAACAGGAGATAAATATATTACATCCGTGTTCTCAAGCGGTCATCTGGTGAGGAAAACTGCGCTCGTCCACACAGCTCATCCTAGGTCCTGCTGAGAGTGAGACTCAGACAAGGCACCCAGGATGCGATCTCGCCCTCCTCCTCCTCCTCCTCGGGGATCGCCTCTAGTCGTGTGGTCGTTGATGCCATGCCTGCTGGAGGTGGCACCGTGCTCGTCAATGGAGAAGCTCTGGTCGGAATGGGTGCAACCAGACGGCTAGCATCGCCAGTCGAGGTCGAGCGCTGAGCCGCGGGACTAGCCAGAGAAGTATATGGTGGAGTGGAAGTGCGTGGAGCACGAGGCGAAGGAGAGCGGTACTCGCTCCTGCGAATAACTCTCGCACGAGACAAGTCCATCCGCGCAGTGAGGTAGTCATCCACCAGGGAGGTGAAAGCTGACTCCAAGGCCATGATGTACTGGACAAGTGGCTCGATAGCCAGATCCCTTTCCCCTATGGTGCAGGAAAAGGCATAGTGGCTAGTATATGGAACGTGGCATGGCAGGTAGTAATAGGGACGGGTCTGCATAACAGGCAGGATGCCCCTGAGACGTGCGATAGCCTCACGTGCGGCCATCTGGATAGCATGCCTCTCAGTGGGCATGGCTCTCCCCACGAAGCGATAGTGGTGGAAAGACACGGAAACACCACCCCGAATATATACCGAAGCCTGGTACATAGTCAGGGTCTCTGAGATCTTGTCCGGGTAAATGACGTACTCCGGACGTCCGAGAGATCCCATCGCGTCCCTCGCGATGCTCGCGAGAAGGCGGGAAAATCCCGTAGGCTCGTTGGCGAAAACCTGCGATGGGCAGCTGCCACCAGCCATCTACAACAGTAGACAAAAATCCAAGTAGCCATGTCATAAGTGTATGATGACTAAGGAAAATTTGCTACGATGCATGAGATGCATGCTGGTAAAATGTCAGCACTGACTCGGTGACTAGCGATCGTGCCTAAAGCTCCTACAGTCAGCCTGGCTCTGATACCAAGGTCTGTCAGGCTCATTTCTGGGAAATAAATCACAGAATAGCCTTAAGTCACACTGGCTCCCAAGAACAACCAGTGGACAACCTTGATATAGATAACCAGTACAATATAATATTACACAGGGTTGAGTCAGGGTGACTCAACAATTTATTACAACAACTCAACGCACTAAGGTGGCGGAATATGACAGTGGGTGGTGGAACTCAACACTGGTATAATAGCATAGGGTCAAGCGTCAGTGTGAGGCTTGACTATTTTATTGGTGTGGCGGAAGCTTGACGGATGATACAAGTGGTAGACTCCATGACACAGGTGTGCTGACTGGGAACCTTCTAAGCGTCGGCCTCGCTAGCGCAATTCTCCTCCAAAAGCTCGTCCTCCTCCAAGTCTGGCCAAGTAAATAGCCAGGGACAAGCCAGTGAGTACTTTTGAATGTACTCGCAAACATTATGAACATAAGATATACCGAATGCGAATGCCATGGTAGATGAACTACATGCATGCAACAATTATCAAAACTTGGCATGGTGAAACATGGTTAGTACATAAATAAATATTAGTATCAACAATATATATAAATAAAAGAAATGCCGGTCGGATGTCAAGTGACACCACGGTAGGGCTTGAAGAGAAATGCCAGTCGGGTGTCCACAAGAGTAGTGGCGTGATAAACCGCCTGACACTCGAGGGACGCCACAAAAGGACTTAAAAAGAAATGCCAGTCGGGTGTCCACAAGAGTAGTGGCGTGATAAACCGCCTGACACTCGAGGGACGCCACAAAAGGACTTAAAAAGAAATGCCAGTCGGGTGTCCACAAGAGTAGTGGCGTGATAAACCGCCTGACACTCGAGGGACGCCACAAAAGGACTTGAAAATAAATGCGAGTGTCCGGGGTAGTCTAGCCAGCCCCTGAGACACTCTGGAAAGTAAAAATAAAATCAGAGGGTTAGTCCATAAGCATAATCTTCATCATATATAAATTCATGATAATACTAACTGCGACAAGAATATCATGCAAACATGAACATGCTCAAGTATATTATTTTCCTCCAGAGACTAACACCGGGACCGATACTTGACCCACCCAACCAAGTCCTTGACCGTGGACGCGGCTATTCGAATAGATATGACTCTGCAGAGGGTGTACTCTTTACCCACGCGTATGGGATTCCCTTAGTCAGCACCGGACACTGGCTAATACCCATTACGGACTTTGGGTTGAAAACACGCCTGACGCGCACACACCGACCAGATGCCAGGAATCACCCAAAGCATCGCTCCAGAAACCCTAAGTCAGGGAGGCTACAACCTCCGAAAAGCATGGGATCACTATTAAACGCGCGGATTACAAGGGGTGCCCCCCTCTCGGCTACAACCGGAAACACCCATGCCCCTGACCCGATGACGGCTACAACCTTCATCATAGTTCTCTGGGTGGTGTGCACCCGAACAGGGGTTATCAACTTACTAAGCCGTACCCTCCTTTTGGAAGGACCCGTGGCAGCACGGTGTACAGCTAGGTGTATAGAGCAAGACTCGATCTAGGCCGACTCAGGAGGTGTTATTAAAATATCACCGGTATTCTTTATCATTATCACAAGACTCCACTGTGTCAGTAAAGGACCGTGCCCACCGGCACGTCCAAACCAGCAGCAAAATTTTAGCCATCAAGTAACCACATGCATGTCAGAGATGCTAGTGTGATATGCAAGCAAAGGAAAAGGTGACATGACCATGCATGTACTTGTGATATATCATGCAACATATACGGTGCAACAACAAGCTATGCTAACATGCAAATGCAGACACCATATCCCAAGTTCAAATAATGCTTGCCTTGTCCAAAATAGTCAGGAGAAAACCCCTCTGAATTTCCAGCAAAAGATCCTTCTTCTTTTTCTGAAAATTCAAATTTGAATTCGAATAAGAATTCCAACACAGAACAGAAAAATGTTCTCAAAATATTTTTAAATAAATCTTAAAAAAACTAGAGAGGAAAAGAAAAATTTAGCAAAAAGAATCAACTCATTTGGAGTTATAGTTTAAAAGTTATTAACTTTTTAAAACCAGGGGTCTTTCTGCAAAACAGAAGCCCCTGAGCTGTTTTTAAAAAGAAAACGCTTCGGCCTCAGTACGTTTCCCAGTAGAGAAGACGTAAACAGGAAAATACGTTTTCCTTTAAGCTGCCGAAAAAAAAGAGAGCTGACGGGTGGGGGCCACCCGTCAGGTTTGAATTGAGCGCTCGCGCGCGTGTACAGAGAGGAGGCGGCGATCGCCGGCGACGATCGCCGGGGTTTCAGAGCCCGACGCTGGTCGCAATGTGACCAGCGTGGACTTCCGCATCGGTGGGTGGTGGAAGTGGCCACCGGCGATCACCTGAACGGCGGTGAGCTCGACGCCGGCGGACGGTGGTTCGGGTGGAGTTGGGGCTCGTCGGAGAGGGCTCGGGGAGTGGAATTGCGGTGGGGTTTCGATGTGGTGGTGGAAGATAGGTGGACTGGCGGAGTTTGGGTGGCTCTGGTGGAGTAGGGGTGAGGTTTGGTTCGTGGACAGAGGCGGCGGAGCGGTGGCCGGAGAGGGAGAAGAAGACCCTCTCGTGGCCGGATGGGTGGCTAGGAGGAAGAGTGGGTGGCGGTGGAGGCGAGTGGTGAAGCTGGAGGGGCTCGGGGGTCCCTTTTATAGGCGAGTCGAGGGTGGCCGAGACGGGCGGATCTCGCCGGAGTAAATTGGATCGCCGTGGTTGGTTTTGGCCGGTGGTCAGGGGAGACGATGCATTTAAGAGGTCGGTGGAGTTCGCCAGAAGCCTCAGCTTGGACGGGCTCGGGCTCGTTGGCCTCGCCCGCGATGCGCTGTCCCGTACGGGTGCGGCGGCGTTGCCAGCTCCGGCGACTGCCACACGGGCCCGGGGCGGCGTGGTCGGCGCGTCTGTTGTGCGGAGAGGCGAGGGAGAGCGACGCGTGGGCGGGAGAGTAGGTAGGGGAGGTGCGGCGCAGTGAATGGAGGCCGGTGGCCGTGGCGATCCGCTCGGCCTCGCCGTGGATGAGCTCGGGGGTGGCTGCACCGGCCAGCTGCCAGCTCACCGGCGTGGAGAGGCTGAGCGATGGGCCAGGGAGGGCGGTGGCATTGAAAGCAGGCGACGACGACGTGTGGGAGGGGAAAGAGAGGAGTGCACGGCATCGCCGGCCCCTGTCGACTGAATTAAGTTCAGTTAACTGAATTAGATTCAGTTATGAACAGTGCGTAGGTTAGGTGTTTGATGAAATGTTTGAGGGTGCTAGGTTCCTTGGATGGTCATGAGATTTGCTGTGGTGGTGTATGGTTGCTCAAAATTGAGTTTGCCAGAAGGCCAAGAATTTTGGTGGAGTTTGGAAATGATTTGGAGCAGGAAATTGATTTCTGGACCAAATTTGAATTGAATAGAATTTGAAAATTTTGAACTGTGGGACCAAATGTTTTTGAAGAAATGGGTTAAGGGTACCATGTATATGCAGGGATAATTTTGGTGGTGGCAAAAGAGCCATAGAAAATATAGTTCCTTTGTAATGTCAAGAAACTATGATTATTTCAAATTCCATCTTTGGAATTTAAAATATATAGAAGGAATATTTTTGTGGAGTGGAAAGGAGTTGAATAATATCATAGAAGGTGTGCATGACTTGAGAGGTAAATCTTGGAGTGGCAGAAAAATATTTGGAGTGGTTAGGGTGCTAGAAGAGGTGGAAAAGACTTTTGCCTTTGAATTATAAAAACCAAAACCAAAAACTCTTTAGAAAGAAATAGTTTTGAAAACCTCCAAAATAAAATAACCCAAATAATTACCACCTTCAAACAGAACCCTCCAAGAAAAAAAATATTTAAATCCTAACTAAAATTTGCAAAAGTTTTCGAAACTCCAAATAAATATTTTTGGGGTGTTACAGTGGCCCGGGGAGGCGCGAAGGAGGGCCTGGAGGCGGAGGAGCTGCGGCCCGGCGACGCTGGGGCGGCCCAGCGGGGCGGTTGCCTGGAGGCGCCTGGCCCGGCTGGCCTAGGGCCTCGCGGGAGGCGGGCCTTCGCGGGCGAGCGGGAGATGCGGGCCGCGGGGAAGTGGTCCCCCGGGCACGCGGAGTCGACGACTGGCCTTCGGCGGCTGGTGTGGGCCTCGACGGGAGCCTGGGCTCGGGGCGAAGTGGTCCCAACCGGCCAGCCCGATGCGGGTTCGGTGCGACCTGGTGCGGTCGCTCGGGCGAGGGCCCAGCCGAGCGATGCGAGCGCCGGCTGCGGTCGCTGGGGGATCGACGGCGCGTTGACCCTGGCGGTCGATCGGTGGATTTGGCGGCTGGTTCGAAGGATCCCTCGGGATCCGGGAAGAATTTGTGGATCTGAAGAAGAAAGGAAAAAAAAGAGGGGAGAGAGGAGGAAGAAGAAGGGGATGCCCAAAATAGACTAGGGGTCTATATATAGCAGTTTTTAGGGTTAGGAGGGAGTTTAGGGGCGCTAGGATCCCTCCGATCGTGATCCGACGGATCCGATCACGGGGATAGTTTTAAAGGGCCTAGGAGAAGATAAAAGACTGCAGCAGGGGTGTTTCTGGGACACGAAGTGAAGGCACATCGGACCCACTCGAGCAACGGATGGAAAAGCCAACGGAGTCCAAACGAGACGAGATTTGAGAGGCGGGTTGCACACAACAAAACAACAACACACACAACAACCTCGCGGCACACCGGTAGCGTTAAACGCCCGAACAACAAAGTAGGCCTACGGGACGTCACGGACACGTGAGGGAGCTCCGGAACGCGAAACGGACAACGGGAAGGAACACGCGGAACCGGATGCAACCGACAACACAAATGCAATGCGATGCACATGTCTACATGATATGAATGAATGCCACACACTCACACAACAAAACGACGAAAACCCGAAAGACAAGAACCCGAAATGGAAATAGATGAAGCCGGAGATTTATTATATACCCAAAAGGGAAAGTATTACATCCGGGGCATTACAGGTCTCTAGTTCAGTATTGGAGTTCTTGGTACTAGGATAAGCATTGTTGTTCCCATAAGAGTTAGAGGGGAACGGTCTAGGATTGTTACCAAAGTTACTCCTATAAGCATTGTTGTTAAAATTGTTTCTAGAGATAAAATTCACATCTACTTGTTCTTGAGCAATCAAAGAATTTAAAGGAACATCACGAGGATCAATAGTAGATTGCTTCGAAAGTAGAGACATGATCAAGTCAACTTTTTCATTGAGGGAGGAAATCTCCTCGACAGAGTTTACCTTCCTACCTATTGGAGCGCGTTCGGTGTGCCATTGGGAATAGTTGGTCATCATCTCGTCGAGAAGCTTTGTGGCAGCACCAAGTGTAGTTGACATAAAAGTTCCTCCCGCGGCCGAATCTAACAAGTTCCGCAAGGTAAAGTTCAAGCCTGCATAAAAAGTTTGGATAACCATCCAAGTAGTCAAACCGTGAGTAGGGCAGTTTTTGATAAGAGATTTCATACGTTCCCAAGCTTGGGCAACGTGTTCATTATCCAATTGTTTAAAATTCATTATGTTACTTCTAAGTTGGATAATTTTAGCAGGTGGATAGTATTTTCCGATAAAAGCATCTTTGCACTTGTCCCATGAATCTATGCTATTTCTAGGCAAAGACTGAAACCAAATTTTAGCTCCTCCTCTCAAGGAGAAAGGAAAAAGCTTAAGCTTAACAATATTACCATCTATTTCTTGGTACTTTTGCATATCACAAAGTTCTACAAAGTTGTTCAAGTGTAAAGCAGCATCATCTCCAGCACCGGAGAAATGTTCTCTCATGACTAAGTTAAGTAAAGCAGGTTTAATTTCATATGAAGGTGCTGAAGTGGCAGGTGTAGTGATAGGTGTGCTGATAAAGTCATCGTTGTTGTGACTAGTGAAGTCACACAACTTGGTGTTCTCGGTGGAACCCATAGTAGCAAGCAAGCAAGATAACTATTTTTGTGATTTTTGATAAAAAGGAACTAAAGCAAAAATGAAAGGTAAACTAACAAGACTAAAAAGCAAAGGTAAAAGATAGCATGCAACTCCCCTATCCTGAAGAGTGGAGTCCCCGGCAACGGCGCCAGAAAATACTCCTTGATGGGCCTCGAACCCCTCGTTGGTTACCCCAAGTGGAAGGTGTAAGATGCAGTAAGTAGAAGTGTTTTCCCTAGCAAAGATGCCAAGGATCGAATCCCCAGAGACTCCTAGGTTCAACAAGTAGGTGTCAATTGCTAACAGCGCAATTAGCAATCAACGTGGACCTGCACACAGATACAAATAACTTTGCTCCCAACGAGTACAGAGAGGTTGTCAATCTCTCCGGCCTTGTAGTTCACAAAGGGTTAAAAGCAATATGATAGTAGTGATAGATAGTGTTTTGCAATAGTAAGTAAATAGCGAAAAGTAAATAGTGGATGTGATCAATGATGGTAATATGGACCGGAGTCTCATGATGTTCACTAGTGATGTCTCTCTCCCAAAAGACGATAAAACAACTATGTGAGGTAAACAAATTACAGCTGGGCAATTGACAGGACCACGAACGCAAACCAATGCTGATTACGTTGCAAGAAAGGTTGAGGTTCAAAGCATGGGCGGTACGCCAAAGTAAGTAGACCGAAATCCATCAATATCTACTACTAATCATCCACCTTAGATATCTATCCAGAACATCTCGCTGGTATTAAGTTGCGAGTCCCACCCATAGTGTAAACTCAATGCAACAGACAACTGCATTAAAATAACTTTGCGTAAAGTAAACAATCCTTGCACCCGCGGGCACAAGCACCGTTGTTTTCCCCCTTGTGGCAATAGCACATCCCCTAGACTCATGTTTCTGTCACTCAAGCTAGTCATCGAGGGGCATGAACCCACAATCGAGCATAACGTTCCCTCTTGGAGTCACTACTTACTACTCGGCCAAAGCAATAAATAACAACGGAGAACATGCAAGAATTACTTATGAACTAAAATATAAAAGAGGTGAATCAAATATATTACTCAAGATCAATCTGAACATAATCTCATAATCCATCGGATCCCAGCAAACTCAACATAGCAACAGCATAAGGATTACATAGGTGCCTCGATCATGTAGGGCAGCTCACGAGGACTAATTAGTGAAGCACAAGAACGGGAGGAGAACATCACATAGCTACTGGTCATGGACTCATGGTCCAAGGGAGACTACTCACGAGTCATCCGGGAGGCGTCCATGGTGGTGGAGAAGCTCCCGATGGTGATCCTCCCCTCCGGCAGGGTGCCGGGAAGAGTTCTCCTGGTGCTCCCAATCTTTGAAGCGGCGGCGGCGGCGGAACAGAGATGGGATCGCGAAAAGAAGTCCTGTTCTGAGGGTTACGGAGGACCCTTTAAATATATTCCAAAGTAGGGCATCGGGGGAGCCTCGGGGGGCCCAGGCGCCCCCCCCGGCGCGGCCCAGGGGGGGGGGGGGGGGCGCCCACAGGGCGCCTGGAGCCCCTGTGCCCCCCCAGGCTGCCCTTCGGACGCAGTGTTGTTTCCGGTTCGCTGATTTTTTATATAATTTTTCTGGATTTTTCTGGGCAGTTCTCGAAACATGAAAACCTGAAATACAAAAACAGCCGAAAACAGAAACTGGCACTGGGGTGCACTGGATTACTAAGTTAGTCCAAATATGATCAAAAGTGTATGGAAGTGTATGAATATCATAGCAATATCACCCAAAAGTGGCATGGAGCAAGCAGAAATTATAGATACGTTTTGGACGTATCAGTCTCTGTCCAGGAGTTGCAACTAGTTTCTGGTGTTTGTAGGTAGTGTTAGTAGTCTACCAAGTGGCACTCGGCCAGTGGGCTTGGGACAGACTAGGCACCGTGGAACGGTGTACCAAGCGTAGATCCACTCGGCGAGGTGGGCTTGGGAACCCTGCGCACATCATTTGGGGCCGTGAGCGACACCCCGGCCGGATCTCCCCACGGATGGAACCCGAATAGGCGATAAACCTAGACTAGAGTCTTGTGTGGTTAGTCAGGTCGTGGCCGACACCCTCGCCAGGCTTCCGCTTGAAGGTTGCCGAGATACACGAGATGTACATGGCGGTAAGTGGCGAGAGCGTGTGTGAAGAAGTACACCCCTGCAGGGTTAACATGATCTATTCGAATAGCCGGGTCCACGGTTATGGACTTCTTGGATGCTTACGTGGTACATAGACAACTTGAAGTGGATACTCTAAAATACTCAAGACAAGTGTGAGTGCTATGGATGGCCTTCTCGTAGGGAGACGGGAATGAATCCATAGTGGTGTATTGAGTGGTGCTTAGTGGACTCGTGTGCGCCACCTCAAAGTTACCAGCAGTCGTAGAATAGGATAGCCACTGAGTCAAAGCTGGCTTGCTGCAACTAAACCCCACTTTGCCATCTTGATACAAATGCATGTATGTTAGGATCTGATGTAAGTCTTGCTGAGTACCTTTGTACTCACGTTTGCTTAATTTATGTTTTGCAGATGAGATTGATGTCTCACTAGTAGTTCCGCTTGGACTTCGACAAGTAGCTTGTTACCTCAGCTACAATCTTGGACGAGTGTTGTAGATAGTCAGGCTCTTCAGCCTTTTTCATTTGTAGATGTCTGTACTCAGACATGTAGTGCTTCCGCTTGTTGCTTGTATGCTCTGAATGTTGGGTCATGAGACCCATGTTTGTAATATCTGGCTCCTCGGAGCCTAATGAATAAATACTTTGTTTATTAGAGTCTTGTTGTGATGCCATGTTGTATTTGCACATATTGAGCATATTGTGTGTATGTTATTGAAATGCTTGGTATGTGTGGGATCCGACACCTAGTTGTTTACCCTTGGTAGCCTATCTTACAGGGAAATGTCTCCTAGTGTTTCCACTGAGCCTTGGTAGCTTGCTACTGCTCCGGAACACTTAGACTGACCGGCATGTGTCCTTCTTTGTTCCTGTGTCTGTCCCTTAGGGGAAATGTCACGCGTTGTTCCTTTAAGTCCTTGTAGCTTGCTACGACTTGGGTTCATACGTTGATGACCGACACGTTCGTCGCTGGGTCATGAATGTCTGTCTCTGTAATTTAGTGCCACTTTTGGTTTATAACTGGTCATGTCGGCCCGGGTTCTCTGTCATATGGATGCTAGCGACACTATCATATACGTGAGACAAAATGCGCAAACGGTCCCGGGCCAGGTAAGGTGGCACCCGTGGGGATACCGTGCGTGAGGCCGCAAAGTGATATGGTGTGTTACATGCTAGATCGGTGTGACTTAGGATCGGGGTCCCGACATTTTCACCCCATGTACCCCCCCCCCCCAACTTACTAGACTATAAGTACTCCTTCCCTTCCATCTTTGAGGGTCAGCATTGATTTAGCTCATATGAGAGATAAAGCTTTGCTCATCCATTACGGATCTACTCCACGAGAGAGACCGCAGCCCCTCTACGGAGAAGATCCACCTTGGATTGAAGACCCCTAACGGGAAGATCCTTCGCCGATTCAAGACCTCCTCTTGGAGATGAACTCTACCTTGTATCTTTCTCTTTGTTGTTCATGTACCTTGTGGATCTCATGTGTTTGTGAGTCTAGTGGATGTGTGATTTGGACTTATTCTTGAGTGTTTATCTTGTGTTCTCCCCTTTGTGCTCCTCTTATTCTTGGGGATTCCCTCCATTTCGTGAAAGATCGGCCATCTAGGGTTCCACCCTACATCATTTGGCCTACTAGATCTATAGTTCTTGCAATGGGAAAAGTGCTTGGCTTTGGGTTCAATCTTGCGGTGTCCTTTCCCAGTGACAGTAGGGGTAGCAAGGCACGTATCGTATTGTTGCCATCGAGGATAAAAAGATGGGGTTTATATCATATTGCTTGAGTTTATCCCTCTACATCATGTCATCTTGCTTAAGGCGTTACTCTGTTCTTATGAACTCAATACACTAGATGCATGCTGGATAGCGGTCGATGTGTGGAGTAATAGTAGTAGATGCAGGCAGGAGTCGGTCTACTTGTCTCGGACGTGATGCCTATGTACAATGATCATGCCTAGATAGTCTCATAATTATTAGCTTTTCTATCAATTGCTCGATAGTAATTTGTTTACCCGCCGTAGAATATCGCTATCATGAGAGAAGCCACTAGAGAAAACTATGGCCCCCTGGTCTATCTCTATCATATTACTTTCTCGTTAATTTCTGCCGTCGTTATTTATTTGCTTTCTTTACTTTCTGTTTATATACCAAAAATACCAAAAATATAATTATCATCTCTATCAGATCTCACTTTCGTAAGTGACCGTAAAGGGATTGACAACCCCTTATCGCGTTGGCTGCGAAGTTCTTATTTGTTTGTGTAGGTGCGAGGGACTCACGCGTGGTCTCCTACTGGATTGATACATTGGTTCTCAAAAAACTGAGGGAAATACTTACGCTACTGTGTTGCATCTCCCTTTCCTCTTCGAGGGAATACAACGCAAGCTCAAGAAGTAGCACATCTTCAGCAGCCACTCAAGACCCTCGCGAGGCGAACGTCACAAGGCAACTCCTGGGGCGGCCTCGCCATGCCGGCTCGTGAGGATCAGAGATATCAAGGCGAGGGGCACCTCACGAGGTCCTCGTGACGTGAACAGTGATGACCGAAGCCAGGCGGGCGCCAGCGGGCGCAGAGTGCCAGTTTCCTCTTTGGTGCTAAAGGAACAGGTGCAGGCGAGGAGTCCCGAGGCGTCAAGCAAATATTTCCATATCGGTGCAACGAGACCAAGACCAGCAGGACAGCAGGGCAGAGATCATCGCGGAGCCCATGGCGGCGTCATCACCAGAGCCTTTGGCAGCGAAGACCACCACTACAAAAAAAAAGACACATCCGTGACATTTTGGGCCGAACGAAAAAAAATTCTGTCATTCTTATGACACTTCTATGACAAATAATTGTGACAAAACACGGTATGATCATATATGTGGTGGGGTCATACTTCTATGACAAAAAATCATGATAGAAAATGGGCTTTTCGTCCTGGGCGGGCCTGAGACGCAGCTGCATGACATTCTTTGGGCCGTCCATGACGGAAAAAACCATGGTAGAAGCGAGGGCGAGGAAAATATCGGGGTGTTCCCGGTTATGGTGGGTGGCCGGGGCCGAGCGATGCGCTTTTCTCTCGTACACGCACGCGTGTGGGTGCGAGGCGTTGGGATCTAACTGAACTCGAGCGATTGCACTGCAGGCTACGTGTTACCGAACCCGAGCGATCGATCGATGACTGTTAACTGAACCCGATCGAGCGATTCCTTCGCTACTGCTGCTAACTGAAGCCCATCGATGCTGCCTCTAGATGAACAGTGAGCGTTGCTG
>LR738714.1:257557987-257585420 GCA_902687465.1 Secale cereale
GGATGAACAGAACCCCGTGGTGTTGCCTCTGGATGAACAGGACCCCAATCGATCGAGCTGGTTGGGGCTGGATGAACAGGAGCTCGTGGAGGGCTGGATGAACAGGACCACCCCGTGGAGGGCAGGATGAACATTATATGGTGGAGGTCTTGATGACCAGTAGCCAGTGGAGGGGTGGTTGAACAGGAGCCCGTGGAAAGGACTGGTTGAACATGTGACGCCCCAAGATGGACGCTCCGGAAGACTTCATATGTTCCGGGTTTCACCGCGTGTTTCATTTGTGCTCGCTCTATTTAGTTTTGCATTGCATCATGTCATCATGCCATTAAATCATTTGCATCTCAACTAAATAAATTGTGTGGATCTTCGATCCATTTAAATCGAGGGAAGAGCGACTTCTCTTTATAACATATCCTCCTAATATTTTATGGAGCTATTATAAAATTATTCCGTTAGTTTGGAATCATCAAACACACTTGCAAAATTCCCATGACTTCTCTACTTCAAGTTTTGACTCCCAAACCCCTCCAACAATTCTTATCTCATTTGCCGAGGTTCCTCCAAAAATCCGAACATTTTTGGACACTTCAAAAACCTAGTCCTAGTTCAAACCCATTTGAATAAAATTCAAATGAGTGTGAATTTAACTCTTGCATTCATGCCTCTCCTATTTTCTTTCGTGGACGTGCGCATTTTTGCGAGTCCAGGAAATAACCCCCCGTGCCCAAACTCTAATCCTAACCCCCTCTTTATTTTCTTTTGATTCTCTTTTTTTTTTCTTTCTTTTTCTCCCTCTCCTAATTTTGAGAGAGAGGGAGCAAGAGCATCAGCCGGCCCATCCCTCTCTGCCAGCCCACCTACTTCTGCCCCAACTGGGCCGACCTCTAAGGCCCATCTCCCCGCAGCCTGCTTCCCTCCAAAACCCTAACCAAGTCCGACCCCCCTCCTCCTCCCCTTGTCCTCCCACTCCGCCGCTGCACACACCCACGCTCACGCATCGCCTCCTCGCTCGATCCCTCTCCCTCCCGAGCGCCGTCTGCCGTCTCCCCATCGCCGTCCTTCGTCGCCTCCTCTGGAACGAGCTGCCGTCGATCCTTCTCGGTGTCGCCTCGCGCCGCTCGGACCTCCATGGCGCCGCGCCCTCAAGCTCCGTGCACCCCGCTTCCCGCGGTGCCTGACCTCTCCCCTGCCGAGCACCGCCTCGCCTCTGCATCGCCTCCAGCCGTCGTCGCCGTCCAAGCTCTGCGTCGCCTTGTCGACACCTCCCTGCGGGTCCTCCACCTCATCCCCGTTGCCAACTCTCCTTGCCGGAGGAGCACTAGGAGGAGTGTGTCGGCGTCCTGGGAACCAGGGTACCCAGACTTGCCTGTCTGCGGGCCGCGACGCGCTCCCTCAAGGAGGCCTGTTACGGCCCGACTGATCGACCAACTGCTCAAGACCCTCGCTAGGGGCCAAGCCTCGCGAGGAGAACGACGTCAAGACCCCCTCGCGAGCAGCCTCGATAAGGTGCTCCGGTGGGGCAGAGAATCCAAGGCCAAGCCTGCCTCAGGAGGAGGCAATGATGTCAGCAGTGATGCACCGCGCCAGCGAGTGGCAGCGTCCGCCAGCGGCACAGTTGCCATTTCGGTGCAAAGGAGACAGCGCAGCTGTTGGTTCCCAAGGAGCAGGGCAAAAGTTTCCTCTTTGGTGCAACAAGACCGAAGACCGCAAGGACAATAAGGAGGATGTCATCGTCGAGCCCACCACCGTGTCACCGCCTGATCCTTTTGCAGGCGAAGATTGCTTTTGTTAGGGCAGGAACATCCTTGTGTTCCCGCTCAAATATGGCCGTTGTGGAATCCCTTCCCGCCTAAACATTTCGGGATAAGAGGACTGTGGCCGCCTATATAAGTAGCTAGGATCCCCACTGAGAGGATCATCGGCCCATACACTTGGACACCACACAAGGAGCAAGAACACTAGCCTCCTGACCCTCCTGAGCTCGCCTCCTGAGCTCAGGAACCCTTGTACTAGTTCATACTCTAGCTCACCCGGAGCCAATCCACCAAAGCAGGAAGTAGGGTATTACACCTCGCGGTGGCCCGAACCTGGATAAACTCTTGTGTGTTTGTTTGTTGTTTGCTTGAATCCTTCCACCAAGACGAGAGCGAGGCGCTAGGTAGACGTGACTGGGAGAGATCTTCGTTCATGCCCCTGTGTTCGAACTTAACGGGTTTTGTGGAGCCCTGAATCCGACATTTGGCGCGCCAGGTAGGGGGCGTGTCGAAATCTTGCCTCTCCAACGACCTCGTCGCGTTCTCGTCACCGACCCTGCTCCACAGCCATGGTGGACACACGCCGAGCTCGCGCTGCCCGCCGCGCTGCGAATGTCGCTCAGACGGCGCCCGCGGGCAACGGCGCACCGCTCCGCCCCAACTCACCGGTCGCCAACGCCGCCACTAACCCGACTGTCCACGAGCAGCAGGACTCCTTGATGCCGCTGTCCGTGCGGCGGGACGGCCGCACGGCAACACCTTCACCCTCGCAGGCCGCAGCGTCGTCCTCACTGGTCCGCCGCGGGCCGGTCTACCAGCAGCCTGCGCTACCGATGGCGCGGGAGCTCTTGCTCTACCGCCCAGCAGATGATCTCTACGACGAGTGGCTCCACCGCATCACCGAGCTCGTCAACGCAGCTGGGGAAGCACCTGCACCAACGCACTCTTCGCGTCCTCCGTCGCCCCCAGCGGCGAACGAGGGCCGTGGGGTCCCGGCTCCGCCTCACCCTCACCCCGCCGGCCAGGAGGGCCGGCGCGAGGCCCCTCGACGTGAACAACCCCGCAGAGCCCACTCTCGCGACGAGGAGAGTTGCCAGGTGATCCCGCACCCACATGCAGGGGCTCGTGGGTCCCCTGGCCCACAACGCCCAGACCGCGCGCCACAGGAGGTGGTAGCGCCAGCACCTCAAGAACCAGCGTCATAGGTGCAGGGGGCGCCTGTGATCATGAGCGTACGCGGGTGTGGCGCCCTGGCTCCCGAGCTACGACGCCTCGTCTGGCCGGGCAAGTTCAAGCCGGACCTGCCTCCGCGCTACGACGGCACCACCGACCCACGGAGTTCCTTCAACTCTACGAGCTGAGCATCGAGGCGGCCAACGGCACTGAGCAGGTCATGGCGAACTGCTTCCCCATGGCTCTGAAGGACGGTGCGTGCTCCTGGCTCCTGAACCTCCCGGTGGGATCCATCTCCTCCTGGGGAGAGCTTCGCGAGCACTTCGTCGCCAACGTCCAAGGCACCCGCGACCGAGCCCCGGCAGCTGCTGACCTACATCGCGTGAAGCAGTAGCCGGGAGAAACCCTGCAAAAGTACATCCAACGCTTCAACACCATGCGCCTCCGTATCCCCCGGGTCTCAGACTAGGCCATCATCTCTGCGTTCTCCGATGGCGTCCGCGACATCAGGATGAGGGAAGAGCTCGCCATCCACGAAGACCTGTGCACGGCCCTCGAGGTGTTCAAGCTCGCGGCAAAGTGCGCCAGGGCGGAGGAAGGCCGCCTCTCCCTTCAGGAGCTGCCTGAGGTGGAGGCGGATGACAAGAAGACCAAGGCCAAGGAGTCGAAGCGCAAGGGACCCACCGTGCTGGCTGCTAAGCCAGAAGTGAAGCGTGGCTGCGGCTACGATGACCTCCCCAAAGACAACCGACCGTACTGCGTCTTCCACAACACCAATGACTATCAGGAGCTCAGGGCAATGCGCGGCGGGCGCGTCGGGCAACGCCCTGAGCGTGACAACCGCGGCTACCACCGTGGAGGAGGCCGAGGAGGAGGACGTTGGGATGGCAGGAACTCACGTCAAGGGTGGCGTGAGCAGCCTCGTGAAGACCACTGAAAGGAGCAGCCTCGTGACACCCCCTGGCGCGACCAGCCTCGTGAGGGTCGCCCTCAGGGCCACGGAGGCCTGCCTCCGCTACCACCACCACCAAGGAGGAACGACGACGACCGCCAGGGAGACGGGGCAGGGGGCTTCCAGGAACCGCGTGCACTCGCGTGCATTCTGGGAGGAGCTCATGCCCCGGCTTCTCACCGCATCTTCAAGCAGTTCGCCCGCGAGGTGAACGCGGCGCTTCCCAGGCCTTACGCCGCGCGCAACCTCAGGTGGACCAAGCAAGTCATCGCTTTCGACCCCAAAGACAAGCTCAAGTGCACCGCGGCCCTAGGTGCACTCCCGATGCTCTGCACCCCGACCATCAGCAACGTCCTCGTGACCAAGACCCTCATCGACGGCGGGGCAGGGCTCAACGTCCTCTCTGTTCAGACCTCCGAGACACTCCAGGTTCCCTATAATCAGCTCCACCCCACCAAGCCATTCTACAGAGTCACGGATGGCTCCACACTCCCGATGGGGCAGGTCCGCCTCCCCGTTACCTTTGGAGACCGTGACAACTACCACACCGAGCTCATCGACTTCGACGTCGCCAACATCCACCTCCCGTACAATGCCATCCTGGGGTATCCTGCCCTTGCCAAGTTCATGGCGGCGACCCATCACGGCTACAATGTCCTCAAGATGCCCGGAAGCAGCGGAGTCATCACGATCACCTCTGACGAGAAGGAAGCGGTGTGTTCCCTGGAGCATGCCTACCAGACCGCGGCGGTTGAATACCCCGATGAGGAGGAAGTTGTCCTCGCCCTACAGACCGCCCCCAAGAAGAAGAGGAACCTACCCATCAATGGACCTCAGGATGCAGGGGATCCCGACGACCTGGCTTCAGGACTCGCACCTGCTGATGAGGCACCTTCCACCCTCGCATAGGGAGGCACGCTCGACGCCCCTCTCGTGACGGGCTCGGGGGCTCTCCTCTAGAGTGTCCCTGAGCTGACCCGTGCCCCGAGGGAGGTGTTCGAGCACCACCTGCAAGCATATATTGATGTGCATTTTTGTGAGCCCAGCGCGAGCCGTCCAGTGCTAGGGGCTCAAGACTTCATCGGACAAGTTACAGAGGAACTTCAGTACGCAAGACTCATCCGCGGTGGGCGTAACCGCACAACCCCAAGTCCAGCTGCTCGCAGCCCGAGCGACTGCTTCCGCGTCTGTGTCGACATCGCGGGTCTCAACTGAGCCGCTTCCCAGGAGCCCTTCTGGCCGACGACGGTCGGCCGGAGGAGGGCCCTCCCCTGCACCTACGTTCGCACGCTCTTCGGCTTCCGCAACGCAACTACCACATTCCAGCATCTCGCGCAGCAGACCTTGGGGGCTCGGGAGGCTCAGTGGCAGGCGGTCCAGACGGAGTGGGAGCCGGACCCGCGCGACCACTGAGAGCCTCAGGAGGCCCTGGGCCTCAGGAGCCCGACGATCCTCGGGAGCGACCCGCACAACTCACGTCTTCAGCTACCCCAACCCTCCTTCGGCAAGTATCAGGTGACACTTTAGGTATCTAAACGAGGGCGCCTCTCAGGCTGCATCATCCTCAGGCCGTTGGGGGCTGTTCCCCCGCGGCTGTCTCCCTTTTTGCATGATCAAGGCCAGATATTTCTTTCCATTCGCATTATCTATATGCTTGGCGTCCTCACCGCCACTAAGGTCATGAGCCCTTGTGAGCCCACTCGCGACCGCCCCATGATTAAGGACTGGCACGACGTCTGTGCTCGGGTCCGTCCCTGCAGCATCGATAAACCCAAGGGCCGAGCTCTGCCTAGCAAGCCATTTCCGTGACAACACCTCCCATGGTCCTTGGTGCCTTGTTCTCGCATGGGCTAATCATGGATGAGTAAGTAGGGGCCCATGGCAGGTGCCTTGCTCATGCGGGAACCGTGCGCCGGCTGTTTTTCCCTTGGATCGTGGCATGAGAAGACTGGGCACGGCGTCTGTGCTCGGGTCCGTCCCTGCAGCGTCGATAAATCCAGCGGCTGAGCTCTGTCTTACGGGACGGTCCCGCTAACGTCACCTCCTGGGGTTGCTGGTGCTGCGGCCTTCTCATGCAATATCCCCTGGAGATGCACTCGGCACAGGTCGACACAACACCTCTCTTTTCACATTTTGTAGAAGAAGACTCAGGCGCAACCCGCCTCAAGGTAGGGTCTCGTGAGTGATGCGTAAGCTCACGAGAACTTCCTCAGAGTCGTTCAGCTCGTCCCGAGGAGGGCCCATATACACCTTGGCTGTCCTACCGTGCTAGCCACGCGTCAGGACGGGGCTGTACACGCCCCGGAGTCTCTCCCGGTGGGAGGCTCCCACCCACGGTCCAGTGGAAGTACCAAGCTCCGCGTTGGCAGATCCAACCGAGGAGCGGTTATGCCCACGAACCAGTGGAAGCACCAAGCTCCGCGCTGGCCGATACGACCAAGGCGCGGTTATGCCCACACTCCGCGCAAGTGTGGTGTCAGGACCCCGATCCTAAGTCACACCGATCTAGCTGTAACACGTCATATCACTTTGCGGCCTCACGCACGGTAACCCCACGGGTGCCACCTTACCTGGCCCGGGACCGTTTGCGCATTTTGGCACACGTATATGACAGTGTCGCTAGCATCCATATGACAGAGAATCCGGGCCGACATGGCTAGTTATAAACCAAAAGTGGCACTAAATTACAGAGACAGGCATCCATGACCCAGCAACGAACGTGTCGGTCATCAACGTATGAACCCAAGTCGTAGCAAGCTACATGGACTTAAAGGAACAACGCGTGACATTTCCCCTAAGGGACAGACACAGGAACGAAGAAGGACACATGCCGGCCAGCCTATGTGTTCCGAGCAGTAGCAAGCTACCAAGGCTCATTGGAATCACTAGGAGGCATTTCCCTGTAAGATAGGCTACCAAAGGAAAACAACTAGGTGTCGGATCCCACACATACTAAGCATTTCAATCATACACGCAATATGCTCAATATGTGCAAATACAACATTGCATCACAACAGAACTCTATGACTCAAAGTACTTTATTTAAAAGGCTCCAAGAGCCATACATAACATAGTCATACAGGTAGGGGTCACATGACCCAACACTCAAGTCATACAGTCATACAAGCACAAGCGGAAGCTACATGTCTGAGTACAGACAACTTAGAAAATAAAACAGGCTTGGTGTAGCCTGACTATCTACAAGGCCCTTCACAAGCTCCAGATCACCGTCTGGGTGTCAAGCTACTCGTCGACGTCAACGTCTATGTAGAACCCATCAGCAGGGGCAGGGTTCTCCTCTGCAACAGTTATTAAGAAAACATGAGTACAAAGGTACTCAGCAAGTCTTACCACAGAACCTATCATACATGCAACATTATCAAAGGGGGTAGTGGAGTTTATAGCAGAATGCCAGCTTTGACCTTGGCTAACCTATACTACAACTCTCAACGGATTGCAAGATGTTATTAACGAACACGAGTCCACTACTCTCCACATCAATACACTACCGAGGATCCTCTTCCGTCATCCTACGGAAGGGCCATCCACGGCACTCACGCTTATCTTGAGGCTTTTAGTAGTATCCATCAACTTGTCTATGAACTGTAAGAGTAACCAAGTAGTTCGTACCGCGAACAACGGCTATTCGAATAGTTTGATAACCCTGCAGGGGTGTACTTCTTCACACATGTTTTCACCACTTAGCGTCTGCACACGACATGTGCTCGGCAGACTTCAAGCGAAAGCCGACGTGGGTGTAGACCACGACCTAACCAACCACTCAAGTCTCTCGTCCAGGTTTATCGCCTATTTGGGTTCCATCCGTGGGGAGATCCGGCCGGGGTGTCGCTCACGGCCCCAAACGATGTGTACAGGGTTCCCGAGTCACCAAACGGGCAACCGGTACACCGTGCCACGTACCTGTCGCATCACAGCCCACCCCGAGGGTCAGCGCTGTGCATGACCTCCAGTAAACTATAAACACCAGAAAGTAGTTGCAACTCCTGGACAGAGTACAAGGGCAGTCAATAAGTCGAGCGGGGTCATATTTCAGGGCCCAATGTGTGGTAGTAACTGTAACTTGAATCACACACACAGATCTCGGGTCCTATGGACGATTCCAATGAAACAACCCACCATGTACTCCTACATGGCCTTTCATCGATACCTTTACCAAGCGTATTCCACACTTCCCTCTCTTTATCGGTAAGATCATTTCACTCTGATCCATCACCCAGATGAATCAGACCAGACACAACTCTAAGCATAGCAGGCAACATAAGTAAATAGCATGGTGGATCACACATCACATGGCTCAATCAACTCCTACACATGCTAGTGGGTTTCAACTATTTACTGTGGCAATGACAGGTCATGCAAGGGAATAGGGTTCAACTACCGCAGCAAGTAGCAGTTCACGCGCTGTTGCCTTAATGCAGTAAAAGAGAGTAGGAGCGAGAAGATTGGGTTTGTATCGGAATGATCAATGATTGCTTGCCTGACAAGGTAGTTGTCGGGTACTGCTCTTCAACTGGATACGCAGCAGTATCCTCGGGAGCAGGACCTAACACAGGAAATACCGACGATACAATCATTAACAAACAAATGCAACAGTATGATGCATGTTTATGACATGGCAAGATGCATGTGTGTTGGCTAATGCAACTAGAAACAGAAGGGTTTGAACCTATTTGAATCAAGGATTCAAATTGAAGTTCAAACTATTATTTAAATAAGTGCATTATCATGTTTTTGATATATACAGCAAGTTAACTTGTTCAAACATGCATGAAACCAGTGCCATTAGAAAGATTGGATTTTTCTGATCATTTTTCATATATAAACCTTTTCCATCTGAGCTATGGTTGATTTTATATGATTTTTAGAAGTTTTGGGTATTTTCTGGAATTTCCTGAATTCTTTTAAATCTAAAAATCGCAGAAAAACCTTTACTGCGTCAGCATGACATCATGCTGACGTCAGCCAGTCAACAGGGCCAGTCCAGGTCAAACCTGACCAGTGGGTCCCTCATGTCAGTGTCACAGCTAATTAACTGAGTTAATTAGAGTTTAGTTAAAACTAATTAGCTGTCAGTGGGGCCAGGGCCCACGTGTCAGTGACTAAACTAATTATCTAGTTAATATTAA
This sequence comes from Secale cereale, assembly GCA_902687465.1. Taxonomy (NCBI): domain Eukaryota; kingdom Viridiplantae; phylum Streptophyta; class Magnoliopsida; order Poales; family Poaceae; genus Secale; species Secale cereale. The sequence goes on from LR738714.1 coordinate 257,567,014, forward strand.
ATTAACACCTAAACTAAGTTTGACTTGCGGGCAGGGCCCACATGTCATTGACCCAGGGGGTCAAACCCGTGGTCAAAACAGGTCCAACTCGCCGGCGTTTAGCCGCCGGCGAGGCCAAACGCAGCGGCGTGCTTCGGAAAACGTCTACGGTGCACGGTTCGAGCTGCGGTTGGGTGCGTTGGAGAGCTCTTGCTCTTCCGCATCGGATGGAGGTGGTCGCCGGACCTGGGGTGGCCGGAGACGACGGCAATGAGCTCGACGGCGGCGACCGGCGTCGGGCGTGTGTGGAGATGCGGCTGCAGGGGCCTAGGCGATGCGTGCGTAGCACCGTTCGCATCTACGTGCTGTGGTGAGTGCGATGGACGGGTGCCGGTGACCAAATGGTCACCGGAGCATCACCGGCGATGAGCACGGCGGCGGTGCATGCGGGCGAGCTACGTGCAGTGTGTTACAGGGCAAGAGGAAGCCAACGGAGAGGGGGAGGAGGTAGCTAGGCTCACAGCGGTTGCAGTAAGCACCGAAGCGAGCTCGGGGGTGGTCGGAGCTGAGCAGCACGACGCGGCGGATCTCCGTGGCCGGAGTTGGGGAAGAAGAGCTCGGGGGCGTCTCCAGGGCGGGCGAGCGCTCGGGACTCGGCCTGTCGAAGCAGTCGAGGTCGGCGGAGACGAGGGACAACACGGCGGAGCTCGGGGACGACGGTGGACGCGGCTTCTACGACGGTGCGATCACGGCGGCGTCGGCCATGGCGCGGGGAGAGCGGAGGAGAGGAGCTGGGGAGAAGCGGAGGTGTCTGGGGGGTCGAGGGAGACGTGGACGTTCGATCCATGCCTCCGGAACGGCGAGGGGGCGAAGCAGGGCGGCGGGCAGCTGCGTGGCGCGCCGTGCGGTCGCCGTCGAGCACCTGCCTGCCTGCCTGGCCGAGCCAAGTAGCTCGCTGGAGCGGCAGCTGGGCTGGGCCGGCAGGTGGGCCGGGTGGGCGCCAGGTAAGTTCTCTCTCTCTCCTTTTTTTCTATTTTCTTTTCTGTTTCATTTCTTTTGCAGCTTTGTTTAATTAATAAAAATGCCTAAATATTTTTATAAATCATAACACTTGTCATACCTACTGTATATAATATGAACAGTAGGAAACATTATAGTTTATGATTATTTGAGCATTTAAAATATTTTACAGATTTTAAATGCCCAAATTCAAATACTATATGATTTAATCCAAAACCCTAGATTGTCCTAGAAAATTGTGCACCATTTTTGGCAGAGGTTTAAGACCAAGGCAGAAATGATGAACATTTTGAAGGGCATTTTGGGTACATTGGAAAATATTTTAGTAAACCCTAGTTGTTAGGGGAGGGGTGCTGGGGTTTCTGTTAATCCCATTTCAAGTTTCTTTGAAAGTAAACATGATGCACACTCTAGTCAGGTCCTAATGCAAGTGCTAGCTAGGGATGTGACAACTCACCCCCACTTAAAAGAATCGCGTCCCGAGATTCGGGTTCCTCCGGAAAGAGGGTGGGGTACTCAAGTCGAAGACGATCCTCCCTTTCCTAAGTAGCTTCACTCTCGGAATGATGTGACCATTGAACCTTGAGAAACTTGATATTGTGGCGTCGAGTGGTGCGCTCGGTTTGATCAAGAATACGAACGGGGTATTCTCGATATGTGAGATTGTCTTGGAGATCAAGCGTTTTGTGGTCCACTCCGCGGATAGGATCCGAGAAGCAATGCCTGAGTTGAGAAACGTGGAAAACCTCATGAACTCTGGAGAGGTGCGGAGGTAGTTCCAATTGGTAGGCAACTTCTCCTCGTTTGGCAAGAATGCGAAAAGGACCGATATAACGAGGGGCCAATTTGCCTTTGATACCGAAGCGATGGGTTCCCTTAAGAGGAGTAACCCGAAGGTAAGCCTTATCGCCGACTTCAAAAGTCACAGCCTTATGATGACTATCATATTGGCTCTTTTGGCGAGACTGGGCTGTTTTCAATCTCTCACGAACGATGCGAACTTGTTCTTCTGCTTCCTGAATCATATCCGGGCCAAAGAATTGTCTTTCCCCGGTCTCTGACCAGTTAAGAGGTGTTCGACACCTTCGTCCATATATAACTTCGAAGGGAGCTTTACCCAAGCTGGCTTGATAACTATTGTTATAAGCGAATTCGGCAAATGGAAGACACTTTTCCCATTCCATACCGAAAGAAATGACAGAGGCTCGAAGCATGTCTTCCAGAATTTGATTGACTCATTCCACTTGACCACTTGATTGCGGATGGAAGGCAGTACTGAAAGAGAGATGAGTTCCCATAGCATTCTGGAAACTTTCCCAAAATCGTGAAGTGAAAAGACTTCCACGGTCTGAGTTAATCTCCAACGGTACACCATGAAGTGATACTATCCGAGAGATATATAAGTCTGCTAGCTGGCTAGCGGTAATGCTCTCTCGAACAGGCAGGAAATGAGCTACTTTAGAGAGGCAGTCGATAACGACGAAGATAGCATTATTCCCTTTCCTGGACCTGGGAAACCCGGTAATGAAGTCCATACTGACTTTATCCCATTTCCATTCAGGAATAGCTAAAGGTTGAAGGGTGCCAGCAGGCCGTTGATGCTCTGCTTTAACTCGACGACAAACGTCGCAGTTAGCAATGAACTGAGCGATTTCTCTCTTCATCCTAGTCCACCAGAATCTTTGATGTAAGTCTTGATACATTTTGGTACTACCGGGATGAATTGTGAGAGGAGATTCATGAGCCTCCTTAAGAATTAATTGCCGCAGATGGTGGTTCTTGGGAACCACTACACGGTTCTCAAAGAAAACAACACCTCGATCATCCATAGAGAAACTTTTAGCAAGTCCGCTAACAATGTTCTCTTGGAGTCGTGATACACCTTTATCACGCTTCTGGGCAGCTATGATTTGATCCATAAGGGTAGGTTTCGCCACCAAGGTGGAAAGGAATCCTCGAGGAACAATGTGAAGGTTAAGTTTACGAAATTCCTCGTGGAGAAGTGGTTGACTTTGTTGTAACATTAAATTGTTACAATATGACTTACGACTTAGTGCATCAGCCATGACATTGGCCTTTCCAGGAGTGTAAGTGATTCCTAAGTCGTAGTCGGTGAGCAACTCAACCCAACGTCTTTGCCTGAGATTCAAATCCGGTTGGGTGAAGATATACTTCAAGCTTTGGTGATCAGTGAAGATTTCACAGCGATTACCAAGGAGGTAATGTCGCCATGTTTTGAGTGCATGGACTACAGCTGCAAGCTCTAAATCATGAGTAGGATAGTTATCCTCATGTGGACGCAACTGTCGGGATGCGTATGCAATCACTTGACGATCTTGCATAAGAATGCAACCTAGTCCTTGTCGCGAGGCGTCGCAATAGATTATAAAATCCTTGGAAAAGTCTGGTGGTACCAGTACAGGTGCAGATGTCAGGCGTCTTTTCAGTTCCTGAAAACTGGACTTGCACTGTGGGGTCCACTCAAACTTTTTATCTTTCTTGAGGAGTTCGGTTAGAGGTTTAGCAACCTTGGAGAAATTCTTGACGAAACGTCGGCAATAGCTCGCTAAGCCAAGAAAACTCCTAACTTGCTTGACCGATTCAGGGGGAGTCCAATCAAGGACGGCTTGAACTCGCTCGGGATTGACAGCAATACCCTTGCCAGAGATCACATGACCTAGATAGGTTACTTCTGGCAACCAGAATTCACATTTAGAGAATTTTGCATAAAGGCGGTGCTCTCGAAGTTTCGTCAATACCAGCCTTAAATGCTCGCCATGATCTTCCTTGTTCTTGGAGAAAATGAGTATATCATCGAGGTATACCACGACGAATTTATCCAAATACTCCATGAATATAGAATTCATTAACCGTGAAAAAGTAGCTGGGGCATTGGTTAATCCGAAGGACATGACGGTGTACTCATATTGGCCATAACGAGTAACGAAAGCCGTTTTAGGAATGTCCCCGTTCTTGATTTTGATTTGATGGTAGCCCAACCTCAAATCCATCTTAGAGAAGACTGAGGATGCAGCGAGCTGATCATACAGGTCGTTGATCCTGGGAAGCGGATACTTATTCTTTATGGTGACCAGATTGACAGGTCGGTAATCTACAACCATCCGCTCCGTTCCATCCTTCTTCTTGACGAAGAGGATGGGGCAAGCCCAAGGGGAAGAACTAGGACGGATGAAACCTTTCTGCAAGGACTCATCGAGTTGTTTCTTTAGCTCAGCTAATTCTAGTGGTGCCATCTTATAAGGTCTCCTAGAGATTGGGACGGTTCCAGGAATAAGATCTATTACAAACTCGACATCTCTGTCAGGTGGAACTCCTGGCAGTTCTTCTGGAAAAACATCCGGAAAGTCATAGACAACCGGGATATCTTCGAGTTCTGGTAGAGGGCTGGCATTAAGAGAGTAGAGCTGACGTTCAGCCATTCGAGTCAAGACATTGACTATCTTGCCGGATGGATGTGTAAGTTGAACGGTCCTAGTAAAGCAATCAATCTTGGCATAATGAGTTGTCATCCAATCCATACCCAAGATGATGTTTATGTCTGAGGACTTGAGAGCGATTAAAGATGCAAGGAAAACAAGTCTATCGACAAGGATTTCATTTCCATGGCTTACCCTAGAGGTTTGCCACTTTGAACCAGGAGTTTGAATAACCATGGAAGTAGGCATGTCACAAAAAGTCATGTTGTGCAATCGAGCATAGCTCTCAGATATGAACGAATGGGATGCTCCAGTATCGAAAAGAACAGATGCCGGATGGTAGTTTACGAGAAGCGTACCAAGGACGACGTTAGGATCCTCATAAGCTTCTTAGGCAGAAACATAGTTGACATGACCACGTGCAGTGGGGATTGGCTTGACATAGTTCACCTTGCCGGTTGGCTTGCCACGGCCAACGGGTTTTCCTGGCTGATTCTGGGGACAATCACGCATGTAGTGTCCCGGTTCTCCACACTTGAAACATGTCACAGTGGTGGTGCATGGAGCAAAGTTGGAGGGTGGACCTCCATAGGTCTTAGCAGGTGCAGACTGTTGAGTTGGGCGAGGTGCCTCATAGGATGGCCTCGGTGTATACTTGGGTGGCAGAGCAGTGTTGGGAACCCACACACGGCGCTTGTGAGAGCCAGAGCCGGATGAGGAACCAAGGTCTCGAGTATGCTTGCGGGTGGCCTCGAAGTCGGTCTGGCCTGTCTCAGCACTGCTAGCCTTGTTAACCAACTTCTGGAAAGAGGTGCACTCGTGCAGACGTAGATCTCGATGAAGTTCAGGGCTGAGTCCCTTGCGGAACCTCGCCTGTTTCTTGGCATCGGTGGATACTTCCTCAGGTGCATAGCGTGCCAAATTACCAAACTCACGACTATAGCCGTCCACAGTTAAACGGCCCTGGGTGAAATTGCAGAATTCCTCCCGCTTGCGATCCATGAGACCTCCGGAATGTGATGTTCACGGAATGTCTCACTGAACTCAGCCCAGGTAGTGACTTGGCCAGCAGGACGCATAGCTTCAAAGTTTTCCCACCAAAGACTGGCAGGGCCCTCAAGATGGTAGGCGGCGTAGATAACCTTGTCAGCTTCGGCCACGCGGGCAGAGTGTAGCTTGTGGGTGATACTACGTAGCCAGTCATCAGCATCCAGAGGTTCAGTGGAGTGATGGAACTTCGGTGGACACATCTTGATAAAATCGTGGATTGACACCACGTCATTCCTCTGACGGAACCCAGTGTTTTGCTCTATGCGTTCCAGCAGACGGTTGGTCTCTCTCTTGTTCCGTTCTGCTTCAAGCATAACTTCCGCCAAAGAGGGTGGCTGGGGCAGATTCCCATCTCTAGCCCCACTAGCCTCACCCTGCTCCTGAGCAGCAGGAGTGTTGCGAGTGTTGACCATCCTAGGAAAACAAAAGAACGGTTTAGACAAGGATGGCAAAAATTTGACATAGAAGTGCAGAATGTAATGGATGACACAGAATGCAGAGATGTTCATCCGTACGACATGGTAATATAGGAACTGCTATATATACACCAGTGGTCATACACACCATACAAAGTTTAGTACAAGCCAAGGCTAAAGTACAACTGCGGTGAAAGACGATACATCCCATCAAAGGCATTCCAAGCTCCTATACATTATTTAACTACACCTCCGGAATTCAGTACACACTAAGTCATATTCCACAAGGCACGCAGGACTGTGGAAATACAACCACTACAATACTACTACTACCACGGACTAGCTCAGACATTCGCGTAGTAATCCTCGTAAAGATTACCACCGTAGCCTGGAAGTGGTACAGACGGATCTTGGAACTCGCGAGCACTCGAAGGCTGTGGACCATAGGGGCATGGGTGTGGTCTCGGTCCCGATGTTGGTGGTAACCGACGCCCACGTGGAGGTGTAATACCCCCAACGTCACGCCAATCCATGCGATCAGGCAGACGAGTCCGCACAGGATACAAATCTTGCATGTCCAGATATCCGGCGTGCACAGCAGGTGCAAGCCGTGTCAAAGTAGTCCAGTGAGCGGCTCGGGTGTTATACAGCTCCATTCGGAGGGCACGGACCTCACGGTCCCTATCCTCCAACATCTGAACAGTAGTCTGAAGCAGTGGCTCTTCATGAGCAGCATCAGTATACAGACCAGTGTAGTAGCCTTCTTCTCCGGGGAGTGAAGCTGGCATGTAACAGAACTCAGTGTTCAGCAACAGGGCATGCCTAGCACGGAGAATGGTCATCATAGAATAAGCGGCATCCTGTACTGCCATCTCGATGGTAATCCCGAGTCCATAAGACCAATGGATGGGATCATTTGCTCCGGGATATGAGGGGTATATCCGGACTGTGCAGAAAAACTGACTTTGATTGAAATCCCGATACTGTTCCTCCACAGTGTATTCAGGATACCAGTGATAACCGGTCTCAATCATCACACGGACTAGCATGGCCGTGTGACCGGGCACATTAATGCACCGAGTCAAACGAACCACTTGGTGAGGGATGCGGCCAGACATCTGAAACACGAAATAATGCAAAGGCATTAGTGTTTCTGGAAGAAATCGGGCAGCATAACAACTGTAAATGCTCAAACAAAGATTTGAGACATCATACAAATGATAGCATAGCCACTCAACAATTCCATATCAAGGTTCCGGGTTCAACAATCATCATACTCAAAAGGATAGAAACTGAACTGAGGTTTAAAACCAACAATCCTAAGAGTCTACGGATTAGTAACACGTGAACCTAGTAAGGATAAGAGGCCTAGTCCTAAATCCCCGTAGAAAGAATAGACTGACTCAGATCAGAAGGGCATAAGGTAAAGGAGTAAAAAGAGCCTTACGTTCCCTTCCACAATCAATTCCCCTACATATAACTAAGAATTTTCTAGACTCAACATCGACCAGTTTGGCTTGAGAAACCTACAGGCAGTCCGGCTCTGATGCCAATGCTGTCAGGACCCCGATCCTAAGTCACACCGATCTAGCTGTAACACGTCATATCACTTTGCGGCCTCACGCACGATAACCCCACGGGTGCCACCTTACCTGGCCCGGGACCGTTTGCGCATTTTGGCACACGTATATGACAGTGTCGCTAGCATCCATATGACAGAGAATCCGGGCCGACATGGCTAGTTATAAACCAAAAGTGGCACTAAATTACAGAGACAGGCATCCATGACCCAGCAACGAACGTGTCGGTCATCAACGTATGAACCCAAGTCGTAGCAAGCTACATGGACTTAAAGGAACAACGCGTGACATTTCCCTTAAGGGACAGACACATGAACGAAGAAGGACACATGCCGGCCAGCCTACGTGTTCCGAGCAGTAGCAAGCTACCAAGGCTCATTGGAATCACTAGGAGGCATTTCCCTGTAAGATAGGCTACCAAAGGAAAACAACTAGGTGTCGGATCCCACACATACTAAGCATTTCAATCATACACGCAATATGCTCAATATGTGCAAATACAACATTGCATCACAACAGAACTCTATGACTCAAAGTACTTTATTTAAAAGGCTCCAAGAGCCATACATAACATAGTCATACAGGTAGGGGTCACATGACCCAACACTCAAGTCATACAGTCATACAAGCACAAGCGGAAGCTACATGTCTGAGTACAGACAACTTAGAAAATAAAACAGGCTTGGTGTAGCCTGACTATCTATAAGGCCCTTCACAAGCTCCAGATCACCGTCTGGGTGTCAAGCTACTCGTCGACGTCAACGTCTATGTAGAACCCATCAGCAGGGGCAGGGTTCTCCTCTGCTACAGTTATTAAGCAAACATGAGTACAAAGGTACTCAGCAAGTCTTACCACAGAACCTATCATACATGCAAAATTATCAAAGGGGGATAGTGGAGTTTATAGCAGAATGCCAGCTTTGACCTTGGCTAACCTATACTACAACTCTCAACGGATTGCAAGATATTGTTACGAACACGAGTCCACTAATCACCACATCAAATACACTACCAAGGATCCTCTTCCGTCATCCTACGGAAGGGCCATCCACGGCACTCACGCTTATCTTGAGGCTTTTAGTAGTATCCATCAACTTGTCTATGAACTGTAAGAGTAACCAAGTAGTTCGTCCCGCGAACAACGGCTTTTCGAATAGTTTGATAACCCTGCAGGGGTGTACTTCTTCACACATGTTTTCACCACTTAGCGTCTGCACACGACATGTGCTCGGCAGACTTCAAGCGAAAGTCGACGTGGGTGTAGACCACGACCTAACCAACCACTCAAGTCTCTCGTCCAGGTTTATCGCCTATTTGGGTTCCATCCGTGGGGAGATCCGGCCGGGGTGTCGCTCACGGCCCCAAACGATGTGTACAGGGTTCCCGAGTCACCAAACGGGCAACCGGTACACCGTGCCACGTACCTGTCGCATCACAGCCCACCCCGAGGGTCAGCGCTGTGCACGACCTCCAGTAAACTATAAACACCAGAAACTAGTTGCAACTCCTGGACAGAGTACAAGGGCAGTCAATAAGTCGAGCGGGGTCATATTTCAGGGCCCAATGTGTGGTAGTAACTGTAACTTGAATCACACACACAGATCTCGGGTCCTATGAACGATTCCAATGAAACAACCCACCATGTACTCCTACATGGCCTTTCATCGATACCTTTACCAAGCGTATTCCACACTTCCCTCTCTTTATCGGTAAGATCATTTCACTCTGATCCATCACCCAGATGAATCAGACCAGACACAACTCTAAGCATAGCAGGCAACATAAGTAAATAGCATGGTGGATCACACATCACATGGCTCAATCAACTCCTACACATGCTAGTGGGTTTCAACTATTTACTGTGGCAATGACAGGTCATGCAAGGGAATAGGGTTCAACTACCGCAGCAAGTAGCAGTTCACGCGCTGTTGCCTTAATGCAGTAAAAGAGAGTAGGAGCGAGAAGATTGGGTTTGTATCGGAATGATCAATGATTGCTTGCCTGACAAGGTAGTTGTCGGGTACTGCTCTTCAACTGGATACGCAGCAGTATCCCCGGGAGCAGGACCTAACACAGGAAATACCGACGATACAATCATTAACAAACAAATGCAACAATATGATGCATGTTTATGACATGGCAAGATGCATGTGTGTTGGCTAATGCAACTAGAACCAGAAGGGTTTGAACCTATTTGAATCAAGGATTCAAATTGAAGTTCAAACTATTATTTAAATAAGTGCATTATCATGTTTTTGATATATACAACAAGTTAACTTGTTCAAACATGCATGAAACCAGTGCCATTAGAAAGATTGGATTTTTCTGATCATTTTTCATATATAAATCTTTTCCATCTGAGCTATGGTTGATTTTATATGATTTTTAGAAGTTTTGGGTATTTTCTGGAATTTCCTGAATTATTTTAAATCTAAAAATCCTAGAAAAACCTTTACTGCGTCAGCATGACATCATGCTGACGTCAGCCAGTCAACAGGGCCAGTCCAGGTCAAACCTGACCAGTGGGTCCCTCATGTCAGTGTCACAGCTAATTAACTGAGTTAATTAGAGTTTAATTAAAACTAGTTAGCTGTCAGTGGGGCCAGGGCCCACGTGTCAGTGACTAAACTAATTATCTAGTTAATATTAAATTAACACCTAAACTAAGTGTGACTTGCGGGCAGGGCCCACATGTCATTGACCCAGGGGGTCAAACCCGTGGTCAAAACAGGTCCAACTCGCCGGCGTTTAGCCGCCGGCGAGGCCAAACGCGGCGGCGTGCTTCGGAAAACGTCTACGGTGCACGGTTCGAGCTGCGGTTGGGTGCGTTGGAGAGCTCTTGCTCTTCCGCATCGGATGGAGGTGGTCGCCGGACCTGGGGTGGCCGGAGACGACGGCAGCGAGCTCGACGGCGGCGACCGGCGTCGGGCGTGTGTGGAGATGCGGCTGCAGGGGCCTAGGCGATGCGTGCGTAGCACCGTTCGCATCTACGTGCTGTGGTGAGTCCGATGGATGGGTGCCGGTGACCAAATGGTCACCGGAGCATCACCGGCGACGAGCACGGCGGCGGTGCGTGCGGGCGAGCTCCGTGCAGTGTGTTACAGGGCAAGAGGAAGCCAACGGAGAGGGAGAGGAGGTAGCTAGGCTCACAGCGGTTGCAGCAAGCACCGAAGCGAGCTCGGGGGTGGTCGGAGCTGAGCAACACGACGCGGGGGATCTCCGTGGCCGGAGTTGGGGAAGAAGAGCTCGGGGGCGTCTCCAGGGCGGGCGAGCGCTCGGGGCTCGGCCTGTCGAAGCAGTCGAGGTCGGCGGAGACGAGGGACAACACGGCGGAGCTCGGGGACGACGGTGGACGCGGCTTCTACGACGGTGCGATCACGGCGGCGTCGGCCATGGCGCGGGGAGAGCGGAGGAGAGGAGCTGGGGAGAAGCGGAGGTGTCTGGGGGTCGAGGGAGACGTGGACGTTCGATCCATGCCTCCAGAACGGCGAGGGGGCGAAGCAGGGCGGCAGGTAGCTGCATGGCGCGCCGTGCGGTCGCCGTCGAGCACCTGCCTGCCTGCCTGGCCGAGCCAAGCAGCTCGCTGGAGCGGCAGCTGGGCTGGGCCGACAGGTGGGCCGGGTGGGCGCCAGGTAAGTTCTCTCTCTCTCTCCTATTTTTCTATTTTCTTTTCTGTTTCATTTCTTTTGCAGCTTTGTTTAATTAATAAAAATGCCTAAACATTTTTATAAATCATAACACTTGTCATACCTACTGTATATAATATGAACAGTAGGAAACATTATAGTTTATGATTATTTGAGCATTTAAAATATTTTATAGATTTTAAATGCCCAAATTCAAATACCATATGATTTAATCCAAAACCCTAGATTGTCCTAGAAAATTGTGCACCATTTTGGCAGAGGTTTAAGACCAAGGCAGAAATGATGAACATTTTGAAGGGCATTTTGGGTACATTGGAAAATATTTTAGTAAACCCTAGTTGTTAGGGGAGGGGTGCTGGGGTTTCTGTTAATTCCGTTTCAAGTTTCTTTGAAAGTAAACATGATGCACACTCTAGTCAGGTCCTAATGCAAGTGCTAGCTCGGGATGTGACATGTGGTAGCTCTATGCTCCGCGCTAGTTATAAACAACCAAGGGTGGCCCCCAGTGGTCGCACCAACCTCAGGGAGCTTTTCAGCTCACGACGCTCACAACTTCTCCTTGGATGGGTGTCGCGAGGGGGCTAGGCACGGGGGCTATGCTCAGGTCACGCCTGGCAGACGCCACCCTACCAGGTGCCCAGACACCTGGCCTTCTCGTGCCCCCATCCCAGGCGAAGGCTTGTGGGCAAGGTATGGTGCTTGTTCTCCTTCATGAAGATCCATTCGTACGTCAAGGGGGACCCTTGGGCTTCACGACCCAGGGGCCTAACTGGCCACGTAGCCCCTCATCCATTGAGCCTAGTTATGACGATAACCCCGGTCCTCCGGAGGGCTCAATGGCGATCGAGGTATGCGCGGGGTTGGGCCCTGCCGACGCAGAACGAAAACGGGATCGCTTGAATGTGAAGGGGGACCCTTTGGGCATCGCGACCCAAGGGCCTCACTGGCCACGTAGCCCCTCACCCCTTGAGCCCAGTTACTACGGTAACCCTGGTGTCCGGAGGGCTCAGCAATGAGTCTAGTTACCATGGTAACCCTGGTGCCCAAAGGGCTCAGCGGCGGTCGAGTATGCGCGCGGTTGGGTCCTACCGACGCAGAGCACCTAAAGCAAACATGAAAGGAAGCAAGCATGGAATCACCTAGCTATTACAATAACATCAAGTTTTTTCAAATTCAACCAAGTTCTTACGCCTCCCCGAGGCACTCGCGCTCCTCTCACTAAACTTGACGTATCAAGCATCGCCGGGCGCAGTAGTACCGGTCGTCTCCCCTTCGGCCGCGGTAACGGTAGACTGGAGGAACGCATCCACCAGCGATACGACCTTCACCCCCAGGGCCTCGGCGGCCGAGTTCTCCATGACTGCGGTCACGGGCTCAGACAGCGAGGCTAGGTCAAGGGTGGGGTCGCGAAGGCTTAGGTGGCTGCACACCTGCGTCAGGACCAAGGTAAGTAGCGTGCGGCCTTCAGCATCAGCTAACTGGCCAATCGCGGCCGTAACACCATGCAGGGACTCCACGAGCACAGCAAGAAGCCCGACGGGGCCTTCCTCAGGGGCGGCCAGTGGCTCCTTGAACCCTTCTCCGTAGGCGGCATGCAGCGCCTTGCGGGCCTCAAGGTCAAAGGCGGAAAGGTCTTCATGACTCACTGTCGCCAAGGCCGTGAGAGCTTCCTCCTGGGCACGAGCGGCTTGGTGTAGGATCGAAAGTATGTCTAGAGGGGGGGTGATTAGACTACTTGTAAATATAAAAATTATGCCTTTTGATCATGAACAGTTTTTGGCAGTTTCACAATTATGAACAAGTCAAGTATCACCCTACACATGCAATTCTAGAGTATAAGCAGCGGAAAGTAAATTGCACATGTAGTAAAGAGAGGTGGAGAAGATCAAACGCAATTTGGAGACGCGGAGATTTTTCCCGTGGTTCCGATAGGTAGTGCTATCGTACATCCACGTTGATGGAGACTTCAACCCACGGAGGGTAACGGCTGCGCGAGTCCACGAAGGGCTCCACCCACAAAGGGTCCACGAAGAAGCAAGCTTGTCTATTCCATCATGGCCTACGCCCACGGAGGGCTAGCCTTACTCGGGGTAGATCTTCACGAAGTAGGCGATCTCCTTGCCCTTACAAACTTCTTGGTTCAACTCCACATCTCGATGACGGAGGTTCCCAAGCGACACCTAACCAATCTAGGAGGCACCACCCTCCAAAAGGTAATAGATGTTGTAGATGATGATGAACTCCTTGCTCTTGTGCTTCAAATGATAATCTCCCCAACACTCAACTCTCCAAACTGATATGGCTGTGGTGGAAGAAAGGATTGAGTGGAAAGCAACTTGGGAAGGTTAGAAATCAAGTTTCATATGGTAGGAATGGAGCAACTTGATCTCAACACAAGGGTAGGTAGTTCTCTTCTCAGAAAGTGTAAGGTAGGAGTGGTAGTTCTTTCTGATGGCTCTCTCCACGAATGAAGAGGGGGTGGAGGGGTATATATAGCCTCCACACAAAATCCAACCGTTACACACATAATTGAGCAATCTCGGTGAGACCGAAGTGGAAACTCGGTCAGACCGAAAGTTCAAAAATAGTGAACGTTGGGGTTTTCGGTGGGACCGAAAATACCATCTCGGTTTGTCCGATTTGAGTCAAAGACAGGAACTTGCCAGTTTCGGTGGGACCGAAAACATCAACTCGGATATTCCGATTTGAGGACAAACGGTTACAGAAGGTTGGCAGCCCGTGTTTCGGTGAGACCGAACTCAAACTCAGAATGACCGATTTTTCTAGGGTTTGGCTTATGGCTGAGGTGGTTCATCTCGGTGGGACTGAGTTTGGAAAATCGGTTTGTCCGAGATTACTTATGAGTGTGTATAGTAGTGAAAGTTGCTGATAGTTGAAGGAGATATATCACTAAGCACTTGAGCAACCAGATCATCAACACAACCTCATCCCCTTTTAATAGTATTGGCTTTTCCTATGGACTCAATGTGATCTTTGATCACTAAACCAAAAATGGAGTCTTGAGCTTTTGCCAATGCTTGCCTTAGCATTTTGAGGGGTCCACTTCTTCAGTCATTTCCATACCCGTATCACTGAACTTCTCTGAAATGATTCTCAAGTAACTATTAGTTCAATGATATATGTGTTGTTATTAATTGCCAAAACCACCCGGGGATTAGTTGCACTTTCAATCTCCCCCTTTTTGGTAATTGATGACAACATATAGATCAAAGCTTCGACAAAAGATATAATCAATGAATGATATCGTCGCTTTGAGAAGTATGTGATAAACAAGAGCTCCCCCTAAATTTGTGCATTATTTAAAATTTGCGTTTGAATGCAAATGCACAATCAATTAGGATTATGGGTCACTCTTCCATGTCACATACATCTTGGTGGAGCGCACAAAATGATAAGAATGAATAACATGCACCCAATCACCAAGACATGAGTAAATAATCATACAAGATAGGAATAGCATATGATAAGCATTAAGCACACATTAAAGCATAGTATGACTAAGCACTCATTAAGGTAGCATCAAACGTAGTATCAAGCAGACTGAAAGTTTTAAGAACCAAAAGAACCAAATGTATCTCAAAGAAAACCGCAAAGGAACGAAAGAGCACTCTCTCTCTCGAAGCCCTATGATCTATACAATTTCTCCCCCTTTGGCAACAAGTTACCAAAAAGTTTGAAAAAACATAGAGCTAAACGTCACTGTGGGCTCTGCTGGCGGCTCCCGTCTGGGTAGATGTCGGAGTAGATATGACGGCATCGGCGAAGACTTCAGCTGATGTCTGCGCTGGAGGAGTGGATGCTGGAGCTGTGGCTGGAGTGACTGCTGGAGCTGTGGGAATAGCAGCTGATCGGGATCCTCTGGGAACCGGAGCAGTCTGGCGATGAGAGTCCTGGACTAGGTCATCCTGCACGAGCTCTGCCTTGTCCTGCCTTGCTTCCTCCATGTCTGCCTCAAGCTTGTTGACGGTCACCTGAAGTTCAGTCAGCTTCACGTCCAGAGCGTGGACCTTCTCGTCAACAATCCTTTCCAAGCTTTCCTGATATTGTTCCATGCTGGCCAGGCGTTGTTCAATCCTCTGGGTAGCTTCAAGAATCTGCTCTCCGAAGCTCTTTGGTTTAGCTGCTGCTGCTGCTGCCTCTTTATCAGCTTTGGCTTTCTTAGCAGCTTCAATCTTGGCTTGACCTTCAACAGAAGTTGGATCCTCCTCGTCCATCACAACAACATTATCTTCATGCTCTGGCTGTAGTGGTAAGTGCTTCCTATCCAACAAGAATTTGCCCGTGCCAAACTTGGCATTGATAAGCATCTGAATCTGTGGGGCAAATCCACACGACCTCTTCTGGTCAGCTGCAATCCTCTTAATGGTCTCTACCATTAAGTCCATCACCTTGAAAGGTGCCTTCTCATCAAGTATGTGCAGCATGTTGATAGAATAGCCTCGGATCATGCGATGGTCTCCAGACTTGGGCATCAAGGTATGCCTCAGAATAGTGTTTGTGGTAGGTAGACCTGCCTGGAGATAGTACACTGAGCCAGGCTTCCACCCTTCCAAATCTGCTGCGGGGATCTCCTTGTACATGTTCTTCATGGAATCATGGTTCTTCTTAGGAATCCCATAGACATCAATGTCGTCCTCTCTTTGCACTGGAGCATTCAGAAGTTCTGCCCATTCTTCAACAGATGAAGAAAACCTTTGACCTTCAGTCATCCAGGTGATCTTCCCATCAGGATAGAAGTGGGCTGTGGCGTAGAACTGCATAATCATCTCATCGTTCCAATCTGTCAGTTTCTGACCCACAAACTCATCAACTCCACATGCAGTGAAGCTCTCATGCACATGGGGAAAGAAGTCTCGGTGCTCTTCACTGTCAATGTACTTCCAGTCAACGTATCTGGTATCTGCAACAATAGGCTTCTTATCCATCAGCACAGTCTCATAGAAGTCCTGCTGCTCTCTGGTGTGGAATCTGGGGTCCACAGCAGTCCTTCTCCTCACGGCATATGGATCAGACTGTCTCCATAGCCTGAGACCTCTATCCTTCCTTGCTTTCATATCCTCGGCTTGAGGATGAGGATCGTTGTGGAGTGGCAATTTTGGACGGAGCTTCAGCAACACATGTTCTTCTTCATCAGAATCAGCTGGTGGCACATCACCTTTGTTCTTCTCAGAGGCTGGGATGTTCCTGGTTGTCCTCTTGGGCTTGGCAGAAGGCTTTGCTAGAGCTGCCTTAGCTTGAGCAGGCTTCTTGGGCTTAGAAGTGGCTTGAGCCCTAATTGCATCACCCATGAGTTTCTGCTTCTGAGGAGCAGGCTGGGGTGCTTCTTCTTCTTCTTCTTCAGCTGCTACATTTGCATGAGAATCAGCATATACTACCCTCTTCCTCTTGGAAGTTTTCTTCACTTTACTTGGGGCTGGCTCTCCCAAGTTCAGCTTCTTGGCAACAGCTGACTGCTTGACCTTGCTGGTGCCTTTCTTCGACTGCTGCCCTTGGTGCTCTTTGGCAACAACATTTCTCTTGGGCTTGGAGGTTACTTCCTCAGCAATGAAATCAGAGTCCTCATCATCAGAATTTCTCTGCTTTCTAGTTCTGGTGGCTGCAGGAGGCAAGCCACTAGGTGTACTCCTCTCACCATCATCAATAGGGCTACTAGCCTCAGGACTAGTATCTGCCTCAGGAATCTCTGCAAAAGGTGATTCTGACCTGTTCTGGCTGTCACTGGCATCTGATATGGCTGACAACCTGTGAAAAGATAAGGTATAGGCAGAGTAGAAGAGTTATCACAAACTGCAGAGGTTTTTGCAAAAAAATGAGTTTAAATCTTAGTTTTAAGTTTTCACAGAATGCATTTCGGTCAAACCGATTTTCAGTTTCGGTGAATCCGAAGTGTATAACAGAAACTTACACACCACTTTCGGTTGGACCGAAATGGGTTTCGGTCCTGCCGATACTCTAGGGTTTCACTAAAACCATACTTCGGTCACACCGATTTGCACAACTCGGTTAGACCGAAAGTGCAGTGCAATGGCCAGAGGCCAAATCGGTCACACCGAAAATTTAAAACCGGTTTCACCGAGATGTGTTCCGTGGAAACCTAAACCTAAGAATTTTACTCGAAACTAGAACCGATCTGATGTTAAGGAATTTTTCAATCATGGCCAGATGTAGGGCAAACAAATCGTGCAATGAATCAGATGGGGAGCACGAGAGGGATCGAGACTCACCCTAACTTGGTGGAGTCCCTCTACGGCGGCAACGGCGCGGAGGAGAAAACCGTTGACGGCGGCGGAGACCTGCGGCGAGGGCGCACAGGCGACGACGGCGACGATCCGGAGATCAGGGCGACGGCAGCAGGGGACTTGGGGGCGAAAACGTTTGAAGGAAAAATCAAGCGCTGCCCTCAGTATTTATATCCCCTTGCCGTCGGTGGGACCGAGTTGAAAAACTCGGTGACACCAAGATGGATAACTGATATGCAGTTACGCATATCGGTCACGCCGAGATTTAGAACTCGGTTTCACCGAGATGAAACCTAGATCAGTCTAAGCGTTTCGGTTGGACCGAGTGGGAGAAGTTGGTCTGACCGAAATTGACTTAGAAGGTTTTGGAAGTCAGCCTTAGACGGATCGGTGGCTCCGAGTGCTCCTCACTCGGAGGGTCCAAAAATGACTTGTTCAAAGTTTGTGATATAAGCATGAATAGAATTTGAGACAAGAAAGCATAGATAGCTAGGGAAGGTACTTAGGCATTCTTGTCCATCCATTTGGCCAGAAAAATCAAAACAACCAAAACAACAAATGGATGTCCTCGAATGGATAAAATCATGCATTCAACATGCTCACACAATAAGATAGCAAATGAAATATGTGTCAAACATGCACAACCAAACCTCTAGCTACTAGCACACAATTTGTCGATGACTAGGTCATCTTTATATGAGTATATTGACTTAGGAGCCAAATGAGAACATTTGATCATAGGTCATACTCATCGTTTAAGCACAAGTGGGGTTACCACTTTTACATAAAGCATTGATGTGTTCACATCATTTGGAGATGCTTTAGCTCAATTTTTAGAGCAAAGCTCCCCCTAGATGTGAGAACCCCTTTTAAAGGGTCAAACTAACCTTGGGTTGTCGTAGAAGACTTCATGTAGATGTTGAAGATGTGGATGCTCAATGTTGATGTAGATCATCAAGAGTTGGGAGCTATCCTTTGGATTAGGGCACTTTCAATACCTACATGGGTTAGTCCCACA
>LR738714.1:257585430-257620897 GCA_902687465.1 Secale cereale
AATTTCCTCAAAGTTCTTGCTTCCGGCAAGACTCTTGTAGACACCTTTCTCTATGATTTCCTTCAATAAGCTATTTTCTTGCTCAAGTGTAACTTGGCTTGAAACATTGTTAGTGGAATCAAGAGAACTACTAGAAGCAACAATATTACATTTAACATGGTTATTGTTACTACTAGAGGAAGAATTTTTCTTATGCTTGTCATGCTTAGTCTTAATAGGTGGCAAGAAATTAGACAAGAGAAGTCGTTTGGCAAGATATGAAGAACTCTTCTTTCGAAGATCGTCATTGATCGCTTTTAGAAACTCATGTTCTTGCTCTAGAGTGAGCTTCTCGAAGCGTAGCTTCTCATGAGATCTTAGGAGCTCTCTATGATCTTCTTGAGTTGTTTCATGAGCTAACTTAAGAGTGTTTAGTTCTTTAGTTAGACGCTCAATCTCCTTCATAGCATTGTCATTCGACTCTTCTCGACTATAAATACTACTAGCATTTTCATCGTTACTAAGCTCACTAGATTTATCATGCAAGAGCTCATCTTCACCAAGCAAGTCATCCTCATCACTATTGAAGTCAATGAATTCGGGGTGTGATACCTTGGGGCCTTTAGCCATGAAGCATCTTCCAATTCCCTCATTTGGTGAATCAAATAAGTCGTAGGAGTTGGAGGATACGAGAGCAAGACCGGCAACACCTTCATCTTGACTGTAGTCGGAGTCGGAGTGATAGCTTCCATCGGATTGATTGTCGGAGTCGGAGCCGGAGACCCATTCACCTACATGAGCTTGATGTCTTCTTCTTGTGTAGCTCCTTGATGACTTGTCTTTCCTCTCCGAATCCTTGCTTCTCCGAGAGGGTCTTCGTTCATAACGATCATCTCTACTCCTTCTCTCTCTCCGAGGTGACTCATCTCTTGATCTTCTTCTTGGAGATTCTTCTCTTCTCTTGTGGGGAGCCGTACACTCATTTGAGTAGTGTCCGGGTCTTCCACAATTGTAGCAGTTTCGATCACGACTAGAAGATCTCTTTTCATCATATGATCTAGACTTTGAGCTTCTCTCTTTGCCTCTATTCTTGTAGAATTTGTTGAAGTTCTTAACCATTAGGCTTATCTCTTCATTGGAAATTAACTTGTCACTTGAGGTTGTGGGAGCATCACTTGTAGCTTTGTAAGCACCACTTGACTTGTTGTGAAGCTCTTCCTTATCCTTAAGTGTCATCTCATGAGCAACAATTTTTCCAATGACTTCAGTTGGCTTGAGAGTCTTGTAGTTTGGCGTCATTTGGATCAAAGTGCACACGGTGTCATATTTTCCATCCAAAGATCTGAGAATCTTCTTAATGATGAATCGGTCGGTCATTTCTTCGCTTCCTAAGCCGGCAATCTCATTTGTGATGAGAGCAAGCCTAGAGTACATTTCAGCGACTCCTTCACCATCCTTCATCTTGAACTTGTCAAGTTGACCTTGAAGAATATCTAGCTTTGATTCCTTCACAGATTCAGTACCTTCATGCATTTCAACCAAAGTATCCCAAATCTCTTTAGCATTCTCAAGACGGCTGATTTTGTTGAACTCCTCGGGACACAAAGCATTGAAGAGAATGTCACAAGCTTGAGCATTGTTTTGCAACATCCGCAACTCTTCCGGTGTAGCTTCGCGATCCGGAACTTTTCCTTCCTCGAAGAATTCACCTTGCATACCAACACAAATAATGCCCCATGCGGCTGGGTTATGACCAAGAATATGCATTTTCATTTTATGCTTCCAACTAGCAAAATTTGTACCATCAAAGTAAGGACCTCTACGATAATTACCCTCACTAGACGCCATACTCTCCTAGGTTGTGAAACCAAGCTTATGGAGTCCAATGCAATGGAAACCAAACAATGGAGACCAAAGCTCTGATACCACTTGTAGGATCGAAAGTATGTCTAGAGGGGGGGTGATTAGACTACTTGTAAATATAAAAATTCTGCCTTTAGACAAAGAACAGTTTTTGGTAGTTTCTCAATTATGATCAAGACAAGTATCACCCTACACATGCAATTCTAGAGTATAAGCAGCGGAAAGTAAATTGCACATGTAGTAAAGAGATGTGGAGAAGATCAAACGCAATTTGGAGACGCAATGATTTTTCCCGTGGTTCCGATAGGTAGTGCTATCGTACATCCACGTTGATGGAGACTTCAACCCACGGAGGGTAACGGCTGCGCGAGTCCACGGAGGGCTCCACCCACGAAGGGTCCACGAAGAAGCAACCTTGTCTATTCCATCATGGCCTACGCCCACGGAGGGCTAGCCTTACTCGGGGTAGATCTTCACGAAGTAGGCGATCTCCTTGCCCTTACAAACTTCTTGGTTCAACTCCACATCTCGATGACGGAGGCTCCCAAGCGACACCTAACCAATCTAGGAGGCACCACCCTCCAAAAGGTAATAGATGTTGTAGATGATGATGAACTCCTTGCTCTTGTGCTTCAAATGATAATCTCCCCAACACTCAACTCTCCTCACTGATATGGCTGTGGTGGAAGAAAGGATTGAGTGGAAAGCAACTTGGGAAGGTTAGAAATCAAGTTTCATATGGTAGGAATGGAGCAACTTGATCTCAACACAAGGGTAGGTACTTCTCTTCTCAGAAAGTGTAAGGTAGGAGTGGTAGTTCTTTCTGATGGCTCTCTCCACGAATGAAGAGGGGGTGGAGGGGTATATATAGCCTCCACACAAAATCCAACCGTTACACACATAATTGAGCAATCTCGGTGAGACCGAAGTGGAAACTCGGTCAGACCGAGAGTTCAAATATAGTGAACGTTGGGGTTTTCGGTGGGACCGAAAATACCATCTCGGTTTGTCCGATTTGAGTCAAAGACAGGAACTTGCTAGTTTCGGTGGGACCAAAAACATCAACTCGGATATTCCGATTTGAGGACAAACGGTTACAGAAGGTTGGCAGCCCGTGTTTCGGTGAGACCGAACTCAAACTCGGAATGACCGATTTTTCTAGGGTTTGGCTTATGGCTGAGGTGGTTCATCTCGGTGGGACTGAGTTTGGAAAATCGGTTTGTCCGAGATTACTTATGAGTGTGTATAGTAGTGAAAGTTGCTGATAGTTGAAGGAGATATATCACTAAGCACTTGAGCAACCAGATCATCAACACAACCTCATCCCCTTTTAATAGTATTGGCTTTTCCTATGGACTCAATGTGATCTTTGATCACTAAACCAAAAATGGAGTCTTGAGCTTTTGCCAATGCTTGCCTTAGCATTTTGAGGGGTCCACTTCTTCAGTCATTTCCATACCCGTATCACTGAACTTCTCTGAAATGATTCTCAAGTAACTATTAGTTCAATGATATATATGTTGTTATTAATTGCCAAAACCACCCGGGGATTAGTTGCACTTTCACTTGGGCCGCCTTGGCCTGCTCAACTTCAACCTTCAGCTTCTCCAGGGCGACACGGTCAGCAAGCTGCTCCTGCTGCAGCCGGGATGTCGCGGTCTTCTCCGCCTCTAGCTCCTTCTCCAACCCTTTGAGCTCTAGGGCGCGCCTAGAGTCTTCCTCGCGGAGGGCCCCCGCTCGCTCTCTGCCTTGAGGCATCGCTTCTTGAAGGATGCAGCGTCAGCTCGTGCGGCGTCACGAGCCAGCGCGGCCGATGTGGCTTCCTCTCGACCCTTGGCAGCAGCCGCCAAGGCCTGATCCCAGGAGGCCCGTGCAGACTCGTTTGCCAGGAGCCACCCGTGGATCAGCCCCAGGCGCCCTTCTGTCAAGTGGCCGTCGTTGTTTTGCAGGTCAGCGCAAAGATGACCCAGCGCTGCGGAGGCTGCGTCCAAAGCCTCGGGACCAGGCCGCGCCGGCTGGTGCACGAGCACCAACAAGACTGGTCGCACGGCCAGGGGCTCGGGGGCTCTGACCCCCCTCGCCGGAGCAGCCGGAGCAGAAGCCAACTTCGGAACCTCGTCGAAGGCAGGGACGTCTTCGGGTGGCACCGTCACTGCACGCACGGTGGCCCGGCCAACCGAAGCGCCCAGCGCCGCGACATCCTTCCCCAAGGTTGCACCAGCAGCCGAAGGAGCAGGGCACCATGGAAGGACCTCCCCCTTCACCCTCTTCATCACACCTCCCAGGCTGCAGCATCAAAGGAGAGCGCATCAGGGGCACGACAAATAGGGATGATTGAGAAATTGCACACTTACTCGTCGGAGGCGAGGCACGCCCTTCTCTTCACCAGCGAGTCAACAACAACATCTGGTGCACTGGGCGTGTCGACAGCCCGGGCCTAGGCAAGACGCGAGGCCATGGTCCTGGGCGCGGCTATGGTTGCCAGGTTCGCCGGCGTGGGGCCCTTCGGCGGGGTCGCCACCTTGCTTCCCCCAGACGTGGTGCGTCCGGACCGACGCGGAGTGGTCGCCTGGGACCGCCCGACGGCACCTGCTGCCCCGGCGAACACCTCGAAGGAGTCCCCATCATCGTCCAGGGTATCCTCTGAGCCCCGCCGTTGCCCCCGTCATCGCCCTCGTCGTCATCACCAGAAGACACATCGAACATGGGCGGAGCGCCCATGGGCGCACCAAGGTCCGGCATGGCCTTCAACAGCTCATCCTTGTTAGGGCGGCTGTACAGCGGCAGGTAGGCCCCAACAAGATCCTCGGGAGCCATCCCCAGGAGGGCCCTCGAGGAGAAGTCCAGATTGACTTCGGCCAGCATCCCTGGGTGCAGCCGGAGCCGGTCGTCGTCACCCATCAGCTCCCACATGGGGCGTGAGTGAGCCTGCAGCGGAGCCAGACGCTGCCTCAAGAACTCCTTCATGATCTGGCCTCCTTCGAGCCTCGTGCTCAGGTCGGCCTCAATATTCGCCAAGATCGGCCCGGCGAGAGGGCCGGTGAGCTTCACGTGGCGCCAGCTGTCAAGTTTCTTCGGATGGGCAGTAGGCAGCGCCAACAGAGGATGTGTGCACTGGGCATCCAGATAGACCCACCTCTTCCAGTGGGACTCTACCTTCTTCCCGGCCGTCATCAGGCGATAGCCCTGGCGCTGGAAGATAAAGGAAACGCAGCCCGAGCACGGGCCCTCATCATATTAACGCATGGAGAAGAAGTGGCGGAAAAGGGCGACCATCGGCCTCACCCCCACGAACGCCTCACAGTAGAAGGCGAAGAGCGACAAGACGAAGACGGAGCGGGGTTGGATATGGAGAGCGTGCACCTGGTAATGTTCCAGGATGGCGTAGAAGAACTCGGAGAAAGTGGGCATGAGCCCCACGGAGATGCTGTGGAGGAAGATGGGGTAGCACAACTTTGGCAGGGTCCACGCCATGGCGGATCCAGCCCAGATCTGCGTCGGGTCGTGCTCATTGTGAGAGCTCGACAGGAACGGTTGGACCTCTGAGTAGTCCTCCTCCCTGATGATGGAGGACTCCTCAAGCGCCGCGTCAAGAGAAGAAGCAGATCCAGGCGCCGACGTGGTGCCCTTGTTCTTCTTCGCCATGGTCAAGGAGGACCGAAGGACGCAAAGAGGCAAGAGGCGCAAAGGGAAGGAATCCAAGAAGGAAGGAAGGAGGGCAATAACTCCCCCAGCGGAGAAGGCCCCTTTTTGTCAAGACACACAGTTACCGAGACAACATGGGGAGCGGAGTCGCTCGCGTCCCATCCAACCGTCACGCGCCAGCCTGGCCCGCAGCCTTTTTGGGGCCCGCGGCGCTTCATCCTCGACTAAGGCTTCACCCCGAAGCCAACTTGGAGCACGCCTTGGGCCCGGGGGCTACTGTCGGCGTCCTGGGAACCAGGGTACCCAGACTTGCCTGTCTGCGGGCTGCGACGCGCTCCCTCAAGCAAGCCTGGTACGGCCCGGCTGATCCACCAGCTGCTTAAGACCCTCGCGAGGGGCCAAGGCTCGCGAGGAGAACGACGTCAAGACCCCCTCGGGAGCAGCCTCGATAAGGTGCTCCGGAGGGGCGGAGAATCCAAGGCCAAGCCTGCCTCAGGAGGAGGCAGTGATGTCAGAAGTGATGCACCGCGCCAGCGAGTGCCAGCGTCCGCCAGCGACATAGTTGCCATTTCGGTGCAAAGGAGACAGTGCAGCTGTTGGTTCCCAAGGAGCAGGGCAAAGGTTTCCTCTTTGGTGCAACAAGACCGAAGCCCGCAAGGACGATAAGGAGGATGTCACCGTCGATCCCACCATCGTGTCACCACCTGATCCTTTTGCAGGCCAAGACTGCTTTTGTCAGGGCAGGAACGTCCTTGTGTTCCGGCTCAAAAATGACCGTTGTGGAATCCCTTCCCGCCTAAACATTTCGGGGGAAGAGGACCGTGGCCGCCTATATAAGTAGCTAGTATCCCCACTGAGAGGATCATCGGCCCATACACTTGGCCACCGCACAAGGAGCAAGAACACTAGCCTCCTGACCCTCCCGAGCT
Organism: Secale cereale; assembly: GCA_902687465.1. Lineage (NCBI taxonomy): Eukaryota > Viridiplantae > Streptophyta > Magnoliopsida > Poales > Poaceae > Secale > Secale cereale. The sequence continues at coordinate 257,591,847 of LR738714.1, forward strand.
CGCCTCCTGAGCTCAGGAACCCTTGTACCAGTTCATACTCTAGCTCACCCGGAGCCAATCCACCAAAGCAGGAAGTAGGGTATTACACCTCGCAGTGACCCGAACCTGGATAAACTCTTGTGTGTTTGTTCATTGTTTGCTTGAATCCTTCCACCAAGATGAGAGCGAGGCGCTAGGTAGATGTGAGTGGGAGAGATCTTTGTTCAGGCCCCTGTGTTCGAACTTAACGAGTTTTGCAGAGCCCTGAATCTGACAGAGTGGAGCCCACAGTCGTCACCCCGTTCCCTGCAGGCCAGCCGCGAGCCAGCGCCGCCACGCCGTGCTGACGACTGCGCCTCGCCTTTGTCCGCCTCGTCGGAGCAGGGCCCCGACGCCCGCGTTCGACCTCGCCATGGCCGGAGCTCGCCAAGCCACTGGTTCCTCCTCCAGCCTCCCCGTGCTCAACCCCAACCTCCTCTGCTCTGGCTTCTCATCAGAGATCGCATCGTTTCCGTCTTCTTCCTCGGGCCCGAGTCTCCTGCATCAGCCCCGGTAGCCGCCATCCCTCGCCGGTGGTCTCTGTTGTCCCGTGTACCTCTGTGGCTGTTGCTGTTGATGCCGAGTCGGACGACTACCGAACAGGGAGTAGCGCCAAGTTCCTATTCAAGATGTACGACTACATCCGATGTGGTTTTTGACAAGTTCCACGATGCACGCTCGGAGCCCTCGGATCCATCAAGTTCGACTACGACACGTGTACGACTACTACATGAACGAGTACCACGACGACCCTCGAGTACGACTACATGGTGGCGCGTCAAGTACCTGTACCGCGGTCTTCGGAATCGCCAAGTACCACGACACGATGACATGAACATCTAGAAAAACGAGTACCGCTATGATCGAACGACGACGGACCAAAACGACAAGTTCCTCTACGACATGTGTACCACTAATGTCGACTCTGTGGACTAAGTTCCTCGTCGTGACCCCGAACATTTACGGATACCCGAATGCCTACGCACGTGTACCACTACTTCCACGACGGCCATGAACAACTACTTCCCACGACGACCCTGTGAATGACTACTTCCTCTACGACACGTGAACCACTACTTCTCTCGACGACTCGAACCAAACCGAAATGCACGCGTCAAAGGTATAACCATCGAGACGATGACCGTGAGCGAATGCTTGTTGTATGAGGTGTTCGCTTGTTGCACCGTGTCCGAGTTATCCGTGCACGTTCCTCTTCGTTTCCATGCAACCAACCCGTGGGAACCCGGTTACCGGGATCACCCCACATCTTTTGCATGACACGATCGCCACCTTTTCTTTTGTGCCGGCATCTCAACGAGTTACCGGAACCGATTTGTTGCCGTGGCACCATTTCCGTTGTCATCGCCGTGGCACCCTTTCTTTCCACCACGGTAACGGAATACTCCATATCTTGCTCATGTCAACTTTTAATAAAAATTGCAAAAACTTGCATTTGTCATCCGCATCGTGATAACAATCTTTAAATGCTTAAAAATTGTTCTTTGCTTTAATAATTGCTAAATATGCACATGGGAAGTTTCCGGAATTGTTGTTGTTATTTCCGGCCTCATTTAAAATGCCTAGATAGCTAGTTTACTTATGTTTCACCTCTTGCCATGTTAAAAAACATTTAATATTTTCGGGTACCTAATCGAGATCAAACTAAATATGCGAATGTGCTGTTTTGTCAATAAGAAACTCGTTGCATATTGAGCTTCACTTAATTTGTAGTATTGTTTGAAGACTTTGCCATGCCATGCATAACTAAACCGGACATGCATCATACTTGGTTGTGCATCATATGCCATGTTTATGCTTGTGTGTTTACCGTGTTGTTTGCTTCTTTCCGGTTTGCTTCTATCGTTAGCTTCAGTTTCGCTCCGGAGTTGTGAGGTTTTGTTCAACTACTACATGGACTCGTTCTTCTTCCTAGCGGGATCCCAGGAAAGATGACCATTCCTTGATATCACCTATATCGTTGCCTATGCTAGTTGTCTCACTTTATAGATATGCCTCGATGCCTATTCCTGTTTGTCAGCCTCCTATTGTTGCCATGAAACACTCTAACCGACTTCCTAGCAAACCGTTGATTGGCTAAGTACGCTTTTGCTCAGCCCCTCTTATAACGTTGTTAGTTGCAGGTGAAGTTGAAGATTGCTCCATGTTTGGACTTCTTTATTGGGATAACACAATATATACCTTATTTATAAATGCACATATATATTGGCAATGGGTGGAAGGCTTGGCCTTCTGCTTGGTGTTTTGTTCCACTCATGCCACCTTAGGACCCGATAAACCGGTTTTATGTTCCTTGATTTTGCATTCCTAACACGGTTGGGGTTTATGGACCCCCTTGATAATTCACACTGCTTAAAGCTTTTCCAGCAAGGCCCAACATTGGTTTTAATTTGCCTCATAATAAAAAAAACTTAATTAATTAATTGCATAGGGGGTCATTTCCCCGGGTTCTTAATTCTACATAACAGGGGGGGGCAGTGCTGATGGTGTTGGTCCCAAACGGGTGGACTGCGGGGCCACCGCGGGGAAACTCGAGGTTTGGCTCCCGTAGGATGTCCCATCCGGTCATGGCCTGAGACGAGATACGCGCGGCTACTATCAGGGTGTTGGCACACCGGGAGGTCTTGCTGGATTAGTTTTACCTTTGTCGAAATATCTTGAGCACGAGATTCGGAGAATACTCGGGTCTTCCCAATTTGGAGTTGCGATTCTGCAGATCGTGAGCTTGTGATGGGCTAAGTTGGGACACCCCTGCAGGGTTTTGATCTTTCGTAAGTCATGCCTGTGGTTATGTGGCAGATGGGAATTTGTTAATATCCGGTTGTAGATAACTTGACACCATATCCATAAGAATACACTACCGGTGTGAGTAACCGTGACAGTCTCTTTCCGAAGGGCTTCGGGAAGTGAACACAGTGGTGTTATGTATGAACGTGAGTAGCTAGGATCACTTCTTGATCAACTTGGCGACCGTTGGCACTTGTTCTCTTCTCGCTCTAAACTCATAAGCTAGATGCTTAGTGCTTGCTGCAGACACTGTTATAGCCTTTCCTCACCTAAGGCTTTGGTAGTTTTGATACCCGAGAACGGGATTGCTGAGTCCTCGTGGCTCACAGATTCAACACACACCAGATGCAGGTACCGCTGAGAACAGTGCAGGAGATGGTTCAGAATTTCACTGGGAGCTCGATGAAGAGAGTGGTCGTATGTATGTGACGTTTTTCGATGATAAGTAGTGGTTCCAACTAGGGGCGATCAGGCCTTTTGGTTGTGGTTTCTTTCTCATTTGGATTTCGTCCATAGTCGGACCCTGTGTTATTTGGATGAATGTATGCTATTGTAATCATTGTGTGACGTGGCGAGTGTAAGCCAACTATTTTACTCTTTCATCCCTGAACTTTTACATGAGTTGTGCAAAGATACCACGCTTGCGATCATTCCAGAATGTGCTTATGTCTCTAAGTCGTGCCTCGACACGTAGGAGATATAGTCGCATCCTGGGCATTACAAGTTGGTATTCAGAGCCTTCTCCGACCTAGGAGCCCCCTGATTGATCGAACCGATGACAGTTAAGTCTAGGCACACACACAAAATGTTTTGAGTCTTATATATATATATATATATATATATATATATATATATATATATATATATATATATATATATATATATATCGGAGAGTAGGATTTCTTTTTACTCCTCATCCCCTTCGTCGCTCTTGTGAGGACTCCTGACGTTGTTTTATCTTCACTATTCTTAAAATTTTCACCATTTTTTAGGATCACGCGGGTATTGTTTGGATTGTTCCGATATCTTTGTGATGAGAACATTGTTCTTGGTGCCTCCTGTCATTTAGGGGTTGTGGCAGTGTCCCGGGGAGTTGAGCTCTGAGGTGTTGTCGTCACAAATGTATCGTAGCGGTTCTAGAATACCAGAGGCGGCCGACATTGAAAACTCTTCTATGCATGTATGGTGGTGAGATAGCCCCGACGTCACCGAGTACTGGGGAGATAGTTCGGGAGTATTGCCATAGCTAGTATAGCGGATGCGTTTCGAAGGTCCGAGTTAAACAGTTTCCGAAGGTGCCTGGTTATGTGTTGACGGATGGATACAACTGGATGTAGGTTTAGAGTTGAGTGCGCAGTGCTTCCCCTGTATCCCCAACACCAGATTGCATAACCGGAATGCTTCGGGAATTAATAGCTGGGATTCAAGTAGATCTTAGGTAATCTTCCAATAGGTGCATGATATGAGGTTTGGGGTTCAACATCTAGTGAAGAGGTTTCATGGGCGTTGTTCCAATTGGGAGTTGCATCTTAAAGGATCCTTGGCTATGCTGATCCGGGGATTGCAAGGCCCTTTTGAAAGTGCAACTAATCCCCGGGTGGTTTTGGTAATTAATAACAACATATATATCATTGAACTAATATTTACTTGAGAATCATTTCAGAAAAGTTCGATGATATGGGTATGGAAATGTCTGAAGAAGTGGACCCCTCAAAATGCTAAGACAAGCATTGGCAAAAGCTCAAGACTCTATTTTTGGTTTAGTGATCAAAGATCACATTGAGTCCATAGGAAAAGCCAATACTATTAAAAGGGGATGAGGTTGTGTTAATGATCTAGTTGCTCAAGTGCTTGGTGATCTAGCTCCCTCAACTATCAGCACTCTTCACTATTCAACACACTCATAAGTAATCTCGGACAAACCGATTCTGCAAACTCAGTCCCACCGAGATGAACCACCTCAGTTATTCCTCCAAACCCTAATTTCTCGGTCCATCCGATTCTGAGTTTCGGTCTCACCGAAAATGGACTGCCAACCTTCTGTAACCAATTGACATCATTTCGGAATATCCGAGTTGTTGTTTTCGGTCCCACCGAGATGGCAAGCTCCAACCTTTGACTCACTTCGGACACACCGAGATGGTATTTTCGGTCCCACCGAAAATCCCAATGTTCACTATATTTGAACTTTCGGTCTGACCGAGTTTTAACTTCGGTCTCACCGAGATTGGTCAAATGTGTGTGTAATGGTTGGATTTTGTGTGGAGGCTATATATACCCCTCCACCCCCTCTTCATTCAAGAGGAGAGCCATCAGAAAGTCTACCACTCCTACCATACACTTTCTGAGAAGTGAACCACCTACCCTTGTGTTGAGATCAAGCCATTCCATTCCTACCATATGAAACTTGATCTCTAGCCTTCCCAAGTTGCTTTCCACTCAAACCTTTCTTCCACCACAACCATATCAGTGAGGAGAGTTGAGTGTTGGGGAGATTATCATCTGAAGCACAAGAGCAAGGAGTTCATCATCATCAACACCGTCTATTACCTTTTGGAGGGTGGTGCCTCCTAGATTGGTTAGGTGTCGCTTGGGAGCCTCCGTCTTTGAGATGTGGAGTTGAACCAAGAAGTTTGTAAGGGCAAGGAGATCGCCTACTTCGTGAAGATCTACCCCGAGTAAGGCTAGTCCTCCGTGGGCGTAGGCCATGATGGAATAGACAAGGTTGCTTCTTCGTGGACCCTTCGTGGGTGGAGCCCTCCGTGGACTCGCGCAGCCGTTACCCTCCGTGGGTTGAAGTCTCCATCAATGTGGATGTACGATAGCACCACCTATCGGAACCACGACAAAAATCTTCGTGTCACCAAACTGCGTTTGATCTTCTCCACCTCTCTTTTACATGTGCAATTTACTTTCCGCTGCTTATACTCTAGAATTGCATGTGTAGGGTGATACTTGAATTGATCTTAATTGTGAAACTGCCAAAAAACATTGCATGATCTAAAGGCAGATTTTTTTTATATTGTCAAGTAGTCTAATCACCCCCCCTCTAGACCTACTTTCGATCCTACAAGTGGTATCAGAGCTTTGGTCTCCATTGTTTTGGTTTCCATTGCATTGGACTCCATAAGCTTGGTTTCACAACCTAGGAGAGTATGGCGTCTAGTGAGGGTAATTATCGTAGAGGTCCTTACTTTGATGGTACAAATTTTGCTAGTTGGAAGCATAAAATGAAAATGCATATTCTTGGTCATAACCCAGCCGCATGGGGCATTATCTGTGTTGGTATGCAAGGTGATTTCTTTGAAGAAGGAAAAGTTCCGGATCGCGAAGCTACACCCGAAGAGTTGCGGATGTTGCAAAACAATGCTCAAGCTTGTGACATTCTCTTCAATGCTTTGTGTCCCGAAGAGTTCAACAAAATCAGCCGTCTTGAGAATGCTAAAGAGATTTGGGATACTTTGGTTGAAATGCACGAAGGTACTGAATATGTGAAGGAATCAAAGCTAGATATTCTTCAAGGTCAACTTGACAAGTTCAAGATGAAGGATGGTGAAGGAGTCGCTGAAATGTACTCCAGGCTTGCTCTCATCACAAATGAGATTGCCGGCTTAGGAAGCGAAGAAATGACCGACCGATTCATCATTAAGAAGATTCTCAGAGCTTTGGATGGAAAGTATGACACCGTGTGCACTTTGATCCAAATGATGCCAAACTACAAGACTCTCAAGCCAACTGAAGTCATTGGAAGAATTGTTGCTCATGAGATGACACTTAAGGATAAGGAAGAGCTTCACAACAAGTCAAGTGGTGCTTACAAAGCTACAAGTGATGCTCCTACTACCTCAAGTGACAAGCTAATTTCCAATGAAGAGATAAGCCTAATGGTCAAGAACTTCAACAAGTTCTACAAGAATAGAGGCAAAGAAAGAAGCTCAAAGTCTAGATCATATGATGAAAAGAGATCTTCTAGTCGTGATCGAAACTGCTACAATTGTGGAAGACCCGGACACTTCTCAAATGAGTGTACGGCTCCCCACAAAAGAAGAGAAGAATCTCCAAGAAGAAGAGCAAGAGATGAGTCACCTCGGAGAGAGAGAAGGAGCAGAGATGATCGTTATGAACGAAGACCCTCTCGAAGAAGCAAGGATTCGGAGAGGAAAGACAAGTCATCAAGGAGCTACACAAGAAGAAGACATCAAGCTCATGTTGGTGAATGGGTCTCCGGCTCTGACTCTGACAATCAATCCGATGGAAGCTATCACTCCGACTCCGACTATAGTCAAGATGAAGGTGTTGCCGGACTTGCACTCGTATCCTCCAACTCCAACTCCTACGACTTATTTGATTCACCAAATGAGGGAATTGGAAGATGCTTCATGGCTAAAGGTCCCAAGGTAACACACCCTGAATTCATTGACTTTGATAGTGATGAGGATGACTTGCTTGGTGAAGATGAGCTCTTGCATGATAAATCTAGTGAGCTTAGTAATGATGAAAATGCTAGTAGTCTTTATAGTCGAGAAGAGTCGAATGACAATGCTATGAAGGAGATTGAGCGTCTAACTAAAGAACTAAACACTCTTAAGTTAGCTCATGAAACAACTCAAGAAAATCATAGAGAGCTCCTAAGATCTCATGAGAAGCTACGCTTCGAGAAGCTCACTCTAGAGCAAGAACATGAGTTTCTGAAAGCGATCAATGACGATCTTCGAAAGAAGAGTTCTTCATATCTTGCCAAACGACTTCTCTTGTCTAATTTCTTGCCACCTATTAAGACTAAGCATGACAAGCATAAGAAAAATTCTTCCTCTAGTAGTAACAATAACAATGTTAAATCCAATATTGTTGCTTCTAGTAGTTCTCTTGATTCCACTAACAATGTTTCAAGCCAAGTTACACTTGAGCAAGAAAATAGCTTATTGAAGGAAATCATAGAGAAAGGTGTCTACAAGAGTCTTGCCGGAAGCAAGAACTTTGAGGAGATTGTTCGCAAACAAGGAAGACACCGGAAGAATCAAGGAATTGGTTTTGAGCGAAAGTTCAACGCCGAAGGTGTTGAGTGGGAAGAAGGTCAATACCCTACTCCACAGTTTGTTTCACAAAAGGAGAAGTATGATCCTACTTCTTCCAATGTGGAACAAGCTCAAAATGACCTTCCACCACAAGACCACAAGCTAAAGGCCAAGGACAAGCTTCAAGAGGAGATTGATGCATTCATTGAAGCACCTCAAGCCATGGTCAAGTGGGTTCCCAAGGACACATCAAGTTCTACTTCGTCAAGCTCAACTACAACACCAAGGATTCCCATCAAGATGATGTGGATCCCAAAGAAGGAGAACTAGTAGGTTCTTGAGGGTGACTCCGCCAACAAACTTCACTCATATTCATTTTGGCAAGAACTTGTGCAATCAACTTCCACATCATGCACTTGTTCATGGAGTCACAAACCCTCTTGTTGGTAAGTCAAGGGACAAGGTAATCATTGCTTTCATGGACATCATCTTTTGTGTACTTCACTCTATGTCTATGGATATTCTTGTCTGTTCCTTGTGGGACTAACCCATGTAGGTATTGAAAGTGCCCTAATCCAAAGGATTGCTCCCAACTTTTGATGATCTGCATCAACATTGAGCATCCACATCTTCAACATCTACATGAAGTCTTCTTCGACAACCCAAGGTTAGTTTGACCCTTTAAAAGGGGTTCTCACATCTAGGGGGAGCTTTGCTCTAAAAAATTGAGCTAAAGCATCTCCAAATGATGTGAACACATAAATGCTTTATGTAAAAGTGGTAACCCCACTTGTGCTTAAACGATGAGTATGACCTATGATCAAATGTTCTCATTTGGCTCCTAAGTCAATATACTCATATATAGATGACCTAGTCATCGACAAATTGTGTGCTAGTAGCTAGAGTGATTGGTTGTGCATGTTTGACACATATTTCAGTTGCTATCTTATTGTGTGAGCATGTTGAATGCATGATTTTATCCATTCAAGGACATCCATTTGTTGTTTTGATTGTTTTGTTTTCTCTTTCTGGCCAAATGGATGGACAAGAATGCCTAAGCACCTTCCCTAGCTATCTATGCTTTCTTGTCTCAAATTCTATTCATGCTCATATCACAACTTTGAACAAGTCTTTTTCGGACAGTCCGAGTGAGGAGCACTCGGAACCACCGATTCGTCTAAGGCTGACTTCCAAAACCTTCTAAGTCCATTTCGGTCTGACCGGCTTCTCAATCTCGGTCCAACCGAAACGCTTAGACTGATCTAGGTTTCATCTCGGTGAAACCGAGTTCAAACTCTCGGTCTGACCGATATGCGTAACTGCACAGCAGTTATACATCTCGGTGACACCGAGTTTTTCAAGTCGGTCCCACCGACAGCATGGGGTTATATATACCTGAGGGCTGCGCGCGATTCAATTCTTCAAACCGTTCGCCCCCAATACCCCTGCTGCCGTCGCCCTGCTCTACGGATCGTCGCCGTCGTCGCCTGTGCGCCCTCGCCGCAGGTCTCCGCCGCCGTCAACGGTAATCATCTCCACCGTTGCCGCCGTAGAGGGACACCACCAAGTTAGGGTGTGTCCCGATCCCTTTTCGTGCTCCCCTTCCGATTCTTGCACGATAGGCTTGCCATGATTCAATCCACGTTTGAGATATTCCCTATACATTAGTTCAGATCTTCTAGTTTCGAGGAAAATTCTTAGGTTTAGGTTTCCACGGAATGCATCTCGGTGAAGCCGATTTTTGAAACTCGGAATGACCGATTTGGCCTCTGGCCATTGCACTGCATCATTCGGTTTAACCGAGTTGTGCCAATCGGAATGACCGAAGCGTAGTTTCAGTGAAACCCTAAGTTATCGGTAGGACCGAAACCCATTTCGGTCTGACCGAAAGTGGTGTGTAGGTTTCTGTTGAGCACTTCGGTTGCACCGAAACTTGAAATCGGTTTGACCGAAATACATTCTGTGAAAACTCAAAACTAAGTTTTGAACTCATTTTTTTGCAAAAACCTCTGCAGTTGTGATAACTCATCCACTCTGCCTATACCTTATCTTTTCACAGGTTTTTCAGCCATGTCAGATGTCAGTGACAGCCAGAACAGGTCTGAATCTCCGTTTGCTGAAATTCCAGAGGCAGATACAAGTCCTGGTAGCAGCTCCAGTGATGATGGTGAGAGGAGCACCCCTAGTGGTTTGCCTCCTGCAGCCACCAGAACCAGGAAGAAGAGAACTTCTGATGATGAGGACTCTGACTTTGTTGCTGAGGAAGTTACCTCCAAGCCAAAGAGGAATGTGGTTGCCAAAGAGCACCAAGGGCAGCAGTCAAGGAAAGGCACAAGCAAAGTGAAGCAGTCAGCAGTTGCAAAGAAGCTCAACTTGGAAGAGCCTGCTCCAAGCAAGGTGAAGAAGACTTCCAAAAGGAAGAGGGTAGTATATGCTGAACCTCAAGATGATGCTGCAGAAGAAGAAGAAGAAGAAGCACCCCAGCCTCCTCCTCAGAAAGCTAAGTTCATGGGTGATGCTATTCGGGCTCAAGCCTCCTCTAAGCCCAAGAAGCCTGCTCAAGCCAAGGCAGCTCCAGCCAAGCCCAAGAGAACAACCAGAAGCATTCCAGCTTCTGAGAAGAACAAAGGTGAGATGCCACCGTCTGAATCAGATGAAGAGCATGTGTTGCTTAAGCTCCGTCCCAAGTTGCCACTCCACAATGATGCTCATCCTCAAGCTGAGGACATGAAGGCAAGGAAGGACAAAGGTCTCAGGCTATGGAGACAATCTGATCCATATGCTGTAAGGAGAAGGACTGCTGTGGACCCCAGATTTCACACCAGAGAGCAGCAGGATTTCTATGAGACCGTGCTGATGGATAAGAAGCCCATTGTTGCTGACACCAGGTATGTTGACTGGAAGTACATTGACAGTGAAGAGCACCGGGACTTCTTTCCCCATGTGCATGAGAGCTTTACTGCATGTGGAGTTGCTGATTTTGTGGGTCAAGAGCTGACAGCTTGGAATGACGAGATGATCATGCAGTTCTATGCCACAGCCCACTTCTATCCTGATGGCAAGATCACCTGGATGACTGAAGGTCAAAGGTTTTCTTCGACTGTTGAAGAATGGGCAGAACTTCTGAACGCTCCAGTGCAGAGAGAGGACGACATTGATGTCTATGGGATTCCTAAGAAGAGTCATGATTCCATGAAGAACATGTACAAGGAGATCCCGGCTGCTGATTTGGAAGGATGGAAGCTTGGCTCAGTGTACTATCTCCAGGCAGGTCTGACCACCACTAACACTATTCTGAGGCATACATTGATGCCTAAGTCTGGAGACCACCGGATGATTCAATGCTATTCTATCAACATGCTGCACATTCTCGATGAGAAGGCACCTTTTAAGGTGATGGACTTGATGGTAGAGACCATTAAGAGGACTGCAGCTGACCAGAAGAGGTCGTGTGGGTTTGCACCGCAGATTCAGATGCTCATCAACGCCAAGTTTGGCACGGGCAAATTCATGTTGGATAGGAAGCACTTGCCACTGCAGCCAGAGCATGAGGACAACGTAGTTGTGATGGATGAAGAGGATCCTACCTCAGTTGAAGGACAAGCCAAAATCGAAGCTGCAAAGAAGGCTAAAGCTGACAAAGAGGCAGCAGCAGCAGCAGCTAAGCCAAAGAGCTTTGGAGAACAAATTCTTGAAGCTACCCAGAGGATTGAACAACGCCTGGCCAGCATTGAGCAATCTCAGGAGAGCCTAGAGAGGATTGTCGAGGACAAGATCCACGCTCTAGATGTGAAGCTGACTGAGATTCAGGTGTCTGTCAACAAGCTTGAGGCAGACATGGAGGAGACAAGGCAGGAGAGAGCAGAGCTTATGCAGGATGATCTAGTCCAGGACTCTCATCGCCAGACTGCTCAGGTTCCCAGAGGATCCAGATCTGCAGCTATCCCAGTGACAGACTCCAGGGCTACCACTTCAGCACCAGCTACAGCTCCAGTAGTTCCTCCAGCTCCAGCATCCACTCCTCCACCGCAGACATCAGCAGAAGTCTTCGCCGATGCAGCTATCTCTACACCGACATCTACCCAGACGGGAGCCGCCAGCAGAGCCCGCAGTGACGCTTAGCTCTATACCTTTTCGAACTTTTTGGTAACTTGTTGCCAAAGGGGGAGAAATTGTTATAGATCATAGGGCTTCGAGAGAGAGAGTGCTCTTTCGTCTTTCGTTCTTTTGCCGTTTTTCTTTGAGATACAGTGTTTTCTTTTGGTTCCTGAAACTTTAAGTGTGCTTGCTACTAAGTTTGATGCTACCTTAATGAGTTCTTAGTCATACTATGCCTTAATGTGTGCTTATTGCTTATCCTATGTTATTCCTTATTGTATGGCTATTTACTCTTGTCTTGGTGATTGAGTGCATGTTACTCATTCTTATCATTTTGTGCGCTCCACCAAGATGTATGTGACATGGAAGAGTGACCCATAATCCTAATCGATTGTGCATTTGCATTCAAACGCAAATTTTAAATAATGCACAAATTTAGGGGGAGCTCTTGTTTATCACATACTTCTCAAAGCGACGATATCATTCATTGATTATATCCTTTGTCGAAGCTTTGATCTATATGTTGTCATCAATTACCAAAAAGGGGGAGATTGAAAGTGCAACTAATCCCCGGGTGGTTTTGGTAATTAATAAGAACATATATATCATTGAACTAATATTTACTTGAGAATCATTTCAGAAAAGTTCGATGATATGGGTATGGAAATGTCTGAAGAAGTGGACCCCTCAAAATGCTAAGACAAGCATTGGCAAAAGCTCAAGACTCTATTTTTGGTTTAGTGATCAAAGATCACATTGAGTCCATAGGAAAAGCCAATACTATTAAAAGGGGATGAGGTTGTGTTAATGATCTAGTTGCTCAAGTGCTTGGTGATCTAGCTCCCTCAACTATCAGCACTCTTCACTATTCAACACACTCATAAGTAATCTCGGACAAACCGATTCTGCAAACTCAGTCCCACCGAGATGAACCACCTCAGTTATTCCTCCAAACCCTAATTTCTCGGTCCATCCGATTCTGAGTTTCGGTCTCACCGAAAATGGACTGCCAACCTTCTGTAACCAATTGACATCATTTCGGAATATCCGAGTTGTTGTTTTCGGTCCCACCGAGATGGCAAGCTCCAACCTTTGACTCACTTCGGACACACCGAGATGGTATTTTCGGTCCCACCGAAAATCCCAACGTTCACTATATTTGAACTTTCGGTCTGACCGAGTTTTAACTTCGGTCTCACCGAGATTGGTCAAATGTGTGTGTAACGGTTGGATTTTGTGTGGAGGCTATATATACCCCTCCACCCCCTCTTCATTCAAGAGGAGAGCCATCAGAAAGTCTACCACTCCTACCATACACTTTCTGAGAAGTGAACCACCTACCCTTGTGTTGAGATCAAGCCATTCCATTCCTACCATATGAAACTTGATCTCTAGCCTTCCCAAGTTGCTTTCCACTCAAACCTTTCTTCCACCACAGCCATATCAGTGAGGAGAGTTGAGTGTTCGGGAGATTATCATCTGAAGCACAAGAGCAAGGAGTTCATCATCATCAACACCGTCTATTACCTTTTGGAGGGTGGTGCCTCCTAGATTGGTTAGGTGTCGCTTGGGAGTCTCCGTCTTTGAGATGTGGAGTTGAACCAAGAAGTTTGTAAGGGCAAGGAGATCGCCTACTTCGTGAAGATCTACCCCGAGTAAGGCTAGTCCTCCGTGGGCGTAGGCCATGATGGAATAGACAAGGTTGCTTCTTCGTGGACCCTTCGTGGGTGGAGCCCTCCGTGGACTCGCGCAGCCGTTACCCTCCGTGGGTTGAAGTCTCCATCAACGTGGATGTACGATAGCACCACCTATCGGAACCACGACAAAAATATTCGTGTCACCAAACTGCGTTTGATCTTCTCCACCTCTCTTTTACATGTGCAATTTACTTTTCGCTGCTTATACTCTAGAATTGCATGTGTAGGGTGATACTTGAATTGATCTTAATTGTGAAACTGCCAAAAAACATTGCATGATCTAAAGGCAGATTTTTTTTTATATTGTCAAGTAGTCTAATCACCCCCCCCTCTAGACCTACTTTCGATCCTACACCTTTGTAACACATGCCATGGGGCATTCAACACGAACATGCGTGACGAAACCCCTATTATGTATTTGTTCTATCTGTTACCTTGTTGTTTTATTCTACCATTTTGTTCTCCCAAGTGGCTTCTCGACAAGTTGATGTACCTTTAAGCTATGGAATTCATTCGTTCAATTTTTCAGTTCGAATGATATTGTGAAGATTATGTTGCAACATATCTATCCTTTGTTTTTTATTTGATTGTGGTATTCGAGTTGCTTCGATGTCAAATGTTGATTCCATACTTTTTCCTAATCGGTGTTCTCTCATATTTCTATGGGAGTGCTAGTCCTTCTTAATCATCGAGATTGTCATGTAAATTCTTTTCAACCGGCGTGCTTCTCGTCAAGTTAACCCGATCCTTTCAATATGTGCAAGACCAATTATTGTTTTTTCTCAATGGTGTCCGTTTCGTTCGTACCAAGTTGTCTTTGTTTTTTCCCACCCTCCCACCCTTCTTCTTCTCGGAGCCGGAAATCTCAAATCAAGTATCCATTTTCTTCATGTGATGTTTCTTCATTCTTTCTTTCAATTTCATTATCCGGTGATTTCTCAGGAAGATGCTCAGGAGCTTCAAGTTTATCATTCTCTGTTCTCGTTTCTTCTCTGGTGGATTTAATTCAAGCTTTGGTGTTGATTATATCCTTCCTCTTGTTTCACATGTTGGATTTTCTTATCCAAAGTCTCTCTTGTTTATTCAACTCTCTCTAATTCTTATCCGGAGTGTACAAGGTATCTCAGAAGATTCGTGTTTCAATTCTTATTCCGTTCAAACTATTTTGAGGATTGTCATCTTATTTAAGCCATTTAATTCAACCGGTGCAATATCTCTTAAGCAATCTTTTTTCAACGGTGATTTCTTCAGCGGGCCCTAATCCACACGCCTTTTTCCAGGATCTTACCCGACTCTTTTATTTTTTCTGGAGTTATACTCAAATTCTTTTCAAAGTGTGACGTAAGAATGATTTCCATCAGTCACATGCCTTCTCCAAGATTGTTTTTAATTATTTTCATTTTTAGCTCCACCTTCCTCTTGTCATTCGTCTGGAGTATCTCAAAATTCTTCATGGCATTTCTCATCTTCATTCTCAACATTTGAAGACCGAAGAAGAGTTTCTCTTAAATCTTGGCCCGCTCGCTGGAAGATTCGTGGTTCTAGCTTCATGACATCCTCATAAGTTGTTTCGATCACGAGGAATCTTTTCATATCATCCGAAGCATTTCATGAATTCTTCCCATTGTGATCCTCCGAAGGCCATCATTTTAGAAGATTTCTTCGTTCTCAGTTTTCAACTTCATCCTCCAACTATTCTTAATTGATGCCTCTTCGTTCGTCTCCATATTCTTCCTGTGCTTCATTCAAGCATTCATTAGTCCGTTAGTGATCTCTTCGTTCTATTTTCTTCATTCGTTTCAATTCTTACGGTGGTTGATTTAACATTCCTCTTCCTTTATTATCATACCATTTGAATTGTTCTTTTCATAATCCTACCGGTGGTTCGTTGAATACTTTCTTAAGATTGTGTGACCTCTTTCTTTAATTCTTTGCAACGGGAATAAGTAGTATGCCAAATCCATTGGTTGTCATCAATTTAAATTGGTGAAGGATAAGCATGACATAATTCTTATTCTTATTTCTTTAAGGTGATTTAATTCCTTTGTCTGAAGTTCGTTCATGATATCAAATTATTGGTTGTTCATCTTTTCTTTCCAGAGTTCCAAACTCTCTCAATCATCTTGTCACAAAGCTCTATCTAAATCATTGCAAGGCTTCAATCTTATTCTTTTCATCCTTCACTTATCATCATTTTGTTATCGGAGTTCTTCATGGTGGTTCATCATGATTTAATTCATCGTCGAAGTCTTCATCAAGATTCTTGTTGGAGCTCATGTATTCTTCTTCTTGCATTACGAAGTGCAATTCTTTCTACCTTTTTCTCTTGAGGTGGTGTTATGTCATTCTTGACAATTTCCCTTCGTGCTTCATGATTCACAAGTTATCAAGAATGAGATATTTAAACCCATCATTTTCTCTCCGTTCAAGATATCTTTCAACCCTTCAATCTCTATGTTGGAGTTATTTGGGTTGTATCTCACCTAAAAGCTTTCCCTAAGGATTGTTGCTATTTATGGTGCATAGAAATGACCCAACTTCGTCATCTATCCTTCCAGTGATATAAATTTTTCATCTCTTTGGTGCCCTCAATCAAATTAATTGTTTCCGTTAGTGGCACAATTTCACCTCAAATTTTTGAGATATTTTCCATAAGCCCACATCAAGCTTATTCTTTTTGTTGTTGATTTTTCCAACAACTTCGTTCAATCATTCTTTCTAAGGATGCTTTTTCAAATTCATTTGTGGGAGAAGTTGTCATTTTCTTCTCCGTTCCTTTCTTTCCAATGATCTAGCATCTATTCTTTCATTTCGGACGCATTGTGATATTGCTCTCGTTGACCATCATCTCATCTTGTCAAGATGATGTTCTTTCCTTACTTGTCCATTTAACCGGAGTATTATGTCCTCTTTTCAAATTATCTCATCTTATCAAGTTTTGCCTATCTTTTTAACCGGAGTGCTGTCTGAAAGCCTTTCTTACCCCCTGTGCCATTCTTTCATTCGTTCTGGAGGTAGTGTTTTGTTGATTTCATCAAAGATCATCCCATCTTTTCAAGTTCATGTTCAATTCCTCCCATTTACAGTCAGAGTGCTGTCCAAATTCTTCCGTTCTTATTCCTTCTCTAGCATTATTCAACCGGAGTGGTTCAAATTCTTCCATGACCCGTGAGCTCGTGTTTCATGCCTTTCAACCTACAAGGTTCTCGTAATGTTCCTTGTTCGTCTTTTCTAACGGAGTATTTTTCATATTCGTTCATCTCCGTTGTATTCTTCTTTCAATTTGTTCAACCTCACAAGGTTGTGGATTCACTCATTTGTCAAAGAAGCAACTTGTTTTTACCTCTTCCTTCTCCGTTTTATCCGGTGCCATCCTAAGGATCTCGGGTCGAGATCCTCTGTTAGTGTCGGAGAGTTGTGACGCCCCAAGACCGACGCTCCAGAAGACTTCCATATGTTCCGGGTTTCACCGTGTGTTTCATTTGTGCTCGCTCTATTTATTTTTGCATTGCATCATGTCATCATGCCATCATGCCATTAAATCTTTTGCATCTCAACTAAATAAATTGTGTGGATCTTCGATCCATTTAGATCGAGGGAAGAGCGATTTCTCTTTATAACATATCCTCCTAATATTTTATGGAGCTATTATAAAATTATTCCGTTAGTTTGGAATCATCAAACACACTTGCAAAATTCCCATGACTTCTCTACTTCAAGTTTTGACTCCCAAACCCCGCCAACAATTCTTATCTCTTTTGCCGAGGTTCCTCCAAAAATCAGAACATTTTTGGACACTTCAAAAACCTAGTCCTAGTTCAAACCCATTTGAATAAAATTCAAATGAGTGTGAGTTAACTCTTGCATTCATGCCTCTCCTATTTTCTTTCGTGGACGTGCGCATTTTTGCGAGTCCAGGAAATAACCCCCCGTGCCCAAACTCTAATCCTAACCCCCTCTTTATTTTCTTTTTCTTTTTTTTCTTTTTTTCTCTCTCTCTTAATTTTGAGAGAGAGGGAGCAAGAGCATCAGCCGGCCCATCCCTCTCTGCCAGCCCACCTACTTCTGCCCCAACTGGGCCGGCCTCTAAGGCCCATCTCCCCGCAGCCCGCTTCCCTCCAAAACCCTAACCCCGTCCGACCCCCGCTCCTCCTCCCCTCGTCCTACCACTCCGCCGCCGCACACACCCACGCTCATACATCGCCTCCTCGCTCGATCCCTCTCCCTCCCGAGTGTCGTCTGCCGTCACCCCATCGCCGTCCTTTGCCGCCTCCTCTGGAACGAGCTGCCATCGGTCCTTCTTAGTGTCGCCCTGCGCCGCTCAGACCTCCATGGCGCCGCGCCCTCAAGCTCCGTGCGCCCCGCCGCCCGCGGTGCTCGACCTCCCCCCTGACGAGCACCGCCTTGCCTCTGCATCGCCTCCAGCCGCCGTCGTCGTCCAAGCTCTGCGGCGCCTCGTTGACACCTCCCTGCGGGTCCTCCACCTCATCCCCGTTGCCAACTCTCCTCGCCGGAGGAGCACCGGGAGGAGTGGAGCCCACCGTCGTCGCCCCATTCCCTGCAGGCCATCCGCGAGTCAGCGCCGCTGCGCCGTGCTGACGACCGCGCCTCGCCTTCGTCCGCTTCGTCGGAGCAGGGCCCCGACGCCCGCGTCCGACCCTGCCATGGCCGGAGCTCGCCAAGCCACTGCTTCCTCGTCCAGCCTCCACGTGCTCAACCCCAACCTCCTCTGCTCCGGCTTCTCGTTGGAGATCGCATCGCTGCCGTCTTCTTCCTCGGGCCCGAGTCTCCTGCATCAGCCCCGGTAGCCGCCGTCCCTCGCCGGTGGTCTCTGTTGTCCCCGTGTACCTCCGTGGCTGTTGTTGTTGATGCCGAGTCGGGCAACTATAGAATAGGGAGTAGCGCCAAGTTCCTCTTCAAGATGTACGCATAAATCCGATGTGGTCTGTGACAAGTACCATGATGCACGCTCGGAGCCCTCGGATCCATCAAGTTCAACTACGACACGTGTACGACTACTACATGAACGAGTACCACGACGACCCTCGAGTATGATTACACGGTGGCGTGTCAAGTACCTCTACCGCGGTCTTCGGAATCCCCAAGTACCATGACACGATGACATGAACATCTACAAAAACGAGTACCGCTACGCCCAAACGACTACGGACCGAAACGACAAGTTCCTCTATGATATGTGTACCACTACCATCGACTCTGTGGACTGCTACTTCTCGAGCTTGCGTTGTATTCCCTCGAAGAGGAAAGGGTGATGCAACACAGTAGCGTAAGTATTTCCCTCAGTTTTTAAGAACCAAGGTATCAATCCAGTAGGAGACCACGCGCGAGTCCCTCGCACCTGCACAAACAAATAAGAACTTCGCAGCCAACGCGATAAGGTGTTGTCAATCCCTTTACGGTCACTTACGATAGTGAGATCTAATAGAGATGATAGTTTATTTTTTTGGTATTTTTAGTTTATAAGAACAACAAATAAAAGCGATAAAAGTAAACTAGATGTAGATTGATAAGTTGAGAATAGACCTGGGGGCCATAGTTTTCTCTAGTGGCTTCTCTCATGATAGCGATATTCTACGGCGGGTAAACAAATTATTATCAAGCAATTGATAGAAAAGCGAATAATTATGAGACTATCTAGGCATGATCATTGTACATAGGCATCACGTCCGAGACAAGTAGACCGACTCCTGCCTGCATCTACTACTATTACTCCACACATCGACCGCTATCCAGCATGCATCTAGTGTATTGAGTTCATAATAACAGAGTAACGCCTTAAGCAAGATGACATGATGTAGAGGGATAAACTCAAGCAATATGATATAAACCCCATCTTTTTATCCTCGATGGGAACAATACAATACGTGCCTTCCTACCCCTACTGTGACTGGGAAAGGACACCGCAAGATTGAACCCAAAGCCAAGCACTTCTCCCATTGCAAGAACTATAGATCTAGTAGGCCAAACCAAACTAATAATTCGAAGAGACTTGCAAGGATATTATGAGCACACATAAGAAGTTCAAAGAAGAACCAAATATCTTTCATAGATAACCTTGATCATAAACTCACAATTCATCGGACCTCGACAAACACACCGCAAAAAGAGATTACATCGAATAGATCTCCTCGAAGACCAAGGAGAACTTTGTATTGAGATCCAGAGAGAGAGAAGTAGTCATCTAGATACTAGCTATGGATCCGAAGGTCTGTGGTAAACTACTCACAACTCATGGTGAGGGCGATGATGATGATGATGAAGGCCTCCGTGATGGATCCCCCTCCGGTGGAGCTCCGGAACATGCTCCAAGATGGGATCTCCACGGGAACATAAGGTACGGCGGTGGAATTAGGGTTTTCTCTCTGTTCACGGAGTTTTTGGGGTACGTATACTTATATAGGAAGAAGAAGGGCACCGGGGGACGCTCGAGGGGGCCATGAGGCAGGGGGCGCACCCTAGGAAGGGGGGGGGGGCGCGCCCCCACCCTCGTGGGCCAGCCCTCTGTCCCCTGACTTGGTTCTCAAGCTCCGCGTGCGTGATTTTCTCCAAAAATATCTCTCGCGAAGGTTTCATTCCGTTTGGACTCCGTTCGATATTCTTTTTCTGCAAAACCCTGAAACAGGCAAAAAACAACCATATGGACTGGGCCTTTGGGTTAGTAGGTTAGTCCCAAAAATGATATAAAAGTGAATGGTAAAGCCCATTAAACATCCAAGACTTCATAAATAATAGCATGGAACAATAACAAAATTATAGATACGTTGGAGGCGTATCATGGACGAAGTTCCTCATCGTGACCCCGAACATCTACGGATACCCGAATGCCTACGCACGTGTACCACTACTTCCACGACGTCCGTGAACAACTACTTCCCACGACGACCCTGTGAACGATTACTTCCTCTAGGACACGTGAACCACTATTTCTCTCGACGACTCGAACCACCCCGAAATGCACACGTCAAAGGTATAACCATCGAGACGATGACCGTGAACGAATGGTTGTTGTATGAGTTGTTCGCTTGTTGCACCGTGTCCGAGTTGTCCGTGCACGTTCCTCCTCGTTTCCATGCAACCAACCCGTGGGAACCCGGTTACCGGGATCACCCCACATCTTTTGCATGACACGATCACCACCTTTTCTTTTGCGCTGGCATCTCAACGAGTTACCGGAACCGATTTGTTGCCGTGGCACCATTTCCGTTAGCATCGCCGTGGCACCCTTTCTTTCCACCGCGGTGACGAAATACTCCATATCTTGCTCATGTCAACTTTTAATAAAAATTGCAAAAACTTGCATTTGTCATCCGCATCATGATAACAATCTTTAAATGCTTAAAAATTGTTCTTTGCTTTAATAATTGCTAAATATGCACATGGGGAGTTTCCGGAATTGTTGTTGTTATTTCCGGCCTCATTTAAAATGCCTAGATAGCTAGTTTACTTATGTTTCACCTCTTGCCATGTTATTTTTTTTAATATTGTTGGGTACCTAACCGATATCAAACTAAATATGTGAATGTGGTGTTTTGTCAGTATGCAACTCGTTATATATTGAGGTCCACTTAATTTGTAGTATTGTTTGAGCACTTTGCCATGCCATGCATAACTAAACCGGACCTGCATCATACTTGGTTGTGCATCATATGCCATGTTTATGCTTGTGTGTTTACCGTGTTGTTTGCTTATTTCCGGTTTGCTTCTATCGTTAGCTTCGGTTTCGCTCCGGAGTTGTGAGGTTTTGTTCAACTACTGCATGGACTCGTTCTTCTTCCTAGCGGGATCTAGGCAAGATGACCATTCCCCGATGTCACCTCTATCGTTGCCTATGCTAGTTGTCTCGCTCTTTAGATATGCCTCGATGCCTATTCCTGTTTGTCAGCCTCCTATTGTTGCCATGAAACACTCTAACCGCCTTCCTAGCAAACCGTTGATTGGCTAAGTACGCCTTTTCTCAGCCCCTCTTATAACGTTGTTAGTTGCAGGTGAAGTTGAAGATCGCTCCATGTTTGGACTTCTTTATTGGGATAACACAATATATACCTTATTTATAAATGCACATATATATTGGCAATGGGTGCAAGGCTTGGCCTTTTGCTTGGTGTTCTGTTCCACTCATGCCACCTTAGGACCCGATAAACCGGTGTTATGTTCCTTGATTTTGCGTTCCTAACACGGTTGGGGTTTATGCCCCCCCTGATAATTCGCACTGCTTAAAGCTTTTCCACCAGGGCCCAACATTGGTTTTAATTTGCCTCATAAATAAAAAAAATTAATTAATTAATTGCATAGGGGGTCATGTCCCCGGGTTCTTAATTCTACATAACAGGGGGGCTAGTGCTGATGGTGTTGGTCCCAAACGGGCGGACTGCGGGGCTACCACGGGGAAACTCGAGGTTTGGCTCCCGTAGGATGTCCCATCCGGTTGTGGCCTGAGACGAGATACACGCGACTACTATCAGGGTGTCGGCATGCCGGGAGGTCTTGCTGGATTAGTTTTACCTTTGTTAAAATATCTTGAACACGGGATTCCGAGAATATTCGGGTCTTCCCAATTTGGAGTTGCGACTCCGCAGATCGTGAGCTTGTGATGGGCTAAGTTGGGACACCCCTGCAGACTTTTGATCTTTCGAAAGCCGTTCCCGCGGTTATGTGGTAGATGGTAATTTGTTAATATCCGGTTGCAGATAACCTGACACCATATCCATAAGAATACACTACCGGTGTGAGTAACCGTGACGGTCTCTTTCCGAAGGGCTTCGGGAAGTGAACACGGTGGGGTTATGTATGAATGTGAGTAGCTAGGATCACTTCTTGATCAACTTGGTGATCGTTGGCACTTGTTCTCTTCTCGCTCTAAACTCGTAAGCTAGATGCTTAGTGCTTGCTGCAGACACTGTTATAGCCTTTCCTCACCGAAGGCTTTGGTAGTTTTGATACCCGGGAATGGGATTGCGGAGTCCTCGTGGCTCACAGATTCAACACATACCAGATGCAGGTACCGCTGAGAACAGTGCATGAGATGGTTCAGAATTTCGCTGGGAGCTCGATGAAGAGAGTGGCCGTATGTATGTGACGTTTTTCGACAATCAGTAGTGGTTCCTACTAGGTGCGATCAGGCCTTGTGGTTGTGGTATCTTTCTCATTTGGATTTCGTCCGTAGTCGGACCCTGTGTTATTTGGATGAATGTATGCTATTGTATTCATTGTGTGACGTGGCGAGTGTAAGCCAACTATTTTACTCTTTAATCCCTGAACTTTTACATGAGTAGTGCAAAGATACCACGCTTGCGATCATTCCAGAATGCTCTTATGTCTCTAAGTCGTGCCTCGACACGTAGGAGATATAGTCGCATCATGGGCATTACAGAACAGTAGCCGGTGGAGTAGCACACGGTGGAGGCTGGATGAACAGGAGCCCGTTGATAAACAGTCGTAGGTGGAGGCTGGAGGAGGTCGACGGTGGATGAACAGTAGCCCGTAGAGGCTGGAGGGAGTCGACGGTGGAGATGAACAGTATCCCGTGGAGTCCCATTTTGCGGTATGCCACACCCCTCCTGATGAACATGATCCCCGTTTCCACCGTAGCACTCCAACACAAGTCTGTTTCCTCTGTTTTGCGTTACGCCACACCCCTCCCGATCAACAGGACCCCCGTTTCGACCGTAGGAGGTCCGTTTCCTCCGTTTTGCGGTAGGCCAGACCCCTCCCGATGAACATGATCCCGTTTTGAATATGGCCGGTCGAACATAAGGTCGTTTCCTCCGTTCTGCGGTACGCCATGCCTCGTTTCCATCGGATGTTCCGTCCAAGCCCTCCCGATGAACACGACAACGCATTCCGTTTCGACCCAGCCGGTTGGCTCCCCATGAACACGACGACGACGCTGTTTCTCCGTTCCGACCCAACCATGTACACGAGCCCTAGCCGTACGTATGCGCGAGTAGGCGTTCGAGACACTGCCCGTATGTACGTACGTGGCTGTATTTTTTATCTTGCACACTGGCCGCTGTACGTACGTGTACATGCTACGTGCGCGCCTCTACTACGACACGTGCGCGCCTCTACATCGACCAGTATGTACGTACACGTTCACGACCCGAATGACAACGCTACATACGCTTCGACCAGGTGGGTCCCGACTGTCAGGCACTTCCTTGCGTGCGAAGATGTAGCTGGTGGGTCCTAGCAGTCAGGGGGGCGAATCATTTTTTTCCCGGACGCACTTCCTTCCTGATCGGGACAGAATCGCATCTTGGGCCTGACAATGTAGTCACTTGTTGAAATCTCTAGAAAGACAAATATTTAGGAACGGAGGGAGTACACATACGAAGCAAAATAAGTGAATCTACACTCTAAAATATGCCCATTTGAAATTTGTAAAAAGACAAATATTTAGGAACGAAGGAGTATAATTTTGTGCATGGCACATGGACCCGGATGCCGAAGAGGCTTCTGGCAATGCTATCAAGCTTCCAACATTTGTTTACATAATTGACGTACTACACAAATAATTTTTCATCGACATGAAATTGTACAATGGTGTGAGCTTTTAGCTTTTGTTTCGTGTGTCTTGCCATCGATGCTCTTTCGGAAACAATAAAAAACTAACTTCCTTGCTAATGAGAGCTAATATTTACATCACAACGAAAGACAAAGTTTTGAGAAGGTGTTAAATTAAAATTGATCCATGCTTTCATTGGCAGCAACGTCCCCCCAGCTCTGTCTAAATCAACAAGGCATGTTGGGAAAAAAGTAGCTGTCTGGAGCATGCAACATTCCGATCATTTTGTGCAGTTCCACTAAAATAGAGCTGAGCGTCCCTGTTCCAAAGATATTAAGTGTGATTACGATAATAGAGGTCTGCTGATGAAACAATAAACACACAAATAGAAGTCGGTCACCTTTGCAGTCTCTCTTAATACTAACTAGTTGGAGAAGATTAGGCTCGGAGTTGGATGAGGAGGACAGAGCAAAATTAATCTCCCTTTGTGCAGTTGCACTGAAATGTAGAGACGTTGCCCGTGTGACATTTTGGTAGAACTGCACAAAACACTCTTAAGAAAAAAGTGATTTATGCAGTTCACCAAAAGGTCGCAATAGCAACAAGGTGAAATGGATAGCCCTTCTTGCAAAAAAGAGGTAGAAAGGAAACAATTACTGGCCAATAACAGTTGATGACACATGCGACAACAAAAAAGAAGCATATTCCTTGTCCTAAGGGAAGATAACAACATAGTTGTGTTTGTCTAAACTAGTGTGAGGATGAGATTGCAATATGGAAAGTACGCCGGATGAGCTACATTTTGGGCAAAGAACTATAGAAGATCCACATGCAGCGACGTGGGAAGACGGGCAGTAGAGCAAGGCCGGAGGGGATACCTGGAGGTCGTCGGGATGTAACTAGGTGAGTGGCGGCGGGCGAAATCTGCCCATACTGCGACAATGAGCAAGAGGCGTAGGCCCTACCACGCCGGAGCTTGGTCAGAGAGAACGGCGTGTACCGCAGATCGGGACGTGCTGCCTCGGCGCCGTAGAACGAAGAAACGATGCACGTCCTCCCTTTCCGTCGGCGGACGGGATGCGGCCGGATCAGTGACCAACGGTGAGAGAGAGAGAGAGGCCACTGCAGCCTTGTGTGAGATACTCTGAAGAGAGACAAACCAGGCAGGCAGGCTCCATTGTATATAGTGGAGCGGACTACCTTTTTCTCCATAAAAATTGTTTTATATTCTGTGTACGTGCCATTGAGCGATATAACTTCATTTAAAAATAACGCGCCAACGCATCAAGTCGAACTTTGTTTCGTGCACGCGTGGTACACGACCTCCATAGGTAAACAACTGCTAAATGCATTCAAATTAGCACGTGGGCTGCCATTTCGTACAGAAATGAGCTCCAACATGTACCCACGCGGGTGTGGCTGGCACAAAGCATGAGTACGTGCACGGTGCACATATTCTCTTCTTGTATACGTACACCGCCTACGTGGGGTTGTGTGAGAGAGATACAAACGTAGAGAGATATAGTGTGTGGGTTCGTGAGAGTTTTTTTGGGGGAGGGGGTGGGGTCAATCAAAAAATGTAACATATGCAATGTGTGTGAAATAGAGTCCTGGATATATCATATATATAGAGGGGGCGATCCACGAGAAGAGAGTGGAGGTATCATCGGCTTGAGGTGTCCATAGAATCGAAGAGAGGGATGATGATGTGTGTGTGTGCGCGCGTGATCGATAAAGAGTGCCATCGAATTTGTGTGTGCCCACGTCAAAGACATAGAGTGGCTGGCCTACTGGAACGTGAGAGGGGACAGGTGCAGTTTGTCTCTGTGGCATGGATACCTACGTACAGCGCTCGACTATCGGTGTGTGGTGGGGGGAGGGAGGCCTAATTAACTATAGAGGTACAATGGCTGGTATATGTGTGGTGGAGGAGAGAGGCCTACCTCATGTATTAAGGGAGATCGATCTACCTCATGTATTAAGGGAGATCGATCGGCATCCATGCATATGTGTAGGAGAGGAATAAGGTTGGGAGAGAGACAGAGCTAGAGTGTTGGAGGGGGTGGTAGTGGAGTTGCTTCTAACAAATAGTGGGATAGGCTTGCTAGACAACCGGAGGGCAGGCCTGCAATATCAATAAGAGAGGGGATGGGTGCCTGTCTGTGCACGTGCGTGTGAGAGACGGGTCAGGAGGCATGCACAAATGATGAGGGGGCGGGGATATGGCTGTGGTAAGCAGACATAACTACATAGGAAGATCAATCGTTCTTTGTCAGAGAAAGGAGAGACATAACTTGTGAGGTACGTCGATCGATGGGGAGGGAATAGTTAAAGTCGACCTAGGTATATGTTGGGAGATCAATCTTTATACATGCATGTGTGTGTTAGAAGCAAATGAGGCACGGGGAGAAGGATAGAGAGAGAGGGATGCATCTAGGAGGTAGTGCGAGAGTCATAATATATCGAGGGGGAGGAGTCTGCGAGTACGAGATTGATGAAAAGAGTGGTGGGAGTGAGGCATGGACGGTGATAAGAGAAGAGGGGAAGCTTGTGTTTTGTGCTAGGCACACCTGGCTAGAGAGGCATATCGATCGATGTGTGCCGTAAAGGAGCTGGGGGGCCTATACACACCGTGGGTGAACGACCTAAAGGAAAAGACGAATTTGCGCGATGGAGCTAGAGAATGCTGAGGGAGGGTGAGAGGGATGCGGGCATCTGCATGCATGAGAGAAAGTTAGCGTTAGATAGCTACAAAGATAAGAGGATCGTGTGGGTGTAAAAGACGAATAGAGATCATACTTCATTATAAAAAGTGAATTCAGATATTTGAAGAATTTATCATAGTGTTTTAAACCGACGCATGTGTGAATATATACAACGGTGATACACATGGTGTGGTTATGAACATGTTATACTACATATAATATATTTTATCTCTACTCTTATAAAAAAGGAGTTGTTGATGATGGTGCCATCCTACAATATTGACCGTCTGATTTATATCTGACGGATAGGAAGGAAACTATGGCATTTTTGAAAAAAGATACCCACACCCCTCTCTATATTTGCAAATTAGGCCTCCCCTTGATCATGTTGATATTCTATGGAACGCATGGGCATCTTGCTAGTACTACGTATAACATATAGAACATTGATCATAATTTGGGCTAATGTGTGGCTTTTGCAGCTCAGGTCTAAATACTTGTCATAATGTAGGGGGCGGGGCACTATACTATGTGTGATAAACACGGTGTAAACATATGGAACATGGTTTAGATTATGAATATATAGTTAGTACATCAAATGTACTATTATTTGGAATCAACATCAAGTGTATTCAAAAAATAGAATTCGAGTTCATGTAGTACACATAGTTCATATCTATCTCTATAGTAATCATGTGGTGTGTTATTAAGGTAATACACGAATGATGGTTGAAGTTGGCAACAATCATGATTGTAGATTGTTATTGAAATAGAGAAACAAATTCAAATTCAGTTCGAATTGCAGCGGTAGTATAGACATTTGGAATGCACTAAAATATTGGTATGAGTAGGTTACATGAATTATACAACAAGCAAAAAAAATTAATTAGACATAACATGGATTCATACTACCGAATAGCATTTAATTGCACTAAATTGTTGGTATGAGTAGCTTTAAATAGCATTTTTATAGTAAAACGGGGCAAGACTCTCTCTTTGTGTGGTGTGAATAGCTTTATTTTTTTCGTTTTCTTTTTGGTTGAGGGAAGTGCGAATTGATTTGGTACGTACAAGTACAATATTACACGTTAGGCTTGTCCCTAAACCCACGCCTTGTTATATCCCGAAAATTCAGATATCGTGCTCCCAAAACTGGCGCCTTCACAACCCGCGCCTTGCTATCCCGAAATTACAACGCGCGCAAAAACTCCCTCTAGCTGCCAAATCCCGACAAGCGAAATCCCCCTTCTAACCCTGAGCCGAAAGGGCCGCTAGTTCAAATCGATGGGGGGTACTTTTGTAACACACCCTAAATTTTAGACAAGCGCGTCTCCATCGCCTCCTTTTTGCCATTCGAAATCCCAGGCCGCCATAATCTCTCCGCTCCAGCCACGAAACCCCACCCTCCTCCGTCCGCCACCTCACCGCTACCCAGCCGGAGCCTCTTCCCCGAAGACGTCGTCCACCGCAACAGCTCGACGTCCCTCGTCCACCTCCCCGGATGAGGATCCGTCGTCCATCTCGTCGTCCCGCCGGTTCAGCCGCCCCATCCTCCACCTCCAAGGAGCTGCTCCGACGGTCGCCTCATCTATCGCGGCTGCTCCATCCCCACAACGCCGCCTTAACCTGCTCCACCGGAACCGCAACATCCTCACCGACTCCTCGGACAAGCCGAGGCCTACTCGGCGCCACCAATGAGGTTGTACACTCATTGCATCGCACCTTCTCCTTAGCTCGACCTCCCGCGCCGAAGGTGCCCCATCCCGCACCCCCATGGAGCGGCTACCTTGAAGCCGGCGCCGCGGGCGACATCTCCACAGCGGCTCTCCCCCAGTGCGAGGCCCCTTCGGCGGCGGCGTCCATACCAGCCAGATCTACTGCTGTTGCTGCTCTGGCTCTCGCTCGCTCGCTCGCGCTGCTGCTGCTACCCCGACTCTCGCTCGATCGCTCGCTCGCCCAGCTGCTGCTGCTCCGGCTCTCACTCGCTCGCGCTGCTGCTGCTGCTGCTGCTGCTGCTGCTTCGGCTCTCGCTCGATCACTCGCCCGCCCAGCAGCCGCTGCTCCGGCTCTTGCTCGCTCGCTCGTGCTGCTGCTGCTCTCCCCCACGCTCCTGCTGCTGCTCTGCTCCGATTTAGCTACACTTCAGTCGACTAAATCGACTTTTGGGTCAGCCGATTTTCAGGGGGTG
>LR738714.1:257620961-257764886 GCA_902687465.1 Secale cereale
CACCGGAGTTAAGGAAGAACCACCCATAGCGGGGACGGGCGCTCGTCGGAGAGGTACCCCACTATCTATCTTAGGGTTCAGAGTGGAGGGCGGGGGGCCTATAGGGCAGGCCGGGGCAGCGGCGGACCAACAGTGGGGAGTTGTTTCGGGGCGCCGAGGCGGCGCTGGGGCCGGCGGTTCGACCGGTGGTGGTTGGCGGCTCAGGGGGGTGCAGGTTCAAGGTGAACTATAGGCCCTCCCTAAACTACATGTCAAGTGCCTCTCTGCTACCATTGCGTTCAGTTTCGACACTAACATTCAGATTCCACAATAAATTTTAGTTTCGACAGTTAAGTTCAGAGTCAACAGTTTTTACCTCATCTGTTGTAGTGACGTGGTTTTTGGTGATGTAAATTTTACATCTATTTTACATCATCTATTGGAGATGCTATTAGAATCCCACTTGAGATTGACGATGTCTGTGTTGTGCTGCTTCAGCCTTGACGTGTTACGGCTCACCGGGGCTGCTCCAACGACAGAACGATCCATCACAACAAAGCAGTGCCCTGGACGTCGTCTACAGATTCCTCAGATCTTCCTCCACACCTCCGACAGCCACCTCTGCCTCAACTGCTTCAGCGACCAACCCAATGATCGTGAGGTCGACACGACTACGGCAAAGAGATTGTACACTTGTTGCATCACTTATTACTATACATTCATGTCAATCCATTAGGGTTATTTTGGTTCGACGAAAAAACATAGCAATAGGGAATTTTCCAATGGCACTCTACTATTCAATTATTCATGCATTTTGTTGATAGGAATGAAGCAAAACATCCACCTGTACCTACTTTTCAAAATCCAATGCATGAAAACAAGACCAAGTGCATTAGTGGCAGAATAAAATTCTAACTGTACACGCTTTCATCTGGTTTCACTTTATTTTGGGCATGTTTATTTGCATTCCTCTGCTCTTCCAATTCCTGTAAACCAAACACCCAAGTTGACAGAAATCATGTGTTTACAAATGCTCTGTTTACCATGTGCATTCCTATCCTATTCCGGTGTTTTTCCTATCCCTGCATTTTTAGAATCATGCAAGCCAAATGAGCCCTTACAGAATTACTTCAGTTACAGGTAGGTGTCGAAGGGAACTTTGTGTGGTTTGTCCCGTTCCTGCCGCGACGTCGTCCACCTCATCTGAGGTGCTCCATCGACAGAAACATCCACCAAGCAGACATCACGACCCCTGACTGTGACGCCCGAGACCGACGTCCCAGAAGATTCCAGAAGATTCCCGAAGATTCCAGATGTTCCGGGTTGCCGTGTGTTTCAGTTCTGCTTGTGTTATTTATTTTTGCATTGCATCATGTCATCATGCCATCGTGTCATATTTTATTTTGCATCTCAACCTAAATAATTCGTGTGGACCTTCGGTCCATTTAAATCGAGGGAAGATGTCTTCTCTTTAAAACATATAAAAGCCTCTCAATATTTAGGGAGCTATATTTAAAATATTCCAATTGGTTGGGATCACCGTAACACACTTGCAATATTCCCCATGCTTTTCCTACTTCGAGTTCTCCTACAAAAACCTTGCCTATAATTCTTTCCGTTGTTTCGAGGTTCCTCCAAAAATTGGAGCATTTTTGGACACTTCAATAATCAAGTTTTAGTTCAAAACTATTTGAATTAAATTCAAATATGTTTGAATTATTTTCCGATCTGGCCTTTTATATTTTTCTCCGGTCGTGCTCATTTTACGAGCCCGAGAAAATTATCATTGTGCTAGTTTTGCCCAAACCCCCCTCCTTCTTCTCTTTCTTTTCTTCTTGTTTGACTCTCTCTATTTCTTTTTCTGCAAAAGAAAAGAGATAAATCAGCAGAGCAGCCGCAGCAGAGAGCCCAGCAGGCCTCTAGGCCCAACTGCCACTCCCGCAGCCATCTGGCCCAAGGCCCGATCTCCCCCCTAACCCTAGCTAGCGGAGCCTCGCTCCCGTCGAGCCTCTCCCAACCAGCCTCCAGCCCGCTCCCCTCGAACCCTAGCCTCGCTCCCTCGACCTCCCCGAGCGCCGCTCTTGTTTCCCCGTCCTCTCCCCTTCGCTCGAACCTCACCCGATCCCTTCGACCCGAGCCCGATCCCTCCTGCCTCGACGTTCCCAGCGCCGTGGTGTCCCTCCAGCGCCCGCGACCCCGCCCCTTTTCGCTCTCCAACCGCGGGGCCTCGTTCCGTCGCGCGCCGGTTCGCGGCTCCTCCAGCGCCCTGTCGGTCCCGACCAGCCCGCGCCGCCGGCCAGGTCCTCGCCTCCAGGGTCAGCAGCCGCCGGCGCCCTGCGGCCTTCTTCCCCATCGCCAGGGTGCCCCGCTTTGCCAGGCCGGCGGCTCACCCCTCAGGCCGTTCCCCGGCGCCACTTCGACCAGGCAGAGCGCTGCCTCTGCCCCTGCCCCGAGCGCCCGTTCCCAGGGCCGAGCCTCTGCAGTCCCGCGACCAGCGCCAGGCCGCAGCGCGTGGCCTCCCTCCTCGCAGATGGACTGCGGGGCCCTCTCCTCCTGCTGCCCCAACTTCCAGGCGCCTTCGCCATGGCCTCCAAGCCCCTGCCGTCTCCGTCTTCAGCAGATCGAGCAGCTCCGAGAAGGCCCCGTCCTTTCCAGCTTCGTCGCCGAGACCGCAGCTGTTCCCTTTGTTTTGTTGTATTGTTGCTGTTATTGTTAATCTCAGATAACCAGGAAACAACAAGTCTATCTTCTTTTGGACCCGTACATCTACGAGCTCCGTGTACGACTACGTGAACGAGTACACGGCGACCCGACCAAGTACCCCTACGACAAGTACCTCGACGACGTGTACTACTACACCGGGATCGGATCGACTACCTCGTGTACCTCTTCGTTACAAGAACCGAGACCGGACCGTCAAGTACATCTACCGACGCCGCAAGTACCACGACTCACGGAACGGCTACTTCCTCTCCGAACGTGAACGACTACTTCCTCTACTTCCACTACGTCCCTCGACGATCTCGAACCGTCCCGAAACGAGTGTTTCGAAGGTATAACCCGAGACGATGACCCGTGGATGCTTGTTGTGGTTGTATGAAATGTCTCCCGTGTGTGCTTCGTGGCCATTTCGTCCGTTTGTCTTGTTCCTCGGTTGCCTCGTCACCGACTCGTGGGAACCCGGTAACGGGATCGCCCCACCTTTCATCTCGTTCGACTCGCTCACGCCATCTTTCTTTTTGCACCGGTCTCTCAATGAGATACCGGAACCGATATGAAGCGTTGCATCATTTTCGGATCGTTGCCGTGGCACCTTTTCCTTTCACCACGGTGACAATGCTTCATATCTCTTATGTCAATCTTTTAATAAAACTTGCATAAAACTTGATCATGTCATCCGCATCATGTTAACAACACTAAAATGTTTAATTGTTGTTTGCTTATAATTACTAAACATGCTCATGGGGATTTTCCGGATATGTTGTTGTTATTTCCGGCCTCATTTAAAATGCCTAAATAGTGTAGTTTCTTTATGCTTCACCTCTTGCCATGCTAAAAACATTTAATCTTGTCTTGTTAATAAACGAGAGTCAACTAAATAATTAAATGTGGTGTTTCGTCAATATGCAACTCGTTGCATATTGAGCTCCACTTAACTTGTAGTATTTGTTTGTGCTTTTGCCATGCCATGCATATTTAAACCGGACATGTCAGGACCCCGATCCTAAGTCACACCGATCTAGCTGTAACACGTCATATCACTTTGCGGCCTCACGCACGGTAACCCCACGGGTGCCACCTTACCTGGCCCGGGACCGTTTGCGCATTTTGGCACACGTATATGACAGTGTCGCTAGCATCCATATGACAGAGAATCCGGGCCGACATGGCTAGTTATAAACCAAAAGTGGCACTAAATTACAGAGACAGGCATCCATGACCCAGCAACGAACGTGTCGGTCATCAACGTATGAACCCAAGTCGTAGCAAGCTACATGGACTTAACGGAACAACGCGTGACATTTCCCCTAAGGGACAGACACAGGAACGAAGAAGGACACATGCCGGCCAGCCTACGTGTTCCGAGCAGTAGCAAGCTACCAAGGCTCATTGGAATCACTAGGAGGCATTTCCCTGTAAGATAGGCTACCAAAGGAAAACAACTAGGTGTCGGATCCCACACATACCAAGCATTTCAATCATACACGCAATATGCTCAATATGTGCAAATACAACATTGCATCACAACAGAACTCTATGACTCAAAGTACTTTATTTAAAAGGCTCCAAGAGCCATACATAACATAGTCATACAGGTAGGGGTCACATGACCCAACACTGAAGTCATACAGTCATACAAGCACAAGTGGAAGCTACATGTCTGAGTACAGACAACTTAGAAAATAAAACAGGCTTGGTGTAGCCTGACTATCTACAAGGCCCTTCACAAGCTCCAGATCACCGTCTGGGTGTCAAGCTACTCGTCGACGTCAACGTCTATGTAGAACCCATCAGCAGGGGCAGGGTTCTCCTCTGCAACAGTTATTAAGCAAACATGAGTACAAAGGTACTCAGCAAGTCTTACCACAGAACCTATTATACATGCAACATTATCAAAAGGGGTAGTGGAGTTTATAGCAGAATGCCACCTTTGACCTTGGCTAACCTATACTACAACTCTCAACGGATTGCAAGATGTTATTACGAACACGAGTCCACTACTCTCCACATCAATACACTACCGAGGATCCTCTTCCGTCATCCTACGGAAGGGCCATCCACGGCACTCACGCTTATCTTGAGGCTTTTAGTAGTATCCATCAACTTGTCTATGAACTGTAAGAGTAACCAAGTAGTTCGTACCGCGAACAACGGCTATTCGAATAGTTTGATAACCCTGCAGGGGTGTACCTCTTCACACACGCTTTCACCACTTATCGCCGTTTACTCGGCGTGTACTCGGCAACCTTCAAGCGGAAGCCCAGCGAGGGTGTCGGCCACGACCTGACTAACTACTCAAGTCTCTCGTCCAGGTTTATTGCCTATTTGGGTTCCATCCGTGGGGAGATCCGGTCGGGGTGTCGCTCACGGCCCCAAACGATGTGTACAGGGTTCCCGAGTCACCAAACGGGCAACCGGTACACCGTGCCACGTACCTGTTGCATCACAACCCACCCCGAGGGTCAGCGTTGTGCACGACCTCCAGTAAGCTATAAACACCAGAAACTAGTTGCAACTCCTGGACAGAGATCAAGGGTAATTAATAAGCCGAGAGGGTCCATTGGTTTCGGACCCAATGCATGGTAGTAACTGCAACTTGAACCACACATACAGATCTCAGGTCCTATGTACGGTTCCAATGAAACAACCCACCACGCACTCCTACATGGCCTTTCATAGATACCTTTACCAAGCGTATTCCACACTTCCTTCTCTTTATCAAAAGATTGTTTCACTCTGATCGATCACCCAGATGAACCAGACCAGACACAACTCTAAGCATAGCAGGCAACATAAACAAATAGCATGGTGGATCACACATCACATGGCTCAATCAACTCCTACACATGCTAGTGGGTTTCAACTATTTACTGTGGCAATGACAGGTCATGCAAGGGAATAGGGTTCAACTACCGCAACAAGTAGCAGTTCACGCGCTGTTGCCTTAATGCAGTAAAAGAGAGCAGGAGCGAGAAGATTGGGTTGTATCGGAATGATCAATGATTGCTTGCCTGACAAGGTAGTTGTCGGGTACTGCTCTTCAACTGGATACGCAGCAGTATCCTCGGGAGCAGGACCTAACACAGGAAATACCGACGATACAATCATTAACAAACAAATGCAACAATATGATGCATGTTTATGACATGGCAAGATGCATGTGTGTTGGCTAATGCAACTAAAACCAGAAGGGTTTGAACCTATTTGAATCAAGGATTCAAATTGAAGTTCAAACTATTATTTAAATAAGTGCATTATCAT
This sequence comes from Secale cereale, assembly GCA_902687465.1. Classification (NCBI taxonomy): domain Eukaryota; kingdom Viridiplantae; phylum Streptophyta; class Magnoliopsida; order Poales; family Poaceae; genus Secale; species Secale cereale. Next base: position 257,626,923 of record LR738714.1, read on the forward strand.
GTTTTTGATATATACAGCAAGTTAACTTGTTCAAACATGCATGAAACCAGTGCCATTAGATAGATTGGATTTTTCTGATCATTTTTCATATATAAATCTTTTCCATCTGAGCTATGGTTGATTTTATATGATTTTTAGAAGTTTTGGGTATTTTCTGGAATTTCCTGAATTATTTTAAATCTAAAATCCCAGAAAAACCTTTACTGCATCAGCATGACATCATGCTGACGTCAGCCAGTCAACAGGGCCAGTCCAGGTCAAACCTGACCAGTGGGTCCCTCATGTCAGTGTCACAGCTAATTAACTGAGTTAATTAGAGTTTAGTTAAAACTAATTAGCTGTCAGTGGGGCCAGGGCCCACGTGTCAGTGACTAAACTAATTATCTAATTAACATTAAATTAACACCTAAACTAAGTTTGACTTGCGGGCAGGGCCCACATGTCATTGACCCAGGGGGTCAAACCCGTGGTCAAAACAGGTCCAACTCGCCGGCGTTTAGCCGCTGGCGAGGCCAAACGCGGCGGCGTGCCTCGGAAAACGTCTACGGTGCATGGTTCGAGCTGCGGCTGGGTGCGTTGGAGAGCTCTTGCTCTTCCGCATCGGATGGAGGTGGTCGCCGGACCTGGGGTGGCCGGAGACGACGGCAACGAGCTCGACGGCGGCGACCGGCGTCGGGCGTGTGTGGAGATGCGGCTGCAGGTGCCTAGGCGATGCTTGCGTAGCACCGTTCGCATCTACGTGCTGTGGTGAGTGCGTTGGACGGGTGCCGGTGACCAAATGGTCACCGGAGCATCACCGGCGACGAGCACGGCGGCGGTGCGTGCGGGCGAGCTACGTGCAGTGCGTTACAGGGCAAGAGGAAGCCAACAGAGAGGGGGAGGAGGTAGCTAGGATCACAGCGGTTGCAGCAAGCACCGAAGCGAGCTCGGGGGTGGTCGGAGCTGAGCAGCACGACGCAGGGGATCTCCGTGGCCGGAGTTGGGGAAGAAGAGCTCGGGGGCGTCTCCAGGGCGGGCGAGCGCTCGGGGCTCGGCCTGTCGAAGCAGTCGAGGACGGCGGAGACGAGGGACAACACGGCGGAGCTCGGGGACGACGGTGGACGTGGTTTCTACGACGGTGCGATCACGGCGGCGTCGGCCATGGCGCGGGGAGAGCGAAGGAGAGGAGCTGGGGAGAGGCGGAGGTGTCTGGGGGGGTCGAGGGAGACGTGGACGTTCGATCCATGCCTCCAGAACGGCGAGGGGGCGAAGCAGGGCGGCGGGCAGCTGCGTGGCGCGCCGTGCGGTCGTCGTCGAGCACCTGCCTGCCTGCCTGGCCGAGCCAAGCAGCTCGCTGGAGCGGCAGCTGGGCTGGGCCAGCAGGTGGGCCGGGTGGGCGCCAGGTAAGTTCTCTCTCTCTCCTTTTTTTCTATTTTCTTTTCTGTTTCATTTCTTTTGCAGCTTTGTTTAATTAATAAAAATGCCTAAACATTTTTATAAATCATAACACTTGTCATACCTACTATATATATTATGAACAGTAGGAAACATTATAGTTTATGATTATTTGAGCATTTAAATTATTTTATAGATTTTAAATGCCCAAATTCAAATACCATATGATTTAATCCAAAACCCTAGATTGTCCTAGAAAATTGTGCACCATTTTTGGCAGAGGTTTAAGACCAAGGCAGAAATGATGAACATTTTGAAGGGCATTTTGGGTACATTGGAAAATATTTTAGTAAACCCTAGTTGTTAGGGGAGGGGTGCTGGGGTTTCTGTTAATCCCATTTCAAGTTTCTTTGAAACTAAACATGATGCACACTCTAGTCAGGTCCTAATGCAAGTGCTAGCTAGGGATGTGACAACTCACCCCCACTTAAAAGAATCGCGTCCCGAGATTCGGGTTCCTCCGGAAAGAGGGTGGGGTACTCAAGTCGAAGACGATCCTCCCTTTCCCAAGTAGCTTCACTCTCGGAATGATGTGACCATTGAACCTTGAGAAACTTGATATTGTGGCGTCGAGTGGTACGCTCAGTTTGATCAAGAAGACGAACGGGGTATTCTCGATATGTGAGATTGTCTTGGAGATCAAGCGTTTCGTGGTCCACTCCGCGGATAGGATCCGAGAAGCAACGCCTGAGTTGAGAAACGTGGAAAACATCATGAACTCTGGAGAGGTGCGGAGGTAGTTCCAATTGGTAGGCAACTTCTCCTCGTTTGGCAAGAATGCGAAAAGGACCGATGTAACGAGGGGCCAATTTGCCTTTGATACCGAATCGATGGGTTCCCTTAAGAGGAGTAACCCGAAGGTAAGCCTTATCGCCGACTTCAAAAGTCACAGCCTTATGATGACTATCATATTGGCTCTTTTGGCGAGACTGGGCTGTTTTCAATCTCTCACGAACGATGCGAACTTGCTCTTCTGCTTCCTGAATCATATCCGGGCCAAAGAATTGTCTTTCCCCGGTCTCTGACTAGTTAAGAGGTGTTCGACACCTTCGTCCATATAGAACTTCGAAGGGAGCTTTACCCAAGCTGGCTTGATAACTATTGTTATAAGCGAATTCGGCAAATGGAAGACACTTTTCCCATTCCATACCGAAAGAAATGACAGAGGCTCGAAGCATGTCTTCCAGAATTTGATTGACTCGTTCCACTTGACCACTTGATTGCGGATGGAAGGCAGTACTGAAAGAGAGATGAGTTCCCATAGCATTCTGGAAACTTTCCCAAAATCGTGAAGTGAAAAGACTTCCACGGTCTGAGTTAATCTCCAACGGTACACCATGAAGTGACACTATTCGAGAGATATATAAGTCTGCTAGCTGGCTAGCGGTAATACTCTCCCGAACAGGCAGGAAATGAGCTACTTTAGAGAGGCGGTCGATAACGACGAAGATAGCATTATTCCCTTTCCTGGACCTGGGAAACCCGGTAATGAAGTCCATACCGACTTTATCCCATTTCCATTCAGGAATAGCTAAAGGTTGAAGGGTGCCAGCCGGCCGTTGATGCTCTGCTTTAACTCGACGACAAACGTCGCAGTTAGCAATGAACTAAGCGATTTCTCTCTTCATCCTAGTCCACCAGAATCTTTGACGTAGGTCTTGATACATTTTGGTACTACCGGGATGAATCGTGAGAGGAGATTCATGAGCCTCCTTGAGGATCAAACGTCTTAGGTTTCGCACTTTAGGAACCACTAAGCGGTTGCTAAAGAATACGACTCCTTGATCATCAATTGAGAAACATCCTGCCACTCCTTTCTTGATGTTCCTCTTAATACGGGAAATTCCGGGATCAACCTTCTGTGCTTTGATGACCTGATCCAAAAGGGTAGGTTTTGTCACCAAGGTGGAAAGGAATCCTCGAGGAACAATGTGAAGGTTAAGCTTACGAAATTCCTCGTGGAGAAGTGGTTGACTTTGTTGTAACATTAAATTGTTACAATATGACTTACGACTTAGTGCATCAGCCATGACATTGGCCTTTCCAGGAGTGTAAGTGATTCCTAAGTCGTAGTCGGTGAGCAACTCAACCCAACGTCTTTGCCTGAGATTCAAATCCGGTTGGGTGAAAATATACTTCAAACTTTGGTGATCAGTGAAGATTTCACATCGATTACTAAGGAGGTAATGTCGCCATGTTTTGAGTGCATGGACTACAGCTGCAAGCTCTAAATCATGAGTAGGATAGTTATCCTCATGTGGATGCAACTGTCGGGATGCGTATGCAATCACTTGACGATCTTGCATAAGAATGCAACCTAGTCCTTGTCGTGAGGCGTCGCAATAGATTATAAAATCCTTGGAAAAGTCTGGTGGTACCAGTACTGGTGCAGATGTCAGGCGTCTTTTCAGTTCCTGAAAACTGGACTCGCACTGTGGGGTCCACTCAAACTTTTTATCTTTCTTGAGGAGTTCGGTTAGAGGCTTAGCAACCTTGGAGAAATTCTCGACGAAACGTCGGCAATAGCTCGCTAAGCCAAGAAAACTCCTAACTTGCTTGACCGATTCAGGGGGAGTCCAATCAAGGACGGCTTGAACTCGCTCGGGATTGACAGCAATACCCTTGCCAGAGATCACACGACCTAGATAGGTTACTTCTGGCAACCAAAATTCACATTTAGAGAATTTGGCATAAAGGCGGTGCTCTCGAAGTTTCGTCAATACCAGCCTTAAATGCTCGGCATGATCTTCCTTGTTCTTGGAGAAAATGAGTATATCATCGAGGTATACCACGACAAATTTATCCAAATACTCCATGAATATAGAATTCATTAACCGAGAAAAGGTAGCTGGGGCATTGGTTAATCCGAAGGACATGACGGTGTACTCATATTGGCCATAACGAGTAACGAAAGCCGTTTTAGGAATGTCCCCGTTCTTGATTTTGATTTGATGGTAGCCCAACCTCAAATCCATTTTAGAGAAGACTGAGGATCCAGCGAGCTGATCATACAGGTCGTTGATCCTGGGAAGCGGATACTTATTCTTTATGGTGACCAGATTGACAGGTCGGTAATCTACAACCATCCGCTCCGTTCCATCCTTCTTCTTGACGAAGAGGACGGAGCAAGCCCAAGGGGAAGAACTAGGACGGATGAAACCTTTTTGCAAAGACTCATCGAGTTGTTTCTTTAGCTCAGCTAATTCTAGTGGTGCCATCTTATAAGGTCTCCTAGAGATTGGGACAGTTCCAGGAATAAGATCTATCACAAACTCGACATCTCTGTCAGGTGGAACTCCTGGCAGTTCTTCTGGAAAAACATCCGGAAAGTCACAGACTACCGGGATATCTTCGAGTTCTGGTAGAGGGCTGGCATTAAGAGAGTAAAGCTGACGTTCAGCCATTCGGGTCAAGACATTGACTATCTTGCCGGATGGATGTGTAAGTTGAACGGTCCTAGTAAAGCAATCAATTTTGGCGTAATGGGTTGTCATCCAATCCATACCCAAAATGATATTTATGTCCGAGGACTTGAGAGCGATTAAGGATGCAAGGAAAACAAGTCTATCGACAAGGATTTCATTTCCATGGCTTACCCTAGAGGTTTGCCACTTTGAACCAGGAGTTTGAATAACCATGGAAGTAGGCATGTCACAAAAAGTCATGTTGTGCAATCGAGCATAGCTCTCAGATATGAACGAATGGGATGCTCCAGTATCGAAAAGAACAGATGCCGGATGGCAGTTTACGAGAAGCGTACCAAGGACGACGTTAGGATCCTCATAAGCTTCTTTGGCAGAAACATAGTTGACATGACCACGTGCAGTGGGGATTGGCTTGACATAGTTCACCTTGCCGGTTGGCTTGCCACGGCCAATGGGTTTTCCTGGCTGATTCTGGGGACAATCACGCATGTAGTGTCCCGGTTCTCCACACTTGAAACATGTCACAGTGGTGGTGCGTGGAGCAAAGTTGGAGGGTGGAACTCCATAGGTCTTAGCAGGTGCAGACTGTTGAGTTGGGCGAGGCGCCTCATAGGATGGCCTCGGTGTATACTTGGGTGGCAGAGCAGTGTTCGGAACCCACACACGGCGCTTGTGAGAGCCAGAACCGGATGAGGAACCAAGGTCTCGAGTATGCTTGCGGGTGGCCTCGAAGTCGGTCTGGCCTGTCTCAGCACTGATAGCCTTGTTAACCAACTTCTGGAAGGAGGTGCACTCGTGCAGACGTAGATCACGACGAAGTTCAGGGCTGAGTCCCTTGCGGAACCTCGCCTGTTTCTTGGCATCGGTGGATACTTCCTCAGGTGCATAGCGTGCCAGATTACCAAACTCACGACTGTAGCCATCCACAGTCAAACGGCCCTGGGTGAAATTGCAGAATTCCTCCCGCTTGCGATCCATGAGACCTTCCGGAATGTGATGTTCACCGAATGCCTCACTGAACTCAGCCCAGGTAGTGACTTGGCCAGCAGGACGCATAGCTTCAAAGTTTTCCCACCAAAGACTGGCAGGGCCCTCAAGATGGTAGGCGGCGTAGATAACCTTGTCAGCTTCGGCCACACGGGCAGAGTGTAGCTTGTGGGTGATACTACGTAGCCAGTCATCAGCATCCAGAGGTTCAGTGGAGTGATGGAACTTCGGTGGACACATCTTGATAAAATCGTGGATTGACACCACGTCATTCCTCTGACGGAACCCAGTGTTTTGCTCTATGCGTTCCAGCAGACGGTTGGTCTCTCTCTTGTTCCGTTCTGCTTCAAGCATAACTTCCGCCAAAGAGGGTGGCTGGGGCAGATTTCCATCTCTAGCCCCACTAGCCTCACCCTGCTCCTGAGCAGCAGGAGTGTTGCGAGTGCTGACCATCCTAGGAAAACAAAACAACGGTTTAGACAAGGATGGCAAAAATTTGACATAGAAGTGCAGAATGTAATGGATGACACAGAATGCAGAGATGTTCATCCGTACGACATGGTAATATAGGAAATGCTATATATACACCAGTGGTCATACACACCATACAAAGTTTAGTACAAGCCAAGGCTAAAGTACAACTGCGGTGAAAGACGATACATCCCATCAGAGGCATTCCAAGCTCCTATACATTATTTAACTACACCTCCGGAATTCAGTACACACTAAGTCATATTCCACATGACGTGCAGGACTGTGGAAATACAACTACTACAATACTACTACTACCACGGACTAGCTCAGACATTCGCGTAGTAATCCTCGTAAAGATTACCACCATAGCCTGGAAGTGGTACAGACGGATCTTGGAACTCGCGAGCACTTGAAGGCTGTGGACCATAAGGGCATGGGTGTGGTCTCGGTCCCGACGCTGGTGGTAACCGACGCCCACGTGGAGGTGTAATACCCCCAACGTCACGCCAATCCATGCGATCAGGCAGACGAGTCCGCACAGGATACAGATCCCGCATGTCCAGATATCCGGCGTGCACAGCAGGTGCAAGCCGTGTCAAAGTAGTCCAGTGAGCGGCTCGGGTGTTATACATCTCCATTCGGAGGGCACGGACCTCACGGTCCCTATCCTCCAACATCTGAACAGTAGTCTGAAGCAGTGGCTCTTCATGAGCAGCATCAGTATACAGACCAGTGTAGTAGCCTTCCTCTCCGGGGAGTGAAGCTGGCATGTAACAGAACTCAGTGTTCAGCAACAGGGCATGCCTAGCACGGAGAATGGTCATCATCGAATAAGCGGCATCCTGTACTGCCATCTCGATGGTAATCTCGAGTCCATAAGACCAATGGATGGGATCATTTGCTCCGGGATATGAGGGGTATATCCGGACTGTGCAGAAATACTGACTTTGATTGAAATCCCGATACTGTTCCTCCACAGTGTATTCAGGATACCAGCGATAACCGGTCTCAGTCATCACACGGACTAGCATGGCCGTGTGACCAGGCACATTAATGCACCGAGTCAAACGAACCACTTGGTGAGGGATGCGGCCAGACATCTGAAACACGAAATAATGCAAAGGCATTAGTGTTTCTGGAAGAAATCGGGCAGCATAACAACTGTAAATGCTCAAACAAAAATTTGAGACATCATACAGATGATAGCATAGCCACTCAACAATTCCATATCAAGGTTCCGGGTTCAACAATCATCATACTCAAAGGATAGAAACTGAACTGAGGCTTGAAACCAACAATCCTAAGAGTCTACGGATTAGTAACACGTGAACCTAGTAAGGATAAGAGGCCTAGTCCTAAATCCCCGTAGAAAGAATAGACTGACTCAGATCAGAAGGGCATAAGGTAAAGGAGTAAAAAGAGCCTTACGTTCCCTTCCACAATCAATTCCCCTACATATAACTAAGAATTTTTCTAGACTCAACATCGACCAGTTTGGCTTGAGAAACCTACATGCAGTCCAGCTCTGATGCCAACGCTGTCAGGACCCCGATCCTAAGTCACACCGATCTAGCTGTAACACGTCATATCACTTTGCGGCCTCGTGCACGGTAACCCCACGGGTGCCACCTTACCTGGCCCGGGACCGTTTGCGCATTTTGGCACACGTATATGACAGTGTCGCTAGCATCCATATGACAGAGAATCCGGGCTGACATGGCTAGTTATAAACCAAAAGTGGCACTAAATTACAGAGACATGCATCCATGACCCAGCAACGAACGTGTCGGTCATCAACGTATGAACCCAAGTCGTAGCAAGCTACATGGACTTAAAGGAACAACGCATGACATTTCCCCTAAGGGACAGACACTGATGTAGGATGGAACCCTAGGTGGCCGATCTTTCACGAAATGGAGGGGATCCCACGATGAACACAAAGAACACAAAGGGAAATCACGAGGGAAACACTCAAGAACAAGTCCAATCACACATCCACTAGACAATCAAACACACAAGATCACAAGATACATGAACAACAAAGGGAAAGATACATGGGTAGAGTTCATCTCCAAGAGGAGGCCTTGAATCCCTTGGGATCTTCTCCGATGTGGAGGTCCTGAATCCAAGATGGATCTTCTCCGTAGAGGGGCCGCGGTCTCTCTCGTGGAGTAGATCCGGTATGGATGAGCAAAGCTCTATCTCACATATGAGCTAAACCATTGCTAACCCTAAAATGGTGGAGGTGGAGGAGTTTATATAGTCTAGGGCCACCAAGGGGTAAGTGAGGGGCGAAAGGGATACATGGGCCTCGGCCCGACCACTGTACGCAGACAGGTACCGGTCGTCCGCTGGACACCGGACGTCCGGTGGCTCGGGAGGGACCGGACGTCCGGTAGCTCCCGGACTTCCGGTAATTTCCTGGATTTCGGTTCTGTTGCCGATGTCACGGACGTCCGGTGGCCTCCGGTCGTCCGGTCGCCTGGGAGTCGCCGGTCGTCCGGTAGAGGCCGGACGTCCGGAGCCTGTAGCTTTTCCAGGAGCTTCGTTTCTTGCGTCTTCTCTTCCACGCTTCCCTCGCGGATGGTGTAGGTGATCCTTGGCGCTTGCACTCCTCCTCGTCGTCCGTGAAGCTCCGACAATACCTATGTATGCACACGAGTGGAGTGTCAAGTAGTATACCATCCTCGAAGGGGTCAAGTGAACACGTGTAAAGGAGATGATTCACCTTTATGTATGAGAAGTAGAGGTCACACGTGTCACTTGCCAAGCAGACTCTTGACATGGTGATGTCCATAGGATACACCGTATCATCCCCTCCCCCTTGGGAAAGATCCGACCTCGGATCGAAAACCAAATCACCATGGGAAAGAGATGGCGTCGTCGTGTAGATGTGGACCATCACGAAGTGCTCATCATCTTGAAGCTCTACATGGGCACTCTCCAATGTCGCACCGTCTAGTGATTCCTTCAAAAGGAGCAAGGACAACAAACACTTGGAAAAACAAATGTGGTTAGCGTTAGTGCAAAACCAAGCATTCAATAGGCGATTCACCCAACAAGTGTTGTCATCAAGCATAGCATAGGGTGTGACAAAGGGTTGTGGCATGGCATTTAAGCACAACAATTGAGCACAATCAAGGTCATCATGGAAACAAGCATGTAAATGTGAGGTAGAGATGCACATATGTGTGTCAAGAGAATAAGCATCTACCTCAAAGTCATAGCAAGCATGCGTAAAGCGCTCAATGAAAGGTCTATGGTAGGCATACGAATCATTCACAACACCAAAGAAAATGAAGTGTCTAAACACAAGGGTCAAGTGTAAGACAATCCAAGCATAATGCGCATAGGGTGTAGTGAAAATCGAGTGGCACTCAACACAATAGAAATAGCAATTGTTCATCATGTGTGAGGCAAACAAGTCAATCATGTGACAAGCAATGTGGCATGGCATATGTGAAGAGATGATATTGTTGCAACCAAGCATATGAGAGGAGCAAGTAATCCACAAGTCGGATGCAACGCACAAGGCATATATATCATGAAGCATGGCAATGTGGCTATCGTGAAAGAAAGCAATATCACTAACATGTGCGCGATCAAGGGGTCCAAGATGACAAATAAGTCTCATGGTGCAAGCAACACATGTAGTATGATCCACAATATTCATGCTCATCGTTTTTGGGTTCTCGAAAGAGAAGGATATCACCTTGAAAGCATGTCCTTGTGCATTCTTCACAATGCCGAAGCACAAGCAAGTGTGATGTAGAAGCGTCGTGGTAGAAAGTGGTTCGCTCTCAAGAGCTCGAATGGTCAACTCACGTGAAGTGGAAGTCGACACGAAGTCCAAGTATCCTACACATGCACACAAAAAAGGAAGAACGTATGCGCATGGTAGATAAACACATCATCCATGATGATGGTTCTCTTCTCTTGCACATAACCATTAGAAGCAAAAGTGCATGAATAATATTGTGCAACAATTGCTATATTCATGGCACTAGGCATATGGTGCAAAGAGGTAAGACAAGCATGCTTCACAAGAATTATGTCAAAATCTCCAAATAAATGCGAGAATGCTATGGGGGCAATCTCATGGGCAAGACTAAGATCATGGTTGCGCTCGATGCATGGACAATCATATAGCATGAGAGAGTCAACATGTGGAGACATATGACAACAAGCAATATCAATGATGTGCAAAGCATGGCAATGGTTGTCATCAACCGCATGAAAGGAGCAAGTATGAATCATCGGTGATGCAACATAAGCAAGCATGGTGATCAAGTTGTGCAAACTAGTGGAGCGAAGATGCAACACACTAGGAGAAGGCATGGCAATAATGTCATGTGAGCAAATAGTGGATATAGGCATTGCACATGACATATTGCAAGCACGATCACAAATCAAGGTCAAAGCATCATAATAGGCATGGTGTGCAAAGGAATCATGGCAATAACAAGTGATATCTCCACCAAGCTTGCAAATACACATACAAGTATGAGAATCAATCATCATGTGTAATGCAAAGCATGGGTCACAAATGCATGGCAAAGGCAAAGGGATTGACATATCATGCAATGTGAACATGGCAAAAGGGGCATAAGAGATATAATGGACAATAACCCATAACCATGTGAGGGCCATGTAGAAGAAATGCGCGAAGTCTTTGCGCAAAAGGAGCGGTGGGAAAGACAATCCGCGATATCCCAAGTCATCGTTGCTCTCTAGAGCTCTTTTCGTCAACTCGTGCGTTTGTGAAGTTGACGAGTATGGATGGGTACCTACACAAAAGAGACACAAACCAAAAAAATTGTGCGCGTGGTAAATGTACACATCATCCATTATGATGTGTATGTGCACGTTAGAGTTAGCACAAGATAAGAATCTCTCAAAGAAATTGGATGCATGGTATAAGAACATGTCATCCATCATGAATGAATAGTTATTGTATATAGCATGATGTGGATGCAAATTGAGCATACAATTATATGTCACATCTATAGCATGTTCATTCATGGGGAGCATATTGTGCACACAAGCATGGGGATCATGCAATGGATGGGATGGGTCAAAATCTCCTAAAATGTATGAGGAAACTATGGGGGTCTCCTCATAAGCAATATCGGAAGCATAATATGGAGAAGTGTAACGACATCCAAAACAATGCATGTCGGAAGCTAGGTAATCATGGCATGGCATATGATGGATATGATGCAAAGGGAGCATGTCAATATCATCACAAGAAAAACAAATGCCAATAACCATGGGCTTGTCATCTATGCCATAAGTGCAAATTGGGTTTATTTTAATGGCATATGCATAGTCACTATGAAGAGATTGCAAATATGACATATGATTGATCTCATGCATAGCATATGACAAGTCAAGTGGATTGTCAAACATGATGTGACCTAAAGAATGATCACAAGAGATCCTATGCAACATGGCATCACAACTAATAGACTCCACATGACAATCATCAAACTCATCATAAATGGGTAAATAATGGCATGGGGAAATCATACTAGCACGAAGCATGGCAATAGGTGGATCAACATCATGCAAGCAATCAAAGTTAACATAGTCCATTAGTGGGACGAGAGCATCACCTTCACCTTTGGTACCTTTCTCATTCCACTCATGTGGTGTAGGTGAGGTGGGAAAGACCAAATGGTGGTCATCATCTTCATCTTGATGGAACCATGTGGGGGGTGCATAATATTCCACCATGGCCATCGTCTTGTCCAATGGAAGGACGAAGTCGTCGAGAATCGGCGCGTCATCATATGTGGGACCTAGCACCAAATGAGAAGGCACAATAGAGGTAGAGGTTAAGTTGTTAGTGTTGAAATTGGCCTCACATGCCGTAACAACTATCTCACTCTCTCTATGTGGTGGCTCACTCACTCCCTCAAGGTAGGTGCACTCAAGCTCACATATGATGGAGTCACTCATCTCACTCAAGTGGTGGGGGTTGTGGCTCTCCTCACATGGGAATTGAGGCAGCTCATCATATATGGGGCTAGTGGTGAACTCGGTCTCACTCTCAATATGGTGGCACAGGTCACTCAAGTCATCATACATCGCCGTGGTCGAAGGGAAAATCCCATGCTCAACCATCTCCTCATCGTCGTCGTGGATGAAGGCCGAAGATGGCACATCATCACTCTCGCCTCCAAAGATGGAAGCATCATCCTTGCTCGTCACCATGTCGTTCGCCTCCAAAGCTTGGTCCTCGAATGGCTCCGTAGTCGTAGTCGTCGCCACACCGTCTTGAAAAAGAGTCGAAGTAGACTCGGCATCATCAATGCCACAAAGAGGGATGGCGGTGGATTCGAACTTGGGAGCGTCATATTGGAGCTCATTGGGCTTGGACATCACGGTGGTACTAGCCTCATGCTCGCCGTCTTGGGGCTTGGTATTTGAGAAGTGTTCTTGCGGTGGAGAAGCCTTGGCCTTCATGAGTTTTTGTTCCGCCTTGAGAGAACCAATGTAGTTGTCGTCGAGGGACTTGTAGTTCTCGAAGAAGATAGTCTTGTAGATGTCGTTGTGCAATCCCATCATGAAGTGGAGCTTCATCGAAATGGGGTCGTCCACGCCGGCTTGTCGCAAGGCAATCTTCATGTCCTTGAAGTACTCGTCGATGGACTTGGATCCTTGTATGGTGTTCTCCAATTGGCGTAGAAGATGTTCCGTGTAGATGGGAGGCACGAACTCTCGCCGCAAAGCTCTCTTCGTCTTGGGCCAATTCACGTTGAAGCTCGTCGAAGGTGTGTGAAGCCACCATGTTGACGCGTTGTCGTGGAAGTTTCTTGTGGCGTACTTCACTTGATCTTCGTAGGGAACTTGATGTAGCTTGAGGTAGTCGTCCATCTTGCGCTCCCACTCGAGATACTCCTCGGGGTCTTGAGTCCCATAGAACGGAATCTCGTGGTCGTTGTCGAGGTCGTAGGAGCTCTTGGTAGTCGCGGACTTGAGCTTGGGGAGCTTCTCTTGAGCATAAGCTTGAGGTGCTTGTGGGCGAAGATGCCGCATATCCAAAGGCGAAGATTCCTTGAAGTCGCTTGGCGAAGATGCCAAGGTACATGGTGAAGTCGTTGAGCAATTGTTGGTGTTGAGCTCATGACCTTCACGTTCTTGTCGTTGATGTTGTCGATGCCGATGTGATCTCGCCGAAGATGGTAGCTCGGAAGGATGTGCACTAGAGCGTCTTCTCGAAGATGAGGGAGACCTCTTGCGGTTCTTGATGAGGGCTTTGAGCTCCTCAATTTGAGCATTCATGTTGGCGCACAAGTTGTTCGTCATGGCATCGAACTTGTCATTGTTGGTGTAGACCGAAGTAGAAGGAATGCTTTGCCTATCCATCACAAGACTCGAGCAAAGGTGAGTAGGAGATGAGATAAACAATACCAAGTTACCTTTTCCGAATGTTGAGGATGTATCCCGTTTCACTCAATGTGAAATGAAAGAATAGTGGAATTGGTACCGGACTTGTTCACTCACACCTATCAAGTAAAGCTTTTCGAGTGGCTCGATGAGGATAGGTGGCACAAAAATTTGATGCAATTGTTAGAAAGAGTCAATAATGTTGAAAGAGATTCACAAATTTGCAAATGTAACAAGTAGACCAATAGAAATATGTAGCACACGGAAACACACACACGGATAGATAGATGGGGTCGTGCAACCAAGGAATGAGCACAAAATGTGGAGTCCACGGAAAACGCTCGTGTTGCACAACTCAAGAGAGACGCTAGCACGATTGCTCTATAGGCGGATACGACACTTGTGCACAACCTATAAGATGCAAATGTATGAACTTTCTATCTCAAGTATGCTATTTGTGTATGATGTTCCGGTGCTTTTAGCACAAGATGATCCAAGAAGATCGGATATGGCAATCTTATATGCAATGTGGTATGATGCTATGGCTCTTGCTTACAAACTTCTTTGTCTTTCTCTTTTTGCTTAAAAGCTTATTTATTTTTGTATGGCCACGATGCGAAATGCACAAACCAAGATAGCAATTGTGTATATGCGAGAACAATCTTGTGACACAAGGGATGATAAGATGATACCAATATGATATGGTATATATGCAATGGAAGAGTGGATTGATGATCACTAATGTGCACAAGTAACATTGCCGGCAATACTCAAAGGCTAGTCTCGATAGGCAAGTGACGCAAAATGGGCTAGGGGTTAACAATGCAATTGCAAAGGGAATATACAATGATGTCGTCGAAGTTACCGTCCGTGTCGATGATGAGAGGTGGTGCTCTTGATGTAGACCCGTTCCTAATTAGCCAAAACACCTTAGGAAACGGAAAAACCACAACTCAAAATCTCAAGGATAAATGTCAAAAGGTGGAGTGGCAATGCCGTGGTGGTTGCGGAAGTGGAAAGATGGGCTATACACGATGTCGGAGTTGAAGTCACGGTCCCTAAGTAGCCGAAACACCTTAGGAGACACAAACCACAACTCAAACAAGCTCGAACAAAATTTGGTTAAGTTGGGTTGGCTATGTATAGTGGGCTATGCTATGCGGAAGTGGTGGTGGTGGTTGATGAAGAAGCAATTGTCCCTAAGTAGCCTAAACACCTTAGGAGACTCAAATCACTACTCAAGCAACCACAAATGATATGGGAACAAAATTGGTTAGGTTGCGGAAGTCGGTGGTGGTTATGCGGATGATGTGGTGGAGGCCCTAGGCAAAGATGCCAAAATCCACAAAATATGATGGAGTCAAATGAATATGGTGGTATTTTTGTGTAATGGGGATGTCAAGAGCTTCAAAACGAGCTCAAGAACGTCCAAATCGGAGTTCGTATGAATTAGTTATGACCAAAACAAAAATCAGCCGAAGTCAAAATCTGGGGATACCGGACGTCCGGAAAAGACCGGAAATCCGGTAATTTCTTCTGTATAGGTGGTTCCGGTCGTCCGGTGATTTCCGGACGTCCGGTGCTTCGTGAGGGTCCGGGCGTCCGGTAAAACGCCGGACGTCCGGTGGGTCGGGGTCAACGCGAGATTTGAGATCCGGGACGCGATTTTGGGCGGAATTTGATGATTTTGGGGTCAAAATTGATGAGATTTCGTGGATGAAAGATGGGGAAACTTGGGGAAATGCTAGATCCACTTGAAACCAAGCAAATCCATGGATCAAAATCAACAAAATATCATCAAACCAACAGATCACAAAATTTTTTGGGGCTATTTTTGGTGGGGAATTTTCGAATTTGGGGAAGAACACAACAAAAGAAGGCTAGAAAATGGTGAGGAGGCTCCAAATTCGTGAGAAACCGTGGCTCATGATACCATAATGATGTAGGGTGGAACCCTAGGTGGCCGATCTTTCACGAAATGGAGGGGATCCCACGATGAACACGAAGAACACAAAGGGAAATCACGAGGGAAACACTCAAGAACAAGTCCAATCACACATCCACTAGACAATCAAACACACAAGATCACAAGATACATGAACAAAAAAGGGAAAGATACATGGGTAGAGTTCATCTCCAAGAGGAGGCCTTGAATCCCTTGGGATCTTCTCCGATGTGGAGGTCCTGAATCCAAGATGGATCTTCTCCGTAGAGGGGCCGCGGTCTCTCTCGTGGAGTAGATCCGGTATGGATGAGCAAAGCTCTATCTCACATATGAGCTAAACCATTGCTAACCCTAAAATGGTGGAGGTGGAGGAGTTTATATAGTCTAGGGCCACCAAGGGGTAAGTGAGGGGCGAAAGGGATACATGGGCCTCGGCCCGACCACTGTACGCAGACAGGTACCGGTCGTCCGCTGGACACCGGACGTCCGGTGGCTCGGGAGGGACCGGACGTCCGGTAGCTCCCGGACTTCCGGTAATTTCCTGGATTTCGGTTCTGTTGCCGATGTCACGGACGTCCGGTGGCCTCCGGTCGTCCGGTCGCCTGGGAGTCGCCGGTCGTCCGGTAGAGGCCGGACGTCCGGAGCCTGTAGCTTTTCCAGGAGCTTCGTTTCTTCCGTCTTCTCTTCCACGCTTCCCTCGCGGATGGTGTAGGTGATCCTTGGCGCTTGCACTCCTCCTCGTCGTCCGTGAAGCTCCGACAATACCTATGTATGCACACGAGTGGAGTGTCAAGTAGTATACCATCCTCGAAGGGGTCAAGTGAACACGTGTAAAGGAGATGATTCACCTTTATGTATGAGAAGTAGAGGTCACAAGTGTCACTTGCCAAGCAAACTCTTGACATGGTGATGTCCATAGGATACACCGTATCAGACACAGGAACCAAGAAGGACACATGCCGGCCAGCCTACATGTTCCGAGCAGTAGCAAGCTACCAAGGCTCATTGGAATCACTAGGAGGCATTTCCCTGTAAGATAGGCTACCAAAGGAAAACAACTAGGTGTCGGATCCCACACATACCAAGCATTTCAATCATACACGCAATATGCTCAATATGTGCAAATACAACATTGCATCACAACAGAACTCTATGACTCAAAGTACTTTATTTAAAAGGCTCCAAGAGCCATACATAACATAGTCATACAGGTAGGGGTCACATGACCCAACACTCAAGTCATACAGTCATACAAGCACAAGCGGAAGCTACATGTCTGAGTACAGACAACTTAGAAAATAAAACAGGCTTGGTGTAGCCTGACTATCTACAAGGCCCTTCACAAGCTCCAGATCACCGTCTGGGTGTCAAGCTACTCGTCGACGTCAACGTCTATGTAGAACCCATCAGCAGGGGCAGGGTTCTTCTCTGCAACAGTTATTAAGCAAACATGAGTACAAAGGTACTCAGCAAGTCTTACCACAGAACCTATTATACATGCAACATTATCAAAAGGGGTAGTGGAGTTTATAGCAGAATGCCAGCTTTGACCTTGGCTAACCTATACTACAACTCTCAACGGATTGCAAGATGTTATTACGAACACGAGTCCACTACTCTCCACATCAATACACTACCGAGGATCCTCTTCCGTCATCCTACGGAAGGGCCATCCACGGCACTCACGCTTATCTTGAGGCTTTTAGTAGTATCCATCAACTTGTCTATGAACTGTAAGAGTAACCAAGTAGTTCGTACCGCGAACAACGGCTATCCGAATAGTTTGATAACCCTGCAGGGGTGTACCTCTTCACACACGCTTTCACCACTTATCGCCGTTTACTCGGCGTGTACTCGGCAACCTTCAAGCGGAAGCCCAGCGAGGGTGTCGGCCACGACCTGACTAACTACTCAAGTCTCTCGTCCAGGTTTATCGCCTATTTGGGTTCCATCCGTGGGGAGATCCGGCCGGGGTGTCGCTCACGGCCCCAAACGATGTGTACAGGGTTCCCGAGTCACCAAACGGGCAACCGGTACACCGTGCCACGTACCTGTCGCATCACAACCCATCCCGAGGGTCAGCGTTGTGCACGACCTCCAGTAAGCTATAAACACCAGAAACTAGTTGCAACTCCTGGACAGAGATCAAGGGTAATTAATAAGCCGAGAGGGTCCATTGTTTTCGGGCCCAATGCATGGTAGTAACTGCAACTTGAACCACACATACAGATCTCAGGTCCTATGTACGGTTCCAATGAAACAACCCACCACGTACTCCTACATGGCCTTTCATCGATACCTTTACCAAGCGTATTCCACACTTCCTTCTCTTTATCAAAAGATTGTTTCACTCTGATCCATCACCCAGATGAACCAGACCAGACACAACTCTAAGCATAGCAGGCAACATAAACAAATAGCAAGGTGGATCACACATCACATGGCTCAATCAACTCCTACACATGCTAGTGGGTTTCAACTATTTACTGTGGCAATGACAGGTCATGCAAGGGAATAGGGTTCAACTACCGCAGCAAGTAGCAATTCACGCGCTGTTGCCTTAATGCAGTAAAAGAGAGCAGGAGCGAGAAGATTGGGTTGTATCGGAATGATCAATGATTGCTTGCCTGACAATGTAGTTGTCGGGTACTGCTCTTCAACTGGATACGCAGCAGTATCCTCGGGAGCAGGACCTAACACAGGAAATACCGACGATACAATCATTAACAAACAAATGCAACAATATGATGCATGTTTATGACATGGCAAGATGCATGTGTGTTGGCTAATGCAACTAAAACCAGAAGGGTTTGAACCTATTTGAATCAAGGATTCAAATTGAAGTTCAAACTATTATTTAAATAAGTGCATTATCATGTTTTTGATATATACAGCAAGTTAACTTGTTCAAACATGCATGAAACCAGTGCCATTAGATATATTGGATTTTTCTGATCATTTTTCATATATAAATCTTTTCCATCTGAGCTATGGTTGATTTTATATGATTTTTAGAAGTTTTGGGTATTTTCTGGAATTTCCTGAATTATTTTAAATATAAAATCCCAGAAAAACCTTTACTGCGTCAGCATGACATCATGCTGACGTCAGCCAGTCAACAGGGCCAGTCCAGGTCAAACCTGACCAGTGGGTCCCTCATGTCAGTGTCACAGCTAATTAACTGAGTTAATTAGAGTTTAGTTAAAACTAATTAGCTGTCAGTGGGGCCAGGGCCCACGTGTCAGTGACTAAACTAATTATCTAATTAATATTAAATTAACACCTAAACTAAGTTTGACTTGCGGGCAGGTCCCACATGTCATTGACCCAGGGGGTCAAACCCGTGGTCAAAACAGGTCCAACTCGTCGGCGTTTAGCCGCCGGCGAGGCCAAACGCGGCGGCGTGCCTCGGAAAACGTCTACGGTGCATGGTTCGAGCTGCGGCTGGGTGCGTTGGAGAGCTCTTGCTCTTCCGCATCGGATGGAGGTGGTCGCCGGACCTGGGGTGGCCGGAGACGACGGCAACGAGCTCGACGGCGGCGACCGGCGTCGGGCGTGTGTGGAGATGCGGCTGCAGGTGCCTAGGCGATGCTTGCGTAGCACCGTTCGCATCTACGTGATGTGGTGAGTGCGTTGGACGGGTGCCGGTGACCAAATGGTCACCGGAGCATCACCGGCGACGAGCACGGCGGCGGTGCGTGCGGGCGAGCTACGTGCAGTGCGTTACAGGGCAAGAGGAAGCCAACGGAGAGGGGGAGGAGGTAGCTAGGCTCACAGCGGTTGCAGCAAGCACCGAAGCGAGCTCGGGGGTGGTCGGAGCTGAGTAGCACGACGCGGGGGATCTCCGTGGCCGGAGTTGGGGAAGAAGATCTAGGGGGCGTCTCCAGGGCGGGCGAGCGCTCGGGGCTCGGCCTGTCGAAGTAGTCGAGGACGGCGGAGACGAGGGACAACACGGCGGAGCTCGGGGACGACGGTGGACGTGGTTTCTACGACGGTGCGATCACGGCGGCGTCGGCCATGGCGCGGGGAGAGCGGAGGAGAGGAGCTGGGGAGAGGCGGAGGTGTCTGGGGGGGGTCGAGGGAGACGTGGACGTTCGATCCATGCCTCCAGAACGGCGAGGGGGCGAAGCAGGGCGGCGGGCAGCTGCGTGGCACGCCATGCGGTCGTCGTCGAGCACCTGCCTGCCTGCCTGGCCGAGCCAAGCAGCTCGCTGGAGCGGCAGCTGGGCTGGGCCGGCAGGTGGGCCGGGTGGGCGCCAGGTATGTTCTCTCTCTCTCCTTTTTTTCTATTTTCTTTTCTGTTTCATTTCTTTGCAGCTTTGTTTAATTAATAAAAATGCCTAAACATTTTTATAAATCATAACACTTGTCATACCTACTGTATATATTATGAACAGTAGGAAACATTATAGTTTATGATTATTTGAGCATTTAAATTATTTTATAGATTTTAAATGCCCAAATTCAAATACCATGTGATTTAATCCAAAACCCTAGATTGTCCTAGAAAATTGTGCACCATTTTTGGCAGAGGTTTAAGACCAAGGCAGAAATGATGAACATTTTGAAGGGCATTTTGGGTACATTGGAAAATATTTTAGTAAACCCTAGTTGTTAGGGGAGGGGTGCTGGGGTTTCTGTTAATCCCATTTCAAGTTTCTTTGAAAGTAAACATGATGCACACTCTAGTCAGGTCCTAATGCAAGTGCTAGCTAGGGATGTGACAGGACATGCATCATGCTTGCTTGTGCATCTTATGCCATGTTTATGCTTGTGTGTTTACCGTGTTGTTCTTTCTTTCCGGTTGCTTCTCTTGTTAGCTTCGGTTTCGTTCCGGAGTTGTGAGGATTCTCTCGTCTGTGTTGCTCCGTCTACTTCATGGATCCGTTCTTCTTCCTTGTGGAATCCCAGGCAAGATGACCGAACCCGGATACCATTACTATCTTTGCCTATTGCTAGTAGTTCCGCTCTATAGTTTTGCCTCGATGCCCATGATCTTCTTGTCAGCCTCCTACTTGTAACCATTGCCCTGTTTAACCAACCTACCTATGCAAACCGTTGCTTGGCTAAGTACGCTTCGCTCAGCCCCTCTTATAGCATTGCTAGTTGCAGGTGAAGACCGAAGATGCTTGCTTCATGTTGAAGTTTGGTTGGGTTATATCACACTATATATATGCTTAAAAAATGAAATCATCTATATATTGGCAAGGGTGGAAGGCTAAGACTTTTGCTTGGTGATTTGTTCCACTCATGCCGTTAGGAACCGTATAAACCGGTGTTATGTTCCTTGATTATGCGTTCCTAACACGGTTGGGGTGTATGGGACCCCCTTGATAAACCGCTAAGTGCTAAGTCTTTTCCAGCAAGTCCCAACATTGGTACTATTTGCCTAATAACTAATAAAACTTGCATGTGGACTAGCTATCCCTTTTATTTTAATTCTACAACCCCGGGCCAGTGCTCCACATGAGTGTTGGTCCGAAACGGGGGTCCTGCAGGGCCACCTCGAGGAAACTCAAGGTCTGGTAAAAACCTGTAGCATCGCCCATCCGGTCGTGTCCTAAGACTAGATACGCGCGGCTACCTATCAGGGTGTCGACACGCCGGGAGGATTTGCTGGATTAGCCTTACCTTAGTTCGGTTTAACTTGAGCACGGGATTCCGAGAATACTCGGGTCTTCCCACCTATGGAGTTGCGACTCCGCGGATCGTGGGCTTGTGATGGGCCAAGTTGGAACACCCCTGCAGGGTTTGAACTTTCGAAAGCCGTGCCCGCGGTTATGTGACAGATGGGAGCTTGTTAATATCCGGTTGTAGATAACTTGACACAATGATTCAATACACTACCAGTGTGTGTACCGTGACTGTCAATTTCCGAATAGGGATTCGGGAGTTGAACACGGTGGGGTTATGTTTGACCGGCTTTAGTTAGGATCACTTCGTGATCATCTCTCGACCGATGCGCCTTCTCTTCTCGCTCTCTATTACGTAAGCTAGTGCTAGTTGCTGCTGCAAACTCTTGTTGTTCCTTCACCTCTTGTTCTTTCTCAGCCTTGTCCTCACCCAAGGCTTAAATAGTCTTGTTACCCGGGAACGGGATTGCTGAGTCCTCTGTGGCTCACAGTTACTTCACAACACCAGATGCAGGTTCAGCCGAGTTTGATGCAGGAGTTGGATCAGTTCTTCACCGGGAGCTCGATGAAGAGTTTGGCTGTTTGCTTGTGACGTTTTCGACGATCAATAGTGGTTTCTACTAGGATTCGATCCTGACTTGTGGCTTTATGTTGTTTTGGTATCTTTCTTTGGATCTTCGCCCGTAGTCGGGTTGTGATGTTTTGAATGAAGTTTTGCTTATGTAATGTATTGTGTGAAGTGGCGAGTGTAAGCCAACTATCTCCTTTTGCAATTTAATCCCTCTTTTACATGAGTCGTGCAAAGATACCAAACTTGAGATCATTCTAGGATGGGCTTATACCTTTAAGTCGTGCCTCGACACGTAGGAGGTATAGTCCCATCCTGGGCATTACAAGTTGGTATTCAGAGCCTTCTCCGACCTAGAAGCCCCCACTGATTGATCGAATCGTTGACGGTTGAGTCTAGGCACACACTAAAAATGTTTTGAGTCCTATATTATATCGGAGAGTAGGAATTCTTTGCTTCTCATCCCCTTTTTCTCTCTGGTGAGGACTCCTGACGATTACTCTTGCCTCTTCTACTTTCAAAAAAATGCACCAAATTTTTTTAGGATCCCGCGAGTATTCTGGGATTGTTTCGATGTTCTTGTGACAAGGATATTGTTCTCGATGCCTCCTGTTACCGGGGAGTTGAGCTTCGGGGTATTGTTGTCATAAGCATATCGCGGCAGTACTAAATACTTAAGACGGCCGACATCGAAAATCTCTCCTATACGGCCAGTGGCAAGATAACCCCGACATCACCCAGTACTAGGGAGGTAGCTCGAGAGTATTGCCATAGCTTGTTATAGTGGATGCTTTTCGAAGGTTCGAGGTAAACAGTTTCCGAGAAAGACTGGTTATGTGTTGAAGGATGGATACACCTGGATGTAGGTTTAGAGTTGATTGCGCGGTGCTTCCCGTGTATCCCCAACACCTGATTGCATAACTGGAAACTTTCGGAAATCTATAGGTGGGTTCATCTAGTAGTTCTAGGCATTCTTCCAACGGATGCTCGATATGAAGTTTGGGGTTCTACATTGAGTGAAGTGGTTTTATGGACTTGTTCTGATCGGGAGTTGCATCTTAATTAAAGGGTCCTTGGCTATGCTGATCCGGGGATGACAAAACCCTTTTGTAACACGTTCCATGAGCTTTCAGCACGAAGATGTCGAACGAAGCTTCTATCTTGTATTTGTTCTATCTGATCCTTGTTCCTTTTATTTACCTTTTTCTTCTCCTAAGTGGCTTCTCGTCTAGTTGACGTACCTGCGGAATCCATTCGTTCAATTCTCTGTTCGGATGATATTGTGAAGATTAGGCTGCTACACATCTATCCTTTGTTTTGATTTGATTCTGGTATTCGAGTTGCTTCGATGTCAAATGTTGATTCCATACCTCCTTATCGGTGTTCTCATATTTCTATGGGAGTGCTAGTCCTTCTTGATCATCTAGATCTTCATGTTAATCCTTTTCAACCGGTGTGCCTTCTCTTCAAGTTATTCCACATGGATGCCGTTGAGAAACCTGACGATTTGTCTGTTTCATTCATCCCAAGTTGTCTTTGTTTTTCCCCACCCTCCCACCCTTCTTCTTCTTGGAGCCAGCAATTCTCAATGAAGTATCCATTTTATTCATGGGATGTCTCTTCATTCTTTTCCTTCAATGTTCTTATCCGGTGATTTATCGTGAAGTTGCTCAGGAAAACTCCAAGTTCATCATTCTTTCGTTCTCTAATTCTGCCGGTGGATGTAATTCAAGATTTTGGTGTTGATCTTATCCTTTTCCTCTTTTCACTATGCTTTCTTATTCCAGTGCACCAATTAATCATTCTCCTCTTGTTATTCATATCCGGAGTGTTGAAGATATATCAGAAGATTCATAATTCCATTCTTAATCAGTTCAAGCTATTTTGAGATTGCTATCTTATTCAAGCCTTTTTAATTCAACCGGTGCAATATCTCTTAAGCAATCTTTCTCAACGGTGATTTCTTTAGTGGGCCCTAACCCATAGTTCTTTTCCAGGATCTTACCTGACTCTTCTATTTTCTGGAGTTATACTCAAATTCTTTTCAAAGTGTGACGTAAGAATGATTTCCATCAGTCACATGCCTTCTCCAATATCGCTTTCAAATTCTTTTTTCATCATTGGTTCAACCTTTTTAATTCTTCATTCCGGAGTGCTCAACAATTCTTATGGCATTTCTCGTCTTCATTATCAACATCTGAAGACCGGAGAAGTGTTTCTCTTAAATTTTAACCCGTTCTCTTGATGAGTTGTGGTTCTAGCTTCATGCCATCCTCATTATTGTTCCGATTGTGAGGAATTCTGTTTATAACCGTCCGGAGCATTTCATGAATTCTTTTCTTTGTGATCCTCCGAAGGCCATCTTTTCAGAAGATTCTTCGTTCTCAGTTTTCAACTTCGTCCTACAACTATTCTTCATTGATGTCTCTTCGTTCGTCTCCATATTTTTATGTTGGTTCCTTCAAGATTACCCTTCCGTTGTTATCGTTTTAATTCACTCGTTCTTTTCATAATCCTACCGGTGCTTTGTTGAAGATTTACCCAAGATTGTGCTAGATCTCTCTTTAATTCTTTGCAACGAGAATAAGTAGTATGCCAAATCCTTTGGTTGTCATCAATTTAAATTGGTGAAGGAGATGCATGACATAATTCTTATTCTTATTCCTTCAAGGTCATTTAATCTCTTTTTCCGGAGCTTGTTCATCATATCATATCCTTGGTTCTAAGTTGTTCATCTTGTTTTCCGGAGTTCCAAGTTATTTCAATTATGTCATTTCAAAGCTCCATCTAATTCATCGCAGGCCTTGAATCTTATTCTTTTCATCTTTCACTTCTCATGCTTTCATTACCGGAATTCTTCATGGTGGTTCATCATGTTTTAATTCATCCTCGAAGTCTTCATCAAGATTCTTGTTAGAGCTCAAGCATTCTTCATCATGCTTTCCAATTGCAATCCTTTCTACCTTATCTTTTCAGATGGTGTTATGTCATTCTTGTCAATTCCTTCATGTTTCATGATTCACGAGTTGTCAAGAATGAGATATCTTAACCCATCATTTTCTTTGTTCAGGAGATCTTTTCAACCCTTCAATTTATTCATTGGAGTTATCTTGGGTTGTATTTCACCTAAAGCTTTCCCTAAGGATTGTTGCTATTATGGTGCTTATAAATGACCCAAGTTCTTCATTTATCATTCCGGGAAGATAAGTTTATTGTCTCCTTGTTGATCTCAATCCATTTAAATATTTTCGTCAGTGGCTGGTTATCACCTCATAATCTTGCGATGTTTTCCATAAGCCCACAACGAGCTTATTCGTTTCGTTGTTGATTTTTCCAACAACTCCGTTCAACCCTTCTTTGTAAGGATGCTCTTTCAAATTCAATTTTGAGAGAAGTTGTCTTTTTCTTCTCCATTCTTTTCTTTCATTGATTTATATGATATTCTATCATTCCAGAGGCATTGTGATGTTGCTCTCTTCAAACCATCATCTTGTTTTCTTTTCAAGATCATGTTCTTTCCTTTGCTTATCTTTTAACCGGAGTGTTGTATTCTTCATTCAAGTTCCCTCATCTTACCAAGTTTTAACTCTCTTTTCAACCGGAGTGCTGTCTGAAATCTTTCTTAACCTTGTGCCATTCTTTTAATTGTTTCGGAGGCAATATGTGTTGTTGTTTTCATCAAGTATCATTCCATCTCCTCAAATTCTTGTTAATTCCTTCCATTTTCAGACGGAGTGCTGTCCAAATTCTGTCATTCTTATTCCTTGGCTATACCGTTGCAGTTTCATATTCTTTTGTCATCCGTGAGCTCTTGTTTCATGTCTTTCAACCTTCAAGGTTCTGATAATGTTCCATGTTCCT
This sequence comes from Secale cereale, assembly GCA_902687465.1. Taxonomy (NCBI): domain Eukaryota; kingdom Viridiplantae; phylum Streptophyta; class Magnoliopsida; order Poales; family Poaceae; genus Secale; species Secale cereale. Next base: position 257,652,642 of record LR738714.1, read on the forward strand.
CCTTTTACCGGAGTGCTCTTAACTTCGTTCATCTCAGTTGTATTCTTCTTTCAATTTGCTCAACCTCTCAAGGTTCTTTGGTTTCACTCGTTCGTCAAAGAAGCAACTTTGTTTTACCTCTTCCTCTTCCGTTTTTACCCGGTGATATCTCTAGGATCTCGGGTCGAGATCCTCTGTTAGTGTGGGAGAGTTGTGACGCCCGAGACCGACGTCCCAGAAGATTCCAGAAGATTCCCGAAGATTCCAGATGTTCCGGGTTGCCGTGTGTTTCAGTTCTGCTTGTGTTATTTATTTTTGCATTGCATCATGTCATCATGCCATCGTGTCATATTTTATTTTGCATCTCAACCTAAATAATTCGTGTGGACCTTCGGTCCATTTAAATTGAGGGAAGATGTCTTCTCTTTAAAACATATAAAAGCCTCTCAATATTTTGGGAGCTATATTTAAAATATTCCAATTGGTTGGGATCACCGTAACACACTTGCAATATTCCCCATGCTTTTCCTACTTCGAGTTCTCCTACAAAAACCTTGCCTATAATTCTTTCCATTGTTTCGAGGTTCCTCCAAAAATTGGAGCATTTTTGGACACTTCAATAATCAAGTTTTAGTTCAAAACTATTTGAATTAAATTCAAATATGTTTGAATTATTTTCCGATCTGGCCTTTTATATTTTTCTCCGGTCGTGTTCATTTTTAGGAGCCCGAGAAAATTATCATTCTGCTAGTTTTGCCCAAACCCCCCTCCTTCTTCTCTTTCTTTTCTTCTTGTTTGACTCTCTCTATTTCTTTTTCTGCAAAAGAAAAGAGATAAATCAGCAGAGCAGCCGCAGCAGAGAGCCCAGCAGGCCTCTAGGCCCAACTGCCACTCCCGCAGCCATCTGGCCCAAGGCCCGATCTCCCCCCTAACCCTAGCTAGCGGAGCCTCGCTCCCGTCGAGCCTCTCCCAACCAGCCTCCAGCCCGCTCCCCTCGAACCCTAGCCTCGCTCCCTCGACCTCCCCGAGCGCCGCTCTTGTTTCCCCGTCCTCTCCCCTTCGCTCGAACCTCACCCGATCCCTTCGACCCGAGCCCGATCCCTCCTGCCTCGACGTTCCCAGCGCCGCGGTGTCCCTCCAGCGCCCGCTACCCCGCCCCTTTTCCCTCTCCAACCGCGGGGCCTCGTCCCGTCGCGCACCGGTTCGCGGCTCCTCCAGCGCCCGGTCGGTCCCGACCAGCCCGCGCCGCCGGCCAGGTCCTCGCCTCCAGGGCCAGCAGCCGCCGGCGCCCTGCGGCCTTCTTCCCCATCGCCAGGGCGCCCCGCTTTGCCAGACCCGCGGCTCACCCCTCAGGCCGTTCCCCGCCGCCACTTCGACCAGGCAGAGCGCTGCCTCTGCCCCGGCCCCGAGCGCCCGTTCCCAGGGCCGAGCCTCTGCAGTCCCGCGACCAGCGCCAGGCCGCAGCGCGTGGCCTCCCTCCTCGCAGATGGACTGCGGGGCCCTCTCCTCCTGCTGCCCCGACTTCCAGGCGCCTTCGCCATGGCCTCCAAGCCCCTACCGTCTCCGTCTACAGCAGATCGAGCAGCTCCGAGAAGGCCCCGTCCTTTCCAGCTTCGTTGTCGAGACCGCAGCTGTTCCCTTTGTTTTGTTGTATTGTTGCTGTTATTGTTCATCTTAGATAACCAGGAAACAACAAGTCTATCTTCTTTTGGACCCGTACATCTACGAGCTCCGTGTACGACTACGTGAACGAGTACACGGCGACCCGACCAAGTACCCCTACGACAAGTACCTCGACGACGTGTACTACTACACCGGGATCGGATCGACTACCTCGTGTACCTCTTCGTTACAAGAACCGAGACCGGACCGTCAAGTACATCTACCGACGCCGCAAGTACCACGACTCACGGAACGGCTACTTCCTCTCCGAACGTGAACGACTACTTCCTCTACTTCCACTACGTCCCTCGACGATCTCGAACCGTCCCGAAACGAGTGTTTCGAAGGTATAACCCGAGATGATGACCCGTGGATGCTTGTTGTGGTTGTATGAAATGTCTCCCGTGTGTGCTTCGTGGCCGTTTCGTCCGTTTGTCCTGTTCCTCGGTTGCCTCGTCACCGACTCGTGGGAACCCGGTAACGGGATCGCCCCACCTTTCATCTCGTTCGACTCGCTCACGCCATCTTTCTTTTTGCACCGGTCTCTCAACGAGATACCGGAACCGATATGATGCGTTGCATCATTTTCGGATCGTTGCCGTGGCACCTTTTCCTTTCACCACGGTGACAATGCTTCATATCTCTTATGTCAATCTTTTAATAAAACTTGCATAAAACTTGATCATGTCATCCGCATCATGTTAACAACACTAAAATGTTTAATTGTTGTTTGCTTATAATTACTAAACATGCTCATGGGGATTTTCCGGATATGTTGTTGTTATTTCCGGCCTCATTTAAAATGCCTAAATAGTGTAGTTTCTTTATGCTTCACCTCTTGCCATGCTAAACACATTTAATCTTGTCTTGTTAATAAACGAGAGTCAACTAAATAATTAAATGTGGTGTTTCGTCAATATGCAACTCGTTGCATATTGAGCTCCACTTAACTTGTAGTATTTGTTTGTGACTTTTGCCATGCCATGCATATTTAAACCGGACATGCATCATGCTTGCTTGTGCATCTTATGCCATGTTTATGCTTGTGTGTTTACCGTGTTGTTCTTTCTTTCCGGTTGCTTCTCTTGTTAGCTTCGGTTTCGTTCCGGAGTTGTGAGGATTCTCTCGTCTGTGTTGCTCCGTCTACTTCATGGATCCGTTCTTCTTCCTTGTGGAATCCCAGGCAAGATGACCGAACCCGGATACCATTACTATCTTTGCCTATTGCTAGTAGTTCCGCTCTATAGTTTTGCCTCGATGCCCATGATCTTCTTGTCAGCCTCCTACTTGTAACCATTGCCCTGTTTAACCAACCTACCTATGCAAACCGTTGCTTGGCTAAGTACGCTTCGCTTAGCCCCTCTTATAGCATTGCTAGTTGCAGGTGAAGACCGAAGATGCTTGCATCATGTTGAAGTTTGGTTGGGTTATATCACACTATATATATGCTTAAAAATGAAATCATCTATATATTGGCAAGGGTGGAAGGCTAAGCCTTTTGCTTGGTGATTTGTTCCACTCATGCCGTTAGGAACCGTATAAACCGGTGTTATGTTCCTTGATTATGCGTTCCTAACACGGTTGGGGTGTATGGGACCCCCTTGATAAACCGCTAAGTGCTAAGTCTTTTCCAGCAAGTCCCAACATTGGTACTATTTGCCTAATAACTAATAAAACTTGCATGTGGACTAGCTATCCCTTTTATTTTAATTCTACAACCCCGGGCCAGTGCTCCACATGAGTGTTGGTCCGAAACGGGGGTCCTGCAGGGCCACCTCGAGGAAACTCAAGGTCTGGTAAAAACCTGTAGCATCGCCCATCCGGTCGTGTCCTGAGACTAGATACGCGCGGCTACCTATCAGGGTGTCGACACGCCGGGAGGATTTGCTGGATTAGCCTTACCTTAGTTCGGTTTAGCTTGAGCACGGGATTCCGAGAATACTCGGGTCTTCCCACCTATGGAGTTGCGACTCCGCGGATCGTGGCCTTGTGATGGGCCAAGTTGGAACACCCCTGCAGGGTTTGAACTTTCGAAAGCCGTGCCCGCGGTTATGTGGCAGATGGGAGCTTGTTAATATCCGATTGTAGATAACTTGACACAATGATTCAATACACTACCAGCGTGTGTACCGTGACTGTCAATTTCTGAATAGGGATTCGGGAGTTGAACACGGTGGGGTTATGTTTGACCGGCTTTAGTTAGGATCACTTCGTGATCATCTCTCGACCGATGCGCCTTCTCTTCTCGCTCTCTATTACGTAAGCTAGTGCTAGTTGCTGCTGCAGACTCTTGTTGTTCCTTCACCTCTTGTTCTTTCTCAGCCTTGTCCTCACCCAAGGCTTAAATAGTCTTGTTACCCGGGAACGGGATTGCTGAGTCCTCTGTGGCTCACAGTTACTTCACAACACCAGATGCAGGTTCAGCCGAGTTTGATGCAGGAGTTGGATCAGTTCTTCACCGGGAGCTCGATGAAGAGTTTGGTTGTTTGCTTGTGACGTTTTCGACGACCAGTAGTGGTTTCTACCAGGATTCGATCCTGACCTGTGGCTTTATGTTGTTTTGGTATCTTTCTTTGGATCTTCGCCCGTAGTCGGGTTGTGATGTTTTGAATGAAGTTTTGCTTATGTAATGTATTGTGTGAAGTGGCGAGTGTAAGCCAACTATCTCCTTTTGCAATTTAATCCCTCTTTTACATGAGTCGTGCAAAGATACCAAACTTGAGATCATTCTAGGATGGGCTTATACCTTTAAGTCGTGCCTGGACACGTAGGAGGTATAGTCCCATCCTGGGCATTACACTGGCCGTCTTTCGCCGCCTCAGATCTCCTTCCCTACCGCTGGCACCCACCGCAGCAGCATCACCATCATCGACTCAACAGATGAACCTGAGGAGTACACGGGTCCACAAGAGAGGTCGCACTCTTTTGATTCTGCTTATGTTATGCATTGCTTAAAATTACCTGTTACTTTATTGTCCTGTTCACCTCTTGGACTCCAAGTCAGGTCCGAATTAATGTTCAAACTTGAGTTCTAAATTAGTTGTGGGGCACATATCGAGGAAGCAATGAATAGTAGCTCTTTCTAATATCTGGTTCACCTAGGGTATGCCTATGTTGTTCATCTTGGGTGTGAAACAAATAGTAAAGCAATCATCATCTATCTTTTTATTATATTAAAGCAATCATCAGCCTGCTATCATTATTTTTGGATCCATCCACTAGTTGTTACCATCACTCTAAATTTCTACATGCTCTCCTTACATAATCTCACCATATTTTTTCGTATGCATGTCAGATATTGTACACAGTCATGCTAAACATGTAGAGAAAAAGAGAAGAGTTTTGCACGGCAATACAATGTCATGCAGACATCACTCCATGGTGGTTTCAATGGCAAACCCTCCCCACCCCTCTCCAGATTGTAATCCAGAGGAAGATATCTGTTCTGAGGTGGATTCAGACGCCGTTGACCACTCCTATTTACCCCCCAAGGTGTTTGCTCTACCTTGGCATGATGATGTTAGTCATATCATGCATATGTTGCCTTGCAGTGCCTACTTTTGACATCATATATGTCATCTTCTTAGTTTAGACAAGTTCTGCCGCCACCCGTTTAGTTTCTATATCATATATGGGAATTATGCAGTCTCATGTCTTTTAGCCAGCCATAATATATGTGAAATGTGCAATGCCATCCTGTTTAACCAGGCATCATATATTTGAATGATATCTTGCCCATACTTTTCTTCATTACATTTCCACTTGTCGACAATGTTTGTACATTAAACCACTCTTCCTGTGAATCAGCCATTTGGGTTGGAGATTGAAAAATCTGGAGTGAAAACAAGGCCTTCAGAGCAGACAGTGCTACCTGTCAAAGCATATCTCTTGTTGGATCCCGATAGCTCCTCAGAGATGGATTCAGAGACAGATGACCAGTCCTATTCCCCCACCGAGGTGTATGCTCTAACTTGGCATGACGTTTTAGTTATTCATCATATATTTGAATTATGTTATGCTATGCTATCCACTTTAGATAGATATCATATATGTGAAATTATGTCATGCTATCCGTTTTAGTTAAACAATATACATGTCAACTATTTCATGTCCTCTTTTTTCCACACTATCTATTGCATCTGCCTCTCATACAATGTTTGTACATTCAACTATGTTTCCTATTTATCAGCCATTTGAATTGGAGCGGGTGATGCCAGCATCTAGCAGACTAAAAACACGGTCTTGAAATAAAACAGTGCTACCTCTTGGTGGAGATAGCACCCTGGTTGTACATGCACGAGAACCAGCCCTACCACACATAACCCAAACTCTCGCAGATTGTACCCCTACTGCGATGGACAGAGAATCAGCTTCACCCAATCTAACCCCAACCCCAGCAGATAGTAACCCAGTTTTTGTTGACACAACACCATCTCCACCACAAAGCTCCCAAACAAGAGCAGTTTGTAAGGTAGCTCCAGTGCCCAAAGGGCCAGTACTATCACGGCGAACCCCAATTCCATCAGTTAGTACGCCTATTCCTGTGGAGGAAGCACAACCAGCTAGTCGTACTTTAGCGTCTACCACATTTGATGTTGTTAAATCGTAGGTGCGTATCTTCCCATCTTGGAAATATTATACTGAAGATGAAGGAAAATGCCAGTTGCAGGTGTTTGTCCAGGAGTTATGTGTAAGTAATGTTATTCATGGCAATTACTTTGCTTTGTCCCATACATCCTACCTCCATGATGGTTATAATACAACAAATTTTCCCATTTTTCTCTATAGAGAAGGGCCGATTTGGAAACTCAGGATTAGGTAACCTGTGCTAATACCTCTGCTATCTTCAAGAATGCTTGGTGGCAGTATCAGAATTACCTGAAGAAAACGTACTTCACCAGCAAAGAAACTCATCAAATTCCCTTACGTTCTCCTGAGACACATTTACTGGACGATGACTGGGAACGCCTTGTTCTGTACTGGTCCCGAACCAAGAATGTGGTAAGGTATATGAGCTCATTTTCTATTTTTAAGTACTATATTCTTGCGTCTTACTGTACTCTGTTCATGTAGAACAAGTGCCTAAACATGAAGAACAAATGTTCTAATTTAAGATTCCATTGCTATCATAGTTCCAAAAAGCGCTAGGCATTAATTGTGCGTTTTGCCACCGCCTTGCGCTTTACTGACCAAACCGCATGCTTATGCACAGTTATGCATAGATTAAGCGTAGTTATGCGCAATGCGTTTCGCCAACACCTAGAGCCTAGGCGCGCTGAAGCGCTTGCTTAGGCGCGCCTTTTTTTAACTATAATTGCCATCGTGCATACTGCTTTGCTCTTGTATCACTGTATGTACTCATACAAACTTATTTTTAAATTGAATGATCCAATCGAAACTCCAATGGCACATCATGTATGTTCATGCATGTTTGTTTAACAGGCTTGCTCTTATCAATAGCTCTGTTGATTTCAATTTCAATTGTGTATATAGTTGACTTCTCATATCATGCACATTACTAGCATCACAACAAAGCAAATAGTATTGTTGTACATGTAGACCCGTGGTACCCATCCGAAATATTGTTGTGCCGTGTAGTTTCCCACAATTTGTATTCTTTCACTGCTGCTTTGTCTTGAACTTATATGATTTGAACCGTGTCTCTATTTTGATTTGGCAAGACAATGCAGTGATTGTAGGACATAGATATATGTTTGTTTGATGCTTTTATTATGTACTAGTACTTGGCAATAGAAGACTTGGTAGTTTAATACTGTCCACGTTACTAATGAACTGGTTCACCCAAATGAGTTTCATATACTAGTACATGCTAAACTGTTATGTGTCTGTTTGCTTCTTCTTTTAGAATGCTGACAGAATATTGGGGAAGAGTGACTTATTAAGCAATGGTAAAGGAAGTAATGCAGATAAGGTTCAGGATAGTGACACATCCTTGTTGGTCCCCAACAAAGCTGATAAAACAGCTAAGGAAGACTATCTCGAAGACAGTGAGACAACCCCAAAGTCCTGTCTTGTTTTAGTGTTGGAGTTACTGGCCACTACCGCTTGCACAAGCTATTCAAACTCACTTTCCGAATCAGTTCGGTTTCTTGAGTCTCAACTACAAGCTAAAAGACATTGATCAGCTGTGCTGCGACAAGAAGTGGAAGGACTGCGGAAGTTCCTGGAGCATTCAGATGCATACTTTCTGGTGCAACAGCAAGCGTTGGAGGATTTTAGCGCCAAACAGGACAAAGCTAATAAGCTTGCTAAGCTTATTGCCAGCATGGTGGATACCACGTTTCTTGAGCTCTTCTGAAGTTGTTTCAGTTATGCTCTTGTTTTGCTGCCGCGTTTATTTGCACTGGTGGCCAATTTTGATGGCCAGTGTATGTAATATGTTGCTTTGTTCCCTATATTTGCACTGGTGGTGAACTTTGATGCCCAGTGGATGTAATATGTGTAATAGCGGTAATAGGCTAGCATTAATTGGTTGCTTATTTATTTCCTTATTGTCTTGTTTAGTTGTTTGCTTGTAGTCATTGCAGTTCCTTTTCTGTATTTTTCTAGTGGCCACAATAACCTATCTTTGGAAACTAGGCCGAAATAATCATGGCAACACACGGACTATTGTAACCATTGGCCTCCCGCGGGCCGTATGATCCATGGGCCTTCTACGGGCCGTAGGATCCCTTGGCCTTCTATACGGGCCGTAGGATCCATGGGCCTTCTACGAGCTGTACGATTCATGGGCCTTTTACGGGCCGTAGGATCCATGGGCCTTCTACGGGGTGTATCATCATTTCGCCAATCATGGGCCATACTATTCGTGGACAATAACGGGCCGTTAATAGGCCGTATTTGATAACTCTACGAAAATAGCCCAATTGGTTTTCTTTGACATGAAAATGACCCAACGTATTATCGGGCCACAAACGGGCCGACTGTAACCACGGGCTGAATTTGGCCCACAAGCAGAAAATGACAGTAACGGGCCGTAAGTAAACGAATGTGGAAATGAGCCCAAGAATAAATGGGCCTCGAGAAGGCCGAAAGATAACATGGGGTGGAAACGGCCCAACGGAAAAATGGGCCGTTAATGGGTATAAATTGATACACTGTTCATTACGACCCAGTTTCACCACGTGCCATTAATGGGTATAAAGTGATACACTATTCATTATGGGCCAGTTTTACCCGGGGCCGTTAATGGGTTGAGAGCAATAAGGGCCTCATATGGGCCGAAAGACATCATGGGCCATACATGGGCCGGAAGTTAAAATGGCCTGGAATTATATTGGACGGCCCAGATGACGCTATTGGGCCTAATTCGGATAGGCCGTAAACGGGCCCTGGGTTAGCGGGCTGTAAATGGGCTATATGCAAACATGCCGTTCACATGCTTGCCGTGGGCCGGCCCGCCACCTTTTGAGCAAGTCAAACAGGCCGGCCTTTTCACAAGAATGGGTCTCTGTTGGGCCGTGCCACGTGTCGACGTATCATAGGCGCTTTGGGTCCATTGAGTGGATGACATCTGTCCCAACGGTGAGCCGACACGTGTTTCCTCCAGCCAATGATGATTTTACACGTGGAAAATCCCCATTGGTCGGGGCTGTTAACGGGTTATCAGATGCAAAACCGGACCCGATAGCTTAACGGCGTTCCATTACGGTGGATGCCACGTGTCAGTCACCCTTGACGAAAGCACTTTTGTGACGTGCGATTTATCGTCATGGAAGTGGATAGTTCCGTGATGATAATTTTGGTAATGTCATGGAACACTTCTATGACAACACAAGTATGACTATCTTGATTTTGTCATAAATTTTTCATGGATGTACACGCATGACAGAAAACGTGACCTACTGTGACAAACACGTATGATCACGGAAGTATATTTTTTGTAGTGCACCTTTTGTCAGGATAGCTTGTACCAGCTCTCCCCCTTCAAATTTGGCCGTTGTGGGATCCCTTCCCGCTCAATATTTGCGAAGAGGACGCTGGCCACTATAAATAGGGCCTAGCCACCATCATAGAGGGCATCAGATCATCGAGACCTGACACACACCACAAGCTCACCCGACCTCAAGAACACCTCTCCTCAGGAGGCAGTTCATCCATGTACTAGTTCTTCCTCTGCCTACAAGGCAATCCACCACACCACACTGGATTAGGGTGTTACACCACAATGGTGGCCCGAACTAGTATAGATCTTGTGTCTCCTGTTCATCGGATCTGACGAGCTAGGCTTAGGGCTGTTGAGTAGATGAGCTAGGGCGGAAGGAGAGATCTTCGTCCACACCCCAGAGTTCGAAACTTAAGGGTTTTGCCGGAACCCCACATCCGACATTTGGCGTGCCAGGTAGGGGTGCGCCAGATCTGTTCTTCCGTTATCCGCACCATCTTCGCCCCTCATCCCGATGGCCAACGACCAGGGGGCTCACGCCAACCGCTGGGCGACCTGGCCAGCGCGGGCGGCGCCGCCCGACCACGGAGACGTCAACCCTGCGCTCCAGGCTGCCTACGACCACCCAGCACCGTAGGCAGCACGGCGGCGCGGGCCGGCGGCCACCGCCTCGGTTTCCCGGCGCGCGTGCTCCGCGGCGCGCTCTACAAACCACGCCACAGCGACGACACCTTACACCCGACGGGAGCAGGCGAACACGAGGGCTGCGCTCATCGTGGCGCGGGAACTGTTACGATGCAGGCTGGCCGAGAGCGGCCGCGACGTGCTACTGGAACGCGTCACTGAGCTACTAGGCTGCGCTTGCGGAGGCGCACCGCCGTTCTACACCTCACCCCGCCCCAGGTTGCAGGTGGGGCACTGGTGAGGCCCCGACTGGCGTTGCCACCCTCTGGAACGATTGGAAGACCCGGTGACACCAGCAGGCATGCTGGTGCCCTCCTTACGACTGGAGCAACCTCATCACCGGCAAGAGCAGACGCGTGCGGCCCTTCGAGAGGGTACGACGGGGTTCAACCCAACGGGCGCCAAAACCAGATGCTGTAACCGGGGGCTCAAGGCGTGGGGCACGGGGGCTGCGCCCTTGGTGGGGCTACCGACGAAGCCTATGTGCCCCGCATGGTGGACCTGGCGTACGTGTTCGGGAAGGGCCCGAATGCTTTCCACGGGCCGGGATGGAACGGCGAGGCTCACGAGGAAGAAGATTACCGTGGGTCACCCGGGGACGCCGTGGACCCCTTCAGCGATGAAGACAGAGCACCGCAGGTATCACAGCAGCAGGCGTACGCTAACCATGGACTGTAGCTGAATCAGACCACGGCGATGGTCGACGACCCGAGAGCGATCGCTCCGCCCTCAACCGGAGTGGAACGCTGGGGGCTGTGCGTAGAAGGCCTAGAGCCGCGACCTCCCTAGCGGCGCGAGGAGCAGGGAAGTATGCAAAAGTAGGTCCTCTGTCGGGGCGAGCCTCGCCAAGCTCCCCCCCCCGGCAGAGGGCCCGTGGTCACCGAGGGCGCCGCTAGCGTCGCCTTTCTGCCTCCTTGGTCCTGTCCTAGTTTCCGGTCGCCCCAACGGAGGTCGAGGGTGGCGCAAGGCGGGGCCCTCGTCTGGCTATATGAACTAAGGCTCAGGCCTGTGAAGATCTCCACCCGTGACACTCTCACGTAATAATGAGTGGGGATGTACACGCCCCGGAGTCTCTGGAGAGCCACCCTCGGGCTTCGGGGGCTCCCTCCCACATCCTAGTGGTAGCACTTAGCTCCGCGCTGGTGAGAAGACTGAAGACTAGATAGGAGCCGGACGCGGCTATTTGCTTTCCTCGCCTTCCTTTTTGTAATTGTATTCGCCGTGTCTTTCGAGTTGAATTTGAAGTCTCGCTTGTTGCCAAAAACGGGGGAAGTTTTCTTTGATTTATGCTGGATTTTGCCGCTTCTGGCTGTCTCAAAAATCTTACCCCAGGCCCTCTGGCCCGAGGACTGGAAGGCCAATCCCACTTGGCATGCCACTACAACCTCGGTAGGACCCTCTCGGGGCAATAGTCTACCCGACGCAGTTGTGCCGCGTAGGCATCCTACCGTGGCTAACGGAACGCCACTGGCCCTGTTCCCCGGAGCAGGGCCAAGCATTGCTCAGGAAGCCTACGGCGCGGATCGACAACTGTCCACCTCAGGAGGGAGGCAGCCCCACGGCCTCATAACCCTCACGAAGACAGGGGAGATCTAGATAAGGTGCTACAACAACTAAGCTAGAAAGGCTTAAGGGCACATGCCTCAGGTTCGGATTCAATCACCAAACAAAAGGGAAGAAAACGGAATACTGATTTACACACATAGAGGGCTTTCATACCCCACGGGGCCCTTTGCAAGTTTACACATGCAGGATCAGGTCAGAAGAATACGAGCTTAATCGGACATATCACTCGCCGAGCCATCCAAGCCACCCTCATATGCGCCGCCAATGCTATCGCTGGACACGTCTCTAGCGTCTTCGACCATGCCTCCTTCATCTGCCACGACCACAACATCATCATCATCGGTGGCAAAGGCTTGGACTAGGGCATCCACGTGGTCGTCCACCTAGTGCACCAGGTTGTCTCGGACAGCTCCGGGCACAGGGGCGATGGCAGCATCGAAGTCAAAGTCGGGATCCATGCTCTGGATGTAGCTGAAGACTCGGGAGAACGCACGACCAAGGAGGCCCCGGCTCTTCTCCTCAACGAGGCGGCGGGCCCTCACGGCCCGATTCTCTAGGCGCGTCACGACCTCAGTGAAGAAAGCAAGATGACTGGCGTAGTCCTCGACGTGGGGGTCGGAGCGTTCACCTCACAGATAGCTCCGAGCGCCCGGTTCGCCCTCGCTCGAAGGGTCCGCAGCATGGGGCCATGCTCATGCTGCAGCATGAGTCGATGGTCATCCTTGTCCTCGCGCTGAAGTGCAAGGACCGCGACCTCATCACCTGTCTCTGGAGCGAGGCCAGCTCTTTCTACGCGGAGACCAACTCGGCCTAGGCAGAAGACTGGGCTGCCGTGGCGGCCCTCTCGCGCAGCTCTGCTTCTCCCAGCCTCGTCCCGAGGGCAGCAGTCCTCCCGTCTGCCTCCGCTCACTTGAACTCCAACTTCAAGTTATACCCCTCGGCGAGGTCCGTGCGGGCCTTTGCCACCCTCCGATCGATTTCCTCCTAGACCCTAGAGTCGCGAGCAGAGAAGGCGTCCTTAGCCAGGGTCACGTGGCGCTCCCTCGCCTCCAGCCGCTCAAGCTCCACGTTGCGCTCCGTGGCATCCAGCATCAATGCCTCCTCGTGCCTCAAGACCTCCGCCTCCTCGAGGGGCATCCCCCACATCGATGCCAGGGCGGCCCTACGCACCTCAGCGCGGTCCTCCAAGTCGGTGTTCAAGACCTGAAGCTCCATGAGGTGCCTCTCCGCGGCCTCACGACGGACATCAGCTTCCTGGGCCTCCTCCATGGCTTGGGCATAGGCCTCTCGTGAGGCGGCGAGGGACGCGTCTGCCTTCGCACTGGCGCTCTCATGTTGGAGGCGCCCGAGGTTGATGGCCACCCTTAGCCGGCGCCACTCGTCAAGCGGTTGAAGACCTTCAGCCTCAAGACAAGCGTCTGCCCCATCAAGCTCCTTCCCAAGCCGACCCAACGCGTCCGCCGCCTCCCGAAGAAGCTTGCGGCAGGCAGCTAAGTGCCTGCGCACTGACTCGAGCAGGAGACCAGGGCCATCCTCAGTACCAGGAGCAGTTGAAGAAGTCTGAGGAAACCCATCTCCCCCGAAGGTGGAACTGGGATCTCCTCCACGCCAGGTGTCTCTCGGGCCTCGGCCGGGGCCCGGAGGGGCGGGGACCCACCGCCTGAAGAAGACGCTAGAGCCAAAGTGGCCCCGGCGCGTTCAACGACCATGGGAGGAGCCCCTGGCACACTCCCCAGCCCCCAGGCGGGGTCGCGGCGAAGGAACAACAAGAATGCGGGGTCGAGGCGCCAAGCTGGTGCGCTCCGCCTCGTGTGCAGCCTCACGACCAGGGAGGCGCATCGATCAAGGGTGTCTTGGGCAGGCAAAAGGCTCGGTGCCACAGGGGCACGCTCCTCAGTAAGCATCGTAGTCTTGACAGGCGGGACCCTGAGGAATCATGGTCAGGAAGGAAGGCAACACACAAGAGGTCACAAGGGCAAGCTACTCACTCCTTTATGGCGATGAGCTTACTCAGCTTCAGCGGTCGGGGAGCAGCGTCGCCCTCGCCAGGGACCCTCCCCCTCTTGCGGAGAACTTCAAAATTTGGCTAGAGCCGGCCGAAGCCCCGAAAGTGGTCGGCAACATCGGGCGCAACCAGGGCGCCTCTCGGCGAGGAGCCCTCCAAGGCACCAGCACCCCCCTCAGGACGACGCGAAGAGCCCACGGGGGCTTCGGCCTCAGGAGCATCCGGCGACACTTGCACTCCAACCACTCCTTACGGGCGACTCCCTTGAACTCCGGAGGGCGGCACTTCAGGAACTTCAGGAGGTGCCGGAGCAGAGGCAGCAGTACCACCCGCACTCGACAGCAGTTGTCCCCCAGCACCCACCTCCGGGGCAACCTCCTCAACAGCAGCGAGCGAGGGAGCCACACAGACTGGGTTGTCGCGAGACCCAACAAGCCCGGGCGGGCAAAGCCCCCATTCGTCAAAAGAGGGCATCTACCTCACGAACTCCATCTTGTTCAAACATCAATACAAGAGACAGCCCTCCTGCGGTAGGCGTGCTGGCGACGGATCACCTATCAGGATCTTGAGCACTATGTGCCGTGCCTCGGGAGGAAGAGCGGGCGCTTGAAGCTTCATACGGTCCCCGTGACCGAAGAAGGCCCACATCGGTCGAGAATGGCGCCAGAGTGGAGCGACGCGGAACCGGATGAACTCCCTCACCACCATCGGCGCTGTCACTCCAAGCCTCTGCAGCTCGGCGAATCGGAACCAAACAGGAGCTAGCTTCGGAGTAGCATGCCTCACATGGCCCCAGCCAGAGCTTGGAGTGGCCGGGCTCCGGGGCGGGAGCAGCAGGGGGCTGCGCACCCCGACATCGACGAACACGCACTGCTTCCTGAAGCCACCAACGATCGGCTCAAGATCGAAATCTATGGCCGCGTTGGCCGTCGCCGCGATGGTTTGGAAGGACACGCATCCAGAGCATTGGAGCGCGTTCGTCAGATGGTGCAAGAGGAAGTGGCAGAACAATGTCACGGAGGGGTGCCCACCATGGCCTCGTAGACGAAGGCGAAAACATCAAGGAGGATGATGGACTGAGGGTCAAGATGAAGCGCGCAATTTGATAGTGTGAGAGCACCACATGGAAGAAGTCGGAGAAGGGAGGAATCAGGACAGCCCAAAGGGTGTGAAGATGAAGGGGGACCTCGGTGGCGGACTTGTCAACCGCGGCGCGAGAAGCAGGCCAGGCCACCGTCACCCCCACTCATTGGAGACGGCGGTGAGCGCCGGGCGCACCTTCTCCATCATCTCTTCATTAATCACCACCGACTGCTCGGTGGCGGGCATGAAGACGGGCGACAAAGAGGCTGAGGCACCGGGCTCCGCTCCTTCTTCCTTCTCTCGACCGAAAGCCATGGCGGCCGAGGGGTTTGGTGTTGGATCAGTCTGAGGAAGGAGATTCAAGAGACGAAGAAAACCGCTGGGCGCGCCGCTGACAGAGGAAGCAGAGTTGAGCAGGTAACAGTGGCCACCTGGCCGGGCGAAAATCGAGGCTATATGGGGAAGTGGAGACGCCCACGTCCCGTCAATCGCTACGCGTCACTCAGGACCGCAGGCTTTGGGGCCCGCGGTGCCTCGCACTTTGCCCTTGGCTTCGCCGTGAAGCCAAGCCCGAGTGCACCTTGGGCCTGGGGGCTACTGTCTGCGTTCTGGGAACGAGGGTACCTAGACTTGCCTGCCCGTGGCCGAGAGCATGGCTCACAAGGCGGCCTGGTACGGCCCATCATCTTCAACAACCACTCAAGACCCTCGCGAGGGGCCAAGCCTCGTGAGGCGAACGACACAAGGCAACTCCTGGGGCGGCCTCGCCAGGCCGGCTCGTGAGGATCGGAGATATCAAGGCGAGGGGAACCTCGCGAGGTCCTCGTGACGTGAGCAGTGGCGATCGAAGCCAGGCGGGCGCCAACGGGCGCAGAGTGCCAGTTTCCTCTTTGGTGCTAAAGGAATAGGTGCAAGCGAGGAGTCCCGAGGCGTCAAGCAAAGGTTTCCATATCGGTGCAACGAGACCAAGACCAGCAGGACGGCAGGGCAAAGCTCATCGCGGAGCCCACGGCGGCGTCACCACTAGAGCCTTTGGCAGCGACGACCACCTTTTGTCAGGATAGCTTGTACTAGCTGCCCCCCTTCAAATTTGGCCGTTGTGGGATCCCTTCCCGCTCAATATTTGGGAAGAGGACCCTGGCCACTATAAATAGGGCGTAGCCACCATCATAGAGGGCATTGGATCATCGAGACATGACACACACCACAAGCTCACCCGAGCTCAAGAACACCTCTCCTCAGGAGGCAGTTTATCCATGTACTAGTTCTTCCTATGCCTATAAGGCAATCCACCACACCACACTGGATTAGGGTGTTACACCACAACGGTGGCCCGAACCAGTATAAATCTTGTGTCTCCTATTCATCGGATCTGACGAGTTAGGCTTAGGGCTGTTGAGTGGACGAGCTAGGGCGGAAGGAGAGATCTTCGTGCGCACCCCATAGTTCGAACCTTAAGGGTTTTGCCGGAACCCCACATCCGACACTGTTCACAACAACAACTAGGCATCTTGCAAGCAACAAAATAACATGCTACAAGTACAAGATAGGCACAAGCATGTCATGAACTCAAAGTACATTATGATGCTGACTTTGGAGGCACATAACAACAAGCATATCAATTCTAAGAAGCATGCAAAGGTCATAAACATGTAGTAGGCATGGCATACTCCAAATAACTCCATTGCAACAACTCCATAAGATGCAAAGATTAATAACAATAAGCTTGGCCAAATTGAACATGTTGTTGACAGGCTGACAGATATATTATCAAGCAACTTGAGAGCAAGAAAGAGACAAGCTACAACAACCTATAATTGCAAACAAGGGCATGGATGAATAGAGCATAACATGGAATTCAAGACATGGTCCCTGGACATTCCAAAACATTCACGGATAGGACTGTAGCATCAAGCAAACATGGCATCATAATATAACAGTTCCAGACTTACCAGTTTTTAACAAGTCTCAGGAAACAGCAAACAACGAGTAGGTCACATTGCAATCTCGTTGCACTCACGGCATATCATGAAAATTGGATTGCACCACAACAACTATGACATGATTATGCTTCTAAAACATGTTGACATGATGCTCAAACAAAAATGAAAAAAAGATATGAAAAAAACAAATCAACAAGTTATATCAAGTTTCAGCAGTTAACAACACTTAGCACTTTTGCAATAGAGATAATGGCATCAAGATGAACCCTAACATGCATTAAAATGCAACCATCATGTAGAGCACAGAGAGACGAACATTTTGACATATCATACATCACATTTGGACAAACACGCGCCAAGATGTGAGCAGTAAAACATGCACACATATTATTGGAATTCCAGGGACTTAGTCAATTTTGAAAAGAAAAAAAACACAAACGAGAATTAACTATCTGGTGCACCGAGCGAGGGTTAGGGGCGACTGGGTGCTCAACAAAGTGGGCTTGGCCCAGGAAGGTGATGGAGCAGGCCGGCGGTAGTACCACCGGAGATGGGCCGGAGTTGCTAAGCTGGAGGGGTCGCGGCCCACGCGCATGCGATGCTCGGTCAACGTGCCCGAGCGGGCGCAGGCCTATACGAGGCCTATGGCACGGGACGACGACAAGATCCGATGGCGGAGCGAGGGGAGGCCAGGGATAAGCGCCGGCGAGCGCTCCAAGCGGGATCCGTGAGGGCGGTCTCGTTCCCGGCGAGGAACGGCGACGGCGATGCACATCGGCGGCAGGCGGAGCTTCAAGGAGCGGCGGAGGCAGTGCACTGCCGCGAGAGGTGGTGAGGCCAGCAACTGCGGAAGATCGAGAGCACAAGCGAAGGGAGGCCTCGACACGGCGCGGGATCCGGCGGCAGGCGGTAGCCGGAGCGGTGGAGCAGAGGCGGGGTGATCTGCGGGATCGAGGGGCTCGGGCGCTCGAGCGGGACAGAGCACAGCGGGCGGCGACGCGGTTGCGGTCCTGGTGGGCCCTAGATGGGCTTCATGGGCCGCGCGGGAGGTGGGAGCTAGTGGAGCGACGTGGCGGCGCGGGGATGGCTGCGGGCGGCGGGCGCGGGTGACGTGGCGGCTCAGAAGTGGAGGAGAGCGCCTGGCCGGCGGCGGCTGGCCTGGGGTTGGCCGACAAGTGGCGACCGGTGGCTGGTCGAGCACGAAATGTGAGGAGGAGGAGGCTAGAGGTGGAAGAGGGGCTAGGATGCCATTTTTGGTAGGCTGGAGGGGTATAAATAGGGAATGGGGACTAGGGATTAGGTTTTAGGAGCGTTTCAGAGCCTCGGATCGCGATCCGACGACTACGGAGCAGAGAGGGGTAGCTTGGCCATAAGTGGGTTGTGTAGGGGTTGTGTGGAGAGACCTTGGGCTGCAGTAGAGAAGAGAGAGACCTGGCGACAAGTTTCGGAGACCAAAATGTCTGACGTTTGTCCGGCAATATTGCCGCTATAGGTTTAATGGTTGGGTTATCAAATGAGCTCGTAATGCGACGAAATTTGGCAGGCGGTCTACCTACAATATAATAAGACCGCACATCAAGTTTCAACCCATTACGAGAACTTTTTTCGGCCACATACAAAAAGAGGTTTCGGAGGTGCCACGGTGCTACCTCTTGAGCATGCGTTGGTTTTCCCTTGAAGAGGAAAGGGTGATGCAACAAAGTAGCGTAAGTATTTCCCTCAGTTTTTGAGAACCAAGGTATCAATCCAATAGGAGATAACACGCAAGTCACCTAGTGCCTGCACAAATAATCAAGAACCTTGCAACCAACGCGAAAAAGGGGTTGTCAATCCCTTCACGGCCACTCGCAAAAGTGAGATCTGATAAAGATAATAAGATAAATATTTTTGGTATTTTTGTTGTATAGATTGGGAAGTAAAGATTGCAAAATAAAATAAATTGGAAACTAGACTTGTAGATCGGAAACTTATATGATAGAAAATAGACCCGGGGGCCATAGGTTTCACTAGTGGCTTCTCTCAAGATAGCATAAGTTACGGTGGGTGAACAAATTACTGCCGAGCAATTGATAGAAAAGTCCATAGTTATGAGAATATCTAAGCAATGATCATGAATATAGGCATCACGTTCGTGTCAAGTAGATCGAAACAATTCTGCATCTACTACTATTACTCCACACATCGACCTCTATCAAGGATGCATCTAGAGTATTAAGTTCATAAGAACAGAGTAACACATTAAGCAAGATGACATGATGTAGAGGGATAAACTCAAGCAATATGATATAAACCCCATATTTTTATCCTCAATGGCAACAATACAATACGTGCCTTGTTGCCCCTGCTGTCACTGGGAAAGGACACCGCAAGATTGAACCCAAAGCTAAGCACTTCTCCCATTGCAAGAAAGATCAATCTAGTAGGCCAAACTAAACCGATAATTCGAAGAGACTTGCAAAGATATCAAATCATGCATATAAGAATTCAGAGAAGAACCAAATAATATTCATAGATAAACTTGATCATAAATCCCCAATTCATCGGATCTCGGCAAACACACCACAAAAGAATATTACATCAAATAGATGTCCAAGAACAACAAGGAGAACTTTGTATTCAGAATCAAAGAGAGAGAAGAAGCCACCTAGCTAATAACTATGGACCCGATGGTCTGTGGTAAACTACTCACACATCATCCGAGAGGCTATGGTGTTGATGTACAAGCCCTTCGTGATTGATTCCCCCTCCGGCGGAGCGCCAGAAAAGGCCCCAAGATGGGATCTCACGGGCACAGAAGGTTGCGGTGGTGGAAAAGTGGTTTCGTGTCTCACCCTGATGTTTCTAGGGTATAAGAGTATATATAGGCGAAAGAAGTACATTGGTGGAGCTACGTGTTGGGGATCATTGCAGAAAAAAAAATCAACGCATCACCAAGATCAATCTATGGAGAGACCAACAACGAGAAGGGGGGAGTGCATCTTCATACCCTTCAAGATCGCAAATCGGAAGTGTTACTAGAACGCCGTTGGTGTAGTCGTACATGCAGCGATTCAGATCGCGGTTGATTCCGATCCAAGCGCCGAACAATGGTGCCTCCGCGTTCAACACACGTACAGCACGGATACGTCTCCTCCTTCTTGATCCAGCAAGGGGGGAGGAGAAGTTGGGGAAGAGCTCCGGCATCACGACGGTGTGGTGGTGGAGCTTGCAGTTTTCCGGAAGTGCTTCGCCAAGCTCTACGGAGGAAGAGGAGGAGTTGGGAGGGGGAGAGCTGCGCCAGGGAAGGGGTGCGGTTGCCCTCTCTCCCCCTCAATATATATAGGGGGAAGGGGGAGGAGGAGGCGCCCTAGGGTTTCCCTAGGGGAGGGGTGGCGGCCACAGGGGAAACCCTGGATGGGTTTGGGCGCCCCCACCCCTAGGAAACTTGCCCCCAAGCCGGGAGGGGCGGCTGCCCTGGGAGAGGCGCCCCCACCTCTCCACGTTACGTGAGATGGGGTGGGGGGTGAGGGAGTCCTGGACTAAGGGGCCCTCGGGCGTCCGGCCTATTATCAATGGGCCGGACTGGTGGGCTATGAAGACATGAAGGTCGAAGATAGCACCCGTGTCCGGATTGGAATCTCCTTGGCGTGGAAAGCAAGCTTAGCGACCAACTATGAAGATTTCTTCTTATGTAACCGACCTTATGTAACCCTAGATCCCCCTAGTGTCTATATAAATCGGAGGGAGTAGTTCGGATGGCAGATATACACATTACCATAGTCATACATGCTAGGCTTCTAGGGTTTAGCCATTACGATGTCGTGGTAGATCAACTCTCGTAATACTCATATTCATCAAGATCAATCAAGCAGGAAGTAGGGTATTACCTCCATAGAGAGGGCCCGAACCTGGGTAAACACCGTGTCCCTAGTCTCCTGTAACCATCAACCTTAGACGCATAGTTCGGGACCCCATACCCAAGATCCGCCGGTTTTGACATCGACAATGGTGCTTTCATTGAGAGCTCCACTGTGTCGTCGACGAAAGGTTCGATGGCCCCTTCAATTGTCAATAATGACGCTGTCCAGGGAGAAACCTTCCTTCCCAGACAGATCTTCATACTCGGCGGCTTCGTACTGCGGGTCATCTTGAACTACGTCGCGGACATCCGTGGAGACTTGATCTTCGACGGATTCGAGACCACGGCGATCGCTCCCCCTCGCTCCGATGAACATGACCTAAATTGGTCATCGGATCACATCCAGGAGATGGATCCTGTTGCTGCAACAACCTTAAATCTGGCACAAATTGCGCCATTCGAGGCCATAGAGTCTACGGCGCTGGAGCCGCACACAGACTCGACAACTTGCAATATTTAAGTCAACGGAACTCCGGACTCATCTCCGGCTATAAGTTCCGAACCACATACGCATGCGGACACCGAAATGGATCGGTTATCAATTTTTGAATTTGACGCCGCAGACATCTTCCAACACTCACCCCTGGGCGACGTGCTGAATTCGTTAAAAAACCTGTCCTTGGCGGGGGACTCACAACCAAACTATGTCCGCTTCGAACTAGGGGCTGACAACGGAGAATTTTGCTTGCCACCCGCCACCCACTTCATAGCCATTGTCGAGGACTCAACCGACACGCTTGATTACGGCTCCGAAGGCATCGACGGCATGGACAACGATGACGATGAGGAGCAGGGTCAAAACCCGCCATTTACTGGGCGATGGACGGCCACTTCCTCATACGATGTGTACATGGTTGATACACCTAAAAAAGTTGATGACGATGACAAAGAAGATCCAGTTGAGAATAAACCTCCCGAGACACAGCCCAAACGCCGGTGGCCTAAACGCCGTTCTAAGTCACGTCGCTCAAAAGACAGCAACACTGGCACTGGAGAAAATAATACTCTGGATGATGCCGAAAACAACGAAGACCCTGTGGGAACAACATCCGAACAGAAGGAACAAGACAACGGGCAAGTCAACCCTGATAAGAAGACCATGAATAATGACCCAGATGACGATAGTTACCGTCCACCCTCCAAGGAGGAGGAGAGCCTCGGCAGCAAGGACTTCATCGTGCCTGAGGCACCCATCGAGAAAGAGCGCTTCAAGCGCCAGCTAATAGCCACTGCAAGAAGCCCGAAGAAAAAGCAGCAGCAGCTTCAAGCTGATCAAGACCTACTCATTGACAGATGGACTGACGTCCTGGCAGCCGAAGAATATGGCCCCAAGCGTCCAGCCAAGAGTTACCCGAAACGCAGACTACTACCTCTGTTCGATGAGGAGGCGTCAGAGCCCATACCCCCCTCGTGCAATGTGGACCGACCATCTCATGGTTGAGATAAAATGGCAACTCATGCCGAACACCAGCCCGCCCCACCGCCTCGTAAAAACAGAGACAAAACAGCTCGGGACTATACATACGACCTTCGGCAGGACCTGGACAGTAAAGCAGGACACACCAGATCAATCTACGGACTGCGAGGACGCCCTTCGACTCGCGAGGATGGCTACCTATTCGGATGGGACAATCCTAGTCACGCCCTGGCCGATAACCGCAGGCGGACTTCATCGGAGGTGCGCCGCGATGCGGCCCGATGTAGAGGCGCCGCACGCCCTCTCTACTTCACAGATGAAGTACTGGATCATGAATTCCCCGAGGGGTTCAATCCCGTCAATACTGAATCATACGACGGAACAACTGATCCCGCGGTATGGATCGAGGATTTTATTCTCCACATCCATATGGCCCGAGGAGACGATCTCCACGCCATCCAATACCTCCCACTAAAACTGAAAGGGCCAGCTAGACACTGGTTGAATAGCCTGCTTGAAAATTCCATCAGCAGCTGGGAGGACTTCGAAGAAGCTTTTTTGGATAACTTCCAAGGCACTTATGTCCGGCTACCAGACGCCGATGAGTTAAGTCATATAGTTCAACAACCTCGAGAGTCAGCCAGAAAATTTTGGACTAGGTTCCCTACCAAAAAGAACCAGATCGTTGACTGTTCGGATGCCGAAGCCCTAGCAGCCTTCAAACACAACATCCGTGACGAATGGCTCGCCCGCCACCTTGGCCAAGAAAAGCCAAAATCCATGGCAGCCCTTACGACACTCATAACCCGCTTTTGTGCGAGTGAGGACAGCTGGCTGGCTCGTAGCAAAAACACAGCCAGCGATGAAGGCCCCTCCGAGGCCAAAAAACAACACCGGCAAGCTCCGGCGCAATAGACACAAACGCTGCATCAATGGCAATAACACCGATGACACTACGGTTAATGCCGGATTTAGTGGCTCCAAGTCCGGCTAGCGGAAAAAGCCCTACAAAAGGAATAGCGAAGGACCATCCAGCTTGGACCGCATACTCGACCGTCCGTGCCAGATACATGGCACCCCAGACAAACAAGCCAATCATACCAACAAAGACTGTTGGGTTTTTAAACAGGTCGGCAAGTTAAATGCCGAGAACAAGGAAAAGGGATCACAAAGTGAGGACGACGATGAAGAGCCCCGGTAGCCGAACACTGGGGGGCAGAAGAAATTTCCCCCTCAAGTCAAAATGGTGAACATGATATATGCTACATTATCCCCAAAAGGGAGTGCAAGCACGCACTCAGGGACGTCTACGCGGTAGAGCCAGTCGCCCCAAAGTTTAACCAGTGGTCGTCATTCCCGATCACCTTCGATCGTCGAGATCATCCAACTAGTATCCGCCATGGAGGTTCGGCCGCAATGGTTCTTGACCCCATCATGGACTTATTTCACCTAACACGAGTCCTAATGGACGGAGGCAGCAGCCTCAACCTCCTCTATCAAGATACAATGCGCAAGATGGGTATTAATCCCTCACGAATCAAACCCACAAAGACTACCTTTAAGGGAGTCATACCAGGCGTAGAAGCCCATTGTACGGGCTCAATCACGCTGGAAGTAGTCTTCAGTTCCCCTGACAACTTCCGAAGTGAAGAGTTACTCTTCGATATCGTCCCCTTCCGCAGCGGCTACCACGCACTGCTCGTACGAACCACGTTTGCAAGATTCAACGTGATACCACACTATGCTTATCTCAAGCTCAAGATGCCCGGTCCACGCGGCGTCATAACAGTCAGTGGAAACACGGAATGCTCCCTCCGTACAGAGGAGCACACAACTGCCCTGGCAGCAGAGGTACAGAGCGACCTTCTCAAGCAAAACCATAATCTGGCTGCCGAGCCCCTGGACATCATTAAGAGGGTCCGGACTACAGTGCAACAGGATAGCTCAGCTTGTCAAGAGCTCGATTAGCAGTTCGGCCTCCGTCCCGGCCCCGATGAGGTAGTGGCATTCGTACCACGCGCACATAATTACGCACTCAAAATTCCATGGGCGCTGACAGAGGCACAACTAGCTTGTGATCCACAGTTCGGCTAGACCGATCCCGGACTCACATACACCTTCACTATTTCCTCTTCCCTTTTCAGGATTTACACATGCCTCCTTTGAAGGCCTGATTGCTGGTCCTGTCCAAGGATAAGTACACCAGAACGACACAAAGCACATGCGTACATGAGAAGCCCTAGAGGCCAATTTAACAATTTATCTACCTGTTTTCAGGACTCACACGCGGCTTGCCTTCGGTGACGGCATGTTAAATAGCCGTTTGTTTATTGCACTATTTGTATCAATGCGCTTTAACGCATCAATCCAATTACAATGGCAATATTTCATATTTGCCCGTACACTTTGGTATGTTTCATATTTTCCCGGGGCTCCTCACCGCCCCATAATACGGCAGCAAAGTCCGAACACTTCTTATAGATAAGTTCGGCACCCCGAATTTAGCATTATATGCATTGGCTCCAAATCATGTCTTTGGTCAAAAGTTGGGTTGCCCGACTCCTGTGCTTGCTACCCTATGTTCTGCTACATCGGCTAGGGTAGTAAAGGGAGAACTACTACGATTGTGCCCTGGTTTACCCGGATGAGCACCTCAGTAGAGAAAGCCAAAAACTGACTGTCATGAAGCAGCGAGAGCCGGTCAGCTGTTCGAGAGGTTGAAAATCACTTGAGATTTTTTCCGCATTACGCGAAGGATCGGTACTTCCCGATCATACGCTGACAGCACCCTGGTTCGTATACCAGGGGTTGCGCCCATGTTTTATTATTAAACTCCTATGGCTAAGTGAGGGCGTTTAAGCCACATAGTCTGATTGCCTGGTTTGTTGCGCTAAACAACTCCTTCAAAGACCATATAATCAGATAAAGTTTGTTTAGATTCCATCCCAAATACCTCCGTACTACCTGCGTGAGGGCAGAAGTCGACGACTGGCCAACCCTCAGATTCCATAAAACACGGCCGTACGGGAGGAAACAATTAAAACATAACAAACATTATATTACAACTGGCTTTGTTTTCATACAAGGCAAGGACAAAAAGCGAATGTATTCATTCGAACATAATGTCCCGCCCGCACTATGCTGCTACAAGTCGAGACCCTTCTAGAACATCCACAAAACATTTCTCGAGGTGTATGGTGCTCTTTGCCCTCTGGTGGCCCCCTGGCCACCTCGACGGCGTCCATCTTCGCCCACCACATCTTGCAACGGGCGAAGGCCATGCGGGCACCTTCAATGCAGACGGATCGCTTGACGATGTCTAGCCACGGACAGGCTTCCACCACCCGCTTCACGAGGCCAAAATAACTGCTGGGTACAACTTCGGCTGGCCACATCAGGATTATTAAATCCTTCATGGCCTGTTCGGCCACCCTGTCCAGCTCGACCAACTGCTTCAGTTGATCAACAAAGGGCACCGGATGTTCGAGCACATCATACTGCGACCAGAACAACTTCCCCGTGGAATTCTCTTCTCTGGCTCGGAAGAACTCCGTAGCATCGGACACACTGCGGGGTAGATCCGCAAAAGCCCGTGGGCAACTCTGAATCCGGGTTAGTAAAAGGTACTTCCTCTCCGCATACTTGCTTTGCATGTTAAAAGCCTTACCTGCCGCAATCTTCTTGGCCTCCTAGATCTCCTGGAGAGCTTCCCGGGCTTCATTCCGTGCGATCTCCGCACTCTGGTGAGCCTTGGCAAGTTCGGTCTCTTGAGCCGACGCCTCGTGCTCCAAGGCTTTGCACTTCTTCACCGCATCCTGGAGCTCCTGCTGGACCTCGCTGACCCGGGCCTTGAGCTTCTTATGGACGGCTTGCTGCTGGACAACCTTCCCCTCAGCTTCGGCCAGGGCATTTTTTAGGGCTTCAACCTCGGTTGCCGCCCCTACACATATTATGACAATCCGGTTAACACTCACCGCTTATTATTTGCGATACACGACAAGTCATCACTCACCTTGCTTCTCCTGGAGATGAATCTTCACCTCACCGAGCTCGTTCTCGGCCCGCTCCAACCTCTGCTTCAGTTCAAAGACTTCCATAGCATGCGAGGTCACAGCCCACAGCGACGCCTGCTCATTCATACATATCAAGTTAGTCTCCTGCAAATGGTTGATCCTCTGTCCGGCCTCTCTTTACGAACACCGGACAGTGTCTCAGGGGCTACTGTCAGCATGGGGCATACTCTTTTTACAAGACTTACCTCAAAACCTGTCAACAGATTGTTGCAGGCCTCGTTCAGTCCGCTCTTGATGGACTGAACCTTCTCGATTACTGTACTCATAAGGACACGGTGCTCATCCACAATGGAGGCACTTTGTAGTGCCTCCACCAGTTTATCCGGTGCCCCTGGCTGGACAGGGGTCATCGGTGGAATTGGCGCACCCCCATTTGAATGAAGGGGCGCGCCAGATTCCGGGGCCGCATCGGTCCCCGGAATCGTATTCGGCTGAGGGCCGAACTAAATACGTCCCTGCTCGCCAGTCTCCATGGGGATCGGCTCCCCCATGTGTCCGGCAGCGGAGGTCTCGCCTCGCGGCGCCTCCTGGACACCATCCTGGGTCCCTCCACGGCTCGGAGCGGTCCTTCGGGACAACACTTTGGTGTCGTCCTTGGCCTCGAGGGAGTAAGCGGGCGGTGGCGACATGCTGGCCATTTCCGCCGGATCCAACGAACCTCCAGACCAGGATCGCTGGATGCTGTCACAAGCCGGACTGCAATAGCACAATTAACCACGTGAAAACAACAAAAGGTGAGGCCGATTACACTTGCATACGTGGGTCATAGTACTTACGATGCGGCCCGAGGCTTAGTGCGGAGGCGTCGCTCCGGACTGCAATCAACATCACACGCGGTGTCGACCGCAAGGGCGCCCTTCCCCTTCTTAGGCGTTCCCACCTCCAGAGTTGTGGAGGCCCCCCTTTTCTTCTTCCCCTCCTCAGGGGGAGGGTTCTTCTCCTCCTCGACCTCCTCCTCTTCCTCATCATCATCCTCAGGGACAGAGGAATGGGATTCTTCGTCTTCGGACGTCACGTCCGAAGAGCCCTTACGACGGGGGCCACTATTTCCCCCCTTGGCCTTCTTCGTGGCCTTCTTCTCCGGCGCCTTATATGGTTTCGGCACCAGCATCTTTGCCAAACGTGGGATGACCGGTTCTTCAGGCAGCTGAGCCGGACATTGGATCCGCTTCGCCATCTCCATCCAATCCTAAAAAAGCAAATGATAAAAGCTCACACATCATCCCTGAAATAAACAAGTATGGGATACGTTAAAAATAACATACCTTGCTGGCGGGATGTTTAATGTCGTGTCCACGATCCGAATTCGTGGCCTGTGGTTTCTCGTCGCCCTTGAAGAGCAACCTCCAGGCACCCTCGTGAGTGGTTTCAAAGAGCCTCACCAGGGTTTGGTGCTTCTTCAGATTGAACTCCCATAGAGGACGACTTCTGCGCTGGCACGGGAGGATCCAGCGAACCAGCATTACCTGAACTACATCGACAAGCTTGAATTTCTTGGCTATCATGCTTTGAACGCGCGTCTGCATCGCAATCAGCTCATTGGGCGAACACCAGTTCAGACTATTCTCGGCCCAAGAGGTGAGTCGCATGGGAGCACCAGAGCGGAATTCGGCAACTGCGGCCCAGGTGGTGCCGTGGGTTTCCGTGATGTAGATCCACTATTTCTGCCACTCCTTTACTATCTCCACAAAAGTGCCTTTTGGCCAGGAGACGTTGGACAACTTACTCACCATGGCTCCTCTGCACTCCACGTGCTGGCGATCCACCACCTTCGGCTTCACGATGAAGACTTTGAGTCACATCCCGAAGTGGGGTTGGATGCGGATGAAGGCCTCAGACACGGCGATAAACGCCGAGATATTGAGGAAGGAATTCGGGGACAGATTGTGGAAATCTATCCTGTAATAATACATCAGCCCGCGGACGAAAGGGTGGAGTGGAAACCCAAGTCCGCGGAAGAAATGAGGGATGAATACCACCCTCTCGTTGGGCTCTGGTGTAGGGACGACTTGTCCCTCGGCTGGCAGACGGTGGGCAATTTCCTTCGCTAAGTATCCAGCCGCCCGAAGCTCAGTGATGTCCTCCTCCTTGACGGAGGAGACCATCCACTTGCCCTGACCTCCGGATCCGGACATGGTTGAGTGCTAGCTCGAGGGGAAAGAAGATGAGAACTTGGGCGCTGGATCTCGAGATTGGAAGGGCGGAGATAGAGAGAAGGCGTGGGAGAGAAAGAGGGAGTCCTTATCCCCTTATAAAGGTAGTAAATATTAAACGCCTCCCCACTCGCCTCAGAATTCACCTATTCCCAAGGCTTGTGTAAACGGCACGGTTGGGTTACCCATGCCCGCATTGATGAGAATCCCACAATAAGGTGATGTGATCTCTGCTACGACAAGACATGCCAATGGCAACTGCGTCTCAGGACGTGGGGCGTCGGGCACAAAGCGATCTGGAATTAGGACCGGTCGGACGTGACGTCATGCTACAAAAATTTGGCAGCGGATTGGACTCGTGTAAAATTATATTCTCTCCATGGTTGTGTATGGTGTGTACGACAGGTCTGGGTACTATCATCAAGTCCGAAGACTATCTTAGGGTTCGGGAAAAAGGGAACCCGCCTTGCAATGCCGAATACAATCTGCGCACCAGACTCCTCGTCATTGAAGCCAGGTTCACGGGCTACTGAGGGAGTCCTGGACTAAGGGGTCCTCGGGTGTCGGACCTATTATCAATGGACCGGACTGGTGGGCTATGAAGACATGAAGGCCGAAGATTGCACCCGTGTCCGGATTGGACTCTCCTTGGCGTGGAAAGCAAGCTTGGCGACCAACTATGAAGATTCCTTCTTATGTAACCGACCTTATGTAACCCTAGATCCCCCCGGTGTCTATATAAACTGGAGGGAGTAGTCCGGATGGCAGATATACACATTACCATAGTCATACAGGCTAGGCCTCTAGGGTTTAGCCATTACGATCTCGTGGTAGATCAACCCTTGTAATACTCATATTCATCAAGATAAATCAAGCAGGAAGTAGGGTATTACCTCCATAGAGAGGGCCCGAACCTGGGTAAACATCGTCTCCCGAGTCTCCTGTAACCATCGACCTTAGCCGCACAGTTCGGGACCCCCTACCCGAGATCCGCCAGTTTTGACACCGACAAGGGGTGCACAGCCCCTTAGTTGTCCAATGTGCCCCCTTCCCTTGGCCCATAAGGCCCCCCAACGCTTGTCGGGGCCTCCGAAACCTGTTTCGGACACGCTGGTCGTCACCCGGTACGCCCAGAACAATTTCGGACTCCAATACCCTTCGTACAATATATCGATCTTTGCCTCTGGACCATTCCGGAGTTCCTCGTCACGTACGGATCTCATCCCGGACTCCGAACATCCTTCGGTAACCACATACTATTCCCATAACAACTCTAGCATCACCGAACCTTAAGTGTGTAGACCCTACGGGTTCGGGAACCATGCAGACATGACCGAGATACCTCTCCGGCCAATAACCAATAGCGGGATCTGGATACCCATATCGGCTCCCACATGTTCCACGATGATCTCATCGGATGAACCACGATGTCAGGGATTCAATCAATCCCGTATACAATTCCCTTTGTCCATCGGTATGTTACTTGCCCGAGATTCGATCATCGGTATCCCCATACCTCGTTCAATCTCGTTACCGGCAAGTCTCTTTACTCGTTTCGAAACGCATGATCCCGTGGCTAACTCCTTAGTCACATTGAGCTCGTTATGATGATGCATTACCGAGTGGGCCCAGAGATACCTCTCCGTCATACAGAGTGAAAAATCCCAGTCTCGATTCATGCCAACCCAATAGACACTTTTGGAGATACCTGTAGTGCACCTTTATAGCCACCCAGTTACGTTGTAACGTTTGATACACCCAAAGCATTCCTACGGTATCTGGGAGTTGCACAATCTCATGGTCTAAGGAAATGGTACGTGACATTAGAAAAACTCTTAGCAAACGAACTACATGATCTTGTGCTATGCTTAGTATTGGGTCTTGTCCATCACATCATTCTCCCAATGATGTGATCCCGTTATCAACGACATCCTATGTCCATGGTCAGGAAACCGTAACCATCTATTGATCAACGAGCTAGTCAACTAGAGGCTCACTAGGGACATGTTGTGGTCTATGTATTCACATATGTATTACAGTTTCCGGTTAATACAATTATAGCATGAATAATAGACAATTATCATGAACAAGGAAATAATATAATAACCATTTTATTATTGCCTCTAGGGCATATTTCCAACAGTCTCCCACTAGCACTAGAGTTAATAATCTAGTTCACATTGCCATGTGATCAACACTCATAGTTCACATCGCCATGTGACTAACACCCAAGAGTTTACTAGAGTCAATAATCTAGTTCACATCACCATGTGATTAACACTCAATGAGTTCTAGGGTTTGATCACGTTATGCTTACAAGAGAGGTTTTAGTCAAATGGTCTGCAACATTCAGATCCGTGTGTTCTTCGCAAATCTCTATTTCATATTGTAGATGTTGCTACTATGCTCCACTTGGATCTATTCCAAATGGTTGCTCCACTATAGGTATCCAGTTTAATACTCAAAGTCATCCGGATAGGTGTTAAAACTTGTGTGGACGTAACCCTTTACGCCGAACTCTTCATCACCTCCATAATCGAGAAACATTTCCTTAATCTCAAGGACAATTTTGACCACTGCCCACTGATCCATTCCTGGATCACTCTTATACCCCCTTGCCAGACACGTGGCAAGACACATCGTGGTACACATCATGGCATATCGTATAGAGCCTATGGCTAATGCATAGGGGACGTCTTTCGTCCTTTCTCTTTCTTCTGCCATGGTCGAGCTTCAAGTCTTAACTTCACACCTTACTACTCAGGCAAGAACTCATTCTTTGAATGATCCATATTGAACTCCTTCAAGATCATGTCAAGGTATGTGCTCTGTGAAAGTCTTATTAGGTGTCTTGATCTATCTCTATAGATCTTGATACCCAACATGTAAGCAGTTTTACAAAGGTCTTCCTTTGAAAAACTCCATTCAAACAACCCTTTATGCTTTCCATAAATTCTACATCATTTTTGATCAACAATATATCATTCACATATACTTATGAAAATGTTGTAGTGCTCCCACTCACTTTCTTGCAAATACAAGTTTCTTGCAAACTTTGTATAAACCCAAATGCTTTTATCACCTCATCAAAGCGTATGTTCCAACTCCGAGATGCTTGCTCCAGTCCATAGATGGATCGCCAGAGTTTGCTGTCACACCCTTGAAAGTGCAACTAATCCCCGGGTGGTTTTGGTAATTAATAACAACATATATATCATTGAACTAATATTATCTTGAGAATCATTTCAGAGAAGTTCGATGATATGGGTATGGAAATGTCTGGAGAAGTGGATCCCTCAAAATGCTAAGACAAGCATTGGCAAAAGCTCAAGACTCCATTTTTGGTTTAGTGATCAAAGATCACATTGAGTCCATAGGAAAAGCCAATACTATTAAAAGGGGATGAGGTTGTGTTAATGTTCTTGTTGCTCAAGTGCTTGGTGATCTAACTCCCTCAACAATCAGCACTATTCACTACTCAACACAAACCCTAACATCTCGGTCACACCGATTTCTCCAACTCAGTCCCACCGAGATGAACCTCTTCAGTTGTTTCTCCAAACCCTAGCTTCTCGGTCAAACCGATTCTGAGTTTCGGTCTCACCGAAAAAGGGCTGCCAACCTTCTGTGATCAGTTGACATCAATTCGGAATATCCGAGTTTATATTTTCGGTCTCACCGAAATGGCAAACCCTAACCTTTGACTCACTTCGGTCTCACCGAGATGGTATTTTCGGTCCCACCGAAAATCCCAACGTTCACTATATTTGAACTTTCGGTCTGACCGAGTTTTCACTTCGGTCTGACCGAGATTGGTCAAATGTGTGTGTAACGGTTGGATTTTGTGTGGAGGCTATATATACCCCTCCACCCCCTCCTCATTCGTGAGGAGAGCCATCAAAAAGTA
The DNA here is from genome assembly GCA_902687465.1 of Secale cereale. Classification (NCBI taxonomy): domain Eukaryota; kingdom Viridiplantae; phylum Streptophyta; class Magnoliopsida; order Poales; family Poaceae; genus Secale; species Secale cereale. Next base: position 257,684,918 of record LR738714.1, read on the forward strand.
CTACCATTCCTACCATACACTTTCTGAGAAGTGAACCACCTACCCTTGTGTTGAGATCAAGCCATTCCATTCCTACCATATGAAACTTGATCTCTAGCCTTCCCAAGTTGCTTTCCACTCAAATCTTTCTTCCACCACAGCCATATCAGTGAGGAGAGTTGAGTGTTGGGGAGTTTATCATCTGAAGCACAAGAGCAAGGAGTTCATCATCATCAACACCGTCTATTACCTTTTGGGGGGTGGTGCCTCCTAGATTGGTTAGGTGTCGCTTGGGAGCCTCCGTCGTTGAGATGTGGAGTTGAACCAAGAAGTTTGTAAGGGCAAGGAGATCGCCTACTTCGTGAAGATCTACCCCGAGTAAGGCTAGTCCTCCGTGGGCGTAGGCCATGATGGAATAGACAAGGTTGCTTCTTCGTGGACCCTTCGTGGGTGGAGCCCTCCGTGGACTCGCGCAGCCGTTACCCTCCGTGGGTTGAAGTCTCCATCAACGTGGATGTACGATAGCACCACCTATCGGAACCACGACAAAAATCTCTGTGTCTCCAAACTGCGTTTGATCTTCTCCACCTCTCTTTACTACATGTGCAATTTACTTTCCGCTGCTTATACTCTAGAATTGCATGTGTAGGGTGATACTTGAATTGATCATAATTGTGAAACTGCCAAAAACTGTTCATGATCTAAAGGCAGATTTTTTATATTGTCAAGTAGTCTAATCACCCCCCCCCCTCTAGACATACTTTCGATCCTACAAGTGGTATCAGAGCTTTGGTCTCCATTGTTTTGGTTTCCATTGCATTGGACTCCATAAGCTTGGTTTCACAACCTAGGAGAGTATGGCGTCTAGTGAGGGTAATTATCGTAGAGGTCCTTACTTTGATGGTACAAATTTTGCTAGTTGGAAGCATAAAATGAAAATGCATATTCTTGGTCATAACCCAGCCGCATGGGGCATTATTTGTGTTGGTATGCAAGGTGAATTCTTTGAGGAAGGAAAAGTTCCGGATCGCGAAGCTACACCGGAAGAGTTGCGGATGTTGCAAAACAATGCTCAAGCTTGTGACATTCTCTTCAATGCTTTGTGTCCCGAGGAGTTCAACAAAATCAGCCGTCTTGAGAATGCTAAAGAGATTTGGGATACTTTGGTTGAAATGCACGAAGGTACCGAGTCTGTGAAGGAATCAAAGCTAGATATTCTTCAAGGTCAACTTGACAAGTTCAAGATGAAGGATGGTGAAGGAGTCGCTGAAATGTACTCTAGGCTTGCTCTCATCACAAATGAGATTGCCGGCTTAGGAAGCGAAGAAATGACTGACCGATTCATCATTAAGAAGATTCTCAGAGCTTTGGATGGAAAGTATGACACCGTGTGCACTTTGATCCAAATGATGCCAAACTACAAGACTCTCAAGCCAACTGAAGTCATTGGAAGAATTGTTGCTCATGAGATGACACTTAAGGATAAGGAAGAGCTTCACAACAAGTCAAGTGGTGCTTACAAAGCTTCAAGTGATGCTCCTACTACCTCAAGTGACAAGCTAATTTCCAATGAAGAGATAAGCCTAATGGTCAAGAACTTCAACAAGTTCTACAAGAATAGAGGCAAAGAAAGAAGCTCAAAGTCTAGATCATATGATGGAAAGAGATCTTCTAGTCGTGATCGAAACTGCTACAATTGTGGAAGACCCGGACACTTCTCAAATGAGTGTACGGCTCCCCACAAGAGAAGAGAAGAATCTCCAAGAAGAAGAGCAAGAGATGAGTCACCTCGGAGAGAGAGAAGGAGTAGAGATGATCGTTATGAACGAAGAGCCTCTCGGAGAAGCAAGGATTCGGAGAGGAAAGACAAGTCATCAAGGAGCTACACAAGAAGAAGACATCAAGCTCATGTTGGTGAATGGGTCTCCGGCTCCGACTCTGACAGTCAATCCGATGGAAGCTATCACTCCGACTCCGACTATAGTCAAGATGAAGGTGTTGCCGGACTTGCACTCGTATCCTCCAACTCCAACTCCTACGACTTATTTGATTCACCAAACGAGGGAATTGGAAGATGCTTCATGGCTAAAGGCCCCAAGGTAACACACCCTGAGTTCATTGACTTTGATAGTGATGAGGATGACTTACTTGGTGAAGATGAGCTCTTGCATGATAAATCTAGTGAGCTTAGTAATGATGAAAATGCTAGTAGTCTTTATAGTCGAGAAGAGTCGAATGACAATGCTATGAAGGAGATTGAGCGTCTAACTAAAGAACTAAACACTCTTAAGTTAGCTCATGAAACAACTCAAGAAGATCACAGAGAGCTCCTAAGATCTCATGAGAAGCTACGCTTCGAGAAGCTCACTCTAGAGCAAGAACATGAGTTTCTAAAAGCGATCAATGACGATCTTCGAAAGAAGAGTTCTTCATATCTTGCCAAACGACTTCTCTTGTCTAATTTCTTGCCACCTATTAAGACTAAGCATGACAAGCATAAGAAAAATTCTTCCTCTAGTAGTAACAATAACAATGTTAAATCCAATATTGTTGCTTCTAGTAGTTCTCTTGATTCCACTAACAATGTTTCAAGCCAAGTTACACTTGAGCAAGAAAATAGCTTATTGAAGGAAATCATAGAGAAAGGTGTCTACAAGAGTCTTGCCGGAAGCAAGAACTTTGAGGAGATTGTTCGCAAACAGGGAAGACACCGGAAGAATCAAGGGATTGGTTTTGAGCGAAAGTTCAACGCCGAAGGTGTTGAGTGGGAAGAAGGTCAATACCCTACTCCACAGTTTGTCTCACAAAAGGAGAAGTATGATCCTACTTCTTCCAATGTGGAACAAGCTCAAGATGACCTTCCACCACAAGACCACAAGCTAAAGGCCAAGGACAAGCTTCAAGAGGAGATTGATGCATTCATTGAAGCACCTCAAGCCATGGTCAAGTGGGTTCCCAAGGACACATCAAGTTCTACTTCGTCAAGCTCAACTACAACACCAAGGATTCCCATCAAGATGATGTGGATCCCAAAGAAGAAGAACTAGTAGGTTCTTGAGGGTGACTCCGCCAACAAACTTCACTCATATTCATTTTGGCAAGAACTTGTGCAATCAACTTCCACATCATGCACTTGTTCAAGGAGTCACAAACCCTCTTGTTGGTAAGTCAAGGGACAAGGTAATCATTGCTTTCATGCACATCATCTCTTGTGTACTTCACTCTATGTCCATGGATATTCTTGTTTGTTCCTTGTGGGACTAACCCATGTAGGTATTGAAAGTGCCCTAATCCAAGGATAGCTCTCAACTCTTGATGATCTACATCAACATTGAGCATCCACATCTTCAACATCTACATGAAGTCTTCTACGACAACCCAAGGTTAGTTTGACCCTTTAAAAGGGGTTCTCACATCTAGGGGGAGCTTTGCTCTAAAAATTGAGCTAAAGCATCTTCAAATGATGTGAACACATAAATGCTTTATGTAAAAGTGGTAACCCCACTTGTGCTTAAACGATGAGTATGACCTATGATCAAATGTTCTCATTTGGCTCCTAAGTCAATATACTCATATATAGATGACCTAGTCATCGACAATTTGTGTGCTAGTAGCTAGAGTTTTGGTTGTGCATGTTTGACACATATTTCAGTTGCTATCTTATTGTGTGAGCATGTTGAATGCATGATTCTATTCATTCAAGGACATCCATTTGTGGTTTTGATTGTTTTGGTTTCTTTTTCTGGCCAAATGGATGGACAAGAATGCCTAAGCACCTTCCCTAGCTATCTATGCTATCTTGTCTCAAATTATATTCATGCTTATATCACAACTTTGAACAAGTCTTTTTCGGACAGTCCGAGTGAGGAGCACTCGGAACCACCGATTCGTCTAAGGCTGACTTCCAAAACCTTCTAAGTCCATTTCGGTCTGACCGGCTTCCCAATCTCGGTCCAACCGAAACACTTAGATTGATCTAGGTTTCATCTCGGTGAAACCGAGTTCAAAATCTCGGTCTGACCGATATGCGTAACTGCACTGCAATTATGCATCTCGGTGACACCGAGTTTTTCAACTCGGTCCCACCGACAGCACGGGGTTATATATACTGAGGGCTGCGCACGATCTATTCCTTTCAAACGTTCGCCCTCCAAGACCCCTGCTGCCGCCGCCCTGGTCTACGGATCGTCGCCTTCATCACCTGTGCGCCCTCGCCGCAGGTCTCCGCCGCCGTCAACGGTAATCTTCTCCGCCGTTGCCGCCGTAGAGGGACACCACCAAGTTAGGGTGTGTCCCGATCCCTTTCATGCTCCACTTCTAATTCTTGCATGATAGGACTGCCCTGATTCAATCCACGTTTGATATGATCCCAATACATTGTTCAGATCTTCTAGTTTCGAGGAAAATTCTTAGGTTTAGGTTTCCACGGAATGCATCTCGGTGAAGCCGATTCCTGAAACTCGGACTGACCGATTTGGTCTCTGACCATTGCACTACACAGTTCGGTCTGACCGAGTTGTGGAAATCGGAATGTCCGAAGTGAAGTTTCTGTGAAACCCTAAGTTTTCGGTAGGACCGAAACCCATTTTCGGTCTGACCGAAAGTGGTGTGTAGGTTCTGTTGAACACTTCGGTTACACCGAAACTTGAAATCGGTTTGACCGAAATACATTCTGTGAAAACTCAAAACTAAGTTTTTAACTCATTTTTTTTTTTAAAAAAACTTCTGCAGTTGTGATAACTCTTCCATTCTGCCTATACCTTATCTTTTCACAGGTCTTTCAGCCATGTCAGATGTCAGTGACAGCCAGAACAGGTCTGAATCACCATTTGCTGAAATTCCAGAGGCAGAAACAAGTCCTGCAAGCAGCTCTAGTGATGATGGTGAGAGGAGCACCCCTAGTGGTCTGCCTCCTGCAGCTACGAGAACCAGGAAGAAGAGAACTTCTGATGATGAGGATTCTGACTTTGTTGCTGAGGAAGTTACCTCCAAACCCAAGAGGAATGTGGTTGCCAAAGAGCACCAAGGGCAGCAGCCAAGGAAAGGTACAAGCAAGGTAAAACAGTCTGCAGTTGCCAAGAAGCTCAACTTGGAAGAGCCTGCTCCAAGCAAGGTGAAGAAGACTTCCAAGAGGAAGAGAGTTGTTTATGCTGAACCTCAAGATGTTGCAGAAGAAGAAGAAGAAGAAGCACCCCAGCCTCCTCCTCAGAAAGCTAAGTTCATGGGTGATGCTATTCGGGCTCAAGCCTCCTCCAAGCCCAAGAAGCCTGCTCCAGCTAAGGCAGCTCCAGCGAAGCCCAAGAGAACAACCAGAAGCATTCCAGCTTCTGAGAAGAACAAAGGTGAGATGCCACCTTCTGAGTCAGATGAAGAGCATGTGTTGCTCAAGCTCCGTCCCAAGTTGCCACTCCACAATGATGCTCATCCTCAAGCTGAGGACATGAAGGCAAGGAAGGACAAAGGTCTCAGGCTATGGAGACAGTCTGATCCATATGCCGTAAGAAGAAGGACTGCTGTGGACCCCAGATTCCACACCAGAGAGCAGCAGGATTTCTATGAGACCGTGCTAATGGATAAGAAGCCCATTGTTGCTGACACCAGGTATGTTGACTGGGAGTACATTGACAGTAGAGAGCACCGGGACTTCTTTCCCCATGTGCATGAGAGCTTTACTGCATGTGGAGTTGCTGATTTTGTGGGTCAAGAACTGACAGCATGGAATGACGAGATGATCATGCAGTTCTATGCCACAGCCCATTTCTACCCTGATGGCAAGATCACCTGGATGACTGAAGGTCAACGGTTTTCTTCAACTGTTGCAGAATGGGCAGAACTTCTGAACGCTCCTGTGCAGAGAGAGGACGACATTGATGTCTATGGGATTCCTAAGAAGAGTCATGATTCCATGAAGAATATGTACAAGGAGATCCCAGCTGCTGATTTGGAGGGATGGAAGCTCGGCTCAGTGTATTATCTCCAGGCTGGTCTGACCACCACTAACACTATTCTGAGGCATACTTTGATGCCTAAGTCAGGTGACCACCGGATGATACGAGGCTATTCTATCAAGATGCTGCACATTCTCGATGAGAAGGCACCTTTTAAGGTGATGGACTTGATGGTAGAAACCATTAAGAGGACTGCAGCTGACCAAAAGAGGTCATGTGGGTTTGCTCCGCAGATACAGATGCTCATCAACGCCAAGTTTGGCACGGGCAAATTCATGTTGGATAGGAAGCACTTGCCACTGCAGCCAGAGCATGAGGACAACGTAGTTGTGATGGATGAAGAGGATCCCACCTCAGTTGAAGGGCAAGCCAAGATCGAAGCTGCAAAGAAAGCCAAAGCTGACAAAGAGGCAGCAGCAGCAGCAGCTAAACCAAAGAGCTTTGGAGATCAGATTCTTGAAGCAACCCGGAGAATTGAACAACGCCTGGCCAGCATTGAGCAATCTCAGGAGAGCCTTGAGAGGATTGTCGAGGACAAGATCCACGCTCTAGACGTGAAGCTGACTGAGATTCAGGTGTCTGTCAACAAGCTTGAGGCAGACATGGAGGAGACTAGGCAGGAGAGAGCAGAGCTTATGCAGGATGATCTAGTCCAGGACTCTCATCGCCAGGCTGCTCAGGTTCCCAGAGGATCCAGATCTGCAGCTATCCCAGTGACAGACTCCAGGGCTACCACTTCAGCACCAGCTACAGCTCCAGCAGTTCCTACAGCTCCAGCATCCACTCCTCCACCGCAGACATCAGCAGAGGTCTTCGCAGATGCAGCTATCTCTACACCGACATCGACCCAGACGGGAGCAGCCAGCCGAGCCCGCAGTGACGTTTAGCTCTATACCTTTTCGAACTTTTTGGTAACTTGTTGCCAAAGGGGGAGAAATTGTTATAGATCATAGGGCTTCGAGAGAGAGAGTGCTCTTTCGTCTTTTCGTTCTTTTGCCGGTTTTCTCTGTGATACATTGATTTCTTTTGGTTCCAGATACTTTATGTGTGCTTGCTACTACGTTTGATGCTACCTTAATGAGTGCTTAGTCATACTATGCCTTAATGTGTGCTTATTGCTTATCATATGCTATTCCTTATTGTATGGCTATTTACTCTTGTCTTGGTGATTAAGTGCATGTTATTCATTCTTATCATTTTGTGCGCTCCACCAAGATGTATGTGACATGGAAGAGTGATCCATAATCCTAATCGATTGTGCATTTGCATTCAAACGCAAATTTTAAATAATGCACAAATTTAGGGGGAGCTCTTGTTTATCACATACTTCTCAAAGCGACGATGTTATTCATTGATTATATCTTATGTCGAAGCTTTGATCTATATGTTGTCATCAATTACCAAAAAGGGGGAGATTGAAAGTGCAACTAATCCCCGGGTGGTTTTGGTAATTAATAACAACATATATATCATTGAACTAATATTATCTTGAGAATCATTTCAGAGAAGTTCGATGATATGGGTATGGAAATGTCTGAAGAAGTGGACCCCTCAAAATGCTAAGACAAGCATTGGCAAAAGCTCAAGACTCCATTTTTGGTTTAGTGATCAAAGATCACATTGAGTCCATAGGAAAAGCCAATACTATTAAAAGGGGATGAGGTTGTGTTAATGTTCTTGTTGCTCAAGTGCTTGGTGATCTAACTCCCTCAACAATCAGCACTATTCACTACTCAACACAAACCCTAACATCTCGGTCACACCGATTTCTCCAACTCAGTCCCACCGAGATGAACCTCTTCAGTTGTTTCTCCAAACCCTAGCTTCTCGGTCAAACCGATTCTGAGTTTCGGTCTCACCGAAAAAGGGCTGCCAACCTTCTGTGATCAGTTGACATCAATTCGGAATATCCGAGTTTATATTTTCGGTCTCACCGAAATGGCAAACCCTAACCTTTGACTCACTTCGGTCTCACCGAGATGGTATTTTCGGTCCCACCGAAAATCCCAACGTTCACTATATTTGAACTTTCGGTCTGACCGAGTTTTCACTTCGGTCTGACCGAGATTGGTCAAATGTGTGTGTAACGGTTGGATTTTGTGTGGAGGCTATATATACCCCTCCACCCCCTCTTCATTCGTGAGGAGAGCCATCAGAAAGTACTACCATTCCTACCATACACTTTCTGAGAAGTGAACCACCTACCCTTGTGTTGAGATCAAGCCATTCCATTCCTACCATATGAAACTTGATCTCTAGCCTTCCCAAGTTGCTTTCCACTCAAACCTTTCTTCCACCACAGCCATATCAGTGAGGAGAGTTGAGTGTTGGGGAGTTTATCATCTGAAGCACAAGAGCAAGGAGTTCATCACCATCAACACCGTCTATTACCTTTTGGGGGGTGGTGCCTCCTAGATTGGTTAGGTGTCGCTTGGGAGCCTCCGTCGTTGAGATGTGGAGTTGAACCAAGAAGTTTGTAAGGCCAAGGAGATCGCCTACTTCGTGAAGATCTACCCCGAGTAAGGCTAGTCCTCCGTGGGCGTAGGCCGTGATGGAATAGACAAGGTTGCTTCTTCGTGGACCCTTCGTGGGTGGAGCCCTCCGTGGACTCGCGCAGCCGTTACCCTCCGTGGGTTGAAGTCTCCATCAACGTGGATGTACGATAGCACCACCTATCGGAACCACGACAAAAATCTCCGTGTCACCAAACTGCGTTTGATCTTCTCCACCTCCTTTTTACATGTGCAATTTACTTTCCGCTGCATATACTCTAGAATTGCATGTGTAGGGTGTTACTTGATTTGATCTTGTTTGTGAAACTGCCAAAAACTTTGCATGATCTAAAGGCAGATTTTTTATATTGTCAAGTAGTCTAATCACCCCCCCTCTAGACCTACTTTCGATCCTACAACCCTGCATTTTGAAACATGTTATTTGTAACTTTGAAGCATGAAAATTTGGACCAGCAAAATTTTTTAGCATCATTTGGCTTTTATTTGGAATTGAGTTTTCTTCATTTGCTTTTTCATGTGCTCATTAAAGTCAACTATGACCTCTTGTAGATTTCATCTCCATACCCAAAACTTCTGCCCAATGATCATGCCAAGTGTTATATAACAGTATAGTATTTTCTTACAAAATTAATTTGGCCAAAAAGTATTTTATAAATTTAGTTTTCCAAAAACCCCTGAATTGAGATTTGCACTGCAAGTACTTGATTTAGGGTGAGAAAATTATTTCAAAAGATTTATTTGAGACCTAGTAGTCATAGGACTCCCAGAAACCACAAAGGTATAATTTTAAAAGTTATTTTCCTATTTTATTTAAAAGCTTTCTCTTAAGGCCAGAAATGGTCTTTAATAGGGAAAAATTATTTAACTGTTTCAAAAATATTTGCCAAAATTCAGAGAGACTCATAGGACATATATTGTCCATATAAGAGTTTCAACACTTGGTCATGTTCAAAATAATGGGCTAAACCCTCTAAAACCCTTTCTGGATATTTCAAGCTTTTGAAATATTTACAAAGGAATTTTTCTCCAAAAATTCCAGGGAAATTCTATCATGTCATATATGACATATTTGATGATCTTGCCAAGTCCCATGCCTTGGGAAGCAAGAAAACATCCTCAAACCCCTTCATAACCATTCTGTCCATATTTGAAGTTTGAGCAACTTTACATTGCCAAACTTGTCCAAATGCTCTCAACCTTGGTGAACATGCTAGAATGGCCTAATAAGGCATCTAGACCAAATGGCACAAGATTTGGAATAGAGCAACTTGATCAGATCACCTCAAAACCCTTTCTGTTCAAATGCAAATTTGAACAACTTTACATTACCAACTTTTTATCTGGAGCTTCAAACTTTGTGGGCATGATCAATACCCCAAATGATGATGCTACACCAAGTGGTGCATCAAGGGGAGATGATTAGCTTGACTCAATCAAGATGAAACTGTTTCTGTTGATTTCTAGGGTTCACCAAAGTTACATTGGCTAGTTTCTTCAAATGAGCCCAAATTTGGTGAAGCACCCTATTTTCTCATGTCTTTCAACCCTGTTAAGTGCCATGTCAAGTAGAGTTCATTTACTTGACCAAACACTGATCAAACACCTTCTGCAGAATTTCTAAAACCCCCAACTTGATCACTTTTACTTTTCTCCATGGCCTCAACTTCTTACCACAGGCTCATTGAGTTACCAGCTACCTCCAGTAACTCCCCCAGCACCTCAGCTCCATGATTGAGGGGTGAAAGCCCTGATTTACCTTGCTGTACAGCTAGCTTCCACCATTTTACCAGCCCTCTCCCTCTCTCTCTGCATCTCCAGGGCATCCAAGGCCTCAGGCCCTTTCTTTACTCCTCCCACAACATGCTGGACACTACTGGACACGTTGGCCTTGACCAGGACGGCGAGAGCGCGGTGATGCCAGCCAAACGCGCGCTCTGGAGCGCGTAACAGTGCAGACCAGCACTGTAGCTCGGGCCAATCAGCCTCCCCCGACAGCCTCGGGCCTCCCCCTCGCGCCAGTCAAGGCCCCTCAACATCCGCGACCTCCCCGGCGCTGTCCCCACTCCTCCTGCGCCCTCCAGTGGCCGTCATCGCACGCGCGCTGGCCGCCCGCGGCGGCCACTCCTCTGCCTCACACGCGCGCACGCCTCTGACGCTCCCCCGCTTCTCCTCTCACCTCTACTGGACGTGGAGCTCGTCCAGGAACTCCACGGACTCACTCCCCTGGCCTCCCGTGCGTTGTAGCCTCGAGCCGGAGCTCGCCGGCGCACTGGACCATGGGTCTCCGTCGAGCCACTATAAGTAGCCCCTCCCGAGCCTCTCCAACGGCACCACAAGCCTCACTCCACTCCTCTGAGCCCCCCAGCACCTCCAGTTCGACCCCAAGAGGTCCCAGTGCTCGGGATCGACCGGAGCGCCGCCGCGTCGGGCCTCCGGCGATCTCGAGGTACGGGCCTCCCCTGCCTCTCCTTCCACCCGTTTCGGAACCCCCTCGCCTCACTGATCATTTTCCCCCTGTTTTCCCCTTCGTTCGCAGTCGGAAACGGCCGCAGCAACCACCCTCCGACGAGCTTCCGCCGTCCCACCTCGCCGCCGGTGAACCAGGCTTCCCCGCCGTGCCGCACCACCACCACAGCAACCGCGATACGACACTGAGCTCATCCCTGCCCTCCGTTGCCGTCGCCGTGGCCGGAATCCTCGCCGGTGAGCTCGCCGTGGCCGTGGCCGTGGGGTTAGAGATGACAGGCGGGCCCCGCCTGTCATCCCCTCACCTCTCCCCCCTCCTCTGTGCCGCTGACCCACGGGCCCCGCCCGTCAGGTTTGAAAACTAGACGTGCGCGCGCTGGTTCTCGTGCAGCTGGGCTAGTCCGTCTGGGCCGTGCACTGTGGCCTCCTCTGGCCCAGTGCATAGGACCCTTTTTCCTTTTTCTTTTCTGTAAATGCTTTGAACATTTCTACAGAAAAGAATATTGATCCAAATTAAATATTTCCAACTACTAAAATCTTGTAATATTCCAACATATTTAATGGTACCACTTTCATTCAAATCCATGAAACTTTGCTGTACTGTTCAAATTTAAATTCAAATTTGGGCAGTAATACTCCTGTTCAAAACTCAATATATTCTATTCTGTTACTCCAAAACTCCAACTAAGATTTTTTCCCCATCTTAGAAATTCCTCTAGTATTTTACAAAAATGAGTTGACATTTTTCTGAGCACTTTGATTTTTTTTGTATTGTTTGTATTCTTATTTTCCCGTGGTTATTATGTGACGTATAGATCCCGTATTTGACGAAGTTGCTGTGGAAGAAGAAGGAGAAGGATTTGAAGACTTTGAAGACCAAGCCAATCCACGCAAGCAACCCTTTGACCATGATACACTTGTTCTTCGGAACCCGTTTGTTTCCGATGCATGATGATTAGGGTTACGATGGTAACCTAGTTGATTCCACCATATGATGCATGCCATGATCCTGATCTTGCTATGTGCTAGATGACTTGCATATGGTTAGTGGTTATGGTTAGTGATGCATGTGTGACATGAACCTTCATGGTTGAAGTCTTTTGCATAAAACCCCGTCGGGTGCCATTTATGCCCGAGGGAGATGATGATGATAAGTTGGGTGACCACTTGATGACGAAGTGGTGTGCCAAGGCAAGTGTGTGTGTGTTTTTCAAACGGACTGGTTTAAGTTGCGACCGTTATTCCAACCATACATGTGCAACCACACTACCCCTTATGGGACGGGGCTTTATTGATTACTTAGGTCGATACTAGCATGGTGCCCGCATTACTAGTGACGGGAAGACTCGAGGTCTTTCCCGGGACGGGGTCGTGCTTGGATAGGCGGCCATGACTGTTTTCACAGGGCACCGGACACACCGTTGGTCCCTTCGGGTATGCGTGACATTGAAATTAGGGCAAGTCCCGTGATCTATTGTTTGTACCCGAGGGCCGTGTACCAACGAGTGGACTCTATGTTAGTGTCGTCTAAGGAAAGGTAATGACCGGGTGCTTACCCCGGGTACTTAAGGTACCGCGGGTCGTGGATGACACGGAAGTTCCCCAGATCTTGTGGGTAAAGTGTACAACCTCTGCAGAGTGTCAAACTATTCGAATAGCCGTGTCCACGGTCATGGACAGTTGGGTAACCGCTCTTGGGCTACGTCCAATGTTTGTGAAACCATGCGTGTGTGTGAGTCAAGGTGGTGACTTGACTCGATGAGATGAATCATATTCATGTTGATATCGGTAACCTGTCTTCGAGGTTACGCGAGTTTATTGATGCATTAACTTGATGGTAGAATATTTGTTCTAGCCTTGCTAGATTGATCATTGTTATTCAAATGCACTGTTACTTTGAACCACATCATGGGTTGCTTGCGAGTACATTCAAAGTACTCATTGGCTTGCCACTAGTTATTTAATTGGCCAGGCATGGAAGAGCAGGAATATGAGGAAGAGTTCTTTGGAGACGAACATGCGAACTAGGACGCTATCCCAGTCAGAATGCCTGTAGGGTTAAGGCAGATGGCATGGGTTCTACCCGTTTATCGAAGACTTCCGCTACTCGAGTTATTTCCTATTCAGCCCATGAGGCTCTATCTATGTAAGACTTGGCCATAATGGCCTTAATTCGTGTAAGACTATTTGTATGGATGTAAGACTCTTGTTATTTCAGCTTCTGTGTGTTCAGTGAGCATTGATCTCTGGGATCACTGTACACATGCATTCGGTGATCTCGACTTCTAAGTCGGGGTCCCCACAGAGCTGGTATCAGAGCCATCCTGACTGTAGGAAGCCTTAGTTAGCATGGGCGTTAGTTAGTTGAGACCCCTTTTCAAAAACCTTCTGAACCTCTCTTCTTTTCTAAACCTGAGATTTCATCAGCTTATTAACCCCTCCTATTCCACCCTTGTAGATGGCCGCTGTACCCGAAGAGCACCTGACCACTGGGTTTCCCCTACTTCTCGAGGATAGCCTCCAGGAGTGTCTGTTCCACCGAGCACCCATCCTCACCTACCTTGAGCATTGGGTGAGCGACACTAAGGTGGAGTACCATGTGGAAGTGATCGTGAAGGCAAACGATCCCCCCACAAGTTGGTCCTTCGAGGGACCCCAGATGGCAACACTACCACTCGCTGTCGAGGCTGCTGCACTCAAGGCACTGACCCGTCTCCGCGAGCTTCTTCCAGAGATGGCAGCCAAGATGGCAACTCGCTTCTTGCCTTACCGGAAGGAAGGTGACGAAGAAAGCAGCGCACTAGCCCCTCTACTGAAGGAAGGACTCTCGTTTCGGTTCCAGACCTACTTCAGTCTATGTGCCGACAGCCTGGCACAAGACTTGGCCTCGGAATCAATGAAGCTTCGAGAAGAACTACACAAGACCAAGGCACTTCTTCGTCGAGCTCAAGAGAAGGCAAACAGGATCAAGAAGGAAGGAGCACCTTCTGGACAATCCGCTATTGCATATCGAGGCGGAAGGCCCTCCGAGGATGTATCTTCCAAGGGTGAAGAACCACCTCGGCGACGCCGGATGACGGCAAGGGAATATCGCAAGCTTTTCCCTGCACCACCGTCGAAGCATCGTCGTATCCAACTCCTCCACTCCCCCACTCTCTCAAGCGACAAGGGAGCCCAGACAGATGAAGACAAGGAGGAAGACCCAGAAGAGCCGGAATACGCGACCGAGCATTCCGCCGCTTAGGCATTATTCGCTACTCGGATATGCCAGTTGTAACCCCTACGGTAGGATAGTTCGTGTAACCCCTATGCGCAGTCGAGTCCTTGTATGGTTCATATGAAACCATCTAGTGTTTGCTTTTGTTGTGTCTGGATGTATGTCGTATTCTTCCTTCGGGAAGGTGTAAACGACTACATCACCCATTTGGATTTTAATGAATGTGTTTTGGCCTTACGGCCTTTGCATGATTTGATTTAGTGTCACACCCACCCCCTTACTAGGCACCCATCTATCTTGCTTTCCATCTTCCGAGTCATGAGACCTTTTACCGCTCCAACAGGATGCCTGTTGTAACTCGTACTGGTACCTCTACCCAGCAGCCCGAAGCCGGAGCATCCTCTCAGCCAGAGGCAGGCCACGACCAAACCAACGACCAAGCTCCACCACCACCTCCTCCAAGCATGGACATGGCTCAGCTTCTCCAAGCTTTCCAAGAGGAACGCCAAGCCAACACTGCAGCTCTTCAGCTGATTGCTCAAGCTGTCACCAACAACCGCCAGCCGGCGGGGAATGGCAATGGACGTTCCACGTTGGCAGAGTTCAAGAAGCATGCACCGCCAACCTTCATCGAGACTGCAGAACCCCTGGATGCTGATGACTGGGTCCGTTCCATTGAGGAAATCCTGGAACTAGTCGGATGCACCGAAGATCGCGAGAAGGTGGCTTATGCAGCCCACTGCCTCGGGGGAACTGCTAGAGCTTGGTGGGATGGATTCAAGGTCATGCATGCTGAACAAGACATCACTTGGGTTAACTTCAAGGCAGAATTCCGCAAGGCCCACATTCCTTCCGGAATCATGGCTATCAAAAAGCGCGAGTTCCGAGCCCTGAAGCAAGGAAGTGGCACTGTCAAGGAGTACATGCAGAAGTTCAGTGTTCTGTCAAGGTATGCCCCTGAGGATGTCAGCACTGATGCTGCCAAAAGGGAGCGCTTCATGGAAGGCCTTAATCAGACTCTGCAATACTCGCTTGTCGTGTGCGACTGCCCATCTTTCCCTGACCTGGTGAACAAGGCACTTATGCTTGAAGACAAGCGGCGTGCTTTGGAAGACACTCGCAAGCGCAAATTGGTCAGTAAGGGAAGTTCCAGCAACCAGAAGCCTCATCCGTGGCAGTCAGCCCCGGCCAAGCCAACCTATCAGCAGCCAAGAGCTCCTGCACCTCGTGCCAATCCTCAGCCTCAGCAGTATGCCAACCCCAGGCCAGCTTTCAACCCCAATACCAGTGGTGGCAACAAGATCAACACTCCAAACCAAGTCACTTGCTTTGGATGTGGTCAGCCCGGACACATCTCAAGGGTGTGCCCCAACAAGAAGCCTGATGCCCCGTGCCCCAATGCGCAGAGCCAGGGACAAGGCCGTGGAATGCCACCAAGGAACCCAGCTCCTCGCAATCCACCGAACTATGGGAAGGGGCGTGTGAATCACGTCACTGCTGAAGAAGCCCAGGAAGACCCGGACGTCGTGTTGGGTACGTTCCTTGTCAACTCAGCACCTGCAACTGTCTTGTTTGATTCTGGAGCAACGCATTCATTTGTCACTCAAAGATTTGCATTAAAAAGTGGCATGACTCCTACACCCCTGAATAACCCTATGGTGGTACAAACCCCCGGAGCCGAGATGAGAGCCAAGATAGGCTGTAAAGGAGTCAGTATTACCATTAACGATGTAGACTTCCTAGCAGACCTTATCATCCTGAGATCGCAAGGCTTGGATGTGATCTTAGGGATGGATTGGCTCAGTAAGCACCAAGGCTTGTTAGACTGTGCCAATCGGACAGTCATTGTGACCAATGACCAAGGAGTCGAAGTCAAGTTTGCCCCCAACTCCTCTTCCGCTCAAGCCGCTAAAGTCAACTGTCTGTCTGAAGTTGGGCTAGATCAAGTACCGGTGGTATGTGAGTATCCTGATGTCTTTCCGGATGAACTACCGGGAATGCCCCCTGACCGTGACATTGAGTTCATCATCGAGCTCGTGCCCGGAGCAGGACCCATCTATAAGAAGCCTTATAGAATGGGGACGGAAGAATTAGCCGAGTTGAAGAAGCAGTTAGAAGAGCAGCTAAGGAAGGGATTTATCCGCCCGAGTGCCTCCCCTTGGGGATCTCCTGTTCTGTTTGTGGCCAAGAGGGACGGTACCATCCGCTTATGCATTGACTATCGTTCCCTCAATGAAGTTACAATCAAGAACAAGTACCCACTTCCCAAGATCGAAGATCTGTTTGATCAACTCAGTGGAGCCAAGGTATTCTCCAAGATCGACCTCAGATCTGGGTATTACCAGCTGAAGATCAGACCCCAAGATATTCCGAAGACGGCATTCGTAACCAGATATGGCCTGTACGAGTGCACGGTCATGTCTTTTGGGTTAACCAATGCCCCAGCTTACTTCATGTATCTCATGAATAAAGTCTTCATGGAATATTTGGACAAGTTTGTTGTTGTCTTCATTGATGACATTCTTGTGTTCTCGAAGTCGGAGGAAGAGCACGAGCAGCACCTGAGGATGGTCCTAGACAAGCTTCGTGAGCACCAACTGTATGCCAAATTCAGCAAGTGTGAGTTCTAGCTGCATAAAGTTGGATTCTTAGGTCATGTCTTGACCGAGGAAGGATTATCTGTTGATCCTGCAAAAATCGAAGCCGTGACCCAATGGCAATCTCCAACGACCGTCAAGGAAGTCAGAAGCTTCCTCGGACTAGCGGGCTATTACCGCAAGTTCGTGGAAGGATTCTCTAGCATTGCACGACCAATGACTCAACTCCTCAAGAAGAACAAGAAGTTCGAGTGGACGCCAAAATGCGAAGAGAGCTTCCAAGAGCTCAAGAAGAGATTGACCACCGCCCCAGTTCTGGCAACACCTGTTATTCGCAAGGAGTTCGTGATATATTGTGATGCCTCTCGAACCGGATTGGGAAGCGTTCTGATGCAAGAAGGCCTCGTCATAGCATACCTCTCCAGGCAGCTACGACCCCATGAGGAGAACTACGCTACTCACGATCTTGAGCTAGCGGCAGTAGTTCATGCCTTGAAGACATGGCGGCATTACCTCCTAGGGAAACGGTGTGAGATTTACACAGACCACAAAAGTCTGAAGTATATTTTCACCCAAAAGGAATTGAACATGAGGCAGCGGAGATGGTTGGAACTCATCAAAGATTATGACCTCAGTGTTCAGTATCACCCTGGGAAGGCTAACGTGGTGGCCGATGCCTTAAGCAGGAAGGCTTGCTCTTTGAATGCCGTTATTCAAGAAAGGCAGCCAGCCTTGTTTAAGGAGATCAAACAATTCAGTTTGGAATTGGTCACCCCTGGATTTCTGGATCTTTTGGAAGTCAGACCGACCATGATGGACGACGTCAAGAAGGCTCAAGATGGACACGCAAGCATCGAAGGCATCAAGAAGAAGATGAAGCTGGGCAAGGCCCCAGGATTCTCCGAAGACGAGCACGGGATTGTTTGGTACAAAGGTCGCCTCTGCGTACCAAACACCACCGAGTTGAAGACGCTGATTCTGCAAGAAGCCCACGACACTCCGTATTCCATCCACCCCGGAGGAACCAAGATGTACCAAGACTTGAAGGCACGATTCTGGTGGCACGGTATGAAGAGAGAGATTGCAACCTATGTTGCAAAGTGTGATGTGTGCCAAAGGGTCAAGGCTGAATATCAGCGACCTGCTGGATTTCTTCAACCACTCAAGGTTCCTGAGTGGAAGTGGGACAAAGTCGGAATGGACTTCATCACTGGATTACCAAGGTCGAATAGAGGGCATGACTCTATCTGGGTCATAGTCGATCATTTGACCAAGGTGGCCCATTTCATTCCTGTCAAGACTACCTACTCAGGCAACCAGCTGGCAACTCTCTATATCAACCGAATCGTAAGTCTTCACGGTGTTCCCAAGGAGATTGTGTCAGATCGAGGCACCCAGTTCACTTCTAGGTTTTGGAAGAGATTCCAAGAAGCCTTGGGAACCAAATTGTCTTTCAGCACGGCTTTCCACCCACAGACCGGAGGACAAACTGAGCGAGTCAATCAGATTCTCGAAGACATGCTCCGAGCCTGTGTCCTGGCATATGGAGCCAAGTGGGAAGATTGTCTCCCTTTTTCCGAGTTCTCCTATAACAACAGTTACCAGTCAAGCCTTCAGATGGCACCATTTGAGGTATTGTACGGACGCAGATGCCGCACACCCCTCAATTGGTCAGAGACTGGAGAAGGACTAGTCTTTGGACCGGATATTCTCCGCGCAGCAGAAGAGCAAGTCCAACTAGTCAGAGAGTGATTAAAGGCAGCCAAGTCAAGGCAGAAGAGTTATGCTGACACTCGACGCCGAGACATGAGTTTCCGTGTCGGAGATCATGTGTACCTGCGGGTAACTCTTCTGAAGGGAACCAAGCGTTTCCACGTCAAGGGGAAGCTCGCGCCAAGGTTCATTGGCCCTTTCAAGATCACCGACCGACGAGGAGAAGTGGCTTATCAGTTGGAACTACCACCTGAGCTATCCGATGTGCACAATGTGTTCCATGTGTCACAACTCCGGAAATGTCTCCAAGTTCCAGACAAGCCCAATCTCTACAAGGATGTGGATCACCAAGCCATTGATCTGCAGCCTGATTTGACCTACCACGAGAAGCCCATTCGTATCCTGGACGAAGCAGAACGACGTACGCGGAGCCGTACCATCAAGTACTTCAAGGTCCAGTGGAGCAACCACACCGAAGCAGAAGCAACCTGGGAACGAGAAGACTATCTTAGATCCGAGTTTCCCGATCTCTTTTAAGCCCTAGTTTAGGAATCTCGGGGACGAGATTCTTGTAAGGGGGGTAGGTCTGTCACACCCTGCATTTTGAAACATGTTATTTGTAACTTTGAAGCATGAAAATTTGGACCAGCAAATTTTTTTAGCATCATTTGGCTTTTATTTGGAATTGAGTTTTCTTCACTTGCTTTTTCATGTGCTCATTAAAGTCAACTATGACCTCTTGTAGATTTCATCTCCATACCCAAAACTTCTGCCCAATGATCATGCCAAGTGTTATATAACAGTATAGTATTTTCTTACAAAATTAATTTGGCCAAAAAGTATTTTATAAATTTAGTTTTCCAAAAACCCCTGAATTGAGATTTGCACTGCAAGTACTTGATTTAGGGTGAGAAAATTATTTCAAAAGATTTATTTGAGACCTAGTAGTCATAGGACTCCCAGAAACCACAAAGTTATAATTTTAAAAGTTATTTTCCTATTTTATTTAAAAGCTTTCTCTTAAGGCCAGAAATGGTCTTTAATAGGGAAAAATTATTTAACTGTTTCAAAAATATTTGCCAAAATTCACAGAGACTCATAGGACATATATTGTCCATATATAAGAGTTTCAACACTTGGTCATGTTCAAAATAATGGGCTAAACCCTCTAAAACCCTTTCTGGATATTTCAAGCTTTTGAAATATTTACAAAGGAATTTTTCTCCAAAAATTCCAGGGAAATTCTATCATGTCATATATGACATATTTGATTATCTTGCCAAGTCCCATGCCTTGGGAAGCAAGAAAACATCCTCAAACCCCTTCATAACCATTCTGTCCATATTTGAAGTTTGAGCAACTTTACATTGTCAAACTTTTCCAAATGCTCTCAAACTTGGTGCACATGCTAGAATGGCCTAATAAGGCATCTAGACCAAATGGCACAAGATTTGGAATAGAGCAACTTGATCAGATCACCTCAAAACCCTTTCTGTTCAACTGCAAATTTGAACAACTTTGCATTACCAACTTTTTATCTGGAGCTTCAAACTTTGTGGACATGATCAATACCCCAAATGATGATGCTACACCAAGTGGTGCATCAAGGGGAGATGATTAGCTTAACTCAATCAAGATGAAACTGTTTCTGTTGATTTCTAGGGTTCACCAAAGTTACATTGGCTAGTTTCTTCAAATGAGCCCAAATTTGGTGAAGCACCCTATTTTCTCATGTCTTTCAACCCTGTTAAGTGCCATGTCAAGTAGAGTTCATTTACTTGACCAAACACTGATCAAACACCTTCTGCAGAATTTCTAAAACCCCCAACTTGATCACTTTTACTTTTCTCCATGGTCTCAACTTCTTACCACAGGCTCATTGAGTTACCAGCTACCTCCAGTAACTCCCCTAGCACCTCAGCTCCATGATTGAGGGGTGAAAGCCCTGATTTACCTTGCTGTACAGCCAGCTTCCACCATTTTACTAGCCCTCTCACTCTCTCTCTGCATCTCCAGGGCATCCAAGGCCTCAGGCCCTTTCTTTACTCCTCCCACAACATGCTGGACACTACTGGACATGTTGGCCTTGACCAGGACGGCGAGAGCGCGGCGATGCCAGCCAAACACGCGCTCTGGAGCGCGTAACAGTGCAGACCAGCACTGTAGCTCGGGCCAAAGAGCCTCCCCCGACAGCCTCGGGCCTCCCCCTCGCGCCAGTCGAGGCCCCTCGACGTCCGCTACCTCCCCGGCGCTGTCCCCCCTCCTCCTGCGCCCTCCAGTGGCCGTCGTCGCACGCGCGCTGGCCGCCCGCGGCGGCCACTCCTCTGCCTCACACGCGCGCACGCCTCTGACGCTCCCCCGCTTCTCCTCTCACCTCTACTGGACGTGGAGCTCGTCCAGGAACTCCACGGACTCACTCCCCTGGCCTCCCGTGCGCTGTAGCCTCGAGCCGGAGCTCGCCGGTGCACTGGACCACGGGTCTCCGTCGAGCCCCTATAAGTAGCCCCTCCCGAGCCTCTCCAACGGCACCACAAGCCTCACTCCACTCCTCTGAGCCCCCCAGCACCTCCAGTTCGACCCCAAGAGGTCCCAGTGCTCGGGATCGACCGGAGCGCCGCCGCGTCGGGCCGCCGGCGATCTCGAGGTACGGGCCTCCCCTGCCTCTCCTTCCACCCGTTTCGGAACCCCCTCGCCTCACTGATCATTTTCCCCCTGTTTTCCCCTTCGTTCGCAGTCGGAAACAGCCGCAGCAACCACCCTCCGACGAGCTTCCGCCGTCCCACCTCGCCGCCGGTGAACCAGGCTTCCCCGCCGTGCCGCACCACCACCACAGCAACCGCGACACGACACTGAGCTCATCCCTGCCCTCCGTTGCCGTCGCCGTGGCCGGAATCCTCGTCGGTGAGCTCGCCGTCGCCGTGGCTGTGGGGTTAGAGATGACAGGCGGGCCCCGCCTGTCATCCCCTCACCTCTCTCCCCCTCCTCTGTGCCGCTGACCCACGGGCCCCGCCCGTCAGGTTTGAAAACCTGACGTGCGCTCGCTGGTTCCCGTGCGGCTGGGCCAGTCCGTCTGGGCCGTGCACTGTGGCCGCCTCTGGCCCAGTGCACAGGACCCTTTTTCCTTTTTCTTTTCTGTAAATGCTTTAAACATTTCTACAGAAAAGAATATTGATCCAAATTAAATATTTCCAACTCCTAAAATCTTGTAATATTCCAACCTATTTAATGGTACCACTTTCATTCAAATCCATGAAACTTTAATGTACTGTTCAAATTTAAATTCAAATTTGGGCAGTAATACTCCTGTTCAAAAATCAATATATTCTATTCTGTTACTCCAAAACTCCAACTAAGATTTTTCCCCATCTTAGAAATTCCTCTAGTATTTTACAAAAATGAGTTGACATTTTTCTGAGCACTTTGATTTTTCTGTATTGTTTGTATTCTTATTTTCCCGTGGTTATTATGCGACGTATAGAAACCGTATTTGACGAAGTTGCTGTGGAAGAAGAAGGAGAAGGATTTGAAGACTTTGAAGACCAAGCCAATCCAGGCAAGCAGCCCTTTGACCATGATACACTTGTTCTTCGGAACCCGTTTGTTTCCGATGCATGATGATTAGGGTTACGATGGTAACCTAGTTGATTCCACCATATGATGCATGCCATGATCTTGATCTTGCTATGTGCTAGATGACTTGCATATGGTTAGTGGTTATGGTTAGTGATGCATGTGTGACATGAACCTTCATGGTTGAAGTCTTTTGCATAAAACCCCGTCGGGTGCCATTTATGCCCGAGGGAGATGATGATGATGAGTTGGGTGACCACTTGATGACGAAGTGGTGTGCCAAGGCAAGTGTGTGTGTGTTTTTTAAACGGATTGGTTTAAGTTGCGACCGTTATTCAAACCATACATGTGCAACCACACTACCCCTTATGGGACGGGGCTTTATTGATTACTTAGGTCGATACTAGCATGGTGCCCGCATTACTAGTGACAGGAAGACTCGAGGTCTTTCCCGGGACGGGGTCGTGCTTGGATAGGCGGCCATGACTGTTTTCACAGGGCACCGGACACACCGTTGGTCCCTTCGGGTATGCGTGACATTGAAATTAGGGCAAGTCCCGTGATCTATTGTTTGTACCCGAGGGTCGTGTACCAACGAGTGGACTCTATGTTAGTGTCATCTAAGGAAAGGTAATGACCGGGTGCTTACTCCGGGTACTTAAGGTACCGCGGGTCGTGGATGACACGGAAGTTCCCCGGATCTTGTGGGTAAAGTGTACAACCTCTGCAGAGTGTCAAACTATTCGAATAGCCGTGTCCACGGTCATGGACAGTTGGGTAACCGCTCTTGGGCTACGTCCAATGTTTGTGAAACCATGCGTGTGTGTGAGTCAAGGTGGTGACTTGACTCGATGAGATGAATCATATTCATGTTGATATCGGTAACCTGTCTTCGAGGTTACGCGAGTTTATTGATGCATTAACTTGATGGTAGAATATTTGTTCTAGCCTTGCTAGATTGATCATTGTTATTCAAATGCACTGTTACTTTGAACCACATCATGGGTTGCTTGCGAGTACATTCAAAGTACTCATTGGCTTGCCACTGGTTATTTAATTGGCCAGGCATGGAAGAGCAGGAATATGAGGAAGAGTTCTTTGGAGACGAACATGCGAACTAGGACGCTATCCCAGTCAGAATGCCTGTAGGGTTAAGGCAGATGGCATGGGTTCTACCCGTTTATCGTAGACTTCCGCTACTCGAGTTATTTGCTATTCAGCCCATGAGGCTCTATCTATGTAAGACTTGGCCATAATGGCCTTAATTCGTGTAAGACTATTTGTATGGATGTAAGACTCTTGTTATTTCAGCTTCTGTGTGTTCAGTGAGCATTGATCTCTGGGATCACTGTACACGTGCATTCGGTGATCTCGACTTCTAAGTCGGGGTCCCCACATTTGCATACCTTTTAGCATCCTTAGGATCGACAAAACCCCCTGGTTGTATCACATACAGCCTTTCCTCACGAAAACCATCAAGGAAACTTTGTTTTGACATCTATCTGCCAGATTTCGTAAATGAAAAATGCAGCATCTGCTAACATAATTCTAACAGACTTTAGCATCACTATGATTGAGAAAGTCTCATCACAGTCAACTCCTTGAACTTGTCGGAAACTTATTTGAGACAAGTCGAGCTTCATAAATGGTGACATTACCATCAGCGTCTGTCTTCTTCTTATAGATCCATTTATTCTAAATGGCTTGCCGATCATCGGGCAAGTCCACCAAAGTCCATACTTTGTTCTTATACATGGATCCTATCTCGGATTTCATGGCTCCTAGCCATTAGTTGGAATCTGAGCCCACCATCGCTTCTTCATAGCTCATAGGTTCATCATTGTCCAAGAACATGACCTTTAAGACAGGGTTACCACTCAGAAGTTGTACACACCCTTGTCAACCTACGAGGTTCGATAGTAACTTGATCTGAAGGTCTATGATCATCATCATTAGCTTTCTCTTTCAACTGAGGTTGGTGCCACAGAAACATCTTTCTGTGTTGCGCTACTCTCTGGTTGAAGTAAAGGTTCAACAACCTCACCAAGTTCTATCTTCCTCCCACTTAATTCTTTTGAGGGAAACTCTTTCTCGAGAAAGGACCTGTTCTTAGTGACACACACTTTGCCCTCAGATCTGAGATAGAAGGTATACCCAATCGTATTCTTTGGGTATTCTATGAAGACACAATTGTCCGCTTTGGGTTTGAGATTTTCTGGCCGAAGCCTATCTACATAAGCATCGTAGCCCCAAACCTTAAGAAACAACAACTTAGGTTTCTTGCCAAACCATAGTTCATACGGTGTCATCTCCACGGACTTAGATGGTGCCCTATTTAAAGTGAATGTAGTTGTCTGTAATGCATATCCTCAAAATGACAACAGTAGATCGGTAAGGGACATCATAGATCGCACTATATCCAATAGAGTGCGATTACGAAGTTTGGACACACCATTATGCTATGGTATTCCAGGTGGCGTCAACTGTGAAATCATTCCACTTTGTCTTAAGTGATTGCCAAACTCATAACTCAGATACTCTTCCCTTGATCATATCGTAGGAACTTGATCTTCTTGTTACGATGATTCTCAACTTCACTCTGAAATTTCTTAAACTTTTCAAACATTTCAAACTTATGCTTCATTAAGTAAACATGCCCATATCTACTCAATTCATCAGTGAAGGTGAGAAAATAACGATATCCACCGCACCCGTCAACACTCACCGGACCGCATACATCAACATGTATGATTTCCAACAAGTCACTTGACCATTCCATTGTTCCAAAGAACGGGGTTTTAGTCATCTTTCCAATGAGGCATGGTTCACATGTGTCAAGTGATTCAAAATCAAGTGACTTCAAAAGTCCATCGATATGGAGGTTCTTCATGCGCTTTACACCAATATGACCTAAGCGGCAGTGCCACAAGAAGGTGACACTATCATTATCAACTCTACATCTTTTGGCATCAATGTTATGAACATGTGTATCACTACGACCGAGATTCAATAAACCATTTACATTGGGTGCATGACCATAGAAGGTGTTATTCATGTAAACAGAATAACCATTATTCTCTGACTTAAATGAATAATCATATTGCAATAAACATGATCTAATCATGTTCATGCTCAACACAAACACTAATGCAAACACCATTTATTTAGGTTTTACACTAATCCCGAAGGTAGAGGGAGCATGCAATGGTGATCACATCAACCTTGGAAACACTTCAAACACACATCGTCACCTCGCCCTTAGCTAGTATCTGTTTATTCTGTAGCTTTTGTTTTGAGTTACCAATAATAGCAACTGAACAGGTATCTAATACCCAGGTGCTACTAGGAGCACTAGTAAGATACACATCAATAACACATATATCAAATATACTTTTGTTGAAGTTGCCAGCCTTCTTATCTACCAAGTATTTGAGGTAGTTCCACTACAAGTGATCGTTCCCCTTGAAATATAAGCACTTAGTCTCGGGTTTGGGTTCAACCTTGGGTTTCTTCATTGGAGCGGCAACTGGCTTTCCATTCATGAAGTTTCCCTTCTGGCCCCCGCCCTTCTAGAAACCAGTGGTCTTGTTAACCATTAACACTTGATGCTCCTTATTAATTTCTACTTCCGTGGCCTACCGCAAACTGCTCCGGGATCATCTCCATCCCTTGCATGTTATAGTTCATCACGAAGTTCTAGTAGCTTGGTGATAGTGATTGGAGAACTTTTGTCAATCAATCTATTATCTGGAAGATTAACTCCCACTTGATTCAAGCGATTGAAGTACCCAGACATTCTGAGAACATGCTCACTAGCTGAGCTATTCTCCTCCATCTTGTAGGCAAAGATCTTGTCAGAGGTCTCTGATACGTCTCCAACATATCTACTTTTGCAAACACTTTTGCCCTTGTTTTGGACTCTAACTTGCATGGTTTGAATGGAACTAACCCAGACTAACGCTGTTTTCAGCAGAATTGCCATGGTGTTATTTTTGTGCAGAAATAAAAGTTCTCGGAATGACCTGAAATTCAACAGAGAATTATTTTGGAATATATAAAAAATATCTACGGAAAGAACCAGGCCAGTGGGCCCACACCCTGTCCACGGGGGTGGGGGCGCGCCCCCTCCCCCTGGGCGTGCCCCTGCCTCGTGGGCCCCTTGTTGCTCAACCGACGTATCCCTTGACTCCATATATTCACTTTCGGGGAGAAAAAAATCAAAGAGGAAGGATTATTGCGTTTTACGATACGGAGCCCAAGCCCTAATCTCTCTCGGGAGGGTTGATCTGGAGTCCGTTCGAGGCTCCGGAGAGGGGAGATCGTCGCCTTCATCATCATCAACCTTCCTCCATCACCAATTCCATGATGCTCACCGCCGTGCGTGAGTAATACCATCATAGGTTTGCTGGACGGTGATGGGTTGGATGAGATTTACCATGTAATCGAGTTAGTTTTGTTAGGGTTTGATCCCTAGTATCCACTATGTTCTAAGATTTATGTTGCTATGACTTTGCCATGCTTAATGCTTGTCACTAGGGCCCGAGTGCCATGATTTCAGATCTGAACCTATTATGGTTTCATGAATATATGTGTGTTCTTGATCCTATCTTGCAAGTCAATAGTCACCTACTATGTGTTATGATCCGACAACCCCGAAGTGACAACAATCGGGACCACTCCCGGTGATGAGCGTAGTTTGAGGAGTTCATGTATTCACTATGTGTTAATGCTTTGGTCCAATACTCTATTAAAAGGAGGCCTTAATATCCCTTAGTTTCCATTAGGACCCCGCTGCCATGGGAGGGTAGGACAAAAGGTGCCATGCAAGTTCTTTTCCATAAGCACGTATGACTATATTCGGAATACATGCCTACATTTGTTGGGGAACGTAGCAAAATTCAAAAAAATTCTACGCTTTCACCAAGATCCAACTATGGAGACATCTAGCAACGAGCAAGTAAGAGTGCATCTACATACCGTTATGTAGATCGCGAGCGGAAGCTTTCGAAGAAGCGTGGATGAAGTAGTCGTACTCTTCGCGTTCTTCGTCACCGATGATCTAGCGCCGAACGGACGGCACCTCCGCGTTCAACACACGTCCGGTGCAGCAACGTCACCTCCTTCTTGATCCAGCAAGGGGGGAGGAGAAGTCGTCAGAGATCCGGCAGCACGACGGCGTGATGATGGATGCAGTGGAGATCGCAGCAGGGCTTCGTCGGGCGCCCTGCGTGGGAGTATGGAGGTGTGACGGGAGGGGGAGAGGCGCCAGGGCAAGGGTGCGGCTGCCCTCTCCCCCCCACATATATATAGGGGGCCATGGGGTGCGCCAGGGCCCTTGCAGATCCAATCTGCAGGGGGGGCGGTGGCCAGGGGGGGTTCCTTGCCCCCCAAGTCTAGTGGGGCGTCCCCTCCCCCCTAGGGTTTCAACCCTAGGCGCATGGGGAGGTGGGCCCCTAGTGGTGCGCCAGCCCATTAGGGCTGGACACTTCCCCTCGCGGCCTAGGGGCCCCACCGGGATGGGTGGCCCCACCCGGTGGACCCCCGGGGCCCCTCCGGTGGTCTCGGGACGCTCCCGGTGACCCCCGGAGATCACCCGATGGCCGAAACCTGACTTCCTATATATCAATCTTTACCTCCGGACCATTCCGGAACTCCTCGTGACGTCCGGGATCTCATCCGGGACTCCGAACAACTTTTGGGTTTCCACGTGCATTTATCTCTACGACCCAAGCGTTACCGAACCTTAAGTGTGTAGACCCTACGGGTTCAGGAGACACGTAGACATGACCGAGACCACTCTCCGGTCAATAACCAACAGCGGGATCTGGATACCCATGTTGGTTCCCACGTGTTCCTCGATGATCTTCATCGGTTGAACCACTGTGTCAAGGATTCACTCAATCCCGTATGTTATTCCCTTTGTCCATCGGTACGGTACTTGCCCGAGATTCGATCGTCGGTATTTCCGATACCTTGTTCAATCTCGTCATGGCAAGTCTCTTTACTCGATCCGTAATCCATCATCCCGTGACTAACTACTTAGTCACATTGAGCTCATTATGATGATGTCTTACCGAGTGGGCCCAGAGCTACCTCTCCGTCATACGGAGTGACAACATCCCAGTCTCGGTTCGTACCAACTCAACAAACACTTTCGGAGATACCTGATGCGTACCTTTATAGCCACCCAGTTACGTTGTGACGTTTGGCACACCCAAAGTATTCCTACGGCATCCGGGAGTTGTACAACCTCATGGGCTAAGGAATAAATACTTGACACCGAAAAGCTTATGCATTACGAACTATACGATCTCGTGTTATGCTCAAGTTTGGGTCGTGTCCATCACATCATTCTCCTAATGATGTGATCCCGTTATCACTGACATCCTATGTCCATGGTCAGGAAACCGTGACCATCTGTTGATCAACGAACTGGTAACTAGAGGCCTACCAGGGACTCATTGTGGTCTATGTATTCACACATGTATCGCTGTTTCCGTACAATACAATTCAAGCATGAATAACAGACAATTATCATGAACAGGGAGATATAATAATAATGCTTTTATTATTGCCTCTAGGGCATATCTCCAACAGTCTCCCACTTGCACTAGAGTCAATAATCTAGTTACATTGTGATGAATCGAACACCCATAGAGTTCTGGTGTTGATCATGTTTTGCCCGTGGAAGAGGTTTAGTCAACGGGTCTGCTACATTCAGATCCGTATGCACTTTACAAATATCTATGTCTCCATCCTGAACATAATTCCGGATGGATTTGAAATGGCGCTTGATGTGCTTGGTCTTCTTGTGAAACCTGGGCTCCTTGGTAATGGCAATAGCACCAGTGTTGTCACAGAAGAGAGTCATCGGGCTTGACGCGCTTGGAATGACTCCTAGGTCGGTGATGAACTCCTTCATCCAGACTCCTTCCTGTGCTGCTTCAGAAGCAGCTATGTACTCCGCTTCACATGTAGATGCTGCCACCACGCTCTGTTTGCAACTGCACTAGCTGACTGCCCCTCCATTCAAAATATATACGTATCCGGTTTGAGACTTAGAGTCATCCAGATCTGTGTCGAAGCTAGCATCGACGTAACCCTTTACGACGAGCTCTTCGTCACCTCCATAAACGAGAAACATATCCTTAGTCCTTTTCAGGTACTTCAGGATGTTCTTGACCGCTGTCCAGTGTTCCGTACCGGGATCACTTTGGTACCTCCCTACCAAACTTATGGCAAGGTTCACATCAGGTCTGGTACACATCATGGCATACATGATAGAACCTATGGCCGAGGCATAGGGAATGACACTCATCTTTTCTCTATCTTCTGCCGTGGTCGGCGACTGAGCCTTGCTCAATCTCATACCTTGCAAAACAGGCAAGAATCCTTTCTTTGACTGATCCATATTCAACTTCTTCAATATTTTGTCAAGGTATGTACTTTGTGAAAGACCAATGAGGCGTCTCGATCTATCTCTATAGATTTTGATGCCTAATATGTAAGCAGCTTCTCCAAGGTCCTTCATTGAAAAACTTTTATTCAAGTAGGCCTTTACATTTTCCAACAATTCTATATCATTTCCCATCAGCAATATGTCATCCACATATAATATGAGAAATGCCACAGAGCTCCCACTCACTTTCTTGTAAATACAGGCTTCTCCATAAGTCTGTATAAATCCAAACGCTTTGATCACTTCATCAAAGCGAATATTCCAACTCCGAGATGCTTGCACCAGCCCGTAAATCGAGCGCTGGAGCTTGCATACCTTGTTAGCGTTCTCTGGATCGACAAAACCTTCCGGTTGCATCATATACAATTCTTCCTTGAGGAAGCCGTTAAGGAATGCTGTTTTGACGTCCATTTGCCATATCTCATAATCATAGAATGCGGCAATAGCTAACATGATTCTGACTGACTTCAGCATCGCTACGGGAGAGAAAGTCTCGTCGTAGTCAATCCCTTGAACTTGTCGATAACCCTTAGCGACAAGCCGAGCCTTATAGATGGTCACATTACCATCTGCGTCTGTCTTCTTCTTAAATATCCATTTGTTTTCTATGGCGTGCCTATCATCAGGCAAGTCCACCAAAGTCCATACTTTGTTTTCATACATGGATTCTATCTCGGATTTCATGGCTCCAAGCCATTTATTGGAATCCGGGCCCGCCATCGCTTCTTCATAGTTCGAAGGTTCACCGTTGTCTAATAACATGATTTCCAGTACAGGGTTGCCGTACCACTCTGGTGCGGAACGTGCCCTTGTGGACCTTTGAAGTTCAGTAGTAACTTGATCTGTTTCTTCATGATCATTATCATCAACTTCCTCCCTTGTCGGTGCAGGCACCTCAGGAACAGTTTCGTGCGCTGCGCTACTTTCCGGTCCAGGAGGGGTGACTATCACCTCATCAAGTTCTACTTTCCTCCCACTCACTTCTTTCGAGAGAAACTCTTTCTCCAGAAAGCATCCATTCTTGGCAACAAAGACTTTGCCTTCGGATTTGTGGTAGAAGGTGTACCCAATTGTTTCCTTTGGGTATCCTATGAAGACGCATTTTTCCGATTTGGGTTCGAGCTTTTCAGGTTGAAGTTTCTTGACATAAGCATCGCAACCCCAAACTTTTAGAAACGACAGCTTCGGTTTCTTGCCAAACCAAAGTTCATACGGAGTCGTCTCAACGGATTTCGACGGAGCCCTATTTAAAGTGAATGCGGCAGTCTCTAAAGCATAACCCCAAAAAGATAGCGGTAAATCGGTGAGGGACATCATAGATCGCACCATGTCCAACAGAGTACGATTTCGACGTTCGGACACACCATTACGTTGAGGTGTTCCGGGCGGTGTCAATTGTGAAACAATTCCACAGCTCCTAAGGTGTGTGCCAAATTCATGACTTAAATATTCACCCCCACGATCCGATCGCAAGAACTTCATTTTTCTGTCACGTTGATTCTCAACCTCATTCTGAAATTCCTTGAACTTTTCAAAGGTCTCAGACTTGTGTTTCATCAAATAGATATACCCGTATCTACTCAAGTCATCCGTGAGGGTGAGAACATAACGGTAGCCTCCGCGAGCCTGAACACTCATTGGACCGCACGCATCGGTATGTATGATTTCCAACAAGTTGGTTGCTCGCTCCATTGTTCCGGAGAACGGAGTTTTGGTCATCTTGCCCAAGAGGCATGGTTCGCACGTGTCAAATGATTCATAATCAAGAGACTCTAGAAGTCCATCTGAATGGAGCTTCTTCATACGTTTGACACCAATATGACCAAGGCGGCAATGCCACAAGTATGTGGGACTATCATTATCAACTTTACATCTTTTGGCATCTACACTATGAATATGTGTATCACTACGTTCGAGATTCATCAAAAATAAACCATTGACCAGCGGGGCATGACCATAAAACATATCTCTCAAATAAATAGAACAACCATTATTCTCCGATTTGAAAGAGTAGCCATCTCGCATAAGACGAGATCCAGAAACAATGTTCATGCTCAAAGCTGGTACTAAATAAAAATTATTGAGGTTTAAAACTAATCCCGAGGGTAGATGTAGAGGTAGCGTGCCGACGGCGATCACATCGACCTTGGAACCATTCCTGACGCGCATCATCACCTCATCCTTCGCCAGTCTCCTTTTATTCCGCAGCTCCTGTTTTGAGTTACAAATATGAGCAACTGCACCGGTATCGAATACCCAGGAGCTACTACGTGTGCTGGTAAGGTACACATCAATAACATGTATATCATATATACCTTTGACGTTGCCGGCCTTCTTGTCTGCTAAGTATTTGGGGCAGTTCCGCTTCCAGTGACCCGTTCCCTTGCAATAAAAGCACTCTGTCTCAGGCTTGGGTCCATACTTTGGCTTCTTCCCGGCAACAGGCTTGCCAGGCGCGGCAACTCCCTTGCCGTCCTTCTTGAAGTTCTTCTTACCCTTGCCTTTCTTGAACTTAGTGGTATTATTGACCATCAACACTTGATGTTCTTTCTTGATGTCCACCTCCGCTGATTTTAGCATCGAATACACCTCGGGAATGGACTTCTCCATCCCCTGCATATTGAAGTTCAACACGAAGCTCTTGAAGCTTGGTGGGAGCGACTGGAGGATTCTGTCAACGATCGCTTCATCTGGGAGATTCATTCCCAGCTGAGACAAGCGGTTGTGCAATCCTGAAATCTTGAGGATGTGCTCACTGACAGAACTGTTCTCCTCCATCTTACAGCTGTAGAATGCGTCGGAGACATCATATCTCTCGACTCGGGCATGAGCTTGGAAAACCATTTTCAGCTCTTCGAACATCTCATATGCTCCGTGGTGCTCAAAACGCTTTTGGAGCCCCGATTCTAAACTGTAAAGCATGCCGCACTAAACCAGGGAGTAATCATCACTACGCGACTGCCAGACGTTCAAAACGTCTTGGGCCGCATCGGGAGCAGGTGCATCACCTAGCGGTGCTTCTAGGACATATGATCTCTTGGCAGCTATGAGGATAATCCTCAGGTTACGGACCCAATCCGTATAGTTGCTACCATCGTCTTTCAGCTTGGTTTTCTCTAGGAACGCGTTGAAGTTGAGGGAAACCTGAGCGTGGGCCATTTGATCTACAAGAGATATTGTAAAGAATTTAGAATAAGTTCATGATAATTAAGTTCATCTTAATCAAATTTTAATGAACTCCCACTCAGAATGACATCTCTCTAGTCATCCAAGTGATGCACGATCCGAATCGACTAGCCCGTGTCCGATCATCACGTGAGACGGACTAGTCATCAACGGTGAACATCTTCATGTTGATCGTATCTTCTATACGACTCGTGTTCGACCTTTCGGTCTTCCTTGTTCCGAGGCCATGTCTGTACATGCTAGGCTCGTCAAGTGAACCCTAAGTGTATCGCGTGTGTAAATCTGTCTTACACCCGTCGTATGCGAACGTTAGAACCTATCACACCCGATCATCACGTGGTGCTTCGGAGCAACGAACTTTAGCAACGGTGCACAGTTAGGGGAAACACAATACTTGAAATTTTTAGTGAGAGATCATCTTATTTACTACCGTCGTTCTAAGTAAACAAGATGCATAAACATGATAAACATCACATGCAATCAATTAAAGTGACATGATATGGCCAATATCATCTTGATCCTTGGATCTCCATCTTCGGGGCACCATGATCATCTTGTCACCGGCTTGACACCATGATCTTCATCATCATGATCTCCATCATCGTGTCTTGAAGAAGTCGTCACGCCAACTATTACTTCTACTACTATGGCTAACGTTTAGCAATGAAGTAAAGTAATTACATGGCGTTATTCAGTGACACGCAGGTCATACAATAATTAAGACAACTCCTATGGCTCCTGCCGGTTGTCAAGTTCATCTACATGCAAGTCGTGATTCCCTATTACAAAAACATGATCAATCTCATACATCACATATATCATTCATCACATCTTCATTTTTGGCCATACCACGTCACATAGCACATGCTGCAAAAACAAGTTAGACGTCCTCTAATTGTTGTTGCAAGTTTTACGTGGCTTCTATAGGATTTCTAGCAAGAATGTTTCTTACCTACGCCAAAACCACAATGTGATTTGTCAACTTCTATTTACCCTTCATAAGGACCCTTTTCATCGAATCCGATCCGACTAAAGTAGGAGAGACAGACACCCGCCAGCCACCTTATGCATCTAGTGCATGTCTGTCGGTGGAACTAGTCTCACGTAAGCGTACGTGTAAAGTCGGTTCGGGCCGCTTCATCCCACAATACCGCCGAATCAAGATTGACTAGTAACGGTAAGAAAGTTGAACAAAATCAAACGCCCACAACTGCTTTGTGTTCTACTCGTGCAAGATGCTATGCATAAAACCTAGCTCAGATGCCACTGTTGGGGAACGTAGCAAAATTCAAAAAATTTCTACGCTTTCACCAAGATCCAACTATGGAGACATCTAGCAACGAGCAAGTAAGAGTGCATCTACATACCGTTGTGTAGATCGCGAGCGGAAGCTTTCGAAGAATCGTGGATGAAGTAGTCGTACTCTTCGCGTTCTTCGTCACCTATGATCTAGCGCCGAACGGACGGCACCTCCGCGTTCAACACACGTCCGGTGCAGCAACGTCACCTCCTTCTTGATCCAACAAGGGGGGAGGAGAAGTCGTCAGAGATCCGGCAGCACGACGGCGTGATGACGGATGCAGTGGAGATCGCAGCAGGGCTTCGCCGGGCGCCCTGCGTGGGAGTATGGAGGTGTGACGGGAGGGGGAGAGGCGCCAGGGCAAGGGTGCGGCTGCCCTCTCCCCCCACACATATATATAGGGGGCCAAGGGGTGCGCCAGGGCCCCTGCAGGTCCAATCTGCAGGGGGGGGCGGCGGCCAGGGGGGTTCCTTGCCCTCCAAGGCTAGTGGGACGCCCCCTCCCCCCTAGGGTTTCAACCCTAGGCGCATGGGGAGGTGGGCCCCTAGTGGTGCGCCAGCCCATTAGGGCTGGACACTTCCCCTCGCGGCCTAGGGGCCCCACCGGGATGGGTGGCCCCACGAGGTGGACCCCCAGGGCCCATCCGTTGGTCCCGGGACGCTCCCGATGACCCCCGGAGATCACCCGATGGCCGAAACCTGACTTCCTATATATCAATCTTTACCTCCGTACCATTCCGGAACTCCTCGTGACGTCCGGGATCTCATCCGGGACTCTGAACAACTTTCGGGGTTCCACGTGCATTTATCTCTACGACCCTAGCGTTACCGAACCTTAAGTGTGTTGACCCTACGGGTTCGGGAGACACGTAGACATGACCGAGACCACTCTCCGGTCAATAACCAACAGCGGGATCTGGATACCCATGTTGGTTCCCACGTGTTCCTCGATGATCTTCATCGGTTGAACCACCGTGTCAAGGATTCACTCAATCCCGTATGTTATTCCCTTTGTCCATCGGTACGGTACTTGCCCGTGATTCGATCGTCGGTATTTCCGATACCTTGTTCAATCTCATCATGGCAAGTCTCTTTACTCGATCCGTAATCCATCATCCCATGACTAACTACTTAGTCACATTGAGCTCATTATGATGATGTCTTACCGAGTGGGCCCAGAGGTACCTCTCCGTCATACGGAGTGACAACATCCCAGTCTCGGTTCGTTCCAACTCAACAAACACTTTCGGAGATACCCGATGCGTACCTTTATAGCCACCCAGTTACGTTGTGACGTTTGGCACACCCAAAGTATTCCTACGACATCCGGGAGTTGTACAACCTCATGGTCTAAGGAATAAATACTTGACACCAAAAATCTTATGCATTACGAACTATACGATCTCGTGTTATGCTCAAGTTTGGGTCTTGTCCATCACATCATTCTCCTAATGATGTGATCCCGTTATCACTGACATCCTATGTCCATGGTCAGGAAACCGGGACCATCTGTTGATCAACGAACTAGTAACTAGAAGCCTACCAGGGACTCATTGTGGTCTATGTATTCACACATGTATCGCTGTTTCCGTACAATACAATTCAAGCATGAATAACAGACAATTATCATGAACAAGGAGATATAATAATAATGCTTTTATTATTGCCTCTAGGGCATATCTCCAACAACATTAATGAACTGGAGCTAGTTCTGTGTCACCCTAGGTTATAACTTTTACATGAGGAATCGCATCCGACATAATTCTCCATCACCGATCCAATGCCTATGAGCTTTTCACATATTGCTTGTTGCTTATTTACTTTACCGCTGCTACTGTTACAAAAACTACAAAAAAACACTACTGTTACTTTTATTGCTGTTACCACTATTTCCATATTACCTTGCTACTAAATTACCTTACTATAGATACTAAGTTTCCAGGTGTGGTTGAATTGACAACTCAGCTGCTAATACTTAAGAGTATTCTTTGGCTCCCCTTGTGTCAAATCAATAAATTTGGGTTGAATACTTTACCCTCGAAAACTGTTGCGATCCCCTACACTTGTGGGTTATCAAGACTATTTTCTGGCGCCGTTGCCGGGGAGCATAGCTATAATCTTTAAGTCACTTGGGATTTATATCTGTTGATCACTATGAAGAATTTGAAGGACTCAAAAACCAAGATCTTACCCTCAACTACGAGGGGAGGTAAGGAACTGCCATCTAGCTCTGCACTTGATTCACCCTCTGTTATGAGTAAATTTGCGACACCTACTCTTGCTATTGAATCTGATATGTCGCATGTTCTTGATGATGCCACTTCTGCTATGTATGATGAAACTACTTCTATGCTTGATAATACTGTGCCACTAGGTGAATTTCTAGAGGAACAAATTGCTAAGGTTAGGGAGAATGCAAATATTGAAACTGATAATATTGATGAAAGTGATAATGAAGATTCTCCCCCTAGTTATGAATTGCCTGTTATTCCCGAGGGTTATGTTATGGATGAACAAATTGCTAGAGACTTACTTGCTTGCAATGATAGATATGGTCTTAAGAAATTATTAGCTAAGCTGAAAGAAAAGTCTTTGAATGCTAGAATGAAATATGACCCTGCTTTTGCTACTTTAGCTATCTTTGTTACGGATAAGGATTATGATTTCTCTGTTGACCCCGAGTTAATTACTTTGGTTGAATCCGATCCTTTCCAAGGCTATGAATCTGAAACTATTGTGACACATCTTACTAAGTTGAATGATATAGCCACCCTATTTACCAACCATGAAAAGATTCATTATTACTATATCCTTAAGTTATTTCCGTTCTCGTTAAAGGGTGATGCTAAGACATGGTTTAATTCTCTTGATCCTGGTTGTGTACGTAGTCCCCAGGATATGATTTATTACTTCTCTGCTGAATATTTTCCCGCTCATAGGAAACAAGCTGCCTTACGGGAAATATATAATTTTGTGCAAATTGAAGAAGAGAGTCTCCCACAAGCTTGGGGGAGGCTTCTCCAGTTACTCAATGCTTTGCCTGATCAGCCTCTTCAGAGGAATGAAATACTTGATGTCTTTTATAATGGACTAACCGATGCTTCCAGAGACCACCTGGATAGTTGTGCTGGTTGTGTTTTCAGGGAAAGAACATTTGATCAAGCTGAATTACTCTTGAATAATATGTTGACTAATGAAAATAATTGGACACTTCCTGAACCAGCCCCTAAGCCAACTCCAAAAAAGGGGTGTTTTGTTTTTCAGTCGTGAAGATATGCAAGAGGCAAAGAAATCTATGAAAGAAAAAGGTATTAAAGCTGAAGATGTCAAGAATTTTCCACCTATTGAAGAAATACATGGTCTTGATAACCCGACACAGGTAGTAAAGGTAATTTCTCTTTATAGATTTGATGAAGGTGATATTCCTCGTTATAAGTCTGCTAGCCAATGCTTAGATGAGTTTGACAATTTTATTGTGAAACAAGAAAACTTTAATGCATATGTTGGTAGACAATTGCAACGCAATGCTTATATGATTGAACGCTTGAGTGATTATATGCCAAGAGTTAAAGGTGAATTGAAACTCATCAGTAAACATGCTTCTATGATTACCACTCAAGTAGAACAAGTACTTAAAGCTCAGAATGATTTGCTCAATGAATTAAATAGTAAGAATAATGACTTTGCTGTTAGAGTTGCAACTAGAGGGGGTAAAGTGACTCAAGAACTTTGTATCCTGAGGGCCACCCTAAGAGAATTGAGCAAGATTCTCAGAGAGCTAATTTAGATGCACCTAGTTCTTCTAAGAAGAAGAAAAAGAAAAATGATAGGACTTTCCATGCTTCTAGTGAACCTGTAGCTGACACACCTATGAATCCCAATGATATCTCTATCTCTGATGCTGAGACACAATCTAGTACTGAACTTGAACCTAGTGATAATGTTAATGATGATGTTCATGATGATGCTCAACCTAGCAATGATAATGATGTAGAGATTGAACCTGCTGTTGATCTTGACAACCCACAATCAAAGAATCAACATTATGACAAGAGAGACTTTGTTGCTAAGAAGCACGGTAAGGAAAGAGAACCATGGGTTCAGAAACCCATGCCTTTTCCTCCGAAACCATCAAAGAAAAAGAATGATGATGATTTTGAGCGCTTTGCTGAAATGATTAGACCTATCTTTTTGCGTATGCGTTTGACTGATATGCTTAAAACAAATCCTTATGCTAAGTATGTGAAAGATATTATTACCAACAAAAGAAAGATACCTGAAGTTGAAATTTCCCCCATGCTTGCCAGTTACACTTTTAAGGGTGGAATACCTAAGAAACTAGGAGATCCAGGAGTACCTACTATACCTTGCTCCATTAAAGGAAACTATGTTAAAACTGCTTTATGTGATCTTGGAGCCGGTGTTAGTGTTATGCCTCTCTCTTTATATCGTAGAATTGACTTGAGTAAGCTGACACCTACTGAAATATCTTTGCAAATGGCCGATAAATCAACTGCTATACATGTTGGTATTTGTGAGGATGTGCCTGTTGTAGTTGCAAATGTTACTATTCTAACGGACTTTGTTATCCTTGATATTCCCGAGGACGATAGTATTTCTATTATCCTTGGTAGACCCTTTTGAATACTGTAGGGGCTGTTAATGATTGCAACAAAGGCAATGTCACTTTTCATGTCAATGGTAATGAGCATACGGTACACTTTCCGAGGAAACAACCTCAGGTCCACAATATCAATTCTATTGGAAAAATTTCAACAATATACTATTGGAGGTTTTAAATTTCCTCTTCCTACTGTCAAGAAGACATATGATATTCTTATTGTTGTGGACATACATATCCCCATTGAGGTAACCTAGTGTTATTCAAAAATTCCCCGGTTTCATGTTATTCGGAAAGAGTTTATTAACAAGACGTGATCAACCTTGTTAATGGATTCCTTTTGACGAGCATGAGATGGGTGAATCTAGATAACACAACCTTCTGTACCCTCCTTTTACTTTCTGTTAATTAGATTAAATAAAGCAAAAATAGTATTTTCTGTCTGTTTCCGGACTTATCCGTGCAATGAAAAATACCCCAAAAATAGAAGTTCTCCAAATGCCCTGAAAATGAATTATTATTTTTTCTAGAATATTTGAGAATATTTCGCACTGAGAACACAACAAGGGGAGCCAGCACCTGGCCACGAGGGTCTAGGGCGCGCCCACCCTCACTGGGCACGCCCCCTGCCTCGTGGGCCCCAAGTGGCCCCCCTTCACTTACTCCTGCACCCACACACTCATTCTTCCTCCCAAAAAAATCTCTATCCAGCTCAATCACGAGTTCTAGCTCATCTTGCTGCCAATATCGATCTCCTTGCTCAAAGCTCCATTCACAAAACTTTTTGGGGAGATTGTTCCTTGGTATGTGACTCCTCCATTGGTCCAACTAGTTTTTGTTCTAGTGCTTTATTTATTGAAATTTTTTGCTGCTGTGGTGACCTTGGTCTTGAGCTTGCATGTCAAATTTCTTTGGTCCCAAGTAGTTCTAATGCATGATATAGTCTCTAGGCACTTGTAGGAGTTGTTGCTATCAATCTTGTTGAGTTTGGTTCACTTTTATTTTGAGTTACTAAAAATTTCATAAAATTTCAGAAAAATGCATAGGAAAATCTTCGAAGGTGGTTCCTCAAGGAAGCAGGAACCAAGGCTCGTGATGCGTGAGCCGGACGATGAATTGCTGAGGGAAGTTCAAGTGCGGCCTTGTGAATGGCCGTCGGAGGAATTTATGGTTCGGGCAGGCATTGAGGAGGTTGACGCATATGTGCGTAATGCTGACCTCGAGGGCTTCATGCTAGATAAGTGCCCTCAGTACCATTACTTAACTAATACCTTTGTGAGAAGGTTTAAATTTCCATCTTCACGTAATTCTCACATTGTCTTATTTGATCTTTATGATAAATCTTACACCATGGACCTAGAAGATTTTAATGATGCTTGTAAGCTCCCGCAGTGGGGCAATATTAGTGATCCTCACAAATCTGAATATAAAGACTTCCTTGCTAGTATCACCTTGGGGGAATCTAGAGAGATCACACAAGGTAGCATAGGAAGCATTCATTTTCCTGCTATACATTATTTTGCTTTCTTTATTGGTAGATGCATCAACGGTAAAGATGAGGCTTGCCATATGTGCGTCCCAGATCTTAGTGTTCTCAAGAGTGCTGTATTAGGTGATAGACAATATAACTTGGGAGCCATTGTTGCACGTAGGCTACATCATAATGGTTTAGATGGAGATTTATTTGGTGGGATTTATGCCACTCGCATAGCCCGTCGTCTTGGTGTGCCTATACATGAAAATGATGAACTATTACCGCCTGCTTATTTAGATTATAATGCTATGGTTAGCCATCGGTTTGTAGAGAGGGATGAACAATCCCTCCAGTATCGACTAATCTTTGACAGGCATCACACTATCCATATTGCTCTCCCTGCTCCTACCTTCTTTGACTTTCACGCAAAAGGGAGATATATTATAACCAGGGAGGACGCAAATGAGTATAAGGAGACAATGAGAGCAGCTCGTCTCCAGGATGCAGCTCGCCAGGCAGTAGCCGCTGCATCTCAGTACAACCCCAACTACGACTATGGATATCAGTCAGGCCAATATTGGCCATAGACCAACTTAGGCCAAAAGCCTAAGCTTGGGGGAGTACATTTTTCTCACCGACATTACATTCATGTTCACACACTTATTCCAGTAGTCGGTGCTCACACTCTTTCATTGTACTATCCATGCTAGTTTCATTTCTTTTCTTAGTCTTTTTCTTGTGTGTTAGAAAAACCTTAAGAAAAACAAAAAAAATAGTTGTAGCTTTTAGCTAGTTTACTTTCCATGCCTGTAGTAGTAGTAATTAAAAGAAAACCCACAAAGATTTATCGTTCTTCTTTTGCTTGTTGGGGGCTTTCCCGTGTAAATAGTTTCTTATCTTTTCTTTGGGGGTCAAGAGAAGACCATGATGAAAATGCTTAGTGGCTCTCATATGCTTTATTGTTGATTTAACCTTGAGCCATATTACCTTGTCTTCTCTCTTGTATTAAATGCTTGCAGATTCGAGCTTAGTCCAATGCACGTGCACTATTGTTATTATCCACACCGTTCGGTCTTGCGAGTGGCAATAATGATGATATATGATGAACTAATTGACATGAGAAAAGCTGGTATGAACTCGACCTCTTTTGTTTTTGTAAATATGATAGTTCATCGTTCCCGATTCAGCCTATTATGAATGAAACATGCTTGCAATGACAATTAGAGATCATAGCTTCTTATGCCATGCTTAATTAGCTCAGAGTTTATAATGGTCTATCTTGCATGCCAACATGATATGAAAATGGTTGTGATGTGGTATGATAGGGTGGTATCCTCCTTTGAACGGTTCAAGTGGTCTGACTTGGCACATGTTCACGCATGTAGTTGAAACAAATCAACATAGCCTCCACGATATTTATGTTCATGGTGATTTATATCCTACTCATGCTTGCATTCATTGTTGATTAATTTTAATGCATGTTCATGATTGTTGTCGCTCTCTAGCTGGTCGCTTTCCAGTCTCTTTCTAGCCTTTACCTGTACTGAGCGGGAATACTGCTTGTGCATCCACTTCTATAAACCCCAAAGTTATTCCATATGAGTCCACCATACCTTCCTATATGCGGTATCTACCTGCCATACCAAGTAAATTTGTATGTGCCAAACTCTAAACCTTCAAATAAAATTCTGTTTTGTATGCTCGAACAACTCATGTATCAACTAGGGCTGTCTATATCTTCCATGCTAGGTGGGTTATTCTCACGACGAGTGGACTCCGCTCATCATTCATGAGAAAATGGCTGGTAATCGGGATGCCCAGTCCCATGCTCAAATTATAATAATTAAACAAAACTCCCCATGACTGTTGCTGGTTTGGACGGCACCCGTTGTTTTAGGCTAGCTGTGGAGTGTGCTTGTTGGTGGTTGGGGGATATAAACTTTACCATTCTGTTTGGGAACCATCTATAATGTGTGCAGCATGGAAGATATCGAGATTGTTGGTTGTTATGTTGACAATGAGAGTATACAGCTCAAAATATTATTCGTCTCTATTTCAAAATCGAGCTCTGGCACCTCTACAAATCCTTGCTTCCCTCTGCGAAGGGCCTATCTATTTACTTTTATGTTGAGTCATCATCCTCTTATTAAAGAGCACCAGTTGGAGAGCACCGCTGTCATTTGCATGTATTGCTATTAATTTGCATTGAGTATGATTGTGACTGGATCTCTTTTTACCATGAATTACAATGTCTACTCAGTCCCTGATCTTTAAAGGTGCTCTGCATTTATGTTTTGCGGTCTCAGAAAGGGATAGCGAGATACCATCTTGTTATATCATATTATGATTGTTTTGAGAGAGTGTTGTCATCCGAGGTTTATTATTATTGCTCGCTAGTTGATTATGCCATTGATATGAGTAGACATGAGACCTGAAAGTTATTGTGAATGTGGTTAGTTCAGGATCTTTGCTGAAAACTTGAATGATGGCTTTACATATTTACAACAACAAGAGTAAACAGAGTTTGTCAAAGTTTGTCTTTATCACTTTCAGTTTATCAACTGAATTGCTTGAGGACAAGCAAATGTTTAAGCTTGGGGGAGTTGATACGTCTCCAACGTATCTACTTTTCCAAACACTTTTGCCTTGTTTTGGACTCTAACTTGCATGATTTGAATGGAACTAACCCGGACTGACGCTATTTTCAGCAGAATTGCCATGGTGTTATTTTTGTGCAGAAATAAAAGTTCTCGGAATGACCTGAAATTCAACGGAGAATTATTTTTGAATATATAAAAAATATCACAGAAAGAACCAAACCAGGGGGCCCACACCTTGTCCACAAGGGTGGGGGCGCGCCCCCTCCCCCTGGGCGCGCCCCCTGCCTCGTGGGCCCCCTGTTGCTCCACCGACGTATCCACTGACTCCATATATTCACTTTCGGGGAGAAAAAATAAGAGAGGAAGAATTATCACGTTTTACGATACGGAGCCACCGCCAAGCCCTAATCTCTCTCGAGAGGGCTGATCTGGAGTCCGTTCGGGGCTCCGGAGAGGGGAGATCGTCGCCATCATCATCATCAACCTTCCTCCATCACCATTTCCATGATGCTCACCGCCATGCGTGAGTAATCCCATCGTAGGCTTGCTAGACGGTGATGGGTTGGATGAGATTTACCATGTAATCGAGTTAGTTTTGTTAGGGTTTGATCCCTAGTATCCACTATGTTCTAAGATTGATGTTGCTATGACTTTGCCATGCTTAATGCTTGTCACTAGGGCCCGAGTGCCATGATTTCAGATCTGAACCTATTATTTTTTCATGAATATATGTGTGTTCTTGATCCTATCTTGCAAGTCAATAATCACCTACTATGTGTTATGATCCGCAACCCCAAAGTGACAACAACCGGGACCACTCCGAGTGATGATCGTAGTTTGAGGAGTTCATGTATTCACAATGTGTTAATGCTTTGGTCCGGTACTCTATTAAAATGAGGCCTTAATATCCCTTAGTTTCCATTAGGACCCCGCTGCCACGGGAGGGTAGGACAAAAGATGTCATGCAAGTTCTTTTCCATAAGGACATATGACTATATTCAGAATACATGCCTACATTACATTGATGAAATGGAGCTAGTTCTGTGTCACCCTAGGTTATAACTTTTACATGAGGAATCGCATCCGACATAATTCTCCATCACTGATCCAATGCCTACGAGCTTTTCACATATTGCTTGTTGCTTATTTACTTTTCCGCTGTACTGTTACAAAAACTACAAAAACACTACTGTTACTTTTATTGATGTTACCACTATTTCCATATTACCTTGCTACTAAATTACCTTGCTACAGATACTGAGTTTCCAGGTGTGGTTGAATTGACAACTAAGCTGCTAATACTTAAGAGTATTCTTTGGCTCCCCTTGTGTCGAATCAATAAATTTGGGTTGAATACTTTACCCTCGAAAACTGTTGCGATCCCCTACACTTGTGGGTTATCAGTCTCAAACCTCTCAACACGGGCATGAGCCTGAAATACCAATTTCAACTCTTGGAACATCTCATATGTTCCATCGCATTCAAAACACCTTTGGAGCCCCGATTCTAAGCTGCAAAGCATGGAGCACTAAACTATCAAGTAGTCATCAGAACGTGTCTGCCAGATGTTCACAACATCCACAGACGACGCTAGAGGGGTTGGCACACCGAGCGGTGCATCAAGGAAAAAAGCCTTATGTGCACACCGAGCGGTACATCCTCAGATTACGGCCCTAGTCCGCACAATTGCTCACAATATCTTTCTACTTAGTATTTCCCTAGGAACATATTAAAACAGGGAGCTAAAGCGCGAGCTATTGATCTACAACATAATTTTCAAAGACAATTTAGACTATGTTCATGATAATGAGTTCATTTAATCAAAATATTTAATGAACCCCCACTCAGATAGACACCTCTCTAGTCATCTAAGTTTTTTTTCTTCGAAAAGGGGCTTGGACCCCGGCCTCTGCAT
This sequence comes from Secale cereale, assembly GCA_902687465.1. Lineage (NCBI taxonomy): Eukaryota > Viridiplantae > Streptophyta > Magnoliopsida > Poales > Poaceae > Secale > Secale cereale. The sequence continues at coordinate 257,729,475 of LR738714.1, forward strand.
CAAAATGATGCATACGGCCATCTTATTAAAAGTCAATACGATCCAACAAAAGTCTTACAAATCGACTAGGCCGTGTCCGATCATCACGTGAGACGGACTAGTCATCAATGGTGAACATCTCCATGTTGATCGTATCTTCTATACGACTCATGTTTGACCTTTCAGTCTCCCGTGGTCCGAGGCCATATCAATACATGCTAGGCTCGTCAAGTCAATCTAAGTGTATTGTGTGTGTAAATCTGGCTTACACCCGTTGTATGCGAACGTTAGAGCCTATCACACCCGATCATCACGTGGTGCTTCGGAATAACGAACCTTAGCAACGGTGCATAGTTAGGGGGAACACAATTCTTGAAATTTTAGTGAGAGATCATCTTATTTAAGCTACCGTCTTTCTAAGCAAATAAGATCTAAAACATGATAAACATCACATGCAATCAAATAGTGACATGATATGGCCAATATCATTTTGCTCCTTTGATCTCCATCTTCGGGGCACCATGATCATGATCTTCACGGGCATGACACCATGATCTCCATCATCATGATGTCCATTATCGTGTCTCCATGAAGTTGTCTCACCAACTATTACTTCTACTACTATGGCTAACGGTTAGCAATAAAGTAAAGTAATTACATGGCGTTTTCATTGTCACACAGGTCATTCAATAAATTAAGAAAACTCCTATGGCTCCTGCCGGTTGTCATACTCATCGACATGCAAGTCGTGATTCCTATTACAAGAACATGATCAATCTCATACATCACATATATCATTCATCACATCCAATTTGGCCATATCACATCACACAACATATGCTGCAAGAACAAGTTAGACGTCCTCTAATTGTTGTTGCAAGTTTTTACGTGGCTGCTATAGGTTTCTAGCAAGAACGTTTCTTACCTACGCCAAAACCACAACGTGATATGCCAATTTCTATTTACCCTTCATAAGGGCCCTTTTCATCGAATCCGATCCGACTAAAGTGGGAGAGACAGACCCGCCAGCCACCTTATGCAACTAGTGCATCTTTGGTGGAACCGGTCTCACGTAAGCGTACATGTAAGGTTGGTCCGAGTCGCTTCATCCAATGATGCCACCGAATCAAGATAAGACTAGTAACGGCAAGCAAATTGACAAAATCGACGGCCACAACAACTTGTGTTCTACTCGTGCATAGAAACTACGCATAGACCTAGCTCATGATGCCACTGTTGGTGATCGTTGCAGAAATCAAAAAAAAATCTACGCATCACCAAGATCAATCTATGGAGAGAGCAGCAACAAGAAGGGGGAGTGCATCTTAATACCCTTGAATATCACAAAGCGGAAGAGTTACTTGAACATGGTTGGTGTAGTCGTACACGCAGCGATTCAGATCGCAGTCGATTTCAATCGAAGCGCCGAACAACGGCGCCTCCGCGTTCAACACATGTACAGCTCGGGGACGTCTCCTCCTTCTTGATCTAGCAAAGGGGGAGGAGAAGTTGGGGAAGAGCTCCAGCAGCACGATGGTGTGGTGGTGGAGCTTGCAGTTTTCCGGCAAGGCTTCACCAAGCTCTACAGAGGAAGAGGATGAGTTGGGAGGGGGAGAGCTGCACCAGGGAAGGGGTGCGTGTGGGGACCCCGACTCATAAGTCGTGATCACCGAATGCACGTGTAAAGTGATCCCAGAGATCAATGCTCACTGAACACACAGAAGCTGAATAACAAGAGTCTTACATCCATACATACCGTATTACACAAATAGGACCATTATGGTCAAGTCTTGAGTAAATCATTGCAGCGGAAATCTTCAATTACAACTTGGACCCATGCCATCTGCCTTAACCCTACAGGCATTCTGATTGGGAAGCATCCTAGCTCGCATGCTCGCCACCAAGAAATCTTCGTCATACCCTGCTCTCTCATGCCTGGCCAATAAAATAACCAGTGGCAAGCCAATGAGCACTTTGAATGTACTCGCAAGCAACCCAAGTGCGATGACAGAATAATTATGCAAGGATCTACTGCTAAATTGGCAGTTTTGCGGAAAGATGATTTTTCATATGCAAGTATGATCAACATATAACATGGACATGCATGTATCTGCAAGAAGTATCAGGAGGTTTCAGACATCAATATCGAGAAAGAGTCATGAACAACTCTTGCTCACGCTCACCGTGATTTTCTCACAATCACATCAACAGATTTACCAAATCGTGTTGTTTTCCAGAAACTTATGGACATAGTCTAAGTAGCACCACCCAACTGTCCTTGACCGTGGACACGGCTATTCGAATAGTTTTACACTCTGCAGAGGTTGCACACTTTACCCACAAGATCCGGGGAACTTCCGTGTCATTCACGACCCGCGGTACCTCAAGTACCCGGGGTAAGCACCCGATCACTATCTTTCCCTAGGCGACACTAATATGGAGTCCACTCGATTGGTAGCAATCCCCGTGTCCCACATTTCACATCTTAAGATTTTGGAGCCTCGCTCCCATATTCATCACATACCACAAGCACGGGGTACCAACGGTGTGTCCGGTGCCCTGTAAAGACAGTCATGGCCGCCTATCCAAGCGCGACCCCGTCCCGAGAGTGACCTCATGTCACCCCCGTCACTAGTAATGTGGGCACCATGCTAGTATCGGCCTAGGTAATCAATAAAGCCCTTTCCCATATAAGGGTAGAGTGGTTGCGCATGTTTGGTTGGGACGGTAGTCACACATAAATCTAATCGATCTCTGTAAACAACACTTTCATCAAGCCTCTGTACACTACTTCTTCACCAAGTAGTGCCCTAGTTTCTCATCAACTCCCAGGGGCATTAGTGGCACCCACTAGGTTATCTGCAAGTATGTCTTACCACACTTGTTTCACTCAATGCATAACCCTGACCCATTTTGCGTAGCCAACTACTATAGCATATATCTATCTACTCCCACCCACATAACCCTCATAGGAAGGTAGGGTCATGTTTGATGCAAGTTTCAATAGTAAAGTAACAGAGGTAGCAACCAAAGTGGTCTCCAGCTCAACATGATTACGATGCATTGATAATAAGGTGCTATGAGACATGCATAAAAAGGTTTCTCGAACATGGTCAAAGGGCTGCTTTCCTTATCCCTCTGAGTCTTCAAACCCTCTGGTCCATCTCCGAGTACTCCGTTTATTTCGTCAACTAACGATGGAAACAATCATAAATAAGCAATACAACAAGGCAAAAATAAAAGTGCTCTAAAAATAGGGGTTGGACTTTTCTAGGATACCTCTGGTCATATGAGAAATGACCAAGGTGGTTTCATTGGAGTATGTTCAATGGATGGTTTGGCACCTTTCAATATGATGGAATCAAGGGGTTTATGGATTTGAAAGAAGTGCACAGAAATATTTTTTTGAATAATGAGCAAAGGCACCCATTTAACAAGTCATGATTTTAGAAGCATCTAGGAGTTGGTTTCACTGGATTTGGAGTTCAAATGAATTCCCTAGGATTTTTCAAAGTTGATAAATATGAAGAAATGGCTCATTATTTGGTGGGGTACAGAAAGTATTAATAAAAATGTTCCAAAACTAAGTTTGGAGATGACAAGCACCTAGGAATTTGAACCACTGCATTTGGATCAAATTTGAGCTCTCTGTGATTTTCTAAAGTTCATCACAGAAAATGAATAATGACATTTGATAATTATAGTGAAGGAAAAGTTTCTGGAAAAATGTGCATGTTGCACCAACAGGTAGATCATGATTCTAGAAACTACCAGAAATTTGAATCATCAGATTTGGAGTTAATTTGAATTATTTATGGATTTTTGAAGTTGTCTGGAAAAGAAAAAGGAAAGGAAAAAGGGTTATACCCTTTACTCCGCAGAGGGCGAGGCTTAGTGCTGCCGTGCACTGGGCCGGCCCAGCGGCTCGGCCACGCGGGCGACGGGGCGACGTCGAAGACGGCTTCCCTGAAAAGCGCCTCCGCCGCGGGGACGCGGCAGCTGCCTGTCCCGCCTCCACTTATCTACAGCGAGGCGAGGCCCACCCGCCAGTGGCCCTTGCCCCACTGGACAGCCGACAGGCGGGGCCCAGTTGTCGGGTTCATCCCCTTCCTCCCGCGCGACGCGACGGGGAACAGAGGCGATGCTCGACGGCGGCTTGCCGGCGCTGCAGGGCGTCTCCGGCGACGCCCAGCACACCGGCGGGTTTAGGAGGCCACGCCGCATCCAGAGAGGTGCGCCACGACCGCTGGGGTGGTCGGACGCGAGCAGCGCATCGGCCGCGGCAGACAGCGGTGATGGCGGTGTTTGGCATGTGATGACCCACAACCGTAAGGGATCTATTGCAGAGTTTTCGATAAGTATGAGTGTCGAACCCAACGAGGAGCAGAAGGTATTGATAAGCGATTCTGAGCAAGGAATAACTGCAAGCACTGAAAGATAACTTTTTAGGGGTTTTCTTGATATAAGCAACAGGAAAGTAAAAGCGAGCAAAGTAAAAGGCACTGGAGAGTAACAAGTGGCCCAATCCTTTCTGAGCAAAGGAGAGGCCTAGCAACTGAACTTATAAAGGCTAAAATGTTCTTGAGGACACACGGGAGAGGTAGTCATGTGCTTTCGCCATATTCCGTATCGGTACTATGTTATGTGTTGATAAGTGTTGAGTGGGTGGATCTATGCTAGTACACTCTCTAGACTAAGATGAGTGCACTCTTATGATTAAACACCTTGCAAGCATCCGCAAATACAAGATAGTATTTAAGGCAAAAGCCTAACCATAGCAATACGATCGATGATCCATTGTTCCCTTGTGCAAAAGCGTGCAAACTGGGGTTCAGGTTTCTGTCACTCCGGCAACCCACCGTAAGCATTCTTTGTACACAATGTATTCCCCTAGGTCCTTAATAAGGCGAAGTGTTGAGTGTTCGACTCACACAACACCACTAGTAAAATAACAACACAACTTAAGTATCAAGCAACACATATTACTTCAACATCATATAACTACTAACAACAAGACTTTTCCCATGTCCTCAAGAACTAAAGTAACTACTCACAAGACATAAAAGAGATCATGATCAGTGGAGATAAATGGGTGATAAACAATCTGGACATAATGATATTTCTCCAACAAAACTCAATAGCATTCACCACAAAGTAGTAATCAACATCGATATAGTAGAGAGGATAGATAGTACGGATTACAACACAAGTTGCAATGGTGAGATGAGATTGGATGAAGATGGAGATGGTGCTGATGTTGGGGATGATGTTGATGATGATCTCGATGATGCCCGTGATGATGTTGATGACGATGGCGATGATCTCCCCTTCCGGGAGGTGATCTCCCCGGCGGAATCTGCCCGCCAGAGATGGCTTTTTCTTCTCTGTAGGTTTCCGCCACGGAGCGGCGGCGGAACTCCGTCAAAACTCCCTTTTTTAGGGTTTTTGGATGACGAGGAGTATATATGCCAAAGGGGACCACCAGAAGCGGAGAGGGGGGCCCAGGCGCCCCCCTAGGGCGGCAAGGGGTGGGGCCGCCTGGGGTGGCCGCCTGGGCTGCCCCTGGCTCCCCTCTGGTTGCTCTTTTGCGTGTCTTCGTGATCCTTCTGGAAAATACCCTCCGTCGATTGCCAGGTAATTTGGAGGTATTCTTCTTCAGCAACTCAGCATCCACTTTTTACCGCTGAATCCTGCGTCTGCTGCTTCGGCACCGGAAAGTTGCAAACTGTGTAAAATAGGCCAAAACAACATAAGAACATCATCGTAATGTGAAATATATCAATGAATAAGGATAAATTACGATATAAAATAGTGATGCATTTTGGACGTATCAACACCCCCAAGCTTAGACCTCGCTTGTCCCCAAGCGAATACTGAGCTCGGTAAACCTGTCCACAAGTTTAGAGAGTGAAGTGTCGATAAATAGATTATGGACAAGAAGCATCACAGTCTCTTCACCAAACTCAAATATCCACAACAGCAATCTTCAACTTATAAGGCCCTTATAAAAGAGTGGTAACACTTATAATCGAGAGTAGGGCTAAGGAAACTCATCAAATCATGGCAAACATGTCCTTTGGTCAAAGAACGACTAATAGCTTTTACTTTTGCTCTTTCTCTTTATGTTTTGATGAGATTAATTGAAGCTTTTGAAAGAACATGTTATTAGGCAAGAAGTGAAAGTGTTAACACAAAGGAAGATGTTTGCTTTAGCTAGGCTTGACAAACAACTTACTTATCAAATGTTAATGTCAACAAGAATATGATATGACAAATCTTAATGCAACTTTATATGAATGAATCCTCGTCAACATCAAATGTCTGCTCTCTTTAGGAATAGAAGGAAGTAGGAATAACTGACTCAACCTAAAACTAAGAGATAGGCACTGCTCTAGGGAAGTAGGGAAAACTCATGCGCTATCCTTAAATCAAACAGAATGAAAACAAGTTTTGAGAGGTGCATGATTTGTCAACGAATGCTAATAGATAACTCAATTACTTCTCGAGCTGGACAAGTTTCGAGGAACGGCTCCCGCACGGGGACGATCACATCCCCTTAATCTCCTTTGTTTATCGCTGCCAAAGTTTTCTGATTTCTCATGAACAAAGCATGAAGGAGGGTTTGTTTGTTGTATTATCTTTTATGAGCCGGGCGCACTCATGCCAGTTCCTTCTCGTATTAAGGGTTTGCAGATTAGACATGCAATCCCGAGGTAAAACTTGTCCAACTTAAAAAGATCATGAATTAACTATTATTTCCTCATGAGCTAAAACAGGGGCACAAAATAGAAGATTTTGAACATTTAAGGATAACACACAAATTATATACTTTAGGAGGTGGTAGTGGAATACCACGAATAGGGAGGTATGGTGGACTCATATGGAAGGTATTGGTTTAAGGGTATGGATGCACAAGCAGAATTCCGCTTAGTACAGAGTTTAGGCTAGCAAAGGCTTTGAGAGAGCAGACAATTGATGATGACTAAGATGCAAAAGAATATAAAGCATAAACATTAAAATAAGCATAACACATCAAGTTGTCTTCCTTGTCAGCATAACACTTCAAGCATAATAACATAAAGGTTTTGGCTATGTCGCTACTTTAAGAAAATCATGCTTGTTGTTATGACCAAAGCTATGTTTGCCAAGATTAAATAAAGTTTTCAAAGTCATACCTGATATAAGGTCAATACTCCCCATAAGAATCATCATATAAGGTCGACTGCGTGAAGAGAATACCGAGTGCAGCAAAGGAACCAATAGACTTCTCATTAATATTCCATCATAGACGACTCCACACTCACAGATACAATTTCTCCACAGAAGGAGTGATAGACCTCAATGCACACACCTTTTTCATATAATAACCTCCCTAGGCATGATACGACTCTACTTGACTCTAAAAGACAAAAGATAAAGATAAAGATACCGGGCACTCCCCCAAGCTTGGAACAAGCCAAGGGAATGCCATTACCCAAGGAGGTTTCACTCCTCATTCTTGTTGATGTTGATCACGTAGTCCTCGGCGAAGCGCTTCCATGGAAGGGGTTCTCCAGTCTCATATGAGAAGTTTGTCTCCTGAATCCTGCTTGCAGCACCCATACCCATGCGCATAAACCTTAGTTCATACTGTCGGTGTACTAAGATAGGGGTACCTTAGTACCCCAACTTGTGCACGGGCAGTAGCAGCTTCCCGCGGCAGGGTCTACCACGTGCTTGCCGGAGACCTCTCTGGTCCTTATTAAGCCATTCAAAAACAAAGTATACAAGACAGAAGATCAAGGCCCCGGCAAGTGGAGCTTGCCGGGAAGGCCCTCCCAGGCTCAAGACTATGTCACTAACACAAGACCCTGGCAAGAGGGGCTTGCCAGGAAGACCAGAAGACTGTATCTAGAAGACAAGCCTCGGCGCGATCTGCGCCCCGGCAAGACCCGGGGAGCGACAAGCTTCCCGGCCCGACAAGATCAAGACCCCGGCAAGGTGCTTGCCGGGGGAAGTTTGCACTGTGTGCCGACGCTCCAGCTCATCGGCCCACGTGTCGCCCTGGGGCCCTTCCAGGGACGCGTGGCAGATGGCTGTGCGGCCTGGGGGACACGGTGGCACTCCACGGTGACGAGGCTACCACCGTGGCGAACGGAGACGCAAGGGCGGGCGCTTTTGGGGTCGACAGCGACGGGCATTTAATGCTCTTGTCCCCCACTGTCAAGTTAGGTGATGACCACTGTTCATCCACTACCCATGTACTGTTCCCGCACTGTTACAACTACCACCAAAATTACATTTTTGCCCTTCTTCTACGTTGACACCTGTCGGTGACCCCTTGAGCTATAAAAGGAGGCCCATGCACAACGTAGAAAGGGTTCGAAACCTAGATAGCTTACTCGCTCGGTGTAGCTAGTTCTTCAAGCTCCCGAGCTCACAAACTCAATACAAACCAAGGCAGGAGTAGGGTTTTACGCGTCCGCGCGGCCCGAACCTGGGTAAACTGCCCGCGTGCTCTCCTCGATCCGCTCTTTGTGCTCCCTCCGCTCCCTCACCGCAACGACAAGGGGCTCCGGTCCCATAGGTGTTCGTGGCGGACAGTTTCCCCCGACATCTTTGGCGCGCCAGGTAGGGGGCATCGAGGTTGTGCGAACCTGATCCGGCGTTCACGCGGGCGCATTCTTCATCAACCTCTCCAACTTCATCAGCAACAACCACATGGCCCCGAAGAAGAAGGCTTCGGAGGTCGCAGGCCCGTCCGCGTCTGTTCCGCCACCACCAGAACCAACGGTGGGCGGAGGAGACGCCGGCGGAAGGGTGTTCGCCGGCAAGGAAACTCGCGGCACCACCAAATCCAAGGACAAGACGGACGACCGAGCCTCGGTGTCCGTAGACGCGCCACGTCCATCTCAGCAAACTACAACCCAGCAGCGCCGTGGTACAGGAGGTACCATCCGCTTGCTGGGGCAAGGGAAAACTGGAGGATCGCGGGATGCTCCAGGCCATCGTCCTGGCACAAGCAAGGCGCGGTCGCCGGGGCGAGACCCTGCTCCTTCTAACCCTGTTAGAAGTCCGAGCATATCTCGCTCCTCGCACCGCTCGCCACCGCTCCCCTCCTCTCCAGCAGAAGCACTCGCAAGAGCGCAACTGCTCCTCGACTTCCCTCCAGCGGCAGACAAGGCCGAAGACTGGAGGGCAACCATCCAGAGCCTGATCGCCTTCGTCAATAACGACACGCCGCAGGAGCCGGCGACCTCGCGGCCACGGCAAGTCGAGAAGACGAAGGCCGACAGCGACAAGACCGCCGGGGGTGCAACTACGGTGCACTCCCCGCCACGGAAGCAGAAGACGCCTCCCCGCCGGATTAACGTCGACGACGACTCCATGGCGTCGTCGGATCCGCGGGCTCGTCGGGACCAGCGCCAAGTCCTTGACGATCGGCGGCAAGAAGATGCTCGAACAACGATCGAGCGCCGGCGAGAAGCCCGGTGACAATCTGATCAGCGTGCTGGGACCGCTGTCGACGCACACGCGCCCGGTGAACCAGGCGACTTGCCGTACGCGGCAGGTTGCCCTGCGTTCACCCGCGAGCTGCGGCGTGTCCAGTGGCCCAGTATGAAAAACTTCAAGCCCGACGTACCCGAGAAGTACGACGGCAAGACGCACCCCTCGGAATTCCTGAGTATCTACACCATCGCGGTGCAAGCTGCCGGGGGGCGCGACGAGAAGATACTGTCGAACTACTTCCCGCTGGTGCTTAAGCCGAACGTTCGTTCTTGGCTTATGCACTTGCCGGAAGGTTCTATTTCTTCATGGGCAGATTTGTGCCACCAATTTGTTGGCACCTTCACGGGCGGCCACAAACCCCACGGCCAGGAGAGTGATCTCCACATTCTGGCCCAGAAGGAAGGAGAACCTCTGCGCAAGTACATCCAACGCTTCAGCCGCGTGCAGCACAACATTCCTGACGTCCACCCCGCCGCGGTTATCAGCGCGTTCCACCAGAACGTGCGTAACCGTCGCATGCGGGAGGAGATGGCCATGACGAAGATCCGGGACGTCAGCGAGCTCTACGCTCTGGCTGACAAGTGCGCGCGCGCCGAAAAGGGGAGGAGACTCCCCGGGGAGGATGCTGGCGCAGGGGGAAGCGACAGCGAGGATGCCGCCCCGGCAAAGAAGAGCCGGCGGCGGAACAATAGAAAGAAGAAGAACAAGGAGGTACTTGCCGTCGAGAAGTCCGGCAAGGAGGCTCCCGCCAAGACAGTACAGGCTGGCAGCTCCGGCAAGGAGCCTGCCCCTGTAGCGGCAGCCGACAAGCCGGACGGCTCCGACAATCAATATTGCAAGATCCACCGCACCAAGGGCCACGACCTCTCCAACTGCAAACGCGTCGAGTACCTCGTCGAGCAGCAGAAAGCTGAGTACGAGAGGCGCGACAAGGAGAAGGCTCAAGGTGGCGGAGGAGAGCCAAGCAAGAAGCGGCCTTTCAATGGCCGAGGAGGACGCCGCGGCAAGGCCAAGCAGCGGCAAGGTGATCGACCTCCCCGGGGCCGCGACAAGGATGAAGAGGAAGACGACGACGATGACATGGAGGAAGGTGATAACAGCGAGCAGGAGTTCCAGAAGGCCACGGAAGTCCTGTGCGTCGACGGGGGCACCTCTCTGCACACTTCCCACCGCCAACTCAAGCAGTGGGTGCGGGAAGTAAACGCAGCAGAGCCGCCCGTTGAGTCACGCAGGCTGCTGAAGTGGTCCAGCACGCCCATCATTTTTGATCTTGAGGACCACCCTGACCGCACCACTGCGGTCGGATGCTTGCCGATGCTGGTCTCACCCACCATCCGCAACCTCAAGGTCACCAAAATGTTGGCTGACGGCGGGGCCGGGCTGAACTTGATCTCCTCAGCTGTGATCAAGAAACTCCAGATCCCAGATGGCGAGCTCGAAGAGACCGGTTCGTTCCAAGGAATAAACCCGGGAAGGAGCAAGCCCAAGGGGAAAATCACTTTGCCAGTGACCTTTGGCGGGGAGCTCAACTTCAGGACGGAGAGGATAACCTTTGATGTTGCCGATATCCCATTGCCATACAATGGGATACTTGGACGTCCTGCCCTCGCCAAGTTCATGGCAGCTTCCCACTACGCCTACAATATACTCAAGATGTCGGGGCCGATAAGCGTCATTTCTGTCCATGGCGACAAGAAGGACGCGCTTATTTGCGCCGACAAGATCTACCGGGATGCAGCAGCCGCAGCGGAGAGCAACACACTTGCCGCTGAAGCTCCCGGGGGGAAGAAGACCAAGACCAAGTCCGGCAAGTGCTCTGGGGCCCACTCCGGCAAACGCACCTCTTCGGAGTGCTGCGCTGCCGTCGAGGACGTTCCATCGAGCTCCACCGGCAAGTGCAAGAAAGGGATGGCCGCTCCACCGGCAACCAAGAAGGTGTCCGCCAAGGAGGATGGCACTGGTGGTACCTTCACCATCAGTGCTACACTTGATAGCAAATAGGAAAGCGCGCTCGTTGCCTTCCTGCGAGCGAATGTCGATGTGTTTGCATGGCAACCATCTGACATCCCCGGCGTTCCCAGGAAGGTGATTGAGCACAAGCTTGCTGTTTGCCCTCATGCGCGGCCCATCAAGCAGAAGGTCAGGAAGCAAGCCGTGGAGCGCCAAGAATTCATCGCCGAAGAAATCAAGAAGTTAGAAGCAACGGGCCTGGTTAGAGGCGTGATCCATCCGACGTGGTTAGCAAACCCAGTTGTCGTGCGTAAGGCTAACGGGAAGTGGAGACTGTGTATAGACTTCACCGATGTGAATAAAGCATGTCCCAAGGATCCATTTCCCTTGCCCCGCATTGACCAGATTGTTGACTCCACTGCTGGATGTGAGCTGCTCTCCTTTCTTGATGCATATTCAGGCTACCACCAGATTTTTATGGCCAAGGAAGATGAAGAGAAGACTGCATTCATTACTCCATGTGGCACATATTGCTTCATTTGCATGCCTTTCGGATTGAAGAATGCAGGCTCGACATTTGCAAGGGTGGTGCACACTGCTTTTGAGCCACAGATCCGCAGAAATGTAGAAGCTTACATGGATGACATAGTGGTGAAGAGCAAGAGCAAGGATACTCTAATCCAAGATTTGGAAGAAACTTTTGCAAATCTGCGCAAGATCCAGCTCAAGTTGAACCCCGAGAAGTGCGTCTTTGGAGTCCCCTCCGGCAAGCTTCTCGGGTTCTTTGTGTCTCAGAGGGGGATTGAAGCTAATCCCGACAAGATTAAAGCCATCGAGCAGATCGAAGCCCCGAAGCGCGTCAAGGACGTAAGGAGACTTGCAGGTTGTGTGGCTGCCCTCAGTAGGTTCATTTCAAAGTCTGCGGAACGCGCCCTGCCTTTCTTCAAAATTTTGAAGAAGGCAGGTCCTATGAAATGGACTCCGGAAGCGGAGGCAGCGCTGCAAGACTTGAAAGGATACCTATCCTCCACTCCAATACTTGTCGCACCTAGGCCACAAGAGAAGTTGCTGCTATACCTAGCAGCAACCAATCAAGTGGTTAGTGCTGCGTTAGTAGCGGAGAGGGAGGCCGACGAGGAGCCCACACCACCGGCAAGCGAATCCAGCGACAAGCAGGGGGCTGCTCCGACAAGCTCTGGCCCCGACAAGGACAACTCTGCGCAGGAGCTAGGAGATGTGCGGAAGAAGATGGTGCAGCGCCCGGTGTATTTTGTGAGTTCCCTCTTGCAGGGAGCTAGATCAAGATACTCCGGGGTGCAGAAGTTGCTTTTCGGTGTCCTCATGGCCTCGAGAAAGCTGCGCCATTACTTCCAGGCACACGAGATAACAGTGGTCACTTGCTTTCCGTTGAAGAGGATATTGCAGAATCCAGAAGCAACAGGCAGGATCGTCGAGTGGGCACTGGAACTGTCGAGCTTTGGTCTCAAGTTTGAAAGTACTTCAACTATACAGAGCAGAGCTTTGGCAGAATTTATAGCTGAATGGACCCCAACGCCCGATGAAGAAGTTCCAGAGACGAGTGTACCCGTACAAGAAGCGACAAGCGAATGGGTGATGTACTTTGATGGTGCTTTCTCGTTGCAAGGCGCTGGAGCCGGTGTGGTCCTCATAGCACCCACCGGAGAACACCTCAAGTATGTTATCCAGATGCACTTTCCTAGGGAACAAGCGACAAACAATACTGCTGAGTACGAAGGTCTGCTTGCCGGCCTCAGAATTGCAGCTGAACTTGGGATTAAGAAGCTGATAGTGCGGGGAGATTCTCAGTTGGTGGTCCGACAAGCCAACAAGAGTTACCAGAGCCCTTTGATGGAAGCTTATGTAGATGAAGTGAGGAAGCTTGAAGAACACTTTGAAGGTCTACAAATGGAGCACGTCCCGAGAGCTCAGAATGACATAGCAGATGGCCTTTCAAAGTGTGCTGCGATGAAGTTACCTGTGGAACCAGGGACCTTCCTGCTCAAGCTAACTCAGCCATCCGTTACACCATCAATTGGGCAAGCCAAGAAGAGAAAGTTGGTCTCCGGCGACTACTTGCCGGCGGATCTCCCCGAGGCCGTCGCCAAGGTCCCCAAGATCAACAATCAGAACGCTGAGGAACAGTTTGCTCCTGCAGACCCAAGGGTATGTACAGTTGAAGCAATCGTTCTCGACAAGCCTCGCCCCGGCGAGCTTGCCGGGGGACCATCAGCTCCGGCAGACCCAGAGGTTCTTGCCGTAGAAGCTGGGGTTCCCGCAGCGGCCCTCATGCCTTTAGTCCTTGCCGTTGAGCCACGGGCTCCGGCATGGGCACAGCAGATCGTCCGTTTTCTGCAAACTGGAGAACTTCCCGACGACCCAGCAGAGATAGAGAAAATAACCAGGCAGTCAAGTATGTACCAGTTCGTGGACAATGAACTATACAGAAGAAGGCTCAATGGTGTCAGGTTGAAGTGCATTTCCAGAGAAGATGGACAGAAGCTGTTGGCAGAAATACATGGAGGCATATGTGGCCACCACATTGGCGCAAGGGCACTTGCCGGAAAGGCGTTCCGGCAAGGGTTCTTTTGGCAAGAAGCCCTCCAAGATACAACTGCACAAGTAACCAAGTGTGAAGCGTGCCAGTTCCATGCAAAACAAATTCATCAGCCAGCTCAAGCTCTCCAGACGATCCCTTTGTCCTGGCCCTTCTCGGTCTGGGGTCTCCATATCCTCGGCCCTTTCCCCCGTGCTGTCGGGGGCTTTGAGTACTTGTACGTTGCAATCGACAAGTTCACAAAGTGGCCAGAAGTGGAACCAATGAGAAAGGTGACAGCACAGTCAGCGGTCAGGTTCTTCAGAGCAATTGTTTGCCGTTTCGGAATCCCTAACAGAATCATCACCGACAACGGTACGCAGTTCACTAGTCGCACCTTCATGCAGTACGTCCAAGACCTTGGCGCCAAGGTCTGCTTCGCTTCTGTTGCTCACCCGAGGAGCAATGGTCAAGCGTAGAGGGCTAATGCTGAAGTGCTGCGCGGGCTCAAGACGAGGACCTTCGACAGGCTGTGCAAGTGCGGAAGAAACTGGATAGAGGAGTTGCCGGCGGCTCTTTGGTCAATCAGAACGACACCAAGTCGAGCCATCGGGCAGACACCCTTTGCCCTTGTCTATGGGGCAGAGGCAGTTCTCCCCACAGAACTCGTATACGGATCTCCTCGAGTGCTGGCTTATGATGAGCTCGAGCAAGAGCAATTTCGACAAGACGATGCATTGCTCCTCGAGGAGGAACGTCTCCAGGCTGCTGTACGAGCTGCTCGATACCAGCAAGCCTTGCGTCGCTACCATAGCCGCAAGGTCAAGGCCAGGAGTCTCGAGGAAGGCGACCTTGTTCTTCGGCATGTTCAGTCCGCCAAGAATTCCAACAAGTTGACGCCGAAGTGGGAAGGCCCTTATCGGGTGAGACAAGTCACAAGGCCCGGCGCTGTCCGCCTTGAGACCGAAGAAGGCTTACCGGTGAGCAACTCCTGGAACATAGAGCATCTTCGAAAGTTTCACCCATAAGGCGCGATTGCCGTGATCCTCTCCGGCAACCACCTTTTGTACGAGTCTTGCCGCTGTTGCATGTAAACCTTTGTACAAAGCCGGGCGCAGATCCCGTGCATCAGAAAAGCTTTGTGTTTTCGCGCTATTTGCCATTCTCGTGCTTTTCTTTGTTATTTGCATGCATCATTTGGCATTTTGTGCAATACACATATCCGGTAAGCATTACCATACCGAGGAACCCTATACTTGTTTCCTCTTCTCCTTTTTCTTTCTCCCTTAAGCAGAAGAAGCATTCCTCGCGCACAAGTTTGCCGGGGGGAAGGAGGTGGAGGATGAACCAAGTGCTGTTCAAGAAAGAGAAGCTTACCGGAGAACGAACAGACTATGAAAGCTAAGTTACCAGAATTCGAGCAGTTCAAATTTTTAAATTTTAGTTATCTTTCTTGAACAACCACACTTTGTATGGAAAACCTGTGCGCGGAGGAACCTACCCGTGGCTAGCCGCACCCTTGTCTTGTTTTCGAGTACGCTCAACGACTTAAGAGAGCTGCGACAAGTGTCGCGCCCTTATTTCGTTTTCGAGTTCGCTCAACAAGCTAAGTGCGTTGCGACTAGCTGCGGCAAGGTTGCTTGCCGGTAAGGCCTTTGCCGGCAGGCTGCTCAGAGTCCAGCACTCAGCGCTCGCGGCAAGGGTCCCTTGTCGGCAAGTTCCCTAAAAGCGTAGGGTAAAAAGCATACAAAGTAAAGGACCAAAACAAGGGAGATGATACTGCATCAATTGCTCGAAAATAAGATAAATATATTACAGAGATAACTTGTCGCAATGACTCATAGTTTCATGTTCATGGCACACTTTGCAGCAATAAAAGAAATGAGAAAAAGAGGCCTAGTCTACGCGATCGCCTTCACGCCTGGAGATCTTGTTCACCTTTGCGATGATGTGGGCGACCTGCGCCTTCAGCGCCTCCATATCTGCGTCGGCCGGCAAGCTGCGGAGAACGTTGACGAGATTTATACCAGGATTGCGGTAGACGATCTTCGTCAGGACGCGCTCCAAGGTCCCCGTGCAGAGCTGGCGCGACTCCTCGGCTAGCTGCGCGGGGAGCTTCTCCTGTAGACTTGCGAGTGCCGGCGCGATCCCTCTGAGGAAGAGACTGAGCTTGGCGCTGTGCGGGAGATTTGGATCCGGAGAGTATATGAGGTGTTCCACCCTCAGCGCCATCAGCTCCTTGTCGATGCTAGCAGCAGAAGCCACCAGATCTTCAGTCCATACCTCGACGGTCCGGCGGAAGTTGTTAGCAGAAGTGGCGGCGCTCTCCACCAGGCCTCGCTCCTTGCGGAGCTCGTCCTTCAGCTTGGTTTCGCGGTCCCGGACGGCGTCGAGTGAGTCTTTCAGCGTGGAGACCTTCAGCTCCAGATCAGCAATTGAGTCCTTGGCGGCCTTGAGCTCGTCGCCTTGCTTGGAGAGGCGTACCTGGAGTTCTGAGTTGGTATGGGCGTCCTTCTCGCGCTCTAGGTTGAGCGCGGTGACCCTCTCCGTGCTCGCCTTCAGGAACTCCTCCAGCTGCGCCACCTTAGCCTCAAGGTCCTTCTTGGCGGTTTCCGCGGCGGCTGCGGCAGCTTTCGCCTCCTTCAACTCCCCGCCAAGGGCCTGCTCCCGGGCGGTAAGGTCTTCCTCGTGGGCGTCGAGGTCGACCTTCCGCTGGGTGAGCTCTCCTTCTCGCCGGGACAGCTCTTCACCGACCAGCCGCTGCTGCTCCTCGGCCTCAGCCTTCTCCAAAAGAAACTCCTGCTGCTCTCCGGCAAGCCTCTCGCGCTCCTCCGCCAAGTCACGGAGGGCCGCTTGGTTGGCGGCGCGGAGATCAGCAGCACGCTTTCCAGTTCTGCTCCAGCCTTGGCGGTGAGGGCTTCTCGGGAGTCCAGCTTCGCCTGCCTGGCCCGGTAAAGGGCCAGGAGCCGGTGAAGCAGCTTCTCCTCCTCGGGCTCGTCACTCCCGCCGGGCGCTTCAACGACCTTCAACCCCGCGGAGGCGAGGACCTCTCCATCGAAGGTCTCTCCCTCCTCGGGGGCTCGCGACGAAGACCCCCATGGCACTTGTATAAAGACGCCATTGGGGGCCTCAAGGTAGAAGCCCGGCTGCTCCTTGCCGGCGGAGGGATCGGCGGCCGGCGCAGCGCTAGACGCTCCTGCCGCCTCCGGGCCGGCAGTGTGGCCACCGTCCCCCTCCCCGGCCGCTGCGTCTGCAGTCGGGGCAGTCTCCTCAGCCGCAGGCTCGCCGGCTCCTGCCATGTCTTCGACGACAGGGGCGTTGCCGTCGTCGCCCTGCGCGCCTTCCTCACCGACGACCTCGGTCTCCATCCGGTCCGGCGCGGGAGGATCTAGAAGAAGAAGAAAAAGAAAAGAAAAAGTTCAAGCAAATATCCAAAAAAAGAGACAAGTCCAAGAAGACGAGGTTGCAAGGCTTACCTTCGCGGATTTCGTCGACAACTGGCTCCCTCGCCGGTGAGTTCACCCTTGGCGGGGTGGCCACCTTCGCCGGGCTGCTCGCCCTTGGCGGGGTACTCGCCCTTGGCGGAGTACCCGCCCTTGGCGGAGCGCTCTCCCTCGCTGGAGAGTTCGTCCTTGGCGGGGACGGCGGGACCTGCGGCTCCTCGGGAGTAGTCTCCGGGCGCTCCTGCGGCTGCGGCTCCGTTTCTACACAAGACAAGCAAGGCAACAAAACATCAAATACCAGGATGGAACCTCAGGCGCGCCCGACAAGTAAGAAGTTCAAAACCAGACTTACGCTGGGGGCTGCGCTGGGGGCTGCTCCTCGGAGCAGCGGTTGGGTCCGGCAAGTCCGTCATCGGCGAGTCCCCTGTCGCCGCGACGGGCGAGTCGTCCTCGACCACTACCACGGGAACCTTGGCCTTCTTCGCCACTCGCTGGGCCAGGGTCCTGGAATCAAAACAAGAACAAGATTAGAATCACCAAGAAGAATCAAGTCAGAATTAAAGAAAATACAAGACACAAGTGCTTACTCCTCTTCCTCGTCGTCGTCGTCGCTCAGGGCGGAGAAGTCGAACTCCACCTGAGTCGCTCCGGCGCGAGGAGAAGGCTCTCTCGGGCGCTTGGCGGTCCCCGGGGCTGGGGGCTGCGACGACCCAGCCTCCGCCGACGCCGAGGCCCGAGGAGCAGGTGGAGCGGCCGCCCCGCTCTGGGAAGATCCTCCTCCGCTTGGCGCTGGTGCGCGAGGCGCCTTCGTCGCGGCTTGGCTCGCTCTGGTGACGCGCGTCGCCCGGCGAGTAGGCTGTTGTCGGGGCGCCTGCGTCCTTGTCGCTGTAGGCGCCTTGCGGAGACGCTTCAGCGGTGATCGCTGGGGGCTGGCCCGAGGCGGGGAGTTCTCCGAGGACGATGAGGCGTCGTCATCAAGTCCCAGAGACCCACCGCTGTCTTCTTCGGCCTCGGTTTCCTCCTCCTCCTCCCCGGCGGGCCCGCTGGATCCGGCACCTTGCCCTGCGG
The DNA here is from genome assembly GCA_902687465.1 of Secale cereale. Lineage (NCBI taxonomy): Eukaryota > Viridiplantae > Streptophyta > Magnoliopsida > Poales > Poaceae > Secale > Secale cereale. The sequence continues at coordinate 257,747,958 of LR738714.1, forward strand.
GCCCGCTCCCTCCGGTGGCTCCGCTCCCTCCCGTGGCTCTGCTCCCTCCGGTACCTCTGCTTCCTCCGACAACCTCGCCCCTTGCCGCGGCCTCGCTCACAATCCCGGGGATCCCAGCATGCCTCAGAGAGGGGACCCCGGCGAGCTCGTCGGGCGGGAGCTTGAGCAGTCTGCGGATCTCTGCCTCCGCTGCTTGGCACGATGCATCCTCCGCCTCTGCCTCCTCAACAGTGAATCCGAAGTCTCCTGCTGCTGCGGCTGCGGCGGCCTCTTCCACCCGGTCGGCAATATAAGCCAAATCCCGCTCCGTGGTCTCCCGAGTCAGACCCTTGATCTCATCGGAGTTCTTCGGCACCACCACCAAGTTATCAAAGAAGCTCATGATGGCGTCCGGCGTCGGCACTATCCAGGTGGGGTCGACGCCGTGAGAGTCACACGCGGGCATCATTGCGCGCAATGCGTCCCGGGCGGTGCTGTTGCATAGTGGTACTACTCCCCGGGGAGATCTGAACCACTCCAGGTGGGCCGGGTCGTGCTTAAAAAGCTCCCGGAGCATCCCCTTCAGCTCCAGCGCCGTGAAGTTGTAATTCAGCCCCGGGCGCAACCTCATTATGTCCACCGCATTGCCAAACTCCCATGCTGGCCTCTTCCTCTCTTGTAGGGGAGCAATGCGGCGGCGGAGGAAGTCTGCTCCTACCTCTCCGATGGTTAACTTGGCTACCCGGAGACGAAGAATCCTAACGAGGGCAGCGTTGAGCTTGATGTCATCCGGAGCCAAATCGCTCCAGTCCCTGCCGTGCACGATAGCTGTTGTGCGCGGCGCAGTGAAAGGCTGCGGCTCGTCCTCAACTATCCAGCACCAATCCGCGCGCCACTCTTCCCACTTGCCGCGGAGTTCCCCTTGCAGATAAGATTCCTTCTTGTTCAAGCGGAAGACCCAAGAGATCCCTCCGGAGAGGGGGGCGCCGGCCTCTGCTCTAGGCATGAAGAAATGCCTAAAGAGCGCTACGTTTGGATAAATCCCTATGTAGTTTTCGCACAGATGTGCGAAAACCGCCATCGTAAGGATGGCGTTGGGGGTGAAGTCTAAGAGATGAAGGCCTTAGGTGTTCATGATATCGCAGAAAAATTCAGAGAACGGAGGACATAGGCCGCAGTGGAAGAAGACAGCAAAGAAGAAATACCCGCTGGGGTACAGATCTCTGGCGGCGGCCGGGTAGACTCTGGTGCGGGGATGCGCCTTGGTCTCCTTGGCCCAGAACAGGTAGTACTTGTTCCAGAGCTCCCTCGCGCTGAGCCTTGGCGCGAAGACGACGTTCCTCTTCCGCAGAGCGACAAGCTTTGCCGCCTGCTCGGATTTCTCCCTCTTGGTCTTCTCCGCTTTCGCCTTCTCGGCCTTCGGGGCCATGGCGGAGGCGGCGGAGGAAGGGACGAGAAGCTCGACGGCGCCGCGGATGCGGAAGAGGGCGGAGGAGATGAGGAGATGGTGCGCAGAGGGGGATTTCTGGAGATGGAAGAAGCAATAAAGACGAAATAAGGTAACGGCCCCTGCTTCCTCTGCTTTTAAGGGGGAAGTGGGGGACGCTCCGCATTTCCCATTAAAGAACGTGGCCACGATCTCCCCCACGACGCCGCAATCGACGCGTGCCGTTACGGGGAGGGGATTCGGCGCGCCGCGGGCTGTGCGTGCCCGTGCACTGTTTTGGGCCTGGCCCAACAGCGCTCGGCACTGTGTGTGGCCCAGGCCCGGGGGCTCCTGTCGGTGTACTAAGATAGGGGTACCTTAGTACCCCAACTTGTGCACGGGCAGTAGCAGCTTCCCGGGGCAGAGTCTACCACGTGCTTGCCGGAGACCTCTCTGGTCCTTATTAAGCCATTCAAAAACAAAGTATACAAGACAGAAGATCAAGGCCCCGGCAAGTGGAGCTTGCCGGGAAGGCCGTCCCAGGCTCAAGACTATGTCACTAACACAAGACCCTGGCAAGAGGGGCTTGCCAGGAAGACCAGAAGACTGTATCTAGAAGACAAGCCTCGGCGCGCTCTGCGCCCCGGCAAGACCCGGGGAGCGACAAGCTTCCCGGCCCGACAAGATCAAGACCCCGGCAAGGTGCTTCCCGGGGGAAGTTTGCACTGTGTGCCCGCGCTCCAGCTCATCGGCCCACGCGTCGCCCTGGGGCCCTTCCAGGGACGCGTGGCGGATGGCTGTGCAGCCTGGCGGACACGATGGCACTCCACGGTGACGAGGCTACCACCGTGGCGAACGGAGACGCAAGGGCGGGCGCTTTTGGGGTCGACGGCGACGGGCATTTAATGCTCTTGTCCCCCACTGTCAAGTTAGGTGATGACCACTGTTCATCCACTACCCATGTACTGTTCCCGCACTGTTACAACTACCACCAAAATTACATTTTTGCCCTTCTTCTACGTTGACACCTGTCGGTGACCCCTTGAGCTATAAAAGGAGGCCCATGCACAACGTAGAAAGGGTTCGAAACCTAGATAGCTTACTCGCTCGGTGTAGCTAGTTCTTCAAGCTCCCGAGCTCACAAACTCAATACAAACCAAGGCAGGAGTAGGGTTTTACGCGTCCGCGCGGCCCGAACCTGGGTAAACTGCCCGCGTGCTCTCCTCGATCCGCGTGGCGGACAGTTTCCCCCGACACATACTCACAGTTCTGGTGATGTAGATCATAAATTTGCCCTTGGAGCTCTTCAATTCTTTCTTCAGATGTGGTGATGCTTTTCCACATCTCCTTCAGGAAGTAGGCCTTCAGATCGTTGATGATGTCAAAGTTAGCTTCAACACCACGCTCGATCATCTCCTTGTACTTGAAGACTTCTTGCTCCACTTCTTCTAGCCTGGCCTGGATGCTCCCCTCCTTGATAGGTCCCTTCAGATCTTCTTGATGGAGGACACCGTCCTCCATCCAAACAACCTGAGGGTGCTTCTTCACCTCAGCCAGGTAAGGGTTGATGACGTTGACGACGAACTTGTCCTTGGGGGAACTTGGGGAAGCCATGGCACCTAGGTCCAGCCAAAAGATTTCCTGGCAGAAACAGATCGAAAAGAAAACACACGAAATCGCGAGATACATTGCCGGAACAATCCTGGCAAATATATAGCAAAAATTTCTGCACAGAAAGGAAGGTAACAAGCTAAAGCGGGGTCGGAGGCGGACTCCTGGGTGCCCAAGCGGCCTCCCGGCGCGGTCAGGAGGTAGGCCGCGCCAGGGGGGCGCCTGGGCCCCCTGGAGCTTGTCTCCGGCTCCACTTAGGCTTAGAATTTTCCTAATTTTGTAAAAACTCATAATATGGAACTTTTATGGCGGTTCGTTATGTTTCCTTACCGTAATACATACCTTTTCTTATTCTGGTTCCGCTGGTGTCTGAAACAGGGCTGCAACATGTTCTTCGTGAGTTGTTGTGTATATCATATTCACATCAACATTGACAGGGTCTCCTGCTATGTAATGCTTAAGTCTTTGCGCATTCACAACTTGAGGTTTGGTGCCTTCAAAATTGTTAATCTTGATTGCACCAGACCGATAGACTTCTTCAATATGAAATGGCCCTTCCCACCTGGAAAGTAGTTTGCCTGGAGAAAACCTGAAACGGGATCTAAACAACAAAACTTTATCACCAACATTAAATTCACGTTTCAGAATCCTCCTATCATGCCACTTCTTTACCTTTTCTTTGAACATTTTAGCGCTCTCGTAAGCTTCACTTCTCCACTCATCTAGAGAAGTCAAGTTCATGAGACGCTTCTCACCAGCTAACCTTGGGTCAGCATTGAGCTCTCTAACAGCCCAGAAAGCTTTGTGCTCTAATTCTAATGGAAAATGGCAAGCCTTGCCATAAACCATCTTATAGGGGGACATGCCCATGGGGTTTTTGTAAGCAGTTCTATACGCCCACAAAGCATCTCCTAACTTATTTGACCAGTCCTTTCTATTTCTGTTTATTGTCTTCTGCAAGATCAACTTGATCTCTCTATTGGTGAGCTCAACTTGCCCACTAGTCTGAGGATGGTATGGTGAAGCAATTCTATGATTGACATCGTACTTGGCTAAAGCTTTTCTAAAAGCTCCATGCGTGAAGTGTGATCCTCCATCAGTCATGAGATACCTAGGTACACCAAACCTAGGGAAAATCACATCTTTGAGCATTTTCAAAGATGTCTTGTGATCATCACTTTCAGTGGGGATTGCTTCAACCCACTTGGTCACATAATCAACAGCTACTAAAATGTGAGTGTACTTGTGCGAAGAAGGAAAAGGACCCATAAAATCAAAACCCCAGCAATCAAAAGGTTCAATCACTAGTGAGTAATTCATAGGCATCTCATTCCTTCTACTAATGTTACCAACTCTCTGACATTTATTACATGCTAAAACATAATTTCTAGCATCCTTAAAGAGAGTAGGCCAATAAAAACCTGATTGAAGAACCTTATGTGCGGTCCTCTCACCGGCATGATGTCCTCCATAGGGACTATCATGACATTGTCTGAGAATGTCTTTCTGCTCATGTTCCGGTATGCATCTTCTCACGATCCCGTCGGGACCTTCTTTGAAAAGATGTGGGTCATCCCAAAAGTAGTGCCTCAAATCATGAAAGAACTTCTTCCTTTGCTGAAATGTTAAACCTGGAGGCAAATACTTCGCAACGATAAAATTAGCATAATCTGCAAACCAAGGATCGGAAAGAGATTGTACTTTTACAACGGCAAGTTGCTCATCTGGAAAACTGTCGTTGACTGGGATGGGATCATGCGGTATATATTCCATCCTTGAAACTTTGCTTGATCACGCTTGTTTCCCGGACGATCATGGTGGTGGAGAACTTTGCTTGATGGCTTCTCGCCCCTTGTTGGTTACCCCAAGTGGAAGTTTTGAGATGTAGCGTATCGGCAAGTTTCCCTTGGCAAGATACCAAGGATCGAATCCCGTGAGACTCCGAGGGTCGACAAGAAGGTGTCAACTGCTAAGGGCGCCAGATACTTAGCGGTTGACAGGACCTGCACACAGATACAAATAACTTTGCTCCCAACGAGTACAGAGAGGTTGTCAATCCCTCCGGCCTTGCTGTTTACAAAGGATCAAACACAAGAGATAATAATGATAGCTATGATTGCAACTAGGAAATAGAAACAGGAAGTAAATATAGGGTGTGATCAGTGGTGGTAATAAGGACCGGGGTCCCATGATGTTCACTAGTGATGTCTCTCTCCCAAAAGACGATAAAACAGCTAAGCGAGGTAAACAAATTACAGCTGGACAACTGACAGGATTATGTGCGCAAACCAATGCTAACTATGCTGTAAAGAAAGGTAGAGGCTCTAAGCATGGGCGGTACGCCAAGGCAAGTAGACCGAAATCCATGTGCATCTACTACTAATCATCCACCTTGAGATATCTATCCAGAACATCTCGTTGGTATTAAGTTGCGAGTCCCACCCAAAGTGTAAACTCAAAGCAACAGACAACTGCATTAAAGGAACTTTGCGTAAAGTAAACAATCCTTGCACCCGCAAGTACAAGCACCGTTGTTTTCCCCCTTGTGGCAACAGCACATCCCCTAGACTCATGTTTCTGTCACTCAAACTAGTCATCAGGGGGCATGAACCCACAATCAAGCATAACGTTCCCTCTTGGAGTTACTACCTACTACTTGGCCAAAGCAATAAACAGCAACGGAGAACATGCAAGAATTACTCAAGAACTAAAATATAAAAGAGGTGAATCAAATATATTACTCACACACAATCAGAACATAATCTCATAATCCATCGGATCCCAGCAAACTCAACAGAGCAACAGCATAAAGATTACATATGTGCCTCGATCATGTAGGGCAGCTCACGAGGTCTAATCCATGAAGAACAAAGAGGGGAGGAGAACATCAGATAGCTACTGGTCATGGACCCATGGTCCAAGGGAGACTATTCAAAACTCATCCGGGAAGCGTCCATGGTGGTGGAGAAGCTCCCGGTGGTGGTCCTCCCCTCCGGCAGGGTGCCGGGAAGAGTTCTCCTGATGCTCCCGATCTTGGAAGCGTTGCGGCGGCGGAACAGAGACGAGTTCACGAAAAAGGGTTCCGTCCTCGAGGGTTTCGGGACGCGAGGAGTATATATGCCAAAGGGGGTCACCAGAAGCGGAGAGGGGGGCCCAGGCGCCCCCCTAGGCGGCCAGGGGTGGGGCTGCCTGGGCTGCCCCTGGCTCCCCTCTGGCCCTGCTTTGGTTTTTCTTGAAGCTCCCGGTACGCTGATTTTTCCTGTATTTTTCCCGGAATATTTAGGGCACTTTTTATATGGGGGAAATCTGAAATAGAAAAACAGCAGAAAACAGGAACTGGCACTGTGGTGCACTGAGTTAATAGGTTAGTCCAAATATTATCAAAAGTGTATGGAAGTGCATAAATATCATAGCAATATCACAGAAAAGAAGTATGGAGCAAGCAGAAATTATAGATACGTTTTGGACGTATCAACATCCCCAAGCTTAATTCCTGCTCGTCCTCGATTAGGTAGATGATAACAAGCATAATTTCTGTGGTGACATGCTACCAACCATATAAGAACTTTTTAAGTAAAGCAATCAAGGCATGTAATTCAATTCAAGTCATAACAATCAAGAGTCTATATTAGCATTGTAACAAGTAACATAAGAACATAAAGGTGCAAGAGCTCTCGCTGTCCGTGACTCGAATGTCTCCAAATGGTGTTTGCGTGCAAGAAAGGGGATAGGGATATATGAGAGAGTAAAACATAGTTTTTGTATTGTTGAGAACTTAATCTACTAAAGTTTCACACTTGGTCTTCTTTGGAATCTTATCTTGACTCATCCCCAGACCGTCAGCCAGGTACAAGTCAAAATGATCCACTCCCTTTCGATATTTTGAGCACTCATGCAATGGATGAGCGTAAGCAAGAAAGTCGACACTTAGGATGGCAAAGAGAGAAATGATGGAGGGGGAAGACAAAAAAGGTGTGAAAGGCTCACATCAATGAGGACAATCATCGGCGAGAGAAAGCCAAATGATAGATATGATGTGAGGAGTAGCGATTGCCATGCAACGGATGCACATATGAGCTAAGGTAAGCTCTCCAATGGAACTAGTGGGGGTGCATCCAACTTGCTTGCTCAAGAAGACCTAGAGCTCTTTTGAGGAGGCTCATCATTGGAATATACAAGCCAAGTTCTATAGTGTGAAGGTCCCCACATAGCTATATGCATGAGTGATAATCTCTATGGAGTACAAGGTATAAGATGGAGTACGAGTGTGGATCTCTCAAAAGAAATAGTAGTGTGCCCCCTTCTCTCTTTTTATTTCTTTTTCTCTTTTTTCTATTTTTTTATTTTTTTGTGGCCTCAATGGCTCTTTCTATTTATCTCTCATTTGTCCTCTTTGGGATCTTTTGATTTTGTCCTCTTTCGGATCTTTTGATTTGTCCTCTTTGGGATCTTTTCCTCACTTTAGGGGCAACACTCTATATATTAAAAGAAGTATAGAAGATATTTCACACTTTACAAAAGTACTCAACATAAAGAAAATGAAACTATCATGATGTATGCAAATGTATGCCTCTGCCAGTGTAGCAGGATATGCAATGATACTAGCGCGTCATGTAGCAATGATTAGGGCAAGGCCCAACTAGCATGCGGCTCATCGATCAAGCAAAAAGCATGTATGACATGAAGATCAAGTCATGAGAAGATGGATGTTGCATGGCAATGTATCTCGGAAAGGCTATGGAAATGCCTTAATAGGTAGGTATGGTGGCTGTTTTGAGGAAGGATATAATGAGGCTTATGATGACAGAGCATATCATGCCAAGGATTTGGATGCACCGGCGAAGTATGCGCCAACTCTCGAGGTGAGAAAGGGCAATGCGCGGTACCGAAGAGGCTAGAAAAATATGGATAGGTGGTAGTGTCAACTTTTGAATACTCACATTAGTCCGAAGAACTCATGCACTTATTATCGGTAACTCTCAATCTAATTAGGAGGTTCACAAAGAGACAAGTACCCCGAGGAGGTGTGTATGGGGGTTTGGTTACCCTTGCGCATCCTCGACCCATGGTACGTGAGTGTACTCTAATATTCGATCCCTCCAAAGATTAGTGATCCATTTAGTAGCTAAAGTTCTCAACTATTTTGTAGGTTTTTGAAAATAAACACGGATTGCCCAAAATACGACATATATCACTAATAGGCTAAAGCTCTTGACACCAAAAGTTCAGACATTACTCATGGCAATACCTCAAAACTATTCCAAGTTACTACTAAAATGAAATAGCAACCTCAGTTACCTACTTTAAGTGAAGACACACAACTCAGTGCAACATGCAAACTCTCTTAACAAGATAAACATGAAAACTCAAGAGAGTTCAACAACCAACTAAACAAAAGCTCTTTAAAAAGAAAAGCATGAAAACTAAGAGCTAAACATGACAGTAGCTATGGAAAGACAAAGAACACACACAGCAAAGATAAGCATGAAAATCCTATGTTGTGTTCTAGGTTGAAGTGGAGCGTGTTTCTCTCCCACACAAAGAAAGCTGGGTTCTAACTTGTTATGAACAGCAAGCAAAGCTAAAGAAAACTAAAAAGGAAACTAAGAGCAAGACGCTCCAAGCATAGCACATAACGCATGAAGTGATTAAAATATAGTGGAACGAAAGACGAACTGATAATTGTTGATGGAGAAGCGGATGCACGGGGGCATCCCCAAGCTTAGACGCTTGAGTCTTCTTGAATATTTCTTGGGGGTGCACGGGGGCATCCCCAAGCTTGAGCGTTTGACCCTCCTGAATTTTCTTTTATCATCTTCCCTCGCACACTTGAAAACTCCCTTCATACATAACTCATCATAATTACCCACAATAAAATAATTTTTCCCTACTGGAAATAAGAATAATCTTGAAGAGCTACTGTTTCTCAAGATTGCCAAAAGGTTTTTGCAAAGAAAAAACAAGCTCAAGGTTTGCAAAACGAAGAAAAGGCAAAACATGACAGAATCTGTGAAAAACAGACCAGCAGGTAGTAAACAATTTTTTCGGGGCACTTCTGCAACTCAAATCAAAAAACTCAGAACGGACGCTCGAAAGCCAATTGTATAGAGCACGCTGTCAAAACAATTCAGATCAAAAAGATGATCTGGTTATTTTATACGAATTTTTCTGTCCAAGGACAGAATCTGTTTTCTGGGCAGCACGTCACAACTTTTGCACTTTCTTGCAATCAGAGGCTAAACTTGGCACAAAGCTGAAAAGAGAAGATACAATGATGATGCTACTGTAGTAACATACGTCAAGACACAACAAAAGCAAAATAAAACTTTATTCGTTGTGGGCTGCCTCCCAAAAGCGCTTTCTTTTATGCCTTTAAGCTAGGCATGATGCAAAGAGATCAAGTTTTATCAAGAGTAAGAGAATAGCTAGCCCGTGTAACGGACTCAAAAGGCAACTTAATCTTCTTTCTAGGGAAGTGTTCCATCCCTTTCTTGAGAGGAAATTGGAATTTTATATTCCCCTCTTTCATGTCAATGATAGCTCCAACAGTGCGAAGAAAAGGGCGTCCCAAAATAATTGGACAAGAAGGTTCACATTCAATATCCATAATAGTAAAATCAACGGGAACAAAATTGTCATTGACAATGATAAGGACATTGTCGATCTTCCCCAAAGGTTTCTTTACGGAAGAATCAACAAGACGAACACCAAAAGAACAAGGATCAAAAGATTTCAATTTAAGCATATCATACATTCTTTTGGGCATAACGGAGGTACTAGCTCCAACATCACATAAAGCATAGCAAGAGAAGTTATTCAACTTAATTTTAATTATAGGATCCCAACCATCTTCTAGCTTCCTAGGTATGGAGGCTTCTACCCTAAGCTTCTCCTCCCTAGCTTTGATGAGAGCATTAGTGATATGCTCCGTGAAGGCAAGGTTAAGTGTGCTAGTGTGGGGATCTTTAGACATCTTGTGAAGAAAACTAATAACTTCAGAAAGGGTGCAATTATCAAAATCAAGGTCACTACTATCAAGTAAAGTGGTAGTGGTGTCCTTTAGGCTCACTTGTTTGGTAGCTTCTATGGTCATAGGAGTTTCTTCTTTTACGGTTGAGGTCATAGCATCACCATTAATAGGTCCAATGGGACTAGGAGTGCATAGGGTGCTAAGAGTTTGGATATCCTCAACAACTTGGATAGTAGCAACAGTGTGGTGGGTAGGAAGGCTCTTAATTCTATCTTCTTCCTCCTTTAGGGGTGCAACCACTTCAGGTTTAGCTGCCATTCGGTTTATCAAAGTGGCTTGTGTGTGGGACATATTGGAAACTTGGGTCTCAGTGATGGTGAGCCTAGTCTGGAGGTTAGAAATCTCAATATTTAGGTTCTCCAGTTGTCTACCAATGTCTTGCAAGATAGCAGTATGCTCATCTAATTGCCTCGAGAAGGTCTTGTTTTGTTCATATTGTGTGTGCATGTAGTTCTTAGTGGCCTTCTCTATTTCTAGAAGTTTCTCATAACTGGGCATGTCTCTATCTCTAGGGGTGGAGTTCTTGGTGCTAGGATAAGCATTGTTGTTCCCATAGGAATTAGAGGGGAACGGTCTAGGGCTGCTACCAAAATTACTCCTATAAGCATTATTATTGAAATTGTTTCTAGAGATAAAGTTCACATCTACTTGATCTTGAACAATCAAAGAATTTAAAGGAACATCATGAGGATCAATAGAAGATTGCTTGGAAAGTAGAGACATGATCAAGTCAACTTTTTCATTTAGGGAGGAAATCTCCTCGACAGAGTTTACCTTCCTACCTGTTGGAGCGCGTTCGGTGTGCCATTGGGAATAATTGGTCATCATCTCGTCAAGAAGCTTCGTGGCAGCACCAAGTGTAGTTGACATAAAGGTTCCTCCCGCGGCCGAATCTAACAAGTTCAGCGAGGTAAAGTTCAAGCCTGCATAAAAAGTCTGGATAACCATCCAAGTAGTCAAACCATGAGTAGGGTAGTTCTTGACAAGAGATTTCATGCGTTCCCAAGCTTGGGCAACGTGTTCATTATCCAATTGTTAAAAATTCATTATGTTACTCCTTAGTTGGATAATTTTAGCAGGGGGATAGTACTTCCCAATAAAGGCATCCTTGCACTTGTCCCAAGAATCTATAGTATTCCTAGGCAAGGATTGAAACCAGATTTTAGCTCCTCCTCTCAAAGAGAAAGGAAAAAGCTTAAGCTTAACAATATCACCATCTACTTCTTTGTACTTTTGCATATCACAGAGCTCAACAAAATTATTTAAGTGCAAAGCAGCATCATCTCCAGCACCGGAGAATTGATCTTTCATAACTAGGTTCGGTAAAGCAGGTTTAATCTCATAAGAAGGTGCTGAAGTGGCAGGCGTAGCAATAGGCGTGCAGATAAAGTCATTGTTGTTATGACTAGTGAAGTCACACAACTTGGTGTTCTCGGTTGAACCCATAGCAGCAGAAAGCAAGATAACTATTTTTGTGATTTTTGGTAAGGGACACTAAAGCAAAAACTGAAAGGTAAACTGACAAGACTAAAAAGCAAAGATAAAAGATAGCGTGCAACTCCCCTATCTTGAAGAGTGGAGTCCCCGGCAACGGCACTAGAAACTTTGCTTGATGGCTTCTCGCCCCTCGTTGGTTACCCCAAGTGGAATGTTTGAGATGTAGCGTAACGGTAAGTTTCCCTTGGCAAGATACCAAGGATCGAATCCCGTGAGACTTCGAGGGTCGACAAGAAGGTGTCAACTGCTAACGGCGCCAGATACTTAGCGGTTGACAGGACCTGCACACAGATACAAATAACTTTGCTCCCAACAAGTACAGAGAGGTTGTCAATCCCTCCGGCCTTGCTGTTTACAAAGGATCAAACACAAGAGATAATAATGATAGCTATGATTGTAACTAGGAAATAGAAACAGGAAGTAAATATAGGGTGTGATCGGTGGTGGTAATATGGACCGGGGTCCCATGATGTTCACTAGTGATGTCTCTCTCCCAAAAGACGATAAAACAGCTAAGCGAGGTAAACAAATTACAGCTGGGCAATTGACAGGATTATGTGCGCAAACCAATGCTAACTATGCTGTAAAGAAAGGTAGAGGCTCTAAGCATGGGCGGTACGCCAAGGCAAGTAGACCGAAATCCATCTGCATCTACTACTAATCATCCACCTTGAGATATCTATCCAGAACATCTCGCTGGTATTAAGTTGCGAGTCCCACCCAAAGTGTAAACTCAAAGCAACAGACAACTGCATTAAAATAACTTTTGGTAAAGTAAACAATCCTTGCACCCGCAAGTACAAGCACTGTTGTTTTCCCCCTTGTGGCAACAGCACATCCCCTAGACTCATGTTTCTGTCACTCAAGCTAGTCATCAGGGGGCATGAACCCACAATCAAGCATAACTTTCCCTCTTGGAGTTACTACCTACTACTTGGCCAAAGCAATAAACAGCAACGGAGAACATGCAAGAATTACTCAAGAACTAAAATATAAAAGAGGTGAATCAAATATATTACTCACACACAATCTGGACATAATCTCATAATCCATCGGATCCCAGCAAACTCAACAGAGCAACAGCATAAAGATTACATATGTGCCTCGATCATGTAGGCCAGCTCACGAGGTCTAATCCATGAAGAAAAAAGAGGGGAGGAGAACATCACATAGCTACTGGTCATGGACCCATGGTCCAAGGGAGACTACTCACAACTCATCCAGGAAGCGTCCATGGTGGTGGTCCTCCCCTCCGGCAGGGTGCTGGGAAGAGTTCTCCTGATGCTCCCGATCTTGGATGCGTTGCGGCGGCGGAACAGAGACGAGATCACGAAAAAGGGTTCTGTCCTCAAGGGTTTCGGGACGCGAGGAGTATATATGCCAAAGGGAGTCACCAGAAGCGGAGAGGGGGGCCCAGGCGCCCCCCTAGGCGGCCAGGGGTGGGGCCGCCTGGGCTGGCCGCCTAGGCTGCCCCTGGCTCCCCTCTGGCCCTGCTTTGGTTTTTTTTGAAGCTCCCGGTACGCTGATTTTTCCTGTATTTTTCCCGGAATTTTTAGGGCACTTTTTATATGGGGGAAATCTGAAATAGAAAAATAGCAGAAAACAGGAACTGGCACTGTGGTGCACTGAGTTAATAGGTTAGTCCAAATATGATCAAAAGTGTATGGAAGTGCATAAATATCATAGCAATATCACACAAAAGAAGCATGGAGCAAGCAGAAATTATAGATACCTTGAACTGGGATGGGATGTAATCTTGTCTTGATTTTCAGTAGCATATTATTTACTTTTGGTTATTTGTGATTGGTCACTTGAAAGAAGGATTGCTTCGTGCATTGTCCTCATAGCATTGTTTCAATACTTGCTAGACTCTTTTCGTAGTACATGCTTATATACATCTAATGAAGCAAAAGAGTTTGTCAAAGTTTTCTTTGTCGCGTCCAGTTCGTTGAATTGAATTGCTTGAGGACAAGCAATATGCTAAGCTTGGGGGAGTTGATACGTCTCAAACGTATCTACTTTTCCAAACACTTTTGCTATTGTTTTGCCCTCATTCTTGCATGATTTGAACTAAACTAACCCGGACCGACGCTGTTTTCAGCAGAGCTGCCTGTATGGTTTTATTATGTGCAGGAAAATGGATTTTTAGGTATCTCAGAAAATTCCAAGAAAAATCACAGAAAATCCACGCACCCAAAGGGCCCTTGTGCCAGAAGAGGGGCCAGAGGGGAGCCAGGGGGGCCCCAGGCGCCCTGCCCAGGCGGCCCCACCCCTGGCCGCCTCGGGAGGCCGCCTGGGCAGGTCCTTCCCCCTCTGGTGCCCTACCTTGGCCCGTATTTATCCCTGTGACGAGAAAACCCCAGAACAGAAGTCGTTTTCCCAGTTTCCGTCGCGGAGCCGCCGCCACCCTCTGTTCTTCTTCGGGAGGGCTAATCTGGAGGCTGATTTGGCCTCCGGAGAGGGGAGATCATCGCCATCGTCATCATCATCACCACTCCATCCTCCCTCCATGGCTTCTCCTTCCATGTGTGAGTAATTCCCTGATGTAGGCAAAGGGGATGGTAGGGATTGGATGAGTTAGATCATGTAATAGTTTGTCAGATTGTTGGGGGCATGTTGCCTATCATCTACTATGGTGTTTTATCATCTTTGCTTCAACTTGTTGCTCTTAATGCTTGTCACTTAGGGCCTGAGTGCCATGATTTCAGATCTGAACCCTATGTGTTTGCATGAATATATTTGTGTTCTTGATCCTATCTATGAGTTGTTTGCACCTATTATAGTCCGGAATCGGCGATCCCAAAGGTGACAGCTTGGGACACCAAAGGGGATGGTCCATAATTTGAGGATTCCATGTATCCATTGAGTTTATTTCTTTGTTCCGGTGCTCTTTGACAGGAGCACCTTAATCTCCATAAGTTCCTTTTGGCCCCGTTCGTAGCGGGATGGTAGGACAAAAGATGTTGTGCAAGTTCTTATTGCAAGCACGTACAACTACCTGTGGGATAGATGCCTAATGTTTGATATCTGCCTAGATGATCATTACTTTTCTGTGTGCCTTGCCCCAAGTTAGATTCATGATATATCTCATCCATGCAGCGCCCAACCATCCATCTCCCTAGCCTACAGTGTTTCAATCCTGCTGGTTATTAGTTGTTACTTTTGCTGTTTACTTTTGCTGTTACCACCGTCACTATCATATCACCGTTACCACTTATCTTTTGTTGCAAGTAAGTATATTTCAGGTGCGGTTGAATTGACAACTCAACTGTCAAAGCTTATAAATACTCTTTGACTCCCCGTGTGTCGAATCTATAAATTGGGTTATTCTTACCCGCGAAGACTATCTCGATCCCTTACGGTTGAGGGTTATCAAGTAAACTTTGCTTGATGGCTTCTCGCCCCTCGTTGGTTACCCCAAGTGGAAGGTTTGAGATGTAGCGTAACGGCAAGTTTCCCTTGGCAAAGGTACCAAGGATCGAATCCCGTGAGACTCCGAGGGTCGACAAGAAGGTGTCAACAGCTAACGGCGCCAGATACTTAGCGGTTGACATGACCTGCACACAGATACAAATAACTTTGCTCCCAACGAGTACAGAGAGGTTGTCAATCCCTCCGGTCTTGCTGTTTACAAAGGATCAAACACAAGAGATAATAATGATAGGTATGACTGCAACTAGGAAATAAAAGCAGGAAGTAAATATAAGGTGTGATCAGTGGTGGTAATATGGACCGGGGTCCCATGATGTTCACTAGTGATGTCTCTCTCCCAAAAGACGATAAAACAACTAAGTGAGGTAAACAAATTACAGCTGGGCAATTGACAGGATTATGTGCGCAAACCAATGCTAACTATGCTGTAAAGAAAGGTAGAGGCTCTAAGCATGGGCGGTACGCCAAGGCAAGTAGACCGAAATCCATCTGCATCTACTACTAATCATCCACCTTGAGATATCTATCCAGAACATCTCGCTGGTATTAAGTTGCGTGTGACGCCCGAAGACCGACGTCCCAGAAGATTCCAGACGTTCCGGGCTGCCCGTGTGTTCTTTTGTGCTTGTGTTATTTATTTTTGCATTGCGTCATGTCATCATGCCATCATCACTACTGGAATCTGGGTTTTTGCCATCAGCCAGTTCTTTGCCATCTGCCAGCTGATGGCAAAGAACTTCTTTGCCATCTGCTTATAAAAAACAGATGGCAAAGAACTGACAGATGGCAAAGAACATGGTTGCCATCAGCCAATTCGTTGCCATCTGCCAGCAGATGGCAAACAATCTTTGCCATCTGCCAACAGATGGCAAAGAGATAGCCAACTCCTGTTGCCGTTAAGTGGGTAACGGCGTACCAGCCCCACCTCTTTGCCATCTGCCAGCAGATGGCAAAGAATCTTTGCCATCTGCTGGCAGATGGCAAAGAGATGGTTTTTTTTTCAGGTAAAAAAACAAAAAAGAGATAATATTTGTTTGTATTATAACCAGGGGCGGAGCTCCCGGTAGGGCGAGGTTGGGCGCTCGCCCTACCTTGATTTTTGGCGATACTGTTATATACATATACGTATACAGCCCTGATCGATCGCTAAAAAAACAAAGTCAGTTAAAAATCACCGTGAAATATCTTTGGGCCGTGATGGAACACTGCACCCACCTGGACAGCTTATTGGCCCGTAGCAACTAGAAGGGCCTGAACCAGCCTCGCTCTATCCAGTCCTACGTTTGTCCTCACCAAGCCATGCTCCCCCTCGACACGAACCCTAGCAGCCACCAGGAGCGGCCTGCGTTCATGACGGCCATCAGGAGCGCCAAGCACGCTTGGGAGCTGACGACCAGCAGGAGCACGGGGACGTGGTCGTGTACTCGCGTTTCTGACGGCCAGCAGGTACTTGCTCCGTACGGTATATTATTGCAATTGATGTCCATGTGGCAGCTCTGTGCGGCGATTTGAGTGGAGCCCCTAGCTCTGTGCGGCAGGCAGGTGAGCTCGCTAAAGTTGTACAATCTACAACAACAATGCGGTGATTGGTGACATTTTTTGCGATGAATGAAGTTTATTGCTTTGATTGCTTTCTTTTTAAACCTGATCAAATGGATGACAAATTTGGTTATGAAATTTTCTCCAAATTAATTGGGTATAACATTGAAAAAATGTAGTCACGGCGTAGTGAATTTTGGTTTTGCATCATACAATAATTATGCTTAAAAGTTCGCCCCACCTCAAAAAAATTTTGGGCGAACCAACGTTTTTTTTTGGGCGAACCAAAGTTTTTTTTTGGGCGAACCAAAGTTTTTTATTTAATATCCGCGAACGAAAGTTTTGGCATCGCGAGCGCCAACATTTTGGCATATGGGCGCGCTCGGGCTCAGACCCGCAACATCGCCCCCCCCCC
>LR738714.1:257765269-257812367 GCA_902687465.1 Secale cereale
TCTAAGGGGAAATTCTGGTGATGTTTGAGAAATTAAGCATAAATTATGGTATATTTTTTATATTAGTTTCATCCCCCCCTAGCTTCCAATGCTTTGTGAACTACAAAAGAGAATATAAAATTGAAGAACGTGAGCAAGAGTAGATAGCTTAAGACAAACATATACGTTTGTGTGCCTGAGTGCCTCTATTTTGGTTCTCTGCAAGCTCCTCGTACTATGACCATGATGCGCCAACTTTCAAATTTTCACATATCAAGTGAGTTTTTCATCAGCACAAATTCATTTATGACTAAGAAAGTATAAAGCAATTGTAGTTTTTCGATATCAATCAAAAAAATCCATTATAATTCCCAAGGATCTGAAGATTTTCTTTAATGGTTGTAAAGCATAACAAGCAGGACCAGAATAAGGAAGTGCACAGAAAGAAAGAAATATTTTAATGTGTTTAGAAGATAGAACCGGGTTGCATATGTGCTCGACACTCGACAACAAAGAAGGTCCACTTTGCTTAAAAGAAACAAGACACTGACAAGTCAAGGCAAAAGACCAAGTACTGGGACAGTCAAACACAGACAACAGGTATTACAAAAACTGTAGTATTGGAAAACTACAGTATATTAAACTACAGGTACTAGATACCAGGGTTTTCACATATCAATGTATTTTGAAGTATTGAGGCCTAGTTTGGCAGCGCAGTTTTTAAAATACCATAGTATCTCAAAACTTCGGTATTGCAATGCGTGAGTAATGAATACTATGGTTTTTAAAAAACAGCAATTTTCTCAGTTTTAAGAAAACCACCGATATGTTTGGCTGGTGTTGTTTTGCCGTAGTTTTGACTAATAGTCACGCAACTTACTAGACCTACGGAGCTACACGATCGGATCAATCAGTGTGTCCTAACGACAGGTCGGCTGCATGCAACGCTGTATGGCCTTCTGATGGCTGAGCTAGGAAGTTTTGATCGGCCGTAGCTAATTACAAAGAATAAGAATCAGTATCGTGTTTAACTAATACAGTATGGTGCATGCCATGGAGAGGACTGAATAAATACTACAAAAGGATACTGCTGTGTGGTTAGTATGCTTACAAACCAAGCTGCAGAGCTGTCAATGAGCGGACAACACAGGCGACTTTCCCTCAGTTTGAGAAAAAAGAGGTCCAGACCTCTTTTTTTAATACTCCAGAAAAACCACAGTATTAACCATACCACTGTTTATGAAAGTACAGTTTTTGGTATAGCCAAACACCTTAGGCTGCGTTTGGCTGCTCGGTATTTTTGGAGTTTTAGGAGAATACCATGGTTTTCGTAGAAACCTCAGTTTTAAATACTTTGACGTGTTTGGCTTTGACAAATACCTTAGTTTTACAAACCGTGGTATATCTAAAACCATGGTATTTTTGCTGTATCTAAAAAAGAGGTCTCAACCTCTTTTATGTAAACTGAGAAGCACTTGCTCAAGACCATCTTCTTCCGGTCATCCTCACTCATCATTCTTCCATCTCTTCCGCAGCCACGAAATTATGATTACCAGTAAGCTTGACAACGTTGCTGTTGATCTCTTAAATCGTTGACTATTGTGCTAGTGCAACAAGAAGCAGCCTGTACATTAGATAGTACTAGAGGTTTGGTCCTATAGGATGGTGCGTGTACACATGCAAAAAAAATAGCGAAGTCTAAGACCCTAAAGTAGATCAATTGAAACTTGGAGCAAAGTTATAGACAGCACGCTAAGCTAGCTAGCTGATCAATTCCATGTAGCCAGAGATACAAGATTACTCCAACAACATATCCTAGCATCTGGAGAATGTTCACGTGCATGACAAGGCTATAGGCATGCAGTGGTCGTTAATTAGCATAAGTTGATCACGATTGTTGTGTAACTCCTTTGATGTAGCTCAATTTGGTCAGCTAGCTATATCTAGGATTATCCATGTAACGAGTGGTCAAAACCAAGAAAATAAGAAAAACTGCACTTGCCAAACATCTCTATAGTTTTGCTAAAACTGAGAAAAACTGCGGTTTTTAGAAACCAAAGTATTCATAGCCCACACATTGGAATACCGAGGTTTTCAATTACCATGGTTTTGGAAAAACCGTGTTGCCAAACTAGACCTTAAAGTATTCGAAACTACAGTTTGTCGACAAAACTGTGGTATTTTAGTAATACTTTGAAAATACTTTGCATCCAAACGGGGCCTGAGAATACTGTAGTAATTGAGAAAACTGTAGTATTCCTATAATACTTAGAAAAAACTGAGCTACCAAACGGGGCCTTAACCTTTCCTCCCCCTTCAGAGCTTCATATGCACATATACAAATTTTAAAAAAACTGCATGTACTTTGAATCTTCACTCAACTTTACATGTACTTTGCATATGCACATGTTGGTGGTAGAGGAGCCAGCACCGCGTTAGTATAGGAGGCGTCTGCTTAAGGAAAAGGAGAGGTAGGCGTTTTTCTTTTCTTTCTAAGAGCAACAAAAAAGGTAAACATTTAATTGTCATTTGCTATAACACCAGTTACCCATTTTTATGTTTTATGAAGAACAAATGATGGACTCCTTGGATCAGATTTATTAAGAACACAAACCATTCAGGTCCTTAATTAAACTTGTCACTATTATGAAGAACAAATGATGGACTACTTCAAAGATACAAAGCCTAACAAGACATTGTAATTTCAATTATGAAATATTTCCATTATGATATATTTTATTCTTTAAAATAAATACAAAGCCTAACAAGACATTGTAATTTCAATTGTTTCAATTATACTGTATGTTTCTACCTTGTTAATATATTTCTATCTTTGTGAATTGTAAATATTGTATGTTTCTACCATCTTAATGTATACATATATCAATATTTTTAAAGATGGCCGGGCGCGGAACAAGAAGAGCCGGAACAAGAAGAGGTTACTGCAGCGGATGACCTGTCAATGCTTGAACGATTACATACAGGAGGCCTTCCAGATGTTGATGAATTTATTGATGATGATGATGATGAGCACGTCATTACTGATAGTGATGAGGATGATGCATTTATTGACCCCGAAGCATATATAGACGATGATGATGCATTTATTAATGATGACGATGAAGATTAATATTATAGTTCATGTCAGGTATTCCATTATTATTATATACATATATATTATTAATTAGTTCAAGTTTTAACCTAGCTAGCTCAAATATGACCTATTTAACATAGGATAGCTCTAAAATGAGCTATACTTAGCATTTATTCCTCCAAAATAAATTTATATGCTTAGCTAGCTCAAAAATGACATAACAACCTTAATTAGCTCAAAAATGACCTATTTAACCTAGGATAGCTCTAAAATGAGCTATACTTAGCATTTATTCCTCTAAAATGAATTTATATACATATTATTATTCATGTCAGGTATTCATTTTTTTTATGTTGTACTAATTTCGTTTACTCTTTGTCATTCCAGGTGTTGACACATGGTGGGCGCGGGTCGAGAGCGCTCCGAGGCTCCTACCTCGGCGCGTGGTGGGAAGGGTAGTTCCATTCCCCCCCATAGCCTCCGGAGAGCGCTAGATCTCAGTTTGCATAGTCCAGCGACGGTCGCTTCTTCTTCGGCCGGGAGAGGTCGGGGGGGTAAGAAGAAGGAGAAGGCTGCTAGAGGTGGACGTGGCGGCGGGAGAGGTAGGAAGGCTGCTACGCCTTCCTCGCCGCCACCCCCAGCTGAGTCACCCGACCACAGGACTGCTCCGTCTGAGATCGAGCCATTTGAGGTGGACCCGTCTCGGACTCCACTCCACGAGCCTCGGGCCGCCGAGCCTCGGGCCGTCGACGAGCCTCGGGCCGCCGAGCCTCGGGCCGCCGAGTCTTCGCCCCACGAGACTACGGAGCTCAGACGGGGTCACGCTGAGTCGTACCCGAGCCCATGGGAGGACTGGACGAAGTCGAGTGCACATGGTCGTGTTCAGGGTAACTCCCGACAAGCATCGACCGATCCTTCTCCGTCTGCCACTGGCGCGACCGGTCCTACACCTACACCTACACCTACACCTCCGTGATGACGGTAAGTTTCCCAAGTGTTTTTCTTAATAGAGTTTTGTTGTGATGCCATGTTGTATCTACACATATCGTGCATAATGTGTGTATGTTTGAATGCATTGTATTTGTGGGATTCGACATCTAGTCGTGTGCCTTTGGTAGCCTTCCATACAGGGAAATGCCTCCTAGTGCTTCCACTGAGCCATGGTAGTTCGCTACTGCTCCGGAACACATGGATTGACCGGCATGTGTCCTTCTTTGCTCCTGTGTCTGTCCCTACGGGGAAATGTCACGCGGTGTATCACCGAAGTCCTTGTAGCTTGCTACGACTTGGTTGCACTCGCTGATGACCGACACGTGCATTGCTGGGTCATGTATGCCTGTCCCTGTACGTTTGTGCCACCTTGGTTCTATGACTAGTCATGTCGGCCCGGGTTCTCTGCCATAAGGATACTAGCGACATAATCATATACTTAGCATTTTTTCCTCCAAACTGACTCGATATGCTTAGCTAGCTCAAAAATGACATAATAAGCTTAATTAGCTCCAAAATGACATATTTAACCTAGGATAGCTCTAAAATGACCTATACTTAGCATTTTTTCCTCCAAAATGACTTAATATGCTTAGCTAGCTTAATAATTACATAATAAGCTTAATTAGCTCCAAAATGACCTATTTAACCTAGGATAGCTCTAAAATGACCTATACTTAGCATTTTTCCCTCCCAAATGACTTAATATGCTTAGCTAGCTTAAAAATGACCTATTTAACCTAGGATTGCTCTAAAATGACCTATACTTAGGATCTTATCCTCCAAAATGACTTAATATGCTTAAGAAATGACATAGTTTAGCTCCTAAATGACTTCACATGCTTAGCTAGCTTCAAAATGACATAATAACCTTACTTAGCTCTAAAATGACATATTTAACCTAGGCTAGCTCTAAAATGACCTATACTTAGCATTTTTTCCTCCTAAATGACTCAATATGCTTAGCTAGCTCAATAATAATTACATAATAAGCTTAATTAGCTTCAAAATGACCTATTTATCTTAGGATAGCTCGAAAATGACCTATACTTAACAGTTTTTCCTCCAAAATGACTTAATATGCTCAGATAGCTTAAAAATGACCTATTTAACCTAGGATAGCTCTAAAATGACCTATACTTAGTATCTTTTCCTCCAAAATGACTTAATATGCTTAGCTAACTTTAAAATGACATAATATGCTTAAGAAATGACATATTTTAGGTCCTGAATGACTTCATATGCTTAGCTGGCTTCAAAATGACATAATAACCTTACTTAGCTCCAAAATGACCTATTTAACCTAGGCTAGCTCTAAAATGACCTATACTTAGCATTTTTTCCTCCTAAATAACTCAATACTCTTAGCTAGCTTAAAAATGACATAATAAGCTTGATTAGCTCCAAAATGACTTATTTAACCAAGGATAGCTCTAAAATGACCTATACTTAGCATTTTTTCCTCCAAAAGGACTAAATATGCTTAGCTAGCTAAAAAATGACCGATTTAACCTAGGATAGCTCTAAAATGACCTATACTTAGCATCTTTTCCTCCAAAATCACTTCATATGCTTAACTGGCTCTAAAATGACATAATATGCTTAAGAAATGTCATATTTTAGCTCCTGAATGACTTCATATGCTTAGCTACCTCCAAAATGACATAATGACCTTACTTAGCTCCAAAATGATCTTTTTTACAGATATAAGTTGCATCATAATAATCTTCATATTTTCGTTGCATCATAATAATCTTCACATTTTAGTTGCATCATAATAATCTTCTTCTTCTAGTCTTCTTCTTCTAACTTTCTTCTTTCTCATTTTACAGATTTGCTTAAGATCACGGAAGCTTGGGTTGATGGAGTGCTTGTATTTAGTTTTTGTTTTGACCTTGTGAAACTTGCTACCAATGGATGAAACTGTGTAATATTGATGAAACTATGTATATGTACGGATGAAACGTGCTACTATTGGTAACATGTGTTGGATATATATATGTGTTCATGACTATTGGTAATATGTGTTGAATATGCTATATTGGTCATATAAATATATTTGTGTTTGATTTTCTGTGAAAATGAATTGATATAAGAAAAATAAAATTAAATGGGGCAATATAGACACTTTGCCATCTGCTGGCAGATGGCAAAGAGCTTTGCCATCAGCTGGCAGATGGCAAAGTATGCAGCCTTTGCCATCAGCCAGCAGATGGCAAAGAGCCTGCAGCCTTTGCCATCAGCCAGCAGATGGCAAAGTGCCTGCATCCTTTGCCATCTGCTGGCAGATGGCAAAGTATGCCGTTATCTTTCTAACGGGGCTAACCCCGTTAAGAGGCTTTGCCATCTGCCAGCTGATGGCAAAGGCACAGGCTCTTTGCCATCAGCTAGCAGATGGCAAAGAAGCCTTTGCCCACTGGAATTCAGACAAACTGTTTGCCATCTGCTGGCTGATGGCAAAGTCTTTGCCATCCGCCGATCATGCCTTTGCCATCTACCATGGCAGATGGCAAAGTGCCATATTCCAGTAGTGCATGTCTTTTTTATTTTGCATCTCAACTTAAATAAATCGTGTGTATCTTCGATCCATTTAAATCAAGGGAAGAATGTCTTCTCTTTAAAACATATCATCCCAATATTTAGGGAGCTATATAATAAATATTCCATTCTTGGAATTAAGCATAACACACTTGCACAATATCCCCATGCCTTCTCTTTCGCATTCCTTGCCTCAAACCTTGTCAATGTTTATTTTCCGTCGTATCGGGGTTCTTCCAAAACCCCTCCTTCTATTTTAATTAAATTCCATACATTTTGTATGAGTCCAGAGATTTAACTCCGTGTTTAAATCTCTTCCCTAACCTTTTCTTTTCTTCCCTTTTCTTCTTCTTTCTTTTCTATTTAAAAAAAACAGTTAAGAGAAGGGAGAGCCCAGCCGCAGCAGAGGCCCAACGGCCCATCTCTCCTCACTACAAGCCGCACCTCCCTCCTAGGCCCAAGGCCTCTTCCATCCCCGCAGGCCCGAGGCCCAGCTTCCTCCCGTAACCCTAGCCCGACCCCTCACCCCTTGATCCCTCGCTCCTCTTTCCCCTACAGCGCCGCCGCCAGCACTCCTCGTCCGATCCCATCGCTACCCCGACCGCACCCCTGTTTTCCCTCTCCCCTCTCCCCTCGAGCGCCCGAACCCTTTCTCCCTCGTGGCCCGAGCCTCTCCCATCTCACCTCTCCTCCCGACCAGACAGCGCTGGCGCCCGCGGGCCCTCTCCTCCGCCGGCCTTCCTCCGCGCCGCGCCAGGAGCCAGCTCCCTGCGCGCCTCCCTCCTCCGATGCAGCCAGGCTCCCGCGCCCCTCCGCGACCCAAGGCCGCGGCCGCCTCCATCGCGCCCGGGCAGAGGCCCCATCCTCAGCCGGCCTCGTCCAGGCTCCCTCCTCTTCGCCCGAGCCCAGCAGCGCGGCGCCCCCCGAGCCTCCTCTTCAGCGCCGCGGCCAGCCACCTCGACCTGCACCAGCGCCTCGCCTCCCCTTTTCCTCCAGGCCGCAGCAGCGCCCCGTCTTCTGCCATGGAACCAAGGCCGCGCCCGCCCTCTCCAGCGAGCCCTGCGGTGACCAGCATCAACACCAGCGCGTCTTCTCCTGGAGCCGCGTTCCTCAGCTCCTCGAGGAAGCCCCTCGTCCTGCTGCCTCGTCCGTCCTCGAGGCGCCCAGCATCCGTCTCCCTCCGTCCGCGCCCGAGACCTTGCTGCCATGGCCTCGACAGCGATTACCGGGCTGCCCCTTTTGTTTTTGCTCCTGTGTTGTTCTTTTGTTGTGTTGCCGTGCTGCTGTTTTGACAGAGGACCCGAGTACAACTACATAACGGCGACCGAACGGCTACGAGCTCCGTGTACGACTACATGAACGAGTACACGGCGACCCGACCAAGTACCCCTACCGTCGCCCCGTGTACCTCTACGGAAACGAGTACCACTACGCTCGAAGACCCGACCGAGTACCACTACCGTCGCCCCGTGTACGACGACCGACCATCAAGTACCACTACAACCGTGAACATCTTCGGATCTTCAAGTTCATCTACATGGATTCGACAAGTACCCCGCCGGCGAGTACCTCTCCGATGTACGTGAACAACTACCGTCGCTGTGTACCCCTACCGTCGCCGAGACAGCAAGTACCTCTCCGAACGGGATGTGAACGACTACACGTGTACCTCTACGTGAACAACTACTTCCTCTTCGGAAACGTGAACCACTACTTCCACTACGACGTGAACGCCTTCTTCCTCTACTATCTCGAACCGCCCCGAAACGCACGCTTCAAAGGTATAACGAGACGACCCCGTGGATGAATGTTGTGTTGTATGAGCTGTTTCCCGTGTGTGCTCCGTGCCGTTTCGTCCGTTTGTCATGTTCCTCGGTTGCCTCGTCGCCGACCTGTGGGAACCCGGTGACGGGATCAACCCACTTTCATCTTGTTCGACTCGCTCACGCTCTCCGTCATCTTTTGCACCGGTCTCTCAACGAGTTACCGGAACCGAGGTGTTGCGTTGCATCATTTTCGGATCGTTGCCGTGGCACCCTTTTTAATTCCACCACGGTGACAATACTCCATATCTTTTCATGTCAACTTCTAATAAACTTGCATAAACTTGTTCATGTCATCCGCATCATGTTAACAACATTATAATGTGTGAATTGTTGTTGCTTAATAATTGCTAAACATGCTCATGAGGATTTCCGGATATGTTGTTATTCTCCGGCCTCATTTAAAATGTCTTAATAGTGTAGTTTTATTATGCTTCACCTCTTGCCATGTTAACAAACATTTAATCTTCTCTTGTAAATAAACGAGAGTCAACTAAATAATTAAATGTGGTGTTTCGTCAATATGCAACTCGTTGCATATTGAGCTCCACTTAACTTGTAGTTTTGCTTGTGCACTTTGCCATGCCATGCATATTTAAACCGGACATGCATCATGCTTGCTTGTGCATCATGACATGCTTATGCTTGTATATTTACCGTGTTGTTTGTTTCTTTCCGGTTTGCTTCTCTTGATAGCTTCGGTTTCGTTCCGGAGTTGTGAGGATTTGCTCGTCTATGTTGCTCCGTCTACTTCATGGATCCGTTCTTCTCCCTTGTGGAATCCCAGGCAAGATGACCGAACCCCGATAACATTACTATCTTTGCCTATTACTAGTAGTCTCGATCTATAGTTTTGCCTCGATGCCCATGTCTTTCTTGTCAGCCTCCTACTTGTAACCATTACCATGTTTAACCACCCTACCTATGCAAACCGTTGAATGGCTAAGTACGCTTCGCTCAGCCCCTCTTATAGCATTGTTAGTTGCAGGTGAAGATTGAAGATGCTTGCTTCATGTTGAAGTTCGGTTGGGTTATATCACACTATATAAATGCTTAAATGAAATCATCTATATATTGGCAAGGGTGGAAGGCTAAGCCTTTTGCTTGGTGTTTTGTTCCACTCATGTCGTTAGGAACCGTATAAACCGGTGTTATGTTCCTTGATTATGCGTTCCTAACACGGTTGGGGTGTATGGGACCCCCTTGATAAACCGCTAAGTGCTAAGTCTTTTCCAGCAAGTCCCAACATTGGTACTATTCGCCTAATAACTAATAAAACTTGCATAGGGACTAGCTATCCCTTTTATTTTTAATTCAACCCCCCTGGGCCAGTGCTCGATGTGAGTGTTGGTCCAAACTAGAGTCGTGTGCGGGGCCCCCCTTGGCAACTTGGGTATTTCGGCCACTGTACGCTGTGCTCATCCGGTCGTGGCCTGAGACTAGATAAGCGCGGCTACTATCAGGGTGTCGGCACGCCGGGAGGATTTGCTGGATTAGCCTTACCTTAGTTCGGAGTATCTTGAGCATGGGATTCCGAGAATACTCGGGTCTTCCCACCTTGGAGTTGCGACTCCGCGGATCGTGGGCTTGTAATGGGTCAAGTTGGAACACCCCTGCAGGGTTTGAACTTTCGAAAGCCGTGCCCGCGGTTATGTGGCAGATGGGAGCTTGTTAATATCCAGTTGTAGATAACTTGACACATTGTTCTAATACACTACCAGCGTGTGTACCGTGACTGTCAATTTCCGAATAGGGATTCGGGAGTTGAACACGGTGGGGTTATGTTTGACCGGTTTTAGTTAGGATCACTTCGTGATCATCTCTCGACCGAGGCACTTCTCTTCTCGCTCTCTATTACGTAAGCTAGTGCTAGTTGCTGCTGCAGACTCTTGTTGTTCCTTCACCTCTTATTCTTTTCTTCAGCCTTATCCTCTCCCAAGGCTTAAATAGTCTTGTTACCCGGGAACGGGATTGCTGAGTCCTTTGTGGCTCACAGTTACTTCACCACACCAGATGCAGGTTCAGCCGAGTTTGATGCAGGAGATGGATCAGTTCTTCACCGGGAGTTCGATGAAGAGTTTGGCCGTATGTTTGTGACGTTTCGACGATCAATAGTGGTTTCTACTAGGATTCGATCTAGGCCTGTGGATTTATGTTGTTTTGGTATCTTTCTTTTGATCTTACCCTTAGATGGGCTGTGATGTTTTGATTGATGTTTGGCTTATGTAATGTATTGTGTGAAGTGGCGAGTGTAAGCCAACTATCTTCTTTTGCAATTTGATCCCTCTTTTACATGAGTTGTGCAAAGATACCAAACTTGAGATCATTCTAGGATGGGCTTATACCTTTAAGTCGTGCCTCGACACGTAGGAGGTATAGTCCCATCCTGGGCATTACAAGTTGGTATTCAGAGCCTTCTCCGACCTAGAAGCCCCCACTGATTGATTGAATCGTTGATGGTTGAGTCTAGGCACACACTTGAAAATGTTTTGAGTCCTATATTATATCGGAGAGTAGGATTTCTTTGCTTCTCATCTCTTTTCACTTTGGTGAGGACTCCTGACGATTACTCTTGCCTCTTCTACTCTCAAAAATGCACCATTTTTTTTAGGATCTCGCGAGTATTGTTTGGATTGTTCCGATGTCTTTGTGATGAGAACATTGTTCTCGATGCCTCCTGTCATTAGGGGTTGTGGCAGTGTCCCGGGGAGTTGAGCTCCGAGGTGTTGTCGTCACAAATCCATCGCGGCAGTACTAGAATACTTAAGACGGCCGACATCGAAAACTCTCCTATGCGGTTAGTGGCAAGATAACCCCGACATCACCCAGTACTGGGGAGGTAGTTCGGGAGTATTGCCATAGCTTGCTATAGTGGATGCGTTTCGAAGGTCCGAGGTAAAAAGTTTCCGAGAACGACTAGTTATGTGTTGAAGGATGGATACAGCTGGATGTAGGTTTAGAGTTGATTGCGCGGTGCTTCCCCTGTATCCCCAACACCTGATTGCATAACTGGAAACTTTCGGAAATTAATAGGTGGGTTCATCTAGTAGTTCTAGGCATTCTTCCAACGGATGCACGATATGAAGTTCGGGGTTCTACATTGAGTGAAGTGGTTTTATGGACTTGTTCTGATCGGGAGTTGCATCTTAAAGGGTCCTTGGCTATGCTGATCCGGGGATTGCAAAACCCTTTTGTAACACGTTCCATGAGCTTTCAGCACGAAGATGCGGAATGAAACTTCTATCTTGTATTTGTTCCATCTGCTCCTTGTTCCTTTTTATTTATCTTTCACGAAGATGCGAAGATGCACGAAGATGCACAAGAAGTATAGAAGATCTTTCACACTTTACAAAAGTACTCAACATAAAGAAAATGAAACTATCATGATGTATGCAATGGTATGCCTCTGCCAGTGTAGCAGGAAATGCAATGATACTAGCACGTCATGTAGCAATGATTAGGGCAAGGCCCAACTAGCATGCGGATCATCGATTAAGCAAAAAGCATGTATGACATGAAGATCAAGTCATGAGAAGATGGATGTTGCATGGGAATGTATCTCGGAAAGGCTATGGAAATGCCTTGATAGGTAGGTATGGTGGCTGTTTTGAGGGAGAATATAATGAGGCTTATGATGACAGAGCGTATCGTGCCAAGGATTTGGATGCACCGGCGAAGTATGCGCCAACTCTCGAGGTGAGAAAGGGCAATGCTCGGTACCGAAGAGGCTAGAAAAATATGGATAGGTGGAAGTGTCAACTTTTGAATACTCACATTAGTCCGAAGAACTCATGCACTTATTATCGGTAACTCTCAATCTAATTAGGAGGTTCACAAAGAGACAAGTACCCCGAGGAGGTGTGTAAGGGGGTTTGGTTACCCTTGCGCATCCTCGACCCATGGTACGTGAGTGTACTCTAATATTCGATCCCTCCAAAGATTAGTGATCCATTTAGTAGCTAAAGTTCTCAACTATTTTGTAGGTTTTCGAAAATAAACACGGTTTGCCCAAAATACGACATCTATCACTAATAGGCTAAAGCTCTTGACACCAAAAGTTCAGACATTACTCATGGCAATACCTCAAAACTATTGCAAGTTACTACTAAAATGAAATAGCAACCTCAGTTACCTACTTTAAGTTAAGACACACAACTCAGTGCAACATGCAAAGTCTCTTAACAAGATAAACATGAAAACTCAAGAGAGTTCAATAACCAACTAAACAAAAGCTCTTTAAAAAGAAAAGCATGAAAACTAAGAGGTAAACATGACAGTAGCTATGGAAAGACAAAGAACACACACAGCGAAGATAAGCATGAAAATCCTATGTTGTGTTCTAGGTTGAAGTGGAGCGTGTTTCTCTCCCACACAAAGAAAGCTGGGTTCTAACTTGTTATGAACAGCAAGCAAAGCTAAAGAAAACTAAAAAGGAAACTAAGAGCAAGACGCTCCAAGCATAGCACATAACGCATGAAGTGATTAAAATATAGTGGAACGAAAGACGAACTGATAATTGTTGATGGCGAAGGGGATGCACGGGGGGCATCCCCAAGCTTAGACGCTTGAGTCTTCTTGAATATTTCTTGGGGGTGCACGGGGGCATCCCCAAGCTTGAGCGTTTGACCCTCCTGAATTTTCTTTTATCATCTTCCCTCGCACACTTGAAAACTCCCTTCATACATAACTCATCATAATCTGATTAGCGAGGTTAGTACCCATAATAAAATAATTTCTCCCTACTGGAAATAAGGATAATCTTGAAGAGCTACTGTTTCTCAAGATTGCCAAAAGGTTTTTGCAAAGAAAAAACAAGCTCAAGGTTTGCAAAACGGAGAAAAGGCAAAACATGATAGAATTTGTGAAAAACAGACCAGCAGGTAGTAAACAATTTTTTCAGGGCACTTCTGCAACTCAAATAAAAAAACTCAGAACAGACACTCGAAAGCCAATTGTATAGAGCACGCTGTCAAAAAAATTCAGATAAAAAAGATGATCTGGTGATTTTATACGAAATTTTCTGTCCAAGGACAGAATCTGTTTTCTGGGCGGCACGTCACAACTTTTGCACTTTCTTGCAATCAGAGGCTAAACTTGGCACAAAGCTAAAAAGAAAAGATACAATGATGATGCTACTGTAGTAACAAACATCAAGACACAACAAAAGCAAAATAAAACTTTATTCGTTGTGGGCTGCCTCCCAAAAGCGCTTTCTTTTATGCCTTTAAGCTAGGCATAATGCAAAGAGGAATCAAAAATCATCATAATAATCGGAGTTATAAATTGGTTCAAATGGTTCCTCAACAAGTTCACCCTTGTTCCTTCTAGGAAAGGGGTACGTACCTTTTGCCTTCCCGCGTAGGCGGATTTGTCCCTTACCTATATCGATGAAGCCTTTTACGGCTCGGAGGAAGTCCCTTCCAAGCACTATATTTCCTTGGTTTGGCTTCATGATGAAGAAATCAACCATTGCAATCCCTTTAAGGAATGTAACTGGCACGTCTTTTATTCTTCCACGGATCTCAGAAATGTCTCCATTAGCATGTTCATGATAGGATGATAATATGTCCATGTTAAATTTTAAAGAATCATGAACAATTTTTGGCATAGTAGAAACCATAGATCCAATATCACAATAAGCAAGGAAGTCTTGATTAGAGATGTTAATCCTAACAAAAGGCTCCCAATCATTGTCTATTTCCAAAATATCTCTCTTATTGGGTTTGGGTTTCTCTACCTTCATCAAGTCTAGAGCATCCATTCTCTTTTCAATAGTAGCAAGTCCATCTATGACAGTATCAAAACTATGATCATAAACAAAGTAACTAGATAGACCATGTATAATTTCAAGAGCTCTAGCTTCATCACATTCTAGGAAATCTCCTTCAGCTATAATATCAAGAGAGTGTTTACACCATTTAAAAAGACCATGGTAAATATTTCTAAGCACAATTTTTATAGGTATCCAAGGCATAATTCTCCTATGTGCATCAGAAATTCTGTCCCATGCCTTCTTCATATTTTCTCCATCCCTTTGATGGAAATCTAGAACTTCTGATTCCCTCAAAGCACCAAATCCTAACATGCTTGACTAAACAGAAAGGACTGCTAATAGAAAAGAAAATAATTTTTTTTTGTGATTTTTGATAAAGGACACTAAAGCAAAAACTGAAAGGTAAACTAACAAGACTAAAAAGCAAAGATAAAAGATAGCGTGCAACTCCCCTATCTTGAAGAGTGGAGTCCCCGACAACGGGGGAAACTCGTGTGGATAAAACTTTGCTTGATCGTCCGGGAAACTGTCGCTACTTTAAGAAAATCATGCTTGTTGTTATGACCAAAGCTATGTTTGCCAAGATTAAATAAAGTTTTCAAAGCCATACATGATATAAGGTCAATACTCCCCATAAGAATCATCATATAAGGTCGATTGCGTGAAGAGAATACCGAGTGTAGCAAAGGAACCAATAGACTTCTCATTAATATTCCATCATAGACGACTCCACACTCACGGATACAATCTCTCCACAGAAGGAGTGATAGACCTCAATGCACACACCTTTTTCATATAATAACCTCCCTAGGCATGATACGACTCTACTTGACTCTAAAAGACAAAAGATAAAGATAAAGATACCGGGCACTCCACCAAGCTTGGAACAAGCCAAGGGAATGCCATTACCCAAGGAGATTTCACTCCTCATTCTTGTTGACGTTGATCACGTAGTCCTCGGCGAAGCGCTTCCATGGAAGGGGTTCTCCAGTCTCATATGAGAAGTTTGTCTCCTGAATCCTGCTTGCAGCACCCATACCCATGCGCATAAACCTTAGTTCATACTCATAGCTCTGGTGATGTAGATCATAAATTTGCCCTTGGAGCTCTTCAATTCTTTCTTCAGATGTGGTGATGCTTTTCCACATCTCCTTCATCTCCTTCAGGAAGTAGGTCTTCAGCTCGTTGATGATGTCAAAGTTAGCTTCAACACCACGCTCGATCATCTCCTTGTACTTGAAGACTTCTTGCTCCACTTCTTCTAGCCTGGCCTGGATGCTCCCCTCCTTGATAGGTCCCTTCAGATCTTCTTGATGGAGGACACCGTCCTCCATCCAAACAACCTGAGGGTGCTTCTTCACCTCAGCCAGGTAAGGGTTGATGACGTTGACGACGAACTTGTCCTTGGGGGAACTTGGGGAAGCCATGGCACCTAGGTCCAGCCAAAAGATTTCCTGGCAGAAACAGATCGAAAAGAAAACACACGAAATCGCGAGATACGTTGCCGGAACAATCCGGGCAAATATATAGCAAAAATTTCTGCACAGAAAGGAAGGTAACAAGCTAAAGCGGGGTCGGAGGCGGACTCCTCGGTGCCCAGGCAGCCTCCCGGCGCGGCCAGGAGGTAGGCCGCACCAAGGGGCGCCTGGGCCCCCTGGAGCTTGTCTCCGGCTCCACTTAGGCTTAGAATTTTCCTAATTTTGTAAAAACTCATAATATGGAACTTTTATGGTGGTTCGCGATGTTTCCTTACCGTAATACATACCTTTTCTTATTCTGCTTCTGCTGGTGTCTGAAACAGGGCTGCAACATGTTCTTCGTGAGTTGTTGTGTATATCATATTCACATCAACATTGACAGGGTCTCCAGCTATGTAATGCTTAAGTCTTTGCCCATTCACAACTTGAGGTTTGGTGCCTTCAAAATTGTTAATCTTGATTGCACCAGACCGATAGACTTCTTCAATATGAAATGGCCCTTCCCACCTGGAAAGTAGTTTGCCTGGAGAAAACCTGAAACAGGATCTAAACAACAAAACTTTATCACCAACATTAAATTCACGTTTCAAAATCCTCCTATCATGCCACTTCTTTACCTTTTCTTTGAACATTTTAGCGCTCTCGTAAGCTTCACTTCTCCACTCATCTAGAGAAGTCAAGTTCATGAGACGCTTCTCACCAGCTAACTTTGGGTCAGCATTGAGCTCTCTAACAGCCCAGAAAGCTTTGTGCTCTAATTCTAATGGCAAATGGCAAGCCTTGCCATAAACCATCTTATAGGGGGACATGCCCATGGGGTTTTTGTAAGCAGTTCTATACGCCCACAAAGCATCTCCTAACTTATTTGACCAGTCCTTTCTATTTCTGTTTACTGTCTTCTGCAAGATCAACTTGATCTCTCTATTGGTGAGCTCAACTTGCCCACTAGTCTGAGGATGGTACGGTGAAGCAATTCTATGATTGACATCGTACTTGGCTAAAGCTTTTCTAAAAGCTCCATGCGCGAAGTGTGATCCTCCATCAGTCATGAGATACCTAGGTACACCAAACCTAGGGAAAATCACATCTTTGTGCATTTTCAAAGATGTCTTGTGATCAACACTTTCAGTGGGGATTGCTTCAACCCACTTGGTCACATAATCAACAGCTACTAAAATGTGAGTGTACTTGTGCAAAGAAGGAAAAGGACCCATAAAATCAAAACCCCAACAATCAAAAGGTTCAATCACTAGTGAGTAATTCATAGGCATCTCATTCCTTCTACTAATGTTACCAACTCTCTGACATTTATCACAGGCTACAACATAATTTCTAGCATCCTTAAAGAGAGTAGGCCAATAAAAACCTGATTGAAGAACCTTATGTGCGGTCCTCTCACCGGCATGATGTCCTCCATAGGGACTATCATGACATTGTCTGAGAATGTATTTCTGCTCATGTTCCGGTATGCATCTTATCACGATCCCGTCGGGACCTTCTTTGAAAAGATGTGGGTCATCCCAAAAGTAGTGCCTCAAATCATGAAAGAACTTCTTCCTTTGCTGAAATGTTAAACCTGGAGGCAAATACTTCGCAACGATAAAATTAGCATAATCTGCAAACCAAGGATCGGAAAGAGATTGTACTTTTACAACGGCAAGTTGCTCGTCTGGAAAACTGTCATTGACTGGGATGGGATCATGCGGTATATCTTCCATCCTTGAAAGAGTGTCCGCCACCGGATTGTCTTCTCCCTTCCTATCAACAATCTGCAAATCAAATTCTTGAAGAAGGAGTACCCATCTGATAAGCCTTGGCTTGGCATCCTTCTTTGTCATAAGGTACTTAATGGCAGCATGGTCAGTATGAATAATAACTTTAGAATCAACAATATACTGCCTAAACTTATCACAAGCAAACACTACAGCTAAGAATTCTTTCTCAGTAGTAGCATAATTCTTTTGAGCACTATCAAGGGTTTTACTAGCATAATGTATAACATTCAATTTCTTATCAACTCTTTGCCCTAAAATAGCTCCAAAAGCAAAATCACTAGCATCACACATAATCTCAAAAGGTAAATTCCAGTCAGGTAGTTGTACTATAGGAGCGGTTATTAAAGCTCTCTTGAGAACTTCAAAAGCCTCCTTACAATCCTCATCAAATACAAAAGGAACGTCCTTCTGGAGAAGATTAGTGAGGAGTCTCGAAGTCTTAGAAAAGTCTTTAATAAATCTTCTATAGAAACCAACATGACCGAGAAAACTGTGAATACCTTTGATGTCCCTTGGATAGGGCATCCTCTCAATTGCTTCGATCTTGGCCTTGTCC
The DNA here is from genome assembly GCA_902687465.1 of Secale cereale. Taxonomy (NCBI): domain Eukaryota; kingdom Viridiplantae; phylum Streptophyta; class Magnoliopsida; order Poales; family Poaceae; genus Secale; species Secale cereale. Next base: position 257,783,276 of record LR738714.1, read on the forward strand.
ACCTCAATTCCCCTTTCGGAAATCTTGTGACCAAGAACAATTCCTTCGTTAACCATGAAGTGGCACTTCTCCCAGTTGAGTACCAGATTTGTCTCCTCACATCTCTGCAAAACTTTATTAAGGTTGTGGAGACAATGGCCAAAGGAAGTTCCATAGATGGAGAAATCGTCCATGAAGACTTCCACAATCTCCTCACAGAAACCATGAAAGATAGCAGACATACACCTTTGAAAAGTAGCAGGGGCATTACATAAACCAAAAGGCATACGCCTGTAAGCATAAGTACCAAAGGGACAAGTAAAAGTGGTCTTCTCTTGATCAACAGTGTTAACATGAATTTGAGAGAACCCAGAATAACCATCGAGGTAACAAAAGTGGGTATTTTTGGATAACCTTTCAAGCATTTGGTCGATGAATGGCAACGGGTAGTGATCCTTCCTGGTTGCCTTGTTCAGCTTCCTGTAATCAATACACATTCTATATCCAATAATAATTATCTGAGGTATTAGTTCATTCTTATCATTAGGAACCACAGTTGTACCTCCTTTCTTAGGAACACAATGTACCGGGCTTACCCACTTACTATCTGCTATAGGGTAGATAATACCTGCGGCTAGAAGCTTGAGAATCTCAGTTCTTACAACATCCATCATCTTCGAGTTCAACCATCATTGATGATCAACAACTGGTTTAGCATCGGGCACAAGGTTGATAGTATGTTGACAGATAGATGGACTAATCCCCTTAAGGTCATCAACGGTATAGCCAATTGCACCTCGGTGTTTACGAAGTACTTCCAATAGTCGCTCTTCTTCATATCCTGAAAGGTTAGAGCTGATAATAATAGGATATACTTTCTTTTCATCTAAATAAGCATACTTGAGTGTATCGGGAAGGGGTTTAAGATCGAACACCAGGTCTTCTTTTGGTTTTGATAAAATTCCCAAAGGTTCAACCGGAAGGTTGTGCTTCAGGATAGCAGGTTGTCTCAAGAATATTTCATCTAGTTCATTTCTTTCCTGCATATGCAAATCATTCTCGTGGTCCTCCATATATTGCTGCAAAGGATCATTAGGGGGAATAGCAATAGAAGCAATACTTTCAATAATTTTATCATCACTAGGTAAATCGGTACCACGAGGCTGCTAAGAGAACTTAGAAAAGTTAAATTCATATGTCTCACCATTGAATTCAACAGAAACTTTACCTTTCTTGCAATCTATTATAGCTCCACAAGTTCTGAGAAAAGGTCTACCAAAAATAATAGGACAAAAATTGTCCCTCTCTGAACCAAGTACTAGAAAGTCGGTAGGTTATTTTACCTTTCCACATAGGAATTCAACATCTCTCACAATTCCGATAGGAGAGATAGTTGCTCTGTTTGCAAGATGAATGGTAACATCAACTCCTTCAAGTTCACAAGGTGAAATCTCACCGATGATCTCTTGATAAAGTTAATAGGGGATAGCACTAGCACTCGATCCCAAATCACATAGCCCATAATAATTGTGATCTCCTATTTTAACAGATACTACTGCAGTACCTGAAATTGGGCCTTTATTCTTGGCTGTGACAAGGTTAGTGGAAACAGCACAAAAATTTACATTGGAATCCAAAACATCATTAGTAACAAGGTCTTTAACCAATGCAACTTGAGGATCGACCTTGATCTGGTCCTCAGGCTCATCAATTCTTCTCTCACTTTTATTTATTATGCCTGTCACAAGAGAGTGCTCCCTTATCCTTGCGGGAAAAGGAGGCTTTTCATATATAACTGCAGGCAAAATAGGGTCAGCAACATGAATATCAACAGGTAATTCTTTGAAAGGTTCATGATGCTGATCTCTCTTCTTTTTAAAAGAATCAACATGAGAGGCAAAATCCTTACAGAAATCAATCATTAGATGGGAATCAAGACCAATCTTAGAGCAAAAGGTATTGAAGTAATCAATTTTCACATAGCTCTCAATATAATCATGCTCATAATTTATAGCGGGTTCAATTCCTTTATCGATTTCCCTATCTTCGGTATTCCTCTGGATCCTTTCAATGAGATTCCACCTTTCTTCAACACTCTTTGTCTGAAATACCCCACTAGAGGAGGCATCCAGCATCTCCTTATCCCGACGAGAAAGCCTGGCATAAAAATTTGTAAGTATAATTTCCTTGGGGAGCTCATGAATAGGACATTTGAGCATTAGGGACTTCAATCTCCCCCAAGCTTGAGCAATGCTTTCTCCATCACGAGACCTAAAGTTATAGATATAGTTCCTGTCTCGATGAATTTCATGAAGAGGATAAAACTTGGTATAAAAGGGAGACATAAGCTCTTGCCAATCAAGCAAGTGTGAGTTATCGTGAAGCTTATACCAATCTGAAGCTTTATCTATAAGCGATACGGAGAACAATTTCCTCATGACAAACTCCATTGATACACCTGCAAGCTTAAATAATGAACATAGTTGCGACAGATATAGCAAGTGTTCACCGGGATGTCTGTCTCCTGCATAACGATTAGCCAAAGCATAATCGATAATACCAGCTGGTATTTTATAGGGCACAATTTCAGTAGGGGGAGGAGCAACCACCACAGGTGTGGGGCGTCTTCCCTCAAGCAACGATCCAATAGCAAGGTTGTCCATAAGGACAAAGAGCAACAACAACAAAATAAAAACAGAAATATAAAAACTTCCTTACCAACTTCACTTACCAATAGCGCTACACTCCCCGGCAACGGCGCCAGAAAACGGTACTTGATGACCCACAACCGTAAGGGATCTATTGCAGCGTTTTCGATAAGTAAGAGTGTCGAACCCAACGAGGAGCAGAAGATATTGATAAGCGATTCTGAGCAAGGAATAACTGCAAGCACTGAAAGATAACATTTTAGGGGTTTTCTTGATATAAGCAACAGGAAAGTAAAAGCGAGCAAAGTAAAAGGCACTGGAGAGTAACAAGTGGCCAAATCCTTTCTGAGCAAAGGAGAGGCCTAGCAACCGAACTTATAAAGGCTAAAATGTTCTTGAGGACACACGGGAGAGGTAGTCATGTGCTTTCACCATATTCCGTATCGGTACTATGTTATGTGTTGATAAGTGTTGAGTGGGTGGATCTATGCTAGTACACTCTCTAGACTAAGATGAGTGCACTCTTATGATTAAACACCTTGCAAGTATCCGCAAATACAAGATAGTATTTAAGGCAAAAGCCTAACCATAGCAATACGATCGATGATCCATTGTTCCCTTGTGCAAAAGCGTGCTAACTGGGCTTCAGGTTTCTGTCACTCCGGCAACCCACCGTAAGCATTCTTTGTAGACAATGTATTCCCCTAGGTCCTTAATAAGGCGAAGTGTTGAGTGTTCGACTCACACAACACCACTAGTAAAATAACAACACAACTTAAGTATCAAGCAACGCATATTACATCAACATCATATGACTACTAACAACAAGACTTTTCCCATGTCCTCAAGAACTAAAGTAACTACTCACAAGACATAAAAGAGATCATGATCAGTGGAGATAAATGGCTGATAAACAATCTGGACATAATGATATTTCTCCAACAAAACTCAATAGCATTCACCACAAAGTAGTAATCAACACCGATAGAGTAGAGAGGATAGATAGTACGGATTACAACACAAGTTGCAATGGTGAGATGCGATTGGATGAAGATGGAGATGGTGCTGATGTTGCGGATGATGTTGATGATGATCTCGATGATGCCCGTGACGATGGTGATGACGATGGCGATGATCTCCCCTTTTCGGGAGGTGATCTCCCCAGCAGAATCTGCCCGCCGGAGATGGCTTTTTCTTCTCTGTAGGTTTCCGCCACGGAGCGGCGACGGGACTCCGTCAAAACTCCCTTTTTAGGGTTTTTGGATGACGAGGAGTATATATGCCAAAGGGGGCCACCAGAAGCGGAGAGGGGGGCCCAGGCGCCCCCTTAGGGCGGCCAGGGGTGGGGCCGAGTGGGGTGGCCGCCTGGGCTGCCCCTGGCTCCCCTCTGGTTGCTCTTTTGTGTGTCTTCATGATCCTTTTGGAAAATACCCTCCGTCGATTTTCAGGTAATTTTGAGGTATTCTTCTTCAGCAACTCAGCGTCCACTTTTTACCGCTGAATCCTGCGTCTGCTGCTTCGGCCCCGGAAAGTTGCAAACTGTGTAAAATAGGCCAAAACAACATAAGAACATCATCGTAATGTGAAATATATCAATGAATAAGGATGAATTACGATATAAAATAGTGATGCATTTTGGACGTATCAGCATGGCGGGGAAAGCACGAGGAGGAGAGGATGGAGCACTGGGTGAGTTGGCGGTGGTGAGGAGAGGGTGCGGGAGTGCTCAGGGTGAAGAGGGAAGAGTCGAGGCCCACGAATTTAAGCGGCGGCCGGTGGCTCTGCTCCGGCCATAGAGATGGCTGGAGGGCATGGGGAGAGCATCAGGCTTGTCGGGGAGGTACACTAGAGGGAGAGGGGGCAAATGGAGTCGCGAGGCGAGTCTGGGGTGCCCTATAAATAGGTGGGCGATGGTCCACCGAGGTCTCGTGCGCCGGCGAGCTTGTTCCAATCGCTGCAAGCCGCGGGAGCGCCCGTGGGTGTGTCCGGGGTGTTCGTGTGGTTCGTCCAGGTCGAGAGGAAGGGAGAGAAGGAGCAGGGAGCGTCGGGGCAGCGCGCGCATGTGAGCTCGCTCACTGGAGCTCGCGGTCGGCCAGTGCGCGTGCGAGAGGAGCGATAGGAGGAAGAGGGAGAAGGGGGCCGACCAGCTGCCGTGTCCCGGACATCGAGGCGGCCTCGGGGGACATGATCCCAAAGCCCTAGGCTGTCGGGTGCCTCGGGCAGGACGCAGCTACAGTGCGGGGGCACACTATAGCGTGCTCCAGAGCGCCCGTATGGCCGGCATGGCCGTGTCCTCGCCGCTCTGGACGCGTCCACTATGCCCAATGATGTCTAGGGGGTCAGGGGAAGAGTAAAGTAGTGAGTTGTGTCCTTGGATGCCATGGAGGGCCACTAGAGGGAGGTGGGAGGTGAAGGAGGAGGAGAATGCTGCTGTCCAGAAGAGTAAAAATGGGGTTTTCACCCCTCAATCATTGAGCTCTGGCCATGGGGAAGTTACTGGAGGTAGAAGATGATCAGGTTTACGTGTGGTAAGAATTTGAGGTAAAGGGGGATAGTAAAAGGGGTCAAAACAATGGTTTAGGAAAAATAGCAGAAGGTGTTTGATGCAGATTTGGGCAAGCAAAATAGCTCCACTTGACATGAGACTTGACAGGATCAAGTGGCACATACATTTAGGCCCTTCCACCAAATTTGAGCTCATTTGGGCAAAGTTGCCAATGCAACTTTTGTAAACCCTAGAAATCAACATAAATGGATTTCTCAAGATTATGTTAAGCAAATCATCTCCCCTTGATGCACCACTTGGTGTAGTGTCATCATTTGGGGTTTTGAGCATGTCCACCAAATTTGAGGTTCCAAGTAAAAAGTTGGTAATGTAGAGTTGTTCAAATTAGGATCTGGTCAGAAAGGGTTTTGGGGCACTTAGATCAAGTTACCCTTCTCCAAAGCTTGTGCCATTTGGTCTAGATGGCTTATTAGACCATTCCAGCATATGCACCAAGTTTGAGAGCATTTGGATAATTTTGGCAATGTAAAGTTGCTCAAACTTCAGATATGGACATAATGGTTTTGAGGGGTTTTGATGATGTTTTCTTGCTTCCCAAGGCATGGGGCTTGGCAAGATCATCCAATATGTCATATATGACATGATAGAATTTCCCTGGAATTTTTGGAGAGTATTTCCTTTGTAAATATTTCAAAAACTTGAAATATCCAGAAAGGGTTTTGGAAGGATTTGTCCAATATTTTGAACATGACCATGTGTTGAAACTCTTATATATGGACAATATATGTCCTATGAGTTTCCTTGAATTTTGGCAAATATTTTTGAAATAATTAAATAATTTTTGCCTATTAAAGACCATTTCTGGCCTTAAGAAAAAGCTTTAAAATAAAATATAAAAATAACTTTTAAAATTATAATTTTGTGGTTTATGGGAGTCCTATACCTAATAGGATTCAAATACATTTTTTGAAAGATTTTTCACACCCTAAATAAGGTACTTGGAGTGCAAACCTCAATTGAGGGGTTTTTGGAAATCTAATTTTAGAAAATACTATTTGGCCAAAATATTTTTATAAGAAAATACTATACTGTTCTATACACATGTCATGATCATTGGGAAAACGTTTTGGATCAAGGAGATGAAGTATAAGAGTTGGAGGATTTATTTGATTTTTTAGAGCACTAGCAAACATCAAACATAAAACCAATGAAGCAAGATCAAAAACACTCAAAAGTTTTTGTCAAACCACATTTTTAGCATGATTATTAGCTTAAGCAATGTGGCATGAAAATCAGGGTGTGACAAACCTACCCCCCTTACAAGAATCTCGTCCCCGAGCTTCCCAGACTAGGCGTGGAAAGGAATACGGAGTCTTGGATACGGGGTAGTCTTCACTTCTTCTTGTTGGTTCTGCTCCCGAGTGGTGCTCCATGCAATCTTGAAGTACTTGGTGGTGTGGCTTCTTGCTTGCTACCCTCTTTGATGGAGGTTGCTGAGGAGTCTCTTGCATAGGTTAGGTTGAGCTAGATGTCAAAGGCTCGGTGATCGACGTCCTTGCGGGGACCGGGCTAGTTAGGAAGTAAGAAGTACTTCCAAAGTGGTGACCCGTGGAATATTTGGTGTACGGTGGGTAACTCAGGTGGTAAATCTAGCTGGTAGCCATCTACTATTTGACTGGTAGTGAACTTGAAGAAGGTCGATAAATCTTGGTGTGAGCGTCCCTTCGACACGGAATTGCTCGGTCCCTTCGAGAGGAGTGGTTTGCAGATACGCCCGATCTTCGGCGCGGAAGTTTATTTCTTGATGATGGTGGTCGATGTAGTTCCTCCTTCTTGACATGTCGGTCTTCAATCGTCTTCTAACCAGCTGCACAGTTCTCCCTTCGTCTTCGGGTAGTCAAGTATGTTGCCAAATAAAGATGACAACTAACTTGTCCAAGCACTCCATGAAGTCTATGGGGTACGCAAGGTAGGCTGTGGTATTGGTGGTGGTCTCTGTTGAGTATTGGCAGAGGTCCTCTTGACTTGGAGTCAAGGCTGTGGTCAGGATCTGACCAGGTTGTGGCTTGGTGGGGCTTAAGGGTTTCAAGGATTCTAGTGAGTGAGTGAACGTATATTATCTTGCCCTTAAGCACGGTTTCTGAGATGCCAATAGCTCCATCTAGTACTCCAAACGAATAAACTTATACCACTAAATGCATCCTCTCGTATAGGCCAATTTCAATCACCACTCATGCCATACATATCCTCATGACTCTCGAGAGGCGGTCTAACAAAATTGCACTTGTCTACGATCCCCAAATCCATATGTATGTCTACCCCTAAAATCCATGGGTAGATCATACATGCCGCTAAGCTTAAATTAAACTCCACATTCCAAGCACTCAACCTATTCTTGCAAGGCTCAAGATAATGCATCTCTATTCTAAGGAAACACGTCATATGCCACTCCAAGATTTTGTTTCCTTCCTATAGATCAACTCCAATAGCCCGGTAATTTCCATCAATCACCACATAATCCAATAATTCTACAAATCCGATGTCTACGGTGTTCCACAAGATCTCAAGTCCCTATAATACCCAAATACTTGGAAGGACTATGCATTGCGATAGTGAGTCCACCAAATTCCCATCATCCGGGTCAAGTAAACTCCAAGGTCATGATTATATAGATCCCTAAGTCAACTCCGACAAATAATCCAATCTCCTAGTTTATTGTCCACTGAGAAGCATGGTATCATGATCAGGATCATCGGTCTAAATCCAATTTACTCCGAACCATGCAGACATATCTAGCATCTATACCCAACCAGAATCACCTACTTACATCCAAATCTCATGCCCGACGAGAATTCCTACATGCTTCCCCAAAGTCATGATCCCACCAATATGAAACCTCACAATCCATCAAGGTCTCAGATAATTCCTCGAAGTCACTGATATAAAGCCACCAAGTCATCTGTCTAATATCCTCAAATCAGTCTATCTATGGCATCGTCAGTTCTTGTGCTATATTAGGATGAAAATGTGCTCACTCACTATGTCCACTAGTTCCATTACGAACCCAGGGTTGTGCAAGGTTGTAGAGGCTTAACTGGCGCTCTTGTAATTCTATGGGTTAGGCACATGGTTAAGGGTTCGTGCTGGAGTGTCTTGTGAAGTCTCAAAGGGTCTAGGAATGGGTTTCTAGTCTGGAGGGTTAAACACAATTCTACGGGGTTGCACTTGGTCGTGGAGGTTGTAGTAGAAGTCTTCAGTTGAGGAGAGAGAAGAGAGGGAAAAAGTAGCATAGAGGAGGGGAATGCCTAAAGGGGGTTCTATAGTGCAGGTGCAAACAAACAGGTGCAAAAAGGCCGAAACAAAAGAAACAAGGCAAGGAAGATGATATAGCCATGCACTTGTTGCCTAGGGCAAAAGTGCGACTTATATCAAAACACAAACAGATAAAAGCAAGCAACACATAATCATGGTTCTATTCGAACCATCATACGGACTGGACTGCGCATAGGGGGTACACGACTCATCCTACCCTAGGGGTTCTCGGACTCAGCAGTCGTGACTTGTGCCTCGTGCAGTCTTCTGAGCTTTCCTCAGGTGTTGCTATGTCCCTTGTAGTTGCTTGATGAACGATCCGGGTTGGGCCTGAAGAATCTTTAGCTACTTCTCGCTTGATGAGGTGATGTGATGAAGGTGTCTCCTTGTAGCTGGCATTGACTTGGTCTTCTCTTGTCTCTTTAATCATGACGATCCCTTGTGCCTTCTGGGGCGTCGAGGGTACCAGGTAGGCAATCCGTACGCAATGACAATAACAAGGCATAATAGAGGTCCAACATGTCGATTTCATTGGTGACAACATCGACACCAAGAGCGGGGGACAAAGAGAACCGTTTTCCTGCTCACTATAGTGAGGCGGGCCAAATGGCGAGGTTCTCATCCACCGGTGGTTGCCGACACAACAACGGTAGTGACAAGGTTACCCTATTAGCGAGGTATATCATGATCTTGCGTAACCTATACCCTAGTCGTCATAGGCCAATGTTGCATCATCTTGGGGCTCTGTCAAGGGTGTCACCGTCTTCTGGGTCTTCATGTCCTCATTCCTCGAGGATGGATTTTTTGTTGGCATTGTCTTGTCGTGGTGTCGCCAATCTTGTGTTCAGAAGTGGTGGGTGAGTGTTTGGCAAGGTGCACTCCACGAGTTACAGAAAATCCAGTGATCCGGGGCATAAGGGTTCTAGCGACCAACAGTTTTGAAGGGGGAAGAGATTAAGTATAGCCTAGTTTTCGAAAAACTGAGAAGAGAAGAGAAGTATAGATAGTTTTGAAAACTAGTAATAGTTTTGAAAATAGTTTTACCCTAACTAACGACCATGCTAACTAAGGCTTCCTACAGTCAGGATGGCTATGATACCAGCTCTGTGGGGACCCCGACTCATAAGTCGTGATCACCAAATGCACGTGTACGGTGATCCCAGAGATCAATGATCACTGAACACACATAAGCTGAATAACAAGAGTCTTACATCCATACATACCGTATTACACAAATAGGACCATTATGGTCAAGTCTTGAGTAAATCATTGTAGCGGAAATCTTCAATAACAACTTGGACCCATGCCATCTGCCTTAACCCTACATGCATTCTGACTGGGAAGCGTCCTAGCTCGCATGCTCGCCACCAAGAAATCTTCACCATACCCTGCTCTCTCATGCCTGGCCAATAAAATAACCAGTGGCAAGCCAATGAGTACTTTGAATGTACTCGCAAGCAACCCAAGTGTGATGACAGAATAATTATGCAAGGATCTACTGCTAAATTGGCAGTTTTGCGGAAAGATGATTTTTCATATGCAAGTATGATCAACATATAACATGGACATGCATGTATCTGCAAGAAGTATCAGGAGGTTTCAGACATCAATATCGAGAAAGAGTCATGAACAACTCTTGCTCACGCTCACCGTGATATTCTCACAATCACATCAACAGATTTACCAAATCGTGTTGTTTTCCAGAAACTTATGGACATAGTCTAAGTAGCACCACCCAATTGTCCTTGACCGTGGACACGGCTATTCGAATAGTTTTACACTCTGCAGAGGTTGCACACTTTACCCACAAGATCCGGGGAACTTCTGTGTCATTCACGACCCGCGGTACCTCAAGTACCCGGGGTAAGCACCCGATCACTATCTTTCCCTAGGCGACACTAATATGGAGTCCACTCGATTGGTAGCAACCTCCGTGCCCCACATTTCACATCTTAAGATTTTGGAGCCTCGCTCCCATATTCATCACATACCACAAGCATGGGGTACCAACGGTGTGTCCGGTGCCCTGTAAAGACAGTCATGGCCGCCTATCCAAGCGCGACCCCGTCCCGAGAGTGACCTCATGTCACCCCCGTCACTAGTAATGTGGGCACCATGCTAGTATCGGCCTAGGTAATCAATAATGCCATTTCCCATATAAGGGTAGAGTGGTTGCGCATGTTTGGTTGGGACGGTTGTCACACATAAATCTAATCCATCTCTATAAACAACACTTTCATCAAGCCTCGGTACACTACTTCTTCACCAAGTAGTGCCCTAGTTTCTCATCAACTCCCAGGGGCATTAGTGGCACCCACTGGGTTATATGCAAGTATGTCTTACCACACTTGTTTCACTCAATGCATAACCCTGACCCATTTTGCGTAGCCAACTACTATAGCATATATCTATCTACTCCCACCCACATAACCCTCATAGGAAGGTAGGGTCATGTTTGATGCAAGTTTCAATAGTAAAGTAACAGAGGTAGCAACCAAAGTGGTCTCCAGCTCAACATGATTACGATGCATTGATAATAAGGTGCTATGAGACATGCATAAAAAGGTTTCTCGAACATGGTCAAAGGGCTGCTTGCCTTATCCCTCCGAGTCTTCAAACCTTCTGGTCCATCTCCGAGTACTCCGTTTATTTCGTCAACTAACGATGGAAACAATCATAATAAGCAACACAACAAGGCAAAAATAAAAGTGCTCTAAAAATAGGGGTTGGACTTTTCTAGGATACCTCTGGTCATATGAGAAATGACCAAGGTGGTTTCAATGGAGTATGATCAATGGATGGTTTGGCACATTTCAATATGATGGAATCAAGGGGTTTATGGATTTGAATGAAGTGTACAGAAATATATTTTTGAATAATGAGCAAAGGCACCCATTTAACAAGTCATGATTTTAGAAGCATCTAGGAGTTGGTTTCACTAGATTTGGAGTTCAAATGAATTCCCTAGGATTTTTCAAAGTTTATAAATATGAAGAAATGGCTCATTATTTGGTGGGGTACAGAAAGTATTAATAAAAATGTTCCAAAACTAAGTTTGGAGATGACAAGCACCTAGGAATTTGAACCACTGCATTTGGATCAAATTTGAGCTCTCTGTGATTTTCTAAAGTTCATCACAGAAAATGAATAATGACATTTGATAATTATAGTGAAGGAAAAGTTTCTGGAAAAATGTGCATGTTGCACCAACAGGTAGATCATGATTCTAGAAACTACCAGAAATTTGAATCATCAGATTTGGAGTTAATTTGAATTATTTATGGATTTTTGAAGTTGTCTGGAAAAGAAAAAGAAAGGGAAAAAGGGTTATACCCTTTACTGCGCACAGGGCGAGGCTTAGCGCTGCCGTGCACTGGGCCGGCCCAGCGGCTCGGCCACGCGGGCGATGGGGCGATGTCGAAGACGGCTTCCCTGAAAAGCGCCTCCGCCGCGGGGACGCGGCAGCTGCCTGTCCCGCCTCCACTTATCCACAGCGAGGCGCGGCCCACCTGCCAGTGGCCCGTGCCCCACTAGACAGCCGACAGGCGGGGCCCAGTTGTCGGGTTCATCCCCTTCCTCCCGCGCGATGCGACGGGGAACAGAGGCGATGCTCGACGGCGGCTTGCCGGCGCTGGAGGGCGTCTCCGGCAACGCCCAGCACACCGGCGGTTTTAGGAGGCCACGCCGCATCCAGAGAGGTGCGCCACGACCGCTGGGGTGGTCGGACGCGAGCAGCGCATCGGCCGCAGCGGACAGCGGTGATGGCGGTGTTTGGCATGGCGGGGAAAGCACGAGGAGGAGAGGATGGAGCACTAGGTGAGTTGGCGGTGGTGAGGAGAGGGTGCGGGAGTGCTCAGGGGGAAGAGTGAAGGGTCGAGGCCCACGAATTTAAGCGGCGGCCGGCGGCTCTGCTCCGGCTATATAGATGGCTGGAGGGCACGGGAAGAGCATCAGGCCTGTCGGGGAGGTACACTAGAGGGAGAGGGGGCAAATGGAGTCGCGAGGCGAGTCTGGGGTGCCCTATAAATAGGTGGGCGACGGTCCACCGAGGTCTCGTGCGCCGGCGAGCTTGTTCCCGTCGCTGCAAGCCGCGGGGGCGCCCGTGGGTGTGTCCGGGGTGTTCGTGGTGTTGGTCCAGGTCGAGAGGAAGGGAGAGAAGGAGCGGGGAGCGTCGGGGCAACGCGCGCGTGTGAGCTCGCTCACTGCAGCTCGCGGTCGGCCAGTGCGTGTGCGAGAGGAGCGATAGGAGGAAGAGGGAGAAGGTGGCCGACCAGCTGCCGTGTCCCGGACGTCGAGGCAGCTTCGGGGGACAAGATCCCAAAGCCCGATGCTGTCGGGTGCCTCGGGCAGGACGCAGCTACAGTGCGGGGGCACACTGTAGCGCGCTCCAGAGCGCCCGTATGGCCGGCATGGCCATGTCCTCGCCGCTCTGGACGCGTCCACTATGCCCAATGATGTCTAGGGGGTCAAGGGAAGAGTAAAGTAGTGAGCTGTGGCCTTGGATGCCATGGAGGGCCACTGGAGGGAGGAGGGAGGTGAAGGAGGAGGAGAATGCTGCTGTCCAGAAGAGTAAAAATGGGGTTTTCACCCCTCAATCATTGAGCTCTGGCCATGGGGAAGTTACTGGAGGTAGAAGATGATCAGGTTTACCTGTGGTAAGAATTTTAGGTAAAGGGGGATAGTAAAAGGGGGTCAAAACAATGGTTTAGGAAAAATAGCAGAAGGTGTTTGATGCAGATTTGGGCAAGCAAAATAGCTCCACTTGACATGAGACTTGACAGGATCAAATGGCACATACATTTAGGCCCTTCCACCAAATTTGAGCTCATTTGGGCAAAGTTGCCAATGCAACTTTTGTAAACCCTAGAAATCAACAGAAATGGATTTCTCAAGATTAGGTTAAGCAAATCATCTCCCCTTGATGCACCACTTGGTGTAGTGTCATCATTTAGGTTTTTGAGCATCTCCACCAAATTTGAGGTCCCAAGTAAAAATTTGGTAATGTAGAGTTGTTCAAATTTGGATCTGGTCAGAAAGGGTGTTGGGGCACTTAGATCAAGTTACCCTTCTCCAAAGCTTGTGCCATTTGGTCTAGATGCCTTTTTAGACCATTACAGCATGTGCACCAAGTTTGAGAGCATTTGGATAAGTTTGGCAATGTAAAGTTGCTCAAACTTCAGATATGGACATAATGGTTTTGAGGGGTTTTGATGATGTTTTCTTGCTTCCCAAGGCATGGGGCTTGGCAAGATCATCAAATATGTCATATATGACATGATAGAATTTCCCTGGAATTTTTGGAGAATATTTTCTTTGTAAATATTTCAAAAACTTGAAATATCCAGAAAGGGTTTTGGAAGGATTTGTCCAATATTTTGAACATGACCATGTGTTGAAACTCTTATATATGGACAATATATGTCCTATGAGTTTCCCTGAATTTTGGCAAATATTTTTGAAATAATTAATTAATTTTTCCCTATTAAAGACCATTTCTGGCCTTAAGAAAAAGCTTTAAAATAAAATATAAAAATAACTTTTAAAATTATAATTTTGTGGTTTATGGGAGTCCTATACCTAATAGGATTCAAATACACTTTTTGAAAGATTTTTCACACCCTAAATAAGGTACTTGCAGTGCAAACCTCAATTCAGGGGTTTTTGGAAATCTAATTTTAGAAAATACTATTTGGCCAAAATATTTTTATAAGAAAATACTATATTGTTCTATACACATGGCATGATCATTGGGAAAAGGTTTTGGATCAAGGAGATGAAGTATAAGAGTTGGAGGATTTATTTGATTTTTTAGAGCACTAGCAAACAGCAAACATAAAACCAATCAAGCAAGATCAAAAACACTCAAAAGTTTTTGTCAAACCACATTTTTAGCATGATTATTAGCTTAAGCAATTTGGCATGAAAATCAGGGTGTGACAGTGCGGCTGCCCTCTCTCTCCCTCACTATATATATGGGGAAGGGTGGAGGAGGAGGCGCCCTAGGGTTTCCCTAGGGGAGGGGCGGCGGCCACAGGGGAAACCCAAGACGGGTTTGGGCGCCCCCACCCCTAGGAAACTTGCCCCCCCAAGTCGGGGGGGGGGGGCGGCTGCCCTAGGGGAGGCGCCCCCACCTCTCCACGTTACGTGAGATGGGGTGGGAGGGGCGCACAGCCCCTTAGTGGGATGGTGTGCCCCCTCCCCCTGGCCCATAAGCCCCCCAACGCTTGTCGGGGCCTCCGAAACCTCTTTCGGACACGTTGGTCGTCGCCCGGTATGCCCAGAACAATTCCGGACTCCAATACCCTTCGTCCAATATATCGATCTTTGCCTCCGGACCATTCTGGAGTTCCTCGTCACATCCGGGATCTCATCCGAGACACCGAACAACCTTTGGGTAACCACATACTATTCCCATAACAACTCTAGCATCACCGAACCTTAAGTGTGTAGACCCTACGGGTTCGGGAACCATACAGACATGACCGAGATACCTCTCCGGACAATAACTAATATTGCGATCTGGATACCCATATTGGCTCCCACATGTTCCACGATGTTCTCATTAGATGAACCACGATGTCAGGGATTCAATCAATCCCGTATACAATTCCCTTTGTCCATCGGTATGTTACTTGCCCGAGATTCGATCGTCGGTATCCCCACACGTCATTCAATCTCAATACTGGCAAGTCTCTTTACTCGTTCCATAACGCATGATCCGGTGGCTAACTCCTTAGTCACATTGAGCTCGTTATGATGATGCATTTCCGAGTGGGCCCAGAGATACCTCTCCGTCATACGGAGTGACAAATCCCAGTCTCGATTCGTGCCAACTCAACAGAAACTTTTGGAGATACCTGTAGTGCACCTTTATAGCCACCCAGTTACGTTGTGACGTTTGATACACCCAAAGCATTCCTACGGTATCCGGGAGTTGCACAATCTCATGGTCTAAGGAAATGATACTTGACATTAGAAAAGCTCTTAGCAAATGAACTACACGATCTTGTGCTATGCTTAGGATTGGGTCTTTTCCATCACATCACTCTCCCAATGATGTGATCCCGTTATCAACGACATCCAATGCCCATGGTTAGGAAACTGTAACCATCTATTAATCAACGAGATAATCAACTAGATGCTCACTAGGGACATGTTGTGGTCTATGTATTCACACATGTATTACAGTTTCCGGTTAATACAATTAAAGCATGAATAATAGACAATTATCAAGGAAATATAATAATTACCATTTTATTATTGGCTCTAGGGCATATTTCCAACACTACGACGGGCCCACGAGGGTGGGGGTGCGCCTACCCCCTGGGCGCGCCCTCCTACCTCGTGGCTGCCTCATGGTGTTCCAGACTTCAACTCCAAGTCTCCTGGTTTGCTTTCGGTCCAAGAAAGATCCTCCCGAAGGTTTCGTTCCGTTTGGACTCTGTTTGGTATTCCTTTTCTGCAAAACACTGAAATATGAAAAAACAGGAATTGGTAGTGGGTCTTCGGTTAATAGGTTAGTCCCAAAAATAATATAAAAGAGCATATTAAAGCCCATTAAACATTCAAAACAGATAATAGAATAGCATGGAACAATAAAAAATTATAGATACGTTGGAGACGTATCAAGCATCCCCAAGCTTAATTCCTGCTCGTCCTGGAGTAGGTAAATGATAAAAACAGAATTGTTGATGTGAAATGCTACCTAACATATTTATCAATGCAATTTTTTTTATTGTGGCATGAATGTTCAGATCCGAAAGATTCAAGACAAAACTTTAATATTGACATAAAAATAATAATACTTCAAGCATACTAACAAAGCAATTATGTGTTCTCAAAATAACATAGCCAAAGAAAGATCATCCCTACAAAATCATATAGTTTGGCTATGCTCCATCTTCGTCACACAAAATATTCAAATCATGCACAACCCCAATTTCAGCCAAGCAATTGTTTCATACTTTAGTATTCTCAAACCTTTTCAACTTTCGCGCAATATATGAGCGTGAGCCATGGACATAACATATAGGTGAAATAGAATGGTGGTTGTGGACAAGACAAAAAGAGGAAGATGTTCTCACATCAACTAGGCATATTAATGGGCCATGGAGATGCCCATCAATAGATATCAATGTGAGTGAGTAGGGATTGCCATGCAACAGATGCATTAGAGCTATAAATGTATGAAAGCTCAACAAAAGAAACTAAGTGGGTGTGCATCCAACTTGCTTGCTCATGAAGACCTAGGCATTTGAGGAATCCCATCGTTGGAGTATACAAGCCAAGTTCTATAATGAAAAATTCCCACTAGTAATATGAAAGTGACAACATAGGAGACTCTATCATGAAAAGCGTGGTGCTATTATGAAGCACAAGTGTGGAAAACGATAGTAACATTTTCCCTTCTCTCTTTTCTCTCAGTTTTTCCCTTTTTTATTTTTTTATTTTGGGCTCTTTGGCTTTTTTCGGTGGGCTTATTTGGCCTCTTTTTTGGGCTTCATTGGCCTCTTTTAGTTTTGATATCCTCACATGGGACAATGTTCTAATAATGATGATCATCACACTTCTATTTACTTACAACATGATACTAGAGCAAAGCTATGACTCTATATGAATGCCTCAGGCCATGTACCGGGATGTGCAATGAATCAAGAGTGACATGTATGAAAAAATTATGAATGGTGGCCTTGCCACAAATACGATGTCAACTACATGATCATGCAAGGCGATATGACAATGATGGAACATGTCATAATAAATGGAACAATGGAAAGTTGCATGGCAATATATCTCGGAATGGCTATGGAAATGCCATAATAGGTAGGTATGGTGGCTGTTTTGAGGAAGGTATATGGTGGGTGTATGGTACCGGCGAAAGTTGCGCGGTACTAGAGAGGCTAGCAATGTCGGAAAGGTGAGAGTGCGTATAATCCATGGACTCAACATTAGTCACAAAGAACTCATATACTTATTGCAGAAATCTACAAGTCATCAAAAGCAAGCACTACACGCATGCCCCTAGGGGAAGGGTTGGTAGGAGTTAACCATCGCGCGACCCCGACCTCCACACAAAGGAATACAATCAAATAAACACCTCATGCTTCAAATTTGTTACACAACGGTTACCATATGTGCGTGCTACGGGACTTGCAAACCTCAACACAAGTATTTCTCAGATTCACAATTACTCAACAAGCATGACTCTAATATCACCATCCTCATATCTCAAAACAAACCATCAAGGATCAAACTTCTCATAGTATTCAACGCACTTTATATGAAAGTTTTTATTTTACCCATCTTGGATGGCCATCATATTAGGACTAATTTTATAGCCAAAGCAAATTACCATGCTGTTCTAAAAGACTCCCTAAATAATATAAGTGAAGCATGAGAGATCAATAATTTCTATAAAATGAAACCACCACCATGCTCTAAATAGACATAAGTGAAGCACTAGAGCAAAATTATCTAGCTCAAAAGATATAAGTGAAGCAATAGAGTATTCTAATAAATTTTGATTCATGTGTGTCTCTCCTAAAAGGTGTGTACAGCAAGGATGATTTTGGTAAACTAAAAATCAAAGACTCAAATCATACAAGACGCTCCAAGCAAAACACATATCATGTGGTGAATAAAAATATAGTCTCAAGTAAAGTTACCGATAGACGAAGACGAAAGAGGGGATGCCTTTCGGGGCATCACCAAGCTTAGGCTTTTGGTTGTCCTTGAATTTTACCTTGGGTGCCTTGGTCATCCCCAAGCTTAGGCTCTTGCCACTCCTTATTCCAAAATCCATCAAATGTTTACCCAAAAGCTTGAAAACTTCACAACACAAAACTTGACAGAAAATCTCGTGAGCTCCGTTAGTATAAGAAAACAAACCACCACTTTATGGTACTGTAATGAACTCATTATTTATTTATATTGGTGTTAAACCTACTGTATTCCAACTTCTCCATGGCTCATACCCCCCTATACTACTAATAGATTCATCAAAATAAGAAAACAACACACGAAAAACAGAATCTGTCAAAAATAGAACAGTCTGTAGCAATCTGTAACTTTCGAATACTTATGTAACTCTAAAAAGAATGAACCTAAAAGCACTCTCCAGTAAAAAATGGCAGCTAACCTCGTGAGCGCAGAAGTTTCTGTTTCTACACCAAGATCGTGAAGACTTCACCCAAGTCTTCCCAAAGGTTCTACTTGGCATAAACACTAATTAAAACATAAAATCACATCTAAACTGAAGCTATATGAATTATTTATTACTAAGCATAAGCAAAAAGCAAATAAAATGAAATTGGGTTGCCTTCGAACAAGCGCTATCGGTTAACGCCCCTAGCTAGGCATAAGAACACAAATAGATCTAGGTATTATCATCTTTGGTATGCTATCCATAAGTGGCTCTCATAATAGATTCATAAGGCAATTTAATTTTCTTCCTAGGAAAGTGTTCCATGCCTTTCCTTAACGGAAATTGGAATCTAATATTTCCTTCTTTCATGTCAATAGTTGCACCAATCGTTCTAAGGAAAGGTCTACCAAGAATAATAGGACATGTAGGATTGCAATCTATATCAAGAACAATGAAATCTACGGGCACATAATTCCTATTTGAAACAATAATAACATCATTAATCCTTCCCATAGGTTTATTAATGGTGGAATCCGCAAGATGCAAATTTAAAGAAGAATAATCAAATTCACGAAAACCTATTACATCACACAAGGTTTTTGGAATCGTGGAAACACTAGCAACCAAATCACACAAAGCATATAATTCATAATCTTTAATATTAATTTTAATAGTAGGTTCCCACTCATCATAAAGTTTTCTAGGGACAGAAACTTCTAGTTCAAGCTTTTCTTCATAGGATTGCATTAAAGCATCAACGATATGTTTAGTAAAAGCTTTATTTTGATTATAAGCATGAGGAGAATTTAACACAGATTGCAACAAGGAAATACAATCTATCAAAGAGAAATTATCATAACTAAATTCCTTGAAATCCAAAATAGTGGGTTCATTGCTATGTAAAGTTTTGACCTCTTCAATCCCAGTTTTATTAATTTTTGCATCTAGATCTAAAAACTCTGAATCATTGGGACGCCTTTTATTTAAACTCGACTTATCTCCAGTCCCATCTTTATCAAGATTCATATCGGAAAACAAAGATTTAATAGGAGTCACATCAATCACTTTTAGATCTTCATCATTATTATCATAAAAACTAGAGGAACAAGCTTTCACAAAGCAATCTTTTTTAGCACGCATCCTAACGGTTCTTTTTTTGCACTCATCTATGGAATTCTCATGGCTTTGAGAGACTCATTGATGTCATGGTTAGGTGGAATAGATCTAATTTTCAAAGAATCAACGTCTAGAGAAATTCTATCCACGTTCCTAGCCAGATCATAAATCTTAAGCAATTTTTCTTCAATGATAGCATTAAAACTCTTTTGTGAAATCATAAATTCCTTAACACTATTCTCAAAATCAGAGGGCATCTTATTATAATTTCCATAGCAATTGTTGTAGGAATTTCCATAATTATTGGAGGAATTACTAGGAAAAGGCCTAGGATTAAAGTTTCCTCTATAAGCATTGTTACCAAAATTATTCCTACCAAAAATCACATCCATAGATTCATTAGTATTATCAATCAAAGTGGATAAGGGTATATCATTAGGATCAACATTATCACCCTTGCTAGCATAAAATTTCATAAGTTCATCCATCTTTCCACTCAAAACATTAATTTCTTCAATTGCATGCACTTTTTTACTAGTGGAAGATCTCTCGGTGTTCCATTGAGAATAGTTAACCATTATATTATCTAGGAGTTTAGTAGCTTCTCCTAAAGTGATTTCCATAAAAGTACCTCCCGCAGCCAAATCTAAAAGATTTATAGAAGCAAAGTTCAAACCGACATAATTTTTTGTATAATCATCCATAGATTCAAACCATGCGTGGGACAATTTCTTATCATAGGTTTCACCCTCTCCCAAGATTGTGCTACATGCTCATGATCAAGTTGTTTGAAATTCATAATATCATTCCTAAGGGAGATGATCTTAGCAGGAGGAAAATACTTGGCAATAAAACAATCATTTCAATTATTTGATGAATCAATACTATTTTTAGGCAAAGAAGAAAACCAAGTTTGGGCCTGATCTCATAGTGAGAACGGGAATAGTTTTAATTTAACAAGATCATTATCTACATCTCTTTTCTTTTGCATATCGCATAAATCAACAAAATTATTCAGATGAGATGCGGCATCTTCACTAGGAAGGCCTGAAAATTGATCTTTCATGACTTGATTCAATAAAGCAACATTGATTTCACAAGATTCTGCATTAGTAGCGGGAGCAATCGGGGTGCAAATATCATTATTATTGGTGTTGGAAAAGTCACATAATTTTGTATTTTCTTGAGCCATCATGACAAAGCAAGCAATCCAACACACAAGCACACAAAAAGCAAGTGAGCACGACGAACGGAAGAGAGGCGAAGAAAAGGAAAATGCTTTCGAAAATTGTTTAGAAGTGGGGGAGAGGAAAATGAGAGGCGAACGACAAATAATGTAATGCGAGGGAGAAGAGTTTGTGATGGGTACTTGGTATGTCTTGACTTGAGTGTAGATCTCCCCGGCAACGGTGCCAGAAATCCTTCTTTCTACCTCTTGAGCATGCATTGGTTTTCCCTTGAAGTGGAAAAGGTGATGCAACAAAGTAGCGTAAGTATTTCCCTCAGTTTTTGAGAACTAAGGTATCAATCCAGTAAGATATAACACGGAAGTCACCTAGTACCTGCACAAAAAATCAAGAACCTTGCAGCCAACGCGATAAAGGGGTTCTCAATCCCATCACGACCACTCGCAAAAGAGAGATATGATAAGATATTAAGACAAATATTTTTGGTATTTTTGTTGTCCAGATTGGAAAGTAAAGATTGCAAATTAAAATAAATTGGAAACTAGACTTGTACATTGGAAACTTATAT
Organism: Secale cereale; assembly: GCA_902687465.1. Classification (NCBI taxonomy): domain Eukaryota; kingdom Viridiplantae; phylum Streptophyta; class Magnoliopsida; order Poales; family Poaceae; genus Secale; species Secale cereale. Next base: position 257,804,736 of record LR738714.1, read on the forward strand.
GATAGAAAATAGACCCGGGGGCCATAGGTTTCACTAGTGGCTTCTCTCAAGATAGCATAAATTACGATGGGTGAACAAATTACTGCCGAGCAATTGATAGAAAAGCGCATAGTTATGAGAATGTCTAGGAAATGATCATGAATATAGGCATCACGTCTGTGTCAATTAGACCGAAATGATTCTGCATCTACTACTATTACTCCACACATCGACCGCTATCCATCATGTATCTAGAGTATTAAGATCATAAGAACAGAGTAACCCATTAAGCAAGATGACTTGATGTAGAGGGATAAACTCAAGCAATATGATATAAACCCCATCTTTTTATCCTCAATGGCAACAATACAATACGTGCCTTGCTGCCCCTGCTGTCACTGGGAAAGGACACCGCAAGATTGAACCCAAAGCTAAGCACTTCTCCCATTGCAAGAAAGATCAATCTAGTGGGCCAAACTAAACCGATAATTCAAAGAGACTTGCAAATATATCAAATCATGCATATAAGAATTCAGAGAAGAACCAAATATTATTCATAGATAAACTTGATCATAAATCCACAATTCATCCGATCTTGGCAAACACATCGCAAAATAATATTACATCGAATAGATCTCCAAGAATGTCGAGGAGAACTTTGTATTGAGAATCAAAGAGAGAGAAGAAGCCATCTAGCTAATAACTATGGACCCGAAGGTCTGTGGTAAACTACTCACACATCATCGGAGAGGCTATGGTGTTGATGTAGAAGCTCTCCATGATCGATTCCCCCCTCCGGCGGAGCGTCGGAAAAGGCCCCAAGATGGGATCTCACGGGTACAGAAGGTTGCGGTGGTGGAAAAGTGGTTTCGTGGCTCTCCCTGATGTTTCTAGGGTATAAGAGTATATATAGGCGAAAGAAGTACGTCGGTTGAGCTATGAGGGGCCCACGAGGGTGGGGGCGCGCCTACCCCCCTTGGCGCACCCTCCCACCTCGTGGCGTTCCAGACTTGAACTCCAAGTCTCCTGGTTTGCTTTCGGTCCAAGACAGATCCTCCCGAAGGTTTTGTTTCGTTTGGACTCCGTTTGGTATTCCTTTTCTGCAAAACACTAAAATAGGCAAAAAAACAGGAATTGGCACTGGTCCTTCGGTTAATAGGTTAGGCCCTGCTTGGATCCAAGGGACTTATTTTAGTCTGACTAAAAATAGTCTCTTTAAGAGGCTAAAGTTCCAAGCACCCCTGACTAAAAAGGGGCTAAAACTAGTCTTGAGACTATTTTTTTAGTCAGGGGTACCCCTACTAAAATGTGGATTAGTCCTCTCTCTCCTCATTTAACTTCTCTACCCTAACACATGCAAGTTCTGGATTGGAGGGTTTGGAGGATAATAAATCCTCATTAACTTGATTTTAGTCTCTTTAGTATTTGGATCCAAGCATAGGTGAGGCTAGCAAGTTTGAGTCCCCCTACTTTTAGTCATCAGACTAAAACGTATCCAAGCACCCTCTTAGTCCCAAAAATAATATAAAAGAGCATATTAAAGCCCATTAAACATCCAAAACAGATAATATAATAGCATGGAACAATAAAAAATTATAGATACGTTGGAGACGTATCACGCGGGCATGTGCGAGTGTGTCTGGGCTCAGAACGTACAACGGAAAGGACAAGGGGGCTCGGCAACTACGGGCAGATGCATGTTTTGAAAACTATGCAGATGCAATGCACATGATGACATGGCAAAGTGCAACACGCAAGTGAATTACATGGCAACGATGACGAATAACTGGAAGACACCTGGCACATCGGTCTCGGAGTGTCACACTTCCCCTTGGGCCGAATGGCCCAGCTGGCCTCACTGGCCGAGCTAGGCCGGCTGTCGTGATACTAAGCCTGACAGTGAGAGTAGGGGGTACGTAGGTGGAGGCAAGGTCCTAGCTACGGCGATACTGTACACACGAGTTTTACGAGTTCAGGCCCCTCTCGGAGGAGGTAAAAGCCCTACGTCTTGGTGCCCGGAGCCTGTTGACTGGAATATGGATGTGTGTGTTACAGGGGGAGTGCGAACCCTTGTATCGGAGGAGGGAGTGGCTTATATAGAGTGCGCCAGGACCCTAGCCATCCCACGTTACAGAGGGTTCAATGTTCATAAAGACATGATGTTACTGATAACGCCTGTAATAAAGAGTTATAAACGGCCTTTAAGACTACAGAGTGAATGCCCGACCATTGCCATCTTGAGCGACCTTAGATCTTCTATGCTCTGAGTGGTTTCTTGTGCGGTCGAGTGACTTCATTCTGGTCGAATGGAATTGGGGTATCCGAGTGAGATACATGGTCGAGTGGATTGCACTCTTCGGTTACTTCAGTTGGTATCTTTTGTCATCCTTTGGATGTCTTTGACTCTTGGGTCGTGACCTTGGGTATGGTGGCTAGGTCTGGCCTATGACTCTATCCTAGGTCTATGGTATCGTCAGTAGCCCTCGAATGGATTGAGGTCCGAGTGAAAAGAGAGTTGAAGTTGATTCCGACCCGAGCCTTATGCTTCGGAGGCATTTTTCTTGAACCTGGGAATCAGGCTGATCCTTCAAATTTATTTCAGTCGCCTTGATTGATTCAGAAATCATCGAGTGAACTATGCTGGTAATCTTCGAGTGTTGATGAGGCATGATATCTTCGGCCCGATTGGTTGCTCTGCGGTTCCCGGATTTAGCAGGATTTAAAATTTCGAGGAAGCGCGCGGGACAGAGCGCGCCACAGTAAACGGACTTGATAGACCGGGGCGCCTCAATTCTCATGCCACCTTTTCCGCCACGTACCGGGCACGCGACTGTTGCGGGATTCGACAGGATTGCTTGGGCCCACAAGTCAGCCACTTGGAAGCAGGTCCATAAAAGGGCATTGAGGCCGATGCATCTGTACTATGCACTTTGTTCTTCTTCTTCTTCCTCCTTCGCTTCTCCAGCGCATCCTCAGCCACCCTCAACGCCGCCGATCCACCTGCGCATAGTCCGCCGCCATGGGAAAAGACAAGACGGCAGCCCTGGACCGTGCGAAGAAGGCGCTGGCGACGGGGAAGGGCAAGAAGACGAGTTGGGGGTCGACGTCAAGATCCGGTCTGTCGCCTGGTTGGATCCAGGGGGACTGGATTCCGTCCGCGATGTGGCAAGAAGACAAGGAAGATCTGGTCGATGGCGGCTTGATTGCCCATGAGTCCTGGAGGCTGCCAGGGAACGAGACCGAGCCTCACCCGCAGGAGGGTGAGTGCGTCCTCCTCGCCACTTATGTCGATCGTGGTTTCTCCCTGCCCCCACATCCTTTTTTCCCGGGTTTCTTGAAATTCTACGGTGCTCAACTTCATCACTTCTCTCCCAACACAATCGCATATCTCACTGCATTTGTCTCCATGTGTGAGAATTTCATGGGGTGTCAACCGCACTGGGGTCTATTCAAGCACATTTTTACTTGCCACTCCCAAGCCGTGAAGAAGGCAAATCTGACTGACAAGAAGATGCACGTGATCCAAATGTACGGGGTTTTAGGGATTCAGACGAGGGGTAGGAGCACTTTTCCCACTATGACCCTTCCCGAGTCGGTCAGAGGGTGGTAGTCGACCTGGTTCTACTGCAAAGATATTCCGACCCTGGGTCAGTCGACCGGTCTCCCCCCTTCACCTGAGATCGGGTCAGCTAGCCTCCTTCGTTGATCGTGACTCCGACAGAGAAAGTAGAGGTGGACATGTTAGTCGAGCGAGTAGTCCAACTGGTCCGCGATGGTGTGACTGGCATGGATTTGCTGGAGGTATTTCTCAGTCGGCGGGTCCAGCCTCTCTAAGCCCGTGATCATCCAATGTGGATGTACTCGGGCACCAATGACACCGCTCGGGTCCACCCGAAGGAGGTCACCGAGAAGATGGTGGAACAGTGGTTGTGGAGCATCACCAGGAACAAGGACAATCCCAGGGGGACCAGGAGAGTTCGTCCATTCGATGCAGCCAATGAGCCAGACAAGGTTTGACCTTCGTTACCGAGTGACTTTTTAGCTGTCTTTGAATCCGATTGATGTTTGTTCGACTCTTTGCCTTGCAGATTTATACTGAGATGTACTCGGTGCCCAATGGAGAGCAAGCCCAGGAGGGAGTGGAGGGCGGAGGCGAGGTTACCGACTGGAGGTCTGACGATGAAAGCGAGGAAGAAAGCGAGGACTCAAGCAGTGGCGAGGAGGTCGAATAACCGCCTCGTACTGAGAGGCATTCCAAGCTGAATCATGATCCAGAAGGCGCACACGACAAAGTGGCTCCGCCGAGCACGCAGGTACCAAAGCGCACTTGGACATATTCACCTGATCCGACTGAGAAGGCCCCTAAGGAGCTTAAAGTTGCGCCGATAAAGCCTTTGAAGGCCCGCCTAAGATCAAGGTGGACATTCCGATTGCATCCACATGAGTGTTACTATTTTCTACTCTTCCTTTGTTTGAGAAATTCTATGCATGTTGCCGATTCGTCTGCCTATTTGACCGAGTGACTTCTGAAACTTCTAGTGCCGCTGCCTCTGGGACCTCCATGGAAATTGACAAGGGTCACAATGACGAGGAGACTGAAGATGTGGCCACTTCTAGTGTAGGTATAACTCCACAACCATGCTTTTACTTTGCTGATTTCTTTGTCGGTCGACTGAATGTTCTTTCGGCCGAATGTTTTGTAGCACCGCCCAATGTCATTGAACTGCCAGATGATGATGATGAGTATGAAGAAGTGCCCCAAAGGAGCACATGAAGGAGGGGTAGGAAGGTGCCTGCTGCTTCAGACGTCCAACAACAGGGTGACCCAATTCGGGCTTCTGTTTCTTTCGTTGTTCCTGTGTCGACTGATCGTCCTTCGTCGTCGACTACCCAAGTCGTTGTCCCATCCATGCAACTCCAAGATTCAGATCATATGGCTCCTTCAACTATTCCATCAACTTTGCTCTTCGCTACTCACCATGTCCCAGAGGAACCAGTGAGTGCGGCTAAGGAGGCTATACGCCAAGCAGGTCTGATGATGGAACAAATGAAGATGGCGCACGAGGCCAGTATGGCTGCCTACAATGCTAGCTGTGCCCTTCGAATCAATGTCCAGGTGAGTTCGTTTCCGACTGATCGTTGCTCTGATAGAATATTCTACCTGAAAACTGCTGCTTTGTTCGTAAGATGATGTCCGTGGATGAGCGTTTGAAGCATTTACTGAGCATCTATCATGAGTCTGCTCTTTGCTCCATTCACCCACTTGGTGTTTTAGCTTCTGCCGTATAGTTCTTTTATTTGAGTCGACCCGGTTGTGTCGAATATATCCTTGAATCAGTGGGAGCACGCAGAGTGCACGCACTGGGTGTAGTCTCCGAGACCATGGTCGACTGCGAGCAGTCGATTGTGGTCTAAGAACAAATGCTATTGTGTTGTTTCTTATACCAGTGGGGGCACGCCAAGAGCACCCACTGTGTGTAGTTCCCAAGAGCATGGTCAACTGCGGGCAGTCGGCTGTGGTCTAAGAATAGGGCCATTTTTTCTCCACTCGTACGGGACAGATCGTGTCAAGTGGGAACCAGTGGGGGCACGCCAAGTGCACCCACTAGGTGTAGTCCCCGAGACTACTGTTGAATGTTTGATTCGGCGGTAGTCTTAGAACTCTTTTGGCGTAATAGTTCAATCTCTGCACCTTATCACTCGGAAGTGACTGTCTCTTGCTCTTGTCGACCGACTTGTCTTATTTGCAGACTTCAGAAATCTGTGAGTTCGGAGCTCAGTTTGCTGAATTTGAGAAGAAGCGGATCCAACTCAATCTCGACCTGGAGCTGGCCAAGGGGAATTTGCAGAAGGCCAAGTATGAACCATCTGGTATGAAAGGTACATAACTTGTCAACTTTCTTTGAATGGATGTGCATAGTAAAAACCGATAGCTCCAAGCTCGTCTGATGAGCGTTATTTCTTGTAGATCAAATGAAGCAATCTTTGGAGCAGAAGGACCTTGACTTAGCAGCGGCGCAATAGAAGGCGCAGGAGAAAACATAACTTGCCGATCAGAAGCTAGCTTCGGTCGGCAAGTTAGAAGAAGAAAATGTTAAGCTAAAGACTGCCCTTGACGAGGCCAATAGAGAAGTGACACAACTGAAGAAGGATAAGTTGGGTCTGGATGACAAAGTTGGGGATCTGTTCCAGAAGAGGGACGAGCTGGAGGCTTATCTGTGAGGACTTGCCAAGAAGATGTTCCTTATGCTTGAAGGTATTTTCCTTTGCCCGACTGATTCAAAACTGTCGACTCGCCAATCCAACTGTCGACTCACTATTTCTTTATTTGTGCAGAATTTAGTCAAAATTTCGAGGAAGAGACTGGGCGGATCGAGACGGGTCTAGATCCCATCAATTCCCATGTCAAGGATGAGGTTGCGATGAATGTGCTGTGACTGGAATCTCGCCTCGCCAGCGTCATGGGCTATCTTGCACGACTGAAGGTGGCGGCGTCGCGGATCGACACGGCGCTCTGGCGGGGACTGGTGCTCCAAAATGACCTCGAGTGTCTGATGACTCGACTTAATGAGATCCCTGGTCAATTGCAGGAATGGAAGAAGTCGTCTGCTCAGTGCGGTGCTGACGTGGCTGTCTCTGGTCCGTTTCCATTGCAAGGAGGCTAAGGAAGAGAAGCTGGCATCTCTCAAGGTCGCCAACACCAAGAAGCTTTAATTCCAGTCATTCATGGAGACCTTCATCGACGCTGCCACCCGAATTGCTGATGGAATCGACCTGGATGAATCTTTTTAGCCTGCAAGCCCTCCTCCCACGGAGTGAATAAAATTTATGCCTTGATTCAATTTGCCTCGGAATGCCGAGTGATTTTGTAACCATTAAACTCTTTCAGGCCTGATGCCCAAGTACTTTCGCTCTAACCTTGTGGAATTTATCTGAACTTGGTTTTCCTTGGAACATGATTGCTTTGTTTTCATCACTTCCAGGTCTTTTAATTCCGAGTGGATCTTGGCTCTTCACTCGGAACAGTCATTGTACTTGTGGTGCAGCTCGGAGTGCAACCATACATTGTACTTGTGGTGCAGCTCGGAGTACAACCATACGTTCTACTTGTGGCGCAACTCGGAGTGCAGCCACACGTTGTACTTGTGGCGTAGCTCGGAGTGCAACCATATGTTGTACTTGCGGCGCAGCTCGGAGTGCAGCTGTACATTGTACTTGTGGCATAGCTTGGAGTGCAACCATACATTGTACTTGTGGCGCAGCTTAGAGTGTGACCAAGTCTCTGAGTGAGAGGGTTGGTCTTCACTTGGAGTGTTTATGAAACTTAAGCAAGTACAGGATCGCAGCTAAGCTCCCGAGTGGGAGGGTTGCTCTTCATTCGGAGTGTTTTTGAAACTTAGGCGAGTACAGGGTCGCAGCTAAGCCCCCGAGTGAGAGGGTTTCTCTTCACTCAGAGTGTTTTTAAAACTTAGGCGAGTACAAGGTCGCAGCTAAGCCCTCGAGTGAGAAGGTTGCTCTTCACTCGGAGTGTTTTTGAAACTTAGGCGAGTACATGGTCGCAGCTAAGCCCCCGGGTGAGAGGGTTGCTCTTCACTCAGAGTGTATACGAAACTTAGGCGAGTACGGGGTCACAGCTATGCCCCTGAGTGAGAG